>OZ010579.1:9907162-9909662 GCA_963932145.1 Acanthosepion lycidas
AAGTAAGGGGGGTGAGGTAGCACTTCAATGCCACAGTTGAGGTACTTCAGTTGCTGCAATCTGTGTAGTGTGAACGGGAGAGTTATCCTGGAGCGAGTGTGCACTTCCTCTCAGCTTCCCTCTACGTTTCGACTTGATTGCTTCCTTCAGTCGTCTTAATTATTATGAACATTACTGTCCATTAATAGTTTTACCTTTTCCTATAATAAAGCCTTCAGAATCTCCAAAAACTGAATCCATCACTTTGCCAACAGACTCTGCCTGCTTGAACTTCTTCTGAGGTGGAGAACCAGAGTGTTTCTACGGTTTTGCTTTGAATTTTTGATTCAGGTTCAAAGTGGTGAACCCAGCTTTGATATATTAAAATGCGGTAGAAATTTTCAGGATCAGCTTGGAAGTGAGTCAGAAGTGTCCTGGAAATATCAACCCTTTTCAGCTTCTGCTCTGGTGTCAGCATTCTTGGGACCCATCTTGCAGACAGCTTACTCATCCATAAGATCTCAGTTAAGACGTTATGGACCGAACGAAAACTAATGACTATGATCTTAGCTATCTGTTGGACAGTAAGACGTCTGTCATTCAAAACCATCACTGACGTCAACTTGTTCATCAGTAGTTGAGGTTTTGGGGCGACCTGGCAGAGGGTCATCTTCTGCGCTGTCCCTGCCCTACTTGGATTTCGCAGTCCATTTCTTCACAGTTGCATAGGGAGGGGAGTCCCCAGCAAGTGTCTGTAACATGTCCTCATGATTTTCCTTGGATGTCATATTTTATGCGATGTGATGTTCTAAGTATTTTTCCACACACAAAATATTTCATTTTTCCAACATACTCATGCGATTTCCTAAAAGCGTCTGCTGAAGAACTAAAAGGGTTGGGAAAACTCACCACTAAAAAAAGCCAGAACTGCTGGAATGCAACTCCACAAAGAGTACGATGTAACAAAGCCGGAAATGGCTCAAGTACACCAAACTATCAAACAAATGAGTGACAATCAAAACAACAAACTGAGACAGAATCTCAACGATTTATGCAACAAAAGCAAGGGGAAATATGTTGGAAAGCTTAATCTAATAGAAAATCTATTAGATATGAAGCTTACCAATACATAACAAGAAGCTCTCAGCTTCGGTTTAAAATTTGCCACCAGAATCCGCAAAGGAGACATAGAAGATATTATAGTAAAAAAAAAAAAACAAAAAAAAAAAAAACACAAAAAAACAAAAAAACAAAACAACAACAAAAAAAAAAAAAGCAAAAGAAAAACGACTCGGAATTTGCCAAAGGTTTCATTCAAGGCATAATCACTGCTACTATTGAAACCAACAAGGGATATATATTACCACTGAGGCAACTGAATGCACTAAAAACCTAGAAAGAAATAAAGAAATTCGCATCACTCTGACAACGGAGACGGGGATTGGGATCATTAGCATAAATACATACATAGAATAAAATTAACTCCCTACTCAACGATACTGACACATAGGAAAATATAAGCAAACAACAAGTAACTATCGAAACACAAAAATTTAACATGGAAATCAGAAAACTACCGTATTTGACGGCATATAAGGCGCATTTTTTCACTAAAAATCTCTTTTAAAATTCCCCTGCGTCTTATATGCCATATGTAGGTTTAAAATTCGCGATAGTCGGCCGAAATTAGCTACCTGGCAACTCCTATTAGCTTCGACTTTAGTGTAGCTTTCATATACTTATTGTTATTATTTAAATGGCTCTTATGCGGATTAAAAGTGTTATCATTGATAATATTCATTATATTAATTTCATCAATATTAGTACTTTGTTTCACTAAAATTATATGCAATAAATTTAAATTATATATTTGTAAATATATTTGTTTCATTAATATTTTTCTTGCAGTAACTTCCGGTTGCATTGGTATAAATACAATCAGAATTTTTATATCCTAATTATTCCACTAAAACGATTACAAGACGCAGGTTGTACAGATCATATAAAGGAAAATTTTTAACTGGATTTTAATGGTAACTGTACTGTTTTGCTCAATTGTAATAATTGCTTGATTTCTATTTTGTTTTCTTGCTTTTGGATATAATAAAGTTTTTATAGTCCAGTGTTCTTTTTTCCTATTATTTTTCGTTTAATTTTAATCATGGCTTGTTTGACCAAAATAATACCTCATAAATATAGCCTAGGCTGTACTATTTACTAATAATTTTACTAATTACTAATTTTTTTCTTGATTTGCCCTGCTGAAATTGGGGTGCGTCTTATACACCCGTGCATCTTATATGCTGTCAAATACGGTAATTAAAAATGAATCAAATATTGTATATACTCATAGAATATCACTCCAGAATACCCAAACATTACGGTCTCCCTAAATTCTACAAAACTGGCATCCTAATTCGCTCCGTTATCTCAGGAATAAACAGCGTTCCCCATACACTAGTGAAATCCATGACAAAAAGTCTAACTCCTCTCTTTGGAACAATCAGTTCATCTTATAATG
>OZ010579.1:9914662-9944662 GCA_963932145.1 Acanthosepion lycidas
GAGCAGATTTCAACATATGACAGTTGAATTGTCACAACAAATATGTATTGTAAGGCACTACTCACTGATTGGCGATTTCTTGCTCCACTTGACTTTCATATTGTTTCATTTTAATCTTGTCAATGTGACCTCCATCTTCTGGCTTTCTCCTTCTATATTTTGGTAGGAGTCATTACCTTATTGAAATTGAAATTTAATTTAATCCAAAGGGAGAAAAATTCAGTGTGTGTATTGGGAATGCCTCCTGGGGATCCACTTTGATCGAAATGAAATATACTTATTCAAGTACCCTAGGATTCATTCCCTTGTTCAAATTTAAATTAAATTTAATTTATATCAAAGGGAAAAAAATAAGCAGTGGTCATGTGGGTTAGGGCGTTCCCCCTCGGGGACCCACTTTGATCAAAATAAAGTATACTAATCCAAGTACCCTGGGTAACGTAGTTTCAGAATATATATAATTATGGGGGTCGATCTCCAAAATCCTAGGTGGATTTCGATAACAAACAAACAGACAAACAGAGGCGACAACTGAAGATAGAATGAAAGAAATATAGAAAAAGGAATGAAAAAATAAAAAAAAGTAAAAGATCGAAAGCGTGGAAAGAAAAAGGAGAGAGAGGGAGAGAGAGGGAGAGAGAGAGGGAGAGAGAGGGAGGGAGAGAGAGAATAAAGAAAGAAGAAAGAGAATATATGAAGTAAATAAAAGTAGAGAAGACTAATGTAACAATATAGGAATAAATACGAAACGAATGAGTCAACAAAGCAAGAAAAGAACGAAATAAAATATGAAAAAACGCTTCGTTGGAATTGTCTTCAGCAAGAAAGATTTTATCGCTAACTGAACAAAATAGAAAGAAAGGAAAAAAAAAAAAAAAAAAACGAAAAAGAAAAAAAAAACGAAAAGAAAAAAAAAAAACATTTCACCAAATTCAGCATGTGGTCGCTTCAGGTGACGTCCAGAATCTGTAAAATTTAACAGTCTCACGTTTGGGATAGCAATAAGTCGGATTATCACTAAATCTTCCTAAGCTGCAGTTAATGCTGCCACCATTTTACGCCCTGCTGAAATGATCGGTCGTAATCGTTTCGTTTGGCGACAGAGCGCTGGATCTTTTTTTAAAGCACAGATGGCATTCATGATAACACTAACGAAAGACTACAGCAAGAAAAAGGAAAAAAAAAATGAGTGTTTCTTTTTTTAAATATGTGTCTATATTTCTGAGATGAGGTAGTATGTACATTATTTACATTATTCGGACTAGTGTCCTCATCTTTGTCGCCATATTTATTACGGCGTTTCGGCCTTTCAGTATCTGTCTATATTTCTGAGATGGGGTATTATGTACATTATTTACATTATTCGGACTATTGTCCTCATCTTTGTCGCCATATTCATTACAACGTTTCGGGCGTTGTACACTCCGGCCTTCTTCAGGTGGTTGGAATGTCGAACTGAACCCTTTATTTCACTCACTGGGATAGACTGTTCTAGTTCCACATGCCATGTTTAATGGATGTCAGGTATCAGTTATCATCTGTTAATTTCCCCTGAAAGTTCTCCACTGCCTTCATACACAGATGTCCTCAAGGGCACATGGCACAGTGTATAAAGGCGTTAGTTAGATCCAGTGAGTTCAATACCCGGTTAAGGCAGTGGAGAACTTCCAGAGGGAAATTAACAGATAACTGATAACTGGCATCCATTAAACATGGTACGTGGGACTATAACAGTCTACCCCAATGAGCGAAATAAAGTGTTCAGTTCGACATTCCAACCACCTGAAGAAGGCCGGAGCGTACAACGGCCGAAACGTTTTTTTTAAAGTTTAAAAAGAAAAGTTTCACTGAAAGAAAAAGAAAATAATGATATCTAAGAATGCGTAGCAGTATGTGTAAGTTCGAACTTCAATAGGCTACATTTTTAAAAAAAATATACTATCAACATTTGCTGAAAATGCTTTATTTCCTTCAGTTATTTTTATTTCTCTCAATCAATTCCACAAATACAAATCTTGTCCTCCGATCTTTTATTCACATTCCCTATTTGTTTGTTTCTGTCACTCAATTCTACTGTCTTCTTCTTTATGAACCGTCTCCCCTTAGGATTTGGGCGATCATGGCTCTCCACAATTTCTTGTCTTTTTTAGCTCTTAATAAATTTTGCCTTCCTGCTATTTCTCCGAAATCTTCTTCCGCCATCCATTTGCTCAAGCTCATTAAACATGTTATCAGTTGTTTTCCACTGAACCTCTTGCCTTCAATCGGCCCTGTGAGTATTATATTTTCAAAACCCTCTTTCCTCCTTATGAGCTCCATAAATTTCAACTGTATCTTCCTGATGTTAAGTATAAATGTCCTTTTTGTTTCCATTTTCTTTAAAAAGTTCTTCGTTGCTCATATATGGTATCCTCAGCATTCTTCTGTAGAACCACATTTCTGTTGTTCAGCATTTATTGCTTTATAGGAGGACAAATATCACGTAATAGTTCAGTACTCTTTTCTTTGTTTCTAACGAAGTTTTTTCTATTTTCTAATACTCTGCTTAGCTTTTAGAAGGCATCTTTAGCTATTCCAATGCTACTTCGGATTTCCATTTCACACTTTCTGTCCTCTGTTATAACACTTCCCATATATTTAAATGTTTGTTCTTGCTTGATTTTGGTATCTCCGATTTGTAATCTGCATTTTGAACTTAGCCTTTTACTAAAAACAATGCTTTCTGCCTTCTTGCAGATTATGTTTAGTCTTTTCTTCTTGTTTTCCTTCACTGCCTTCTGTAGGAGATTTTGTATTTTTTCTTCCCGTGTTTGCTTTCAACACAGTGTCATTTGTATATCTTATTTTGTTAAGATTGTAGCCGGCATTAATGAATCCTATTAGGATTTTTAATTCTTTCCGAATTGTCTCGCTGTATACGTTGAACCAATAGTGAAACCCGGGTTGTAGCTTCCGAGAGTATTTGGCATGAAGATCAACAAGCTGAAAAGTTAGGGTATCTTTGGTTAGATTTTTAAACAGATCGGATCTTTCCTATCGAATGCCGAAATGAAAGTAATCCTGGACGACCGTTCTTCCATTTGTTTTCCTACTAATGCAATTTTCCCCCAGGGCTGCATCCTTGGTCAGGAGTTGTTCTCGATTTTCATTAATGACATGCTTGATGGAAGCATCTCTCAACTTAGTATCTACGCTGGTGATACAACCATTTATTCCTGTCTCGATAGTAAGTCTGATCAGTTTGATAAGATCAAATGGCAGCTGATATCCAAAATGACCTTCAGTTTTGTTAACTGTAGCAAAGGATAGCTTGTCAATTTTAACTCTTCTAAAACTAAACTGCTCTCTATTAATAATCTGAGACACTCCTCTCTGCCTTCAATCAGCATGGCTGAGGCTGACCTCCAAGATAATGACTTACTGCGCTTTCTTCGGCTAACGTTCTCGACTGACATGAATTGCTAGGTTAGCTGCTAGGAAGGTTGGTTCACTGTGTCGTACTAGCCGGTTATTCTCTCCAAAGCCTATCTTACATATCTATAAGTCTACCATTCATCCAGGCTTAGAATATTGCTGCCACGTATGGCCCAGTACTCCTGCTATCTATCGTAAGCTCCCTGATAAAATGCAAAGACGAATCACTAATATCATTGGACCCCAATTTGTCATCTCGGCTTCAGTCATTTTCTTACCGCAGTAAGGTTGCTTCCCTTTGTCTTTTCTATAAATATTTTCATGGTAATTGTTCGGATGAGCTCTTTGCTATTGTACCTACACTCTTCGAATTTAAACACAGTATTAGACTGGCGATGAGGTTTCACCAATTTACCTTCGAACTGGCTAGATGTAACCGTAAATTCTATACTAACAGTTACTTTTCTCACACTTCTCGCTTGTGGAACTCCCTTCCAACTCCATGTTTTCCCACCAAATTTAATCTGCAAAAATTTAAATGCAATGTCAATCACTATCTACTCTGCCTCTGTTTTTGCTCATTAGCAAAGTTCCTGTTTCTAACTCTTCCACATCTAGTAACGCCTTGTGTCTTGGTGGTTTTATTGCCTGGTTTGGGGTGAACTTGATTTAAAAACAAAACGAAAAATAACTCATTTTTCTATTTATTTTCAGGTGGCTTGCTGCCAGTATACGTTCTTAATTATTCTAATATACTTCCTAAATATGTCAGGGTTGCTAAGCAATAAATCCCATAATCCGACCTTTTTTCAATCCGACTAACATTTGATCAAAACGTTTTAAACCATTTCTAATTCATTTGTTTTTCTCTCGACCCATATACAGCCGTGTAGTTCGATCTTTTTTCCGATCCAGATTCGCTTAAAAGGTTTTGGTTCACATTTGCAATGTGTTTGCGTTTTCATTCATGTGTGCTTTTTAAAAGACTCGATGGATGTATAATATATTCTGCTAAAATGTCTGCTTTTTATACACGTAGGGAATTTAGGCAATTTCTTTTAAACTACATATTCATAGAATAAATTTGCTTAATACAGATAGACCCCGAGTCACGACGGGGTTCAGTTCTGACTAATTCTTCGTAAATCGGTCCTGACGTAAGACAAATTCTTCCTGTAGTTTGTTGTAGTTGTAATGTCATTTGAAATTAGTTTTTCAAATCTGGTTTTCTTTATCTTTGAGAAACAGGAATTATAAATTGCAATGAAAAGGTTAACCCCAAATAGTCCGCAGCAGTTTATTGCAGTCACAATAAAGAGATCATGTGAAAATAATATACGCTGAGTTTCATGTTATATGCTAAATCCCTTTCCGGAATTCGCCGATCATGTCTCTCCATAACTTCCTATCTTTAACATTTGTCTGTACTTCTGAGATGAGGAATTGTAACTATTTACATTTTTCAAGTTTGTTGTCCTCATCTTTGTTGTCACATTCACGACGGTTTTGGCTAAAGAAGGCCGGCGCGTACAATGACTGGAACGTCGTGAATATGACAATAAAGGCGAGGGCAACAGTTCGACAATGTAAATACTGCAAATATTAGGTTGGTGCAAAAATAATGACGTAATAATGTCGTTTTTTGACGTTAAAAATACGTAAAAAAAACGACATTATTACGTCATTATTTTTGCACCAACCTAATAGTTTCTATTTTTAGTTGCTTTAACTTTAAACCCTTGTCTCCCTATCCTTCAAGCTTTTCGCATAAACTAGTTAAATAGATTACTCGTGTTTTCCTTTTGATTTTATGGCGCCGCCCTGAGCATTAAATTCTCCAAGCCCTCTTTTCTCATTATGTGTCTCAAAAATTTCAGATGTCTAGTTCTGACTGTAAATATATATTTCCTTATAGTTTCTATTCTCCTTAAAACTTACTCATTTGCTCACAGGTTCTGTATATGGATTTCTCGATATTCGGCAGAATACCATTTCTGTTGTTTCAAGGTTCTTCATCATCTCTGAGGTGACTGCCCAGCATTCACTGCCACATAGGAAATTAAATATTACACGGCAGTTAAGCACTCTTTTCTTTGTTTCTAAAATTTTCCTGTTTTAATGCTTTGCTTATATTCTTGGGGGGCATTTTTTTTGCTATTCTTGTGTTTCAATCGACTGACACAGATTCCATAACATGTAGAAAATGTAATAGTTTACACATCACTTTGACGCTGTAGTAATAGTTTTACTAATTTACTAAATTCTCCGAGTTTCCCAAATTTTAACCTGGATACTGAAACTTCAGAAAATGTTTTATTTTCATTTAAATTACTGGAATTACTGGTGAAAATTTAACGTTTTTTCTATTTTAATTTTCTGATGAATCATAATTCTTAATTTAATGATTAAATAATCTCTTTGTGAGTTCCACGGCTATAGAATAGCTATGGAAAATTCTTCTACTCCATCGTTAAATATTTGAGCTTAACAACTTTAACAAAATATTAAAATAACAATCATTAATATGAATGCAGGTTATTAATTAAAGAAGTAAGAGGGTACAAATGAAAAGATTCAAAATTGAAGAGATTTTCCTTCTCAAGCAGATGTTAAAAACATGAAGGCTTTTGTTTGCTTCTTTCTTTCTTTCGGCGTCTTGGTAGATCTATTCTTTTGCAATCAATCATAACATACTGACTAATTAAGAAACTAAGGAACAAAAAGAATTATAATAGGATAATTAGAGAACGTAATCACAATTTAGAAAGGTTTTGAATGAAAAATTAGAACTCAGTGTCATTATTATGTGGATTTGGTTGATTTTGTGTAGCGGCATATCAAAACCTCTATGGGCTATTTAATGCCGAAATCTAAATATTTCGAACGCATCTGTATGCTTTCAACTTCCAATAAAATGTATTGCGGGTCATTTTACTATCAGTAGGTATTGTTGGTAATTTTGTTTTAGAGAAAATGTATTGCTGGTATTTTTATTCTAAAAATGTAATTTTATATTTTCATATTATTTTGTTTTTGCTTATATTTCAGTATTATTTCTTGGGATGGAGGCGGCTCAAGTTTGAAGAAGTAGTCATTTGTTCGAATTCTTCTCTATTACTGAATTTTTTTTTGTTTTGTTTGAGGCTTCACAGTCTGTGCATAGCTTTTCAAAGCATTCAGTCTCTCGATCAAAGGTCTTGCTGCCGGATGTAGCTTATCGTTATATCCAGGATTAGAACCTAACATTTGCTAACACGCCAGGTTAGGGCGAACCTGGGAATAGCAGCAATTAAGAGATGTTTCCACGCTCCTCAAAACCTCCAATCACCCGATCAAAGGCCTTGCTGCTGGATGTATTTTATCGCCAGACCCAGGAAAGTTGTAACATGGACGAAGTTATATAGACAACATTACTGTAAAATGCATGTTCTATTTTCTGAAACTAGTTTTACAAATTTTTTTTCTAATGATTCTTCTCAGCTGTTTTATTTATTCAAATGAAACCGACAGCATAACATCTAGGACAGGCGTGCACAATTTAAAAAATAGGAAGGGCCATATTGACCCATAAAATTAACCACAGCCCACAAGAGAAAAATGTAAAGATGAACTCAAGCAAAAAGTGCATCGTTTTTTGAGGGCAATGGTTATGCAAGTGTTTATCGTTTCTTTTCTTTTTGTAATATCTTTTGAAAAAGTTCTAATTTAGTTTTTGATACTTTGTCACACGCATACTTAGCTTTAGCCCAGGGTTATGAAATATATATTTTAGATATTTCAACATTAAATATTTTAAAAATATTTCTTGTAATTCAGTAATAGAGAAGAATTGGAAAAAATGACTACTTCTTCAAACTTGAGCCGCCTCCATCCCAAGAAATAATGCTGAAATATAAAGTTTCACTCTCTTCAAACGGAGGTGTGCGAAATGCTGACTCTCTGTGTACCCACCAATTCCCATCTCTTAGGCAGGAGTTTCAAAAATGTTTCGTTACATTGCGGCAGAGTTATGAAACTTGAATTTCATTCGAATCCAGTCTAGATGAAAACACTGAATAAGATTTTTATTATGAGTGAGTTAGAAAAACTTAGATAGATGGAGGACGAAAACTTTATTTCTTTTTCTTTTTCCACAAAGATTTAAAAGGTTAATTAGATACAAATGTGGTGAAATACTGTGTGAATAAAATCATTCTTACCTAAAACTGATCAGTCGGCAAATTTATTCTGAATGTTTTTAAACACTTCACCAAAAGCAAGGCAATAAAGTCACAAAGACTCAAGTGGGTTACTGAGTGTTAGAGAATATAAGAAAAACTACTATTAAGGAGAGAGTGGACAGTAAAAGAACAAGAATTAAGAAGACAGACGATAACGATTGACAATGAATTTAAATTTTTGAAGATCAAAATAGATTGAGAAGTAAAATCCGGAAGAAAATTTCAGAAACGAGAAGTGTGATAGAAGAAAATTTTACATCATTTAGACTATTGTCCTCATCTTTGTCGCCATATTTATTACAACGTTTCGGCCGTTGTACGCTCCGGTCTTCTTCAGTTGGTTGGAATGTCGAACTAAACCCTTTATTTCGCTCACTGGGGTAGACTCTTCTAGTTTCCCGTGCCAGGTTTAATGGATGTCAGTTATCAGTTATCTCCTGTTAATTTCCCTCTGAAACTTCTCCACTGCTTTAACGGGGTATTGAACTCAAACTCTTTGGGTCCTATCACTGGATCTAACTAACGCCTTTATCCACTGTGCCATGTGTCCTTGTAATAAATATGGCGACATATAAGATGAGGACAATAGTCCGAATAATGTAAATAATGTACATAATACCTCATCTCAGAAATATAGACAGATACTGAACGGCCGAAACGCTGTGATAAACATGGCGACAAAGATGAAGACAATAGTCCGAATAATGTAAATAGTGTGGATAATACCTCATCTCAGAAATATAGACAGATACTGAAAGGCCGAAACGTTGTAATAAATATGGCGACAAAGATGAGGACAATAGTCCGAATAATGTAAATAGTGTACATAATACCTCATCTCAGAAATATAGACATATAAAGAAAGTTTTAGTATAGAACTTACGACCACATCCAATCATTTCAACTGTATAATGATGAGACCTTGCCGCCAATCTAGTACTGTGCTTAAATTCATCAAGTCTAAATACCACAGAACAATTACCATGAACGTATTTATAGAAAAAGTAAACTCAAGGAAGGTAAATTCAGTATTTTGACAACGCACACTGAATAGATTCACGAGTATCAAGAAAGCGAATGGGTCATATTTTGTGTCGGCCTGGCGAGAATAATATTTAAGACTTCATCTTTATTGGCAACTTGCCGTCCGCCAATGTGAACCCTTCCTCTTCAGAATTCTCCACGATTTTTCAATCAGGTTAAGGTCAAGTGAACTGGCAAGATTCTTCTTCTAAATGCCGCGTCCCTTCAGAACACGAGCAATGATACCTCTCAACAACTTAGCAAGTTTTGCCTTTCTGCTATCTCTCCATTAACCTAAGACCACGTCATATACTTACCCACCACAAAAAAAACCTCATCAAATCGAAACTTTCATATGGATGTTAAGCATGAAAATAAAACCGTTCAGAAATATCTAAGCCGTCAACTGTATAAATCAATGGTTCAAAATGGCGTTGAGTGAATAAAGCCTGAGGGCCCTGACGAAGAGAATCCTTCTTTTTACTCCGTGGACTAGCGCTACAGAATCACAAATCTGTAGCAAATAAAAGAAACCAGATCACCCGAGGACTTTCAGTAAGAAATAAAATGGATGGCACATGTAACTCGAAGAGAAATAATGGCATAATCAAGATTTTGACATTCCACACTACTTTAACAAAAGGTTAGGAAGGAAACCTCTATCAATACAAGAAAGAGTGATAACAGTTAGTAAACTTGAGAGACTCATTTTCCTGTAAAATTTGACAAACTTGGACCTTCGTGCCGAGTGTCAAAAAGACGGGTGTTCGGGGTAAGACTTTAAACTACATCCGCGTCCTGGGTAAGAAATTTTGTCAGCATTAAATAAACCATTGAGGTTGATATGTCGTTAAACAAAATAAACCAAACCAATCTAAACGAAAGAATACATATTCTATTCATACAAATCTATCCTAAAAATTTTGTCGGCATTAAACAACCCGTTGAGGTTGATATGCCGTAAAACAAACCAAACCAAACCAAACCAAACCAAAAAAACGGTTTTTCCTTGACACCGCTATTATTTTAACTACCTTCACTCCTCAGTAATATGAAAACTTAAGGAATCAGTACATATGCTAGCCCACAAAAATGTCCTAAGCCGGCCAAGCATAGAAATGAATACAATATTGGAACCAGTGATAGAAAGAGCTAGATAAAAACAATAATAACAACAAATTGTAATATGAACTCCAAAAAAAAAAAAAAAAAAAGAAAAAGGTACCTGAGGCATTACGATTATAAGTCCCCAAAATTAATTCAGTGATCTACCCAAGGCCACATGGCCCAGTGAATAAAAGCGTTTGTTTAAGTAATCCAGTGAGGTGAACAAAAACTTGGAGTGTTGAGTTACTAAAGGGAAATAACTGGATCTGAAACTGAGATATCCGGAAGAGGCATGGAACGTGGAACTAGAGCAATCTACCCCAGTTGACGAAATAAAGAGTTCGGTTCGAAATTCCAATCATCTGAAGAAGAAACTATGTGTACAACGGCCCAAACCTGAATATGACAAAAAAAGAGGAGGACAACAGTTCGAATAATGTAAATAGTGTAAATAGGTTACAATACCTCATCCCAGAAATATAGACAGATAATATGTATATATATATATGTATCAGAATAATAGTGGGCTAATGGATGACAATAATCTACAAAACTGAGTAGCAACTCGTCCCGAGAAGTTTTCTGGATAAAATCATTCTTATATAATTGAAAGGGAAATTGGGGGTGATTACGCCGGTTACATCGAAATACGAATCAAAGACCCTGAATATACAAATTGAAAACTTGACGTTCGATGTTAAACTCATCACAATTCATCTTTTTATCACTTTATTTTTTAGACTAAGCCGTAGAAGCAGTTATCTCTCTTTCTAAGGAACTCCCTAAAAAAAAAGGGGGGTTCATTTTATACATCCTGTATATTTTATCTGTTGTAAGTCAGTTGGTGAATAAACTTGTTACGTTATACATCTCTTAGTCCATTCTCCTTTTGTACATACTTCTTGTCGTTATATGTCGACTTACCACTGTAAGCCGACATTATTTTCTAATGTTAACTTATCCCATTTTTGGGTTAGAAAAAAAAAAGAAAGAGTTTATTATTTTTTTCCATCGCCTTAATTAGATTTAATATTCATTCCTATGTTTTTTCTTAGTCCTTTTCCAGTGTTAAGGCGAGAAAACATGAGAATAGAAAAAGGTGATTATTTAGCAACTTTGCTTGATCGACGTTTATGGCTGGCGTGTGTCATAAGACATGTTTTCCATATTCGGTAACATGGCGTGATTAAGGAAACAACACATGTAACCAAATACACTTTGTCAGACGCTGATGTGGATTTAGAAAAGATTAAAAACTACAAGTCAATATTCGTACCAGTATTCGTTCCTAGCTACTGCTTTTTCGTCAGGGAGAAAGTTATCGGACGATTTTTAAATAAGGAAATGTTGTTCTTCATTCTCTATTTTACTCTCAAATAAAGCAAGGCTTAAAAAAACAACTGTATAAGGTTATAAAAAAAAAACAAGTCAGTTTGTGTTTTATACTATTATTACACATGAATGTCACTGATTGCAAGCTAACCTCTTATGACCCCAGCTATAAACCTTTTAGCAAAATAGATGCAAGTCCAGTGTATATTGTAAAACGATGAATAAAGTATTGCTGCAAAAATAATTTTACGAGTTAAGGTTGTAAATATCAGTGGCGAAAACAAGGAAACTGCAATAAATTTCACTACGTCACTATAAAGTCGTTAACCCTTCTCATAAAAAGAGTCAATAAATGCCATATTTTTGGTAACACGATGCATTTCTTCCAGTTGCCTGTAGTCGCACGTCCTTACAGCTAACACAAAATCTTAACACTTGGACTGTGTTAGGCTTTCATAAAATATCTTTTATTTACTAAACCTAGCTTAGTATACAAGATCAAGAATGTAGAGCACACAGTGTGGATCGATCTCACTATTCAACAACAGCTCGCTAACCTCACCCTGAAGGTGGCACCTACAATACGCCGACTGTATTTTCATTCGAGCGGGTATACTCATATATAAACACATATTTTACCAATAGACTCATTTATGAACCCAATGTTTACTCATAGACTCAAATTTAAAAGCAACTAATGTTTATCTATAGATTCAAGTATAAATTCACGCAATCTTTAACTGAAGGCTCAAACTTAAACCCAGTTGATTTTTACAAGGAGACACAATTATAAACCAAACCAATGTTTATCTATAGACTCAAGCATAAATTCAACCAATGTTTGTTTATAGACTCAAGTACAAACCCATCCAATATTTATCTATAGATTCGAGTATAAATCTGATCAGTGATCGTAGACCAAAGTTTAGAGCCAAACGTAAATAACCCTTCATTTTTTTGGTTAATGTTCTCTTAATATTCTGGACGCTTGACAGTCGTGGTAGCGTGAAACTTGAGTAGCTATCTGAATTTAGTCTTTTTTCCGTGTCGTGTCACTCAGAAGCGTATTTGCTGTGTGTTACTCTTTTAGACTTAGAGCACTGGATCTATGTCTAAAATATATTACTAGGATCCACTTGGATTATATACGAATGGATTTATTACCTGTACTATATATATATATATATATATATATATATATATATATATATATATATATATAATAGAAGGTTAATGGTCAGGATTGAATCAGACCAGGAAACAATACTATTTCGGTAGGTGTCTGTTTTTGGTCTTCTCAATTTATTTATTTTTTTATTGGTTTTTCTCTTGGCTTTTAATTTATTGGTCTTTAGTTTTGCTTTTTTTCCTTATTTTCTTCGTTCATTTGGCAGTCTTTGGGTTGATTTTACCAAAATTTGGTTTGTTACACACACACATACACACACACACATATATATATATATATATATATACAAACACAAGTTGTTTCAGGTCAGCTTACATACCATTTTAATGACATCAGCGCCCTAAAAAACACCTCATAACAACACACTCTACCAATAGTACCAGATTCAAAGCCTCAGGAATAAGGAAAATCCTAATCAACAATACAAAAACAAGTGCAAAAAACGATTATAAATTCTTGAAGCCATCAAAATTTAAAACTAAAAACCCAACATAAATAAAATAGCATTTAATGCCGGTAGAAAACATCTTAAACATATTTAATAACTAATCCTCCAAATAATAAACACCAACCCTCTCCCAACTGCCCATGAAATAATCCTACAACACTGCGTAAATACCCAAAATATGATCTATGAAATAAAATATTAAACACCCTACTTGAAACCGAAACATACATCCATGATGACAGTTGACGACAACCGAAAGTGCTCGGCAGAACACCAAGTACTGGGGTCTTTTTTCAGGAACTTAGATTCAAATATATATGAAAAAAAAAAAAAATCTTGCAGGCAAGCAAGAAAAAGAAGAAAAAAGATGTGAGCGATTTCGGCTAATCTTTTAACCGTTATAAAGTTGATTTTTATCTGAATGTATGAACTTTTGTATGTGTGCATCTAGAGTTATAGGAATGTTTTATTTTCCGAACATGGTCAGCAAATTGCGGCTGTGTTTTTAGTTGAGGTCATTGAGTGTTATAGATTGGAATGTAATCATTGAACAAAGTTTGTTGAGTGCGAACGCTTTCGCTTAAACTGTTGACTGTATTTAAGGATTATTTTTTATACTCCGATAATAAGCTGCGCATAAGTTTCTATTGCAGTCGGTATAAAAGCTTCTCATCGCAGATCTATTATTATTTATTATAGTACATTTGTATATCTATCTATCTATCTATCTATCTATCTATCTATCTATCTATCTATCTATCTATCTCAGTCTGTTCATATATATCTATCTCATACTGTTTATATCTATCTATCTATCTATCTATCTATCATATTCTTTTACACTCAGTAAATTCTTGTGTCTTAGTAGCTTTATTGCCTTGCTTGTGGTATCTATCTATCTATCTATCTATCTATCTATCTATCTATCTATCTCAGTCTGTTCATATCTATCTATCTCATACTGTTTATATCTATCTATCTATCTATCTATCTATCTATCTATCTATCTATCATATTCTTTTACACTCAGTAAATTCTTGTGTCTTAGTTGCTTTATTGCCTTGCTTGTGGTATCTATCTATCTATACATACATCTATTTATCTATTTAGATGATAAATTCCCCAACCATCATCAGTTAATAATTATTTCTTCTAGCCTCATCATTTTCTACCCTCACCCATGCTTATCATCTTCGGAACAGTTTCGCGTACAGGATTGGTGGCGAGATTAAACAACCTTTCCGTTTTCTTTCGTTCCCCTCATCAGTCCACACCCAAGAATGTCATTGACGAATATCAACGCAATAAAACTTTTATAAGTTCTTGCCAGCTACAGTCATTTACTTTCCTTGGTGTCATTCTCTGGCAAATTCTCAGCGAAGAAATGATCACGAATAGCAGAACTAAAATTAAAAAAAAATATAATGAGAAGACAAATAAAGATTTCCTATCATAGTGAAGAAATTTGTCTATATTTCTGAGATGAGGTATTATGTACAGTATTTACATTATTCGGAATATTGTCCTCATCTTTGTCGCCATATTTATTACATCGTTTCGGCCGTTGTACACTCCGGCCTTCTTCAGGTGCTTGAAATGTCGATCTGAACCCTTTATTTCGCTCACTGGGGTAGACTGTTCTAGTTCCACGTGCCATGTTTGATGGATGTCAGTTATCAGTTATCTCCTGTTAATTTCCCTCTGAAAGTTCTCCACTGCCTTCATACACAGAATCCTCAAGGATACATAGTACAGTGGATAAAGGCGTTAGTTAGATCCAGTAACAGGACTCACAGAGTGTGAGTTCAATACCCGGCTAAGGCAGTGGAGAACTTCTATGTTGAATGTTCGGGAAATTTTCATAGGAAGCGAACCTGTATCTTATACGGAACCGTCATATAGCCTGACGTGCTTTTACCGATTTAGCCATAGAGGAGCGTTTCGGTTAGTAAGGTAGATTTTACTGTTTTTAAATCTTGCTTATATATATATTTGTTCTTAAAATAAAAGGTTAATAGTCAGGATTGAATCGACCAGGAAACAGTAGTATTAAAAACTGCTCAATACACCTATGAAAAGATTAGATAAAAATAAAACTTACACGTAGAACTTTTAACTTTAAAAATCAGGAGATCAGTTGTATCCGCTACATTGGTTTCAACCTTATGGTATACTCGGGCGATTTTTATCAGTTGACCTCCCAACGTTTTATTTCAAACAAAAAACAAACTAATGAACGCTATATTACATTAAAAAATAAATGAACTAAAGGCACGACGTTCGGTTTAATAGAAATATCCATAAAGTTCATGTGCACTTTAAACAATTTCTAACTTTAAAATGCACACTAACTTTATGGACACCCTGTATATATATATATATATATATATATATATATATATATATATATATATAAAACCAATTAATTGCAATATACTTCCAATGAAATGTAAGTTATGATTGATTTACTTGAATACAGTGTTGAATACTCTGAGGATAGAGCCTCAGATAATATAATGTTGCGTTTTTTTCAGATCGCCAAATATAATTTATATATCGGCCTTTGTCCAATAAGAATGAAATTTTGTTTCAAGCTCGACGATTACTTAAGACGTTTAATATTTACTCATTATTTATTTGACCTGATTCAAAATTATGAACCTTATGCACAAAAGGCATTATTTAGAGAGAAAACATTGATGGCAATGTCATGCGATCAGTCTAATATGTGGTGATATTTTAAAAATATAGACTTCTATTAAGAGAAATTGAGCAAGATGAAAAAAAAAAATTCAAATTCAAATAAGCCTCATTTCAAAACTTTCATTGGATAAAAAACTACAACATACACTAAAGGTCAAAAGTTTTCGGCCTCCCTAAGGATTTAATAATTACCGTAATTCCCCATGTATAATACACATTTTTTTCTAAAAAATAATAAGCAAAATCAGAGGTGCGTATTATGTGCAACTACAAAAAATCTTTAAAAAAATTGCCCTTTCATAGGTCGATTTCAGTTGCAAAATGACTACTCACTACAAACATACGACAATTTGACACTAACATTCGGCATTTGTGACCACATACGGATGTCAAATACAGTCATCTGTACCCAACAAGACTTACAAATGTAAAATAAAATAAGAATTATCATAAAACTAAATCAGAATAATATTATTCTATGTTTAAAACCATTTTTTTAAGTAGGAAACGCTGGCCGTAATGAAATTGGAGATGTACAATTTATAGGGTTGATTACCAAACAAGGGGTGCGTATTATGCGTGAGTAGAAGCATTTTCCCACACTTTCAGCACAATTCTAGGGGCATGTATTATGGATGAAGGCGTATTATACATGGGAAAATACGGTATCAAGTGTCAGGTTTACTAGACTGGATCTTCCCATTCTTTACTTGTCTGTCTTGATGGAGTTCATAAACGTCTACGCGGCCTTGAGGGTGATGAATAATATTCCACCCTGTAACTCTTTTTCCACAAAGGAAATATTGCGAGCCTCTCACTGCTCTATCGTTACTTGCATTGCATGGATTTTGACGAGCCACATTCGTTAGCCCCACCACCCCTGACCTTTAAAAAATGGGACCCCACCATGCCACGTGCACAAGAATGAGTCATCCCAATTCCATTCGTATTCCTGTAATAAGATGGACAGCTTTTTCCTCAAAACTGCTGCTTTGTGGAAAAGACTCCTGGCAAGATGTGTTCCCAATCACTACAATTTTGACCTCTTTAAAGTCTAGGGTTAAACGTTATCTATCCCCATGAACTTAACTTCTTGCCATTTCATACAATCACTACACCGTAAGCTTGTATATTGAGTGGCACTTGGGCTGTGTATTCCGTGAACATAAAAAATAAAAATAGTCCTGGCTAAGATCATAAACTATTTTCGGCAGCAAAACCTTCGATCAGGAGATTGGAGGTTTTAAGGAGCGTGGAACCACCTCTTAATTGCTGTTGTTCCTAGATCCACCCTGACTCGAGGTGGTAGCACCTGTTAGGGTCCCAGCTATGGGCAAATAGTGAACCCCCCAAACCAAAACAAAACTCTATAAAAGTATAAAAATACATATTTATAGTAAAAATACCAGCAATACATTTTTATATAAAAAATGAACAACTATACATATTTATAGTAAAATGTCCGACTATAGATGTTTCTAGTAAAGTGACCAGCTTATTTATTGTAAAATGTCCAGCAATACAATTTATACTAGAATTACCAACAATACATTTTATAGCAAAATGACCATCAATATATTTTATCTGTACTTGAAGCTATCAAATTATGTTCAAAATATTTAGCTTTCGGCATTGAATAACCCATAGAGGTGTTGATATGCCGTCAAACAAAATCAACCAATAAGTCAACTATTTAAAAAATAGATACTAATTTAGGACGCTGAAACTATTTAACCTATCAATGCATAGCGTCCAAGTTTTTTCACTAAAATTTAAAATCAAACTACCCCCAAAATTGTCATTAGCCAGCAAAGATAGATTAGATAAAATAAGTCCAAATTTTAAGGAACCTTTATGCAATAATAGGTTAATTTCGTTATTATTACTAGTGACTGCATGATTATCTCACCAGAGAGAGAAAATATCTTGAACTCGAAATGAGAAATTAAATTAGTTTTGAAAAAGCACCCAACCTTCAGTTTTTAGACAATTCTTCGAAATCTCGAAAGTTTCCTCAAACTATTGGTCCGAATTGCATATACTTTTTATTATTATGAAATGGACAAAGTCCGACAATTATTTTTAAGACATTTTTATGTTTATACATTCTTTTTATAGACGTGCTTTTACCCGATTTGGCCACAGAGGAGCGTTCGGTTAGCAATGTGTGACGTCATTTGTTGCATTTGGATACGCCATGAGCAGATATGAATATATGTGAGAGAATCATGGAAGATTGTAGTTTAACAACAGTAAAATCGACCTTGCTCATCGAACTATTCTCTGTGGCTCGATCGGTTATGAGCGCGTCAGACTAAATGACGGTTTCGTATAGGATACAGGTTCGATTCCTGTCGGAGGACGAATATTTTCTATGAAAATTTCTCGGACATTCAGGCCGGTGAATGTTGTTTAATACTGTTTATTATAAAACAGACCATTTACTTAAATATTTGTATCTATAAAAAGAATGTATAAACATAAAAATGTCTTAAAACTTTATATTATGTAACACCGAAATATTTCTTTTCTTGAACAAGCAGTGCTTGAAATTCAGAAATTTATTGCTAGAATTTTCCGCTTTTGATGTGTCTATATCAATATTTTCCCAAGTAATGTCTCCATGGGCGTATAGTTCTCCCAAATAACTTCTCAATGAGCATTTGCTTTCACAGAGAACGCCTCCATAGTCATTATGATCGCGCAAAGTAACTTCTCAGTGTATAGAACCTTTTCCCAAATAACATCTAAATGCTGGTATTTTTTTTTTCACAAGTAACATTTTATGGGTGTCATGAATTCGCAGATAACAACGCTACGTGTAGATTTTTCCACATGTCTCCATAGACAAATTTTCATAATTTACGCTTCAATATGAACTGAAAGACTGAATGATATAAAACAAAAATAACATTTACAAACACGTTTTTTTTTAATTATTTTATTAGGATAGAAAATTTTTTAAATCCAATTTCGGAATGTTCTGAATCGAAGTTCTGGCGATGCCTAGTTGAGTAGATCAACGAGAGGTAGACGCTGATTAAGCAAACTCTGTTGTACAGCTTTTACCTCTGCGTCTGTGCACACAGTGCGTTTAGGACCTCTTCCCGAAAGATCATGGACTGATCCAGTTCTTTCAATACGGTCGATTAGGTTCCGAATTATGTTATCACTTATCTGACATTCAAATGTTGACAGTATTTTCTCTGACTTTGAATAATTGATCTTTCATTTGAATAGAAAAACTCAATGAGTTTTACTCACTGTACGTAGCCATTTTAATCTCCAAGGGATGCTCTATAACCTGAAAAAAACAAAAACAAAAAAAAAAAAACGAAAAAAAAGATTGAAATTGAACAAGCTAAAACGTTTTCAGTGGCCTACCTATAAATTTTTTTCACAGGTATCGATTCCGTGGGTGACTGTGGGCAGATTTTTGAAAAGTAACGTTTCTATAGGCATTGTTTTTACGCATGTAACGTGTTTAAGGGTGAACTGTGTGCCTATTTTCATAAGGTTTTGAACAAGGACAGATTTCACTATATTTTTGCCTGATATTTAGAGATGAATAATTATTATTTAGTCATGCTTGATCGAGCTTTTCGGCATGCTTTTGTTTTATCACATATTTGTACGTCCAATTCACTTGGACTGTTAAATTAATCATCGTGAAGTCAGAACAAATTTTAGATATATCTAAACGGTTTTGGCGCCAGCATGACATCCGTATGAAAGTTTCGAGGAGGCAATACATAACTCAATTTTCAGCTTAATGCTTTGTATTTTCTCTGAGTTTGAATATAAGAATGCAGAAATTATATATATATATATATATATATATATATATATACATATATAAGAATGCAGAAATTATATATATATATATATACATATATATATATATATATATATATGTAATTATGCAGAAATTATATATATATATATATATATATATATATATATATACATATATAAGAATGCAGAAATTATATATATATATATACATATATATATATATATATATATATATATATATGTAATTATTTATTTAAAAAAAATTTATAACATAAATTTGTTATAAAATCACTACAAAAATAGCCATTTTGTTTCAACACCCTAATTAATTTAAAACTTTTAAAACCATTTATTTTACATTCAACGTCATCACTTGATAAGACACCGAGGGTGTTGAAACAACATGGCTATTTTTGTAGTGATTTTATAACATATTTATGTTATAAATTTTTTAAAAATAAATAATTATATCTGCTCTACTTTGTATTGAGCACTCTTTTAAGAATATTAATTGTTGGTTATTGGAATTCATTCCATATACATCAATCATATACTTGGATATATATATATTGAAATGGACAAAGTCCGACAATTATTTTACGACATCTTCATGTTTATATATTCTTTTTTATAGATACAAATATTTAAGTAAATGGTCTGTTTTATAATAAACAGTATTAAACAACATTTACCGGACGGAATGTCCGACAAATTTTCATAGAAGATATTCGTTCTCCGACAGGAATTGAACCTGTATCCTATACAGAACCGACATTTAGTCTGACGGGCCTTTAATCGATCGAGCCACGGATAATCGTTCGATTGACAAGGTCGATTTTATTGCTTTTAAACTTCAATCTTCCATGAATCTCGTACATTCGTATCTGCTCAAAGCGTATCCAAATGTAAACAAATGACGTCACGCATTATGAAATGGACAAAGTCCGACAATTATTTGAAGACATTTTTATGCTTATTTGTAACTATAAAAAGAATATATAAACATAAAAATATATATAAACATATACATATATAAAATTTTAGACTTGCTATTTTGCATAGAATACTGTTTTTATTGCAGCACACTCTCTACGATATTGCAATATTACATACACACACACACACACATATATATAAAGAGAGAGAGAAAGAGAGAGAAAGAGAGAGAGAGAGAGAGAAAGAAAGATCGATAAAAACAGACAGAGAATTTGGACATGGAGATCAACATTTTATGATGACTTAAATTTTCAAGCTTCAATACGATCGTCTGACAGTCACCATGCAATGTTGACAACTATGTCCACTGATATCTATAAACATATAACTTCTGATATTGAACCCTTTTCACCTATTAAAAAATCCATATTTTAACTATGTACGCTAACAGTGTAATCAACAATCAGAACCTTGCCCTCAATCTCAAACGCTCGGTCAAGATGACTTGTGACTTCATGCTTGCACAGCCATCATCTACCCAATTTCACTCAAAACACTTGGGTCAACCCAAATCTGCCACACGCCCCCAGATCGATAGCAACAAGAAGTCACCTTCCTGGTAAAACGACCATGGTAAGATTCGAACGTTCTAACCATTCGGCCACGTTCCTCTCCCCCCCACTCTCTCTCTCTCTCTCTCTCTCTCTCTCTATATATATATATATATATATATATATATATATATATGAATTAGTAGACATAGGGGTCAACATTGCATGGTGACTATTAGACAATCGCACTGAAAGTGAAAATGACAGTCACCATACAGTGTTGATCTCCATGTCCAAATGCTCTGTTTTTCTTTATCTTTTTCTCTTTATCCCCATCTCTCTCCCCTGTCTCTCTCTCATCTATCTATCTATCTATCTATCTATCTATCTATCTATCTATCTATCTATCTAATACTGCACAGTGTGTGCTGGTGGCAATAAAACAGTATTCGATGTAAAATAACAATGCTAATATATATATATATATATATATATATATATATATATATATATATGTGTGTGTGTGTGTGTGTGTGTATATGTGTGTGTGTGTGTGCTTTGACGATTGCATCTAGCATGAAACAGACAGTCGCCTCTAAGTGTTGACTTCTATGTTCACTTTTATATTTACACACGCTCTATCTCTGATATTGAGCACTTTATCCCATAAATATAGCACATATTAAGACTATATATATATATATATATATATATATATATATATATATATATATATATATATATATATATATGTGTGTGTGTGTGTGTGTGTGTGTGTGTGTGTGTGTGTGCGTGTGTGTGTGTAGGGGGGCATAAATGACTATGTATGTCTGCATGTCATGAGAGAAAGTGACAGTATGATCCAAGTCATCAGGCTGACACCCCATATGTACAAAGCATAATCACGATTATGATCACATAGCCGCCAAACCACGTGAGTCGTAGTTACAGCACCACCCCCCTACTGTTAAACTAGCAACAGCAGTAGGTGTGGTTAAGGCATGAAGTACAGAATTCGAAAATAATGACTTTTCCTAGCAATCACATTGACAATAATGGAAACCATCCATGTAGCATGCCTTTGAAATTATCTTTTGTTTAACTTAGTCTGACACAAGGTTACAAGTGAGGAGCACGATGTAAGAATCAAACTGACTACAACAGTAATAGTCCATAATAACAGCTTGTTAAAAATTACTCCATGAAAATGCGCACTCAACTTAGTATAGAGCAGATATTCAATTCTGGGTCACTCAGTGAGGATCAAACCTATTCCATTATCAATAGCCAGTGTAACACGTTTGTTAAACATTACTTCACAACATCAATAACTCAGATCTATCTCGTCTTGGGTATGAGGATAAACTTCATCTGCGTCCTTGGTGAGAGGGTGAACTGTATCCCACAGCAAGGCCTTTGATCGGGAGGTTTTGAAGAGCGTAGTAACACCTCTTGATTGCTGGTGTTCTTTGTTCTATCCTGACCCGGGGTGGTGACGCCTGTCAAAGTCCCGACTATGGGCGGGTGGTTAACCCCACAAAAGGGGTCAAAGCACTATGAAAGTATAAAAATAGGTTTTAATACCAACAATACGTTTTTGGATAATTTTTTACCAGCAATACATTTTTGAAAAAAAAAAATATTACCAGTAATAAATTTTGAAAAAAAAGTATTACCAGCAATACATTTTTGAAAAATACTACCAGCAATACAATTTTGAAAAGAAATGTATTACCAGCAATACAGGCTTGAAAAATATTGCCAGCAATACATTTTTGAAAACAAAAGTATTACTAGCAATACAGGCTTGAAAAAATATTACCAACAATACACTTTTGAAAAACAAAAAGTATTGCCAGCGATATATTTTTGAAAAAAAGTATTACTAGCAATACATTTAAAAAAATATTACCAGCAATGCACTTTTGAAAAAATTATCAGTAATACATGTTTGAAAAAAAATATTACCAGTAATACATTTTTGGAAAAGAATATTAGCAACAATAAGTGTTTGAAAAAAAAGATTATCAGCTATAAAATTGTTGTCGGCATTATATAACCCATTCGAGTTGATATGTCGTAAAACAAACCAAACGAAAACAATCAGATCTATTATAAAAAAACATATGTTTTTCCTGTTAAAAGAACTAAAGTGAAAATACTAAGAAGTCTTCCAGGTTCTATAATTTATGGTATGCGAGCGAAAGTGTTAATTTACTTATGTGTATCGTAATGATCTTAACTGCAGTTTCAGCTGAGATGAATTCATGCCTTGAAGATTTTCATGGAAATGTTATTTGGTGTGAGAAAAAGATATCCATAAAAAAATCATCTTTATCTCAAGTGAGATCGGCAGATGAAAAACCTTTTCATATTTTTTTCTTTCTCACTATTTCTGATTGTGATGTGGCTTTTATCACAAACGCAATTGCCAAAGTTTTTCACTAAAAAAACCTAATAGAAAGTCACGCCGAAAAAAAAAAAATCTTTTATTTTTAAATAGAAAAAACATGGTTTCCAGTAACAAATTTACGCAACCTCTCCACAAAAACAAAACTGTGAAGAAAATATGACCCAAAACTTATATGAATGGATGCTTAAGGGTTTTCGGCTTGACGAAGAAGTCCTTTCAAAATAAAATTTGATCTTTTGTCATTTGTTCATTTTCGGGGAGAAAACTTTTCAGCAGCCTATCTCTATATACATTTTTTAAAGTCCATTCTAATATTATCTTTGTTTACATTTTGCTTCGAAACTGTGCAGATATGAAAAGGCCACGCCTGACTTACTCATCTTCGTGGTCAAGTTGTTAAGGCGTGCCGGGCTTAACTTTGCCTTGATGGACGTAGTATCAAATCTTGCCGGAAAGATCAAATTTCACTTAAATACGATTTCTGGAACATTCAGGCAGGCCTGTAGACAAAAATAAATAAATATACTGTTTAATAAATAAACGGGGCGTCTATTCAAATACGAGTATCCACTAAAATTACGTTTAAATGATAAAAATATCGTTATATATACACACACACACACATATATATATATATATATATATATATATATATATATATGTGTGTGTGTGTGTGTGTGTGTGTGTGCGTGTCTGTGTGTAAAATGACTATAGGAATAAAGACAAAAGGAAAATTTATCTTAGACGACGCGTTTCGTCCGCTGAGGGATTTGCCTTCTTAAAGTCAGCCAGCGGACGAAACGCGTCGGCTAAGATAAGCATAAAGCTTTTACTTTACGCGAAACAACGTAAATGACTAAAATTTAACGCATTTAAAGACGAACTGATTGCGTCTAGCATGAAACAGCCTGTCGCTTCTGAGTGTTGACTTCAGTATTCACTTTTATATTTATATTTAGATACGCTATATTGAGCACTTTATCCCATAAATATAGCACACCTTAAAACTATATCTATCTATATATATATATATATATATATATATATATATATGTAGATAGATAGATAGACAGACAGATAGATAGATAGATGTAAAAGAAGGGAAAATGCCAAGTGCCCATTTGTTTGCAAAAGTAGACGGTATTAATAAGATTTTAGTTTCGGCGTCTGCATCTTTACCACTACAATTCGCACATGTTTGTCGACTTCCGTGACCGAAATGTCTGTGTTTCTGCACCCTGTTTTGGTTGCTCTATGCCTGAACTTTTTAATGTGTCTCCCCTTAAGGCCACATCTCCACCCTCTGATCTACCACTTACGACTCGTGACTTTATTGGAAGGCGTCTCTCTCTATATATATATTTTTACTTTCTGCCTGCAATCGAATGAGATGGCGCAAAAGATATTTGTATTTAGTTTAGGTAACGGCGTTTCTCTGTTAACAATTCCTTATTCCGTCACTTTTTTTTTTCTTTTTGAGTCCATTTTCTTTTTTGTTGCTTTAACGAAAATCAAGGGGTTGTTATTTCTTTTACTCCTTTTTGAATTTTCTTTCTTTTTTAATTCTTTTTTCTTTTCCTTCTTTTTTTTTTTTTTTTTTTTTTTTTTTTACTTCCCTTTGTTTATTTTATTTTTTAGCTTCCTTTCCAGTTCTTTGTTAGGATCAGATTTGTTTACTCTTCATTTCAGTTTGTTTCTCGTTTCTTTCTATTTTTCTTTCTTCCTTTGGTCCTTCTAGTTCGTTTACTTTCTTTCTTTTTTTCTTTCTTTGGTCTTTCTATTTCGTTCTATTTCTTCCTTTCTTTATTTCTTTTTTGTTTTCGTTCTTTTTTGTTTTCTTCTTTTTTCTTCCTTATTTGTTGCCTGTTTCTTTCTTTGTTTCTTTGTTTGTTTGTTTGTTTGTTTCTTTCTTCTTTGGTGTTTCTATTTCATTTTCTTTTTTCTTTCTTCCTTATTTGTTGCTGCTTCCTCTTTCTTTCTTTCTTTCTTTCTTTCTTTCTTTCTTTCTTTCTTATTGGTTGTTGTTTCCTGTTTTTTCTTTCCTTTTTTTCTTTCTTCGTTGTCTTTCTCCTTTCTTTCATTCATTTTTTTCTTTCACAACCATTTTCCTTAGGGCCACCATTGCGTATCGGAAAGCAATTTGTGGCCAAGACAGACAGCATGAAACATCCTATCGCGTTTTAGTAAGCGATCAGAGCCAGGCATCTAGCCAACTGATTACCAAAGTTGTACAAGGAACAAAAAAGACACCAAGAAAATGTCGACTCCCTAATTGAGTGCCGAAACACTTTACCACTCCACCCAACTACCGCATTTTGGCCTTCTTCCTTTCTTTATCAAATTCACTTTTTCTATCGACTGAATCTATCTATCTATCTATCTATCTATCTATCTATCTATCTATCTATCTATCAGCAAAGCAATAAATCCACTAAGACACAAGGGGTGACTGACTATTAGAGAATATGAAAAAATACTATTAAGGAGAGAGAAAAATAAAAGAAGGGAAATTAAGAAGACAGAAGATAACGATTGACATTGCATTTACATTTTTGAAGATCAAACTTGACTGGGAAGCAAGAAGCCGGAAGAAAGTTTCACAAGTGAGAGAAGAAACTATAAGCACAGAACTTACAGTTAATTCTAGCCATTTCAAATATAAAATAATAATACCTTGCCTTTAATCTTTCGCTTAAATTCATAGAGGAACGTTTATCAGAACAATTACCATGAACCTATGTGTTGAAAATGCACAGGAAATCTACGTTCATGTGGTAGGAAAATGACTGAAGCCAAGATGCCAGATCAGGATCAATAACATTACCGATTCTTATTTGCATTTTATCAAGAATCACTAAACATATATCAGGGACACCAGACAAGATGTGGCAGCAATATTCAAAGCAAGGACGAATGATAGACTAATAAATATGTAAGACAGATTCTGGAGAGAAAAAAACTGTCTAGAAAGACACAGGGAACTTTCCTGGCAGAAGACCTAGCAGTTTATACAAAATGTATTCTTTCCACTTCATGTCATTTTAATCCACGAGGGCGCCGAGTCACTCTTCTGAAAGTTAGTATCAGCCATGCTGACTGAAGGTAGAAAGAATTCTCTCAGATGATTAATAGAGATCAGTATAGTTTTGGAGGCGTTAAAATTAACAAGCCATTCTTTATCCCAGTTAACAACAGATTGTAGGTCATTTTTGAGATAAGCTGGCAATTTGACCTTATTGAACCGATCAGAATTAATATTAACTATTATCTATCTTGCTTTTTATGCATATATTATGTGGATATGTAATTTTGTACATGTGTATATATATATATATATATATATATATATATATATATATATATATATATATATATATATATATATATATGTATGAATGTATGTATAAAGGAAAAAGACAATAGTAAAACTGTGTAGTCTTAGTCGACGCATTTCGTCCAATGTGGACTTTTTCAATCCCAAAAATGAAATGAATTTATTGAAATAAAGTATCTGTAAACAACAAACAAAATTTTCACATGTAGAAATATTGTTTGTATTGTTGTGTTGACGAATTCAACCATTTTCTTTTGATTTCTTGATATATTTGTTGTGTACGTTGGCTTGGGAGAGTAGTGATTCTGTTAGGAAAGGTGATATTGGAAAAAAAACCCCGGGGCGTAGATTAATATTTGGATAATATTAAATGGCGGACTCTCGAGGATTGTCGTTCTGACTGAATTATTTTCTGTGTTTTTACGAGTGTAACATTTATAAAATCAAAATTGTGGTTGAATTTATTTCTATGTATGAATAGTGCATTTGTTAAATTGTTATTTATGAGGTCTCTTTTTTGTGCTCATATAAGCGATTTTTAAATTTCTCCACGTCTCTCCAGTTTATTGTGAAGATCAGTTTAGGCAATTTATTTTGTATATGCCTGCTTCAAAAATATTATTACTATGGGTGTTTGAGAATCTGATTATATTCATAAAGGTTTTGGAAGTGTTTGTGATTATTTTGATATTATTTAGGTGGGATAGGTTGTTCTGGATGTGACGGAGTTGGTCGGTAGTATTATGTATCTGTTCTCATATAATTTATTATTATGGATGATATTTTTATTTTTGTTGATATATCTTGCATGCCTTTCTTCTTGCGTTGTGGATGAAATAATATGAGTATTGTAGGTTTTTGCATGTGTTTTCTATGTATATTTCTTTTTTAAGTAAATACTAGGGGCTGCAGATTCTTAATGCTCTTAAATAGAAAACTATAATAATTCCAGATATAATTTTAGAACAGTGGGTTGAGTAGAAACTGATCAGGTCATTTTTGTTGGTAGCTTTTCTATAAACATCAACATTGAGTTCGTTATTGTTTCTGTGTAACATGATATCTAGAAAGGGGAGAGTGTAGTTGGTTTCAGTTTAAAAATTGTAGGTTCAACGTTGTTAAGCTGGTTGAAAAGATCTTAAATTAGTATCTTGTGGATATATTTGTAGTGAGTCGTCTATGTATCTAAAAAAAAGAAGTGTTTGGAGGTAGAATGTTTTTAAATGGGTCACTTTCTAGAAACTCAAAAAATTAGACCGCTGAGAGATGATCCCATGAATAAAACAAATTTTTGTCTGTAAAGTAAAGAAACTTGCTTGCTGATTAGCTGGAATATTTTATGATTTTATGTGTAGGTAGAGGTAATTTAATTTTTGCTTTTGTTAGGTGTTTTTTAGTAGATTTAAGCATTTCTCTATAGGGACGTTTGTGGATAGAGATTTTATATCTAAACTAGCCATATATTTGTTTTTAATGACATGTTTTTTTAATTTTGCATAGAAGGTCACCTGAATTTTTTTTTTATGTATGATGGGGTAATAGTGTCAATGAGTGGAGCTAACGACATTTTGTTTTTTGTTTGTAGATACTTCGTTTCAGTAAATTCATTTCTTTTTTTTACCTTGAAGAAGTCTAGAAGACCGCACCGGTTAAAAATACACAGTTTTCCAGTTTTGTCTTTTTTTCTTTATACTTACTGTCTTTTTCTACAGATTAATTCTGAGAATATATATATATATATATATATATATATATATATATATATATATATATATATGAAGAAATATAGTCTTAAGGTGTGCTATATTTACGGGATAAAGTGCTCAATATCAGAGATAGAGCGTGTGTAAATATAGAAGTGAACATTGAAGTCAACACTTAGAGGCGACAGTCTGTTTCATGCTAGACGCAATCGTCAGGCCATATATATATATATATATATATATATATATATATATTGTGTATTGGGACATCAGATCATTATTCAAACATATATTGTTAAATGAATGTCTATTATGTTTGATCATGAGCTGTTCTAAACTTCGTATAGTTCCTTTAATTTCTACATATTGGTTTTTCTACAACTACGATCTCCCGTAGACTTACTTGTCACCTTTCTGATCTTAGTTCTATGAAACAACCTTTCAAAGAAAAAAGATAGCTATGTACATAATATTAAACAGAAATTAGCTAATAACACAATAATACTCACACATACACACAGTAAAAAGAACCTTCAGATATTGGGGAGGGCATCTACATTAAAACAAAACAACCCGCGTTCAATAAAATTACATTTCAAACTAGTCACAATACATTACATTGCATATGGTTCTGTTGTTAATATTTCGGCCTCTAGTGTCGTATGACGTCATAGAACTGCATCATGAATGTATGACCTGCGTCTGCGACCGTTATCACCAACAGAATATCAACTTTGATGGCGAATATTTAATAATGTTTAAATATCCAATATAATCATCCTGAAGATTGCTCATGTGAGCCGAAAACTTAGATCAAGAAGCAGTATAAGAAGAAAATATCGAAATCTGTCTATATTCCTGAGATGAGGTATTATGTACAGTATTTACATTATGCGGACTCCTCATCTTTGTCGCCATATTTATCACAACGATTCGGCCTTCTTCAGGCAGTTGGAATTTTGAACTGAACCCTTTATTTCGATCACTGGGGTAGACTGTTCTAGTTCCACGTCCATGTTTTGATGGATGTCAGTTATCAGTTATCTCCTTTGAAAGTTCTCCACTGCCTTAACCGGGTATTGAACTCACACTCTTTGGGTCTGTCACTGGATTTAACCAACGCCTTTATCCACTGTGCCATGTGTCCTTGAGGACATCTGGGTCTGAATTTCTGGGTATTATAAACCTAATGTTTTCAGCAACCATTTTTACCAGTGCTCATATTGCAATTTTGCTGTTAACATTGCATGTGTGATAAAGACTGTGTGTACGCTATTCCGTGCAGCTGCGGAAAGGAATATAAAGGAGAGACTTCCGCTCCCTTAAGGTAAGACTTCAAGAACACCAGAAAGCTGTAACGCGAGGGGAAGTAGAAAAATCAGGGGTGGCTGACCACATATGGAGAGAGAAGGGAGATCACCGTCCGCTGTGGGATCATGTTGAGATCATAGACAGGGAACACCATTGGAAAATTCGTAAACTTAAGGAATCAGCACATATGCTAGGCCACAAAAATCTCCTGAGCCGACCAAGCATAGAAATAAATACAATATGGGAACCAGTAATAAGGAGTGCCAGAGAAAAGCAATGATAACAAAGGAATATGTGCTCTGGTAAAAACATGCAATGATAACAGCAAAATTGCAATATGAGCACTGGTAAAAATAGTTACTGAAAACATTAGGTTTATAATACCCAGAAATTCATACTCAGATTCAAGGACACATGGCACAGTGGATAAAGGCGTTGGTTAGATCCAGTAACAGACCCAAAGAGTGTGAGTTCAATACACGGTTACGGCAGTGGAGAACTTTCTGAGTGAAAATTAGCAG
>OZ010579.1:9947162-9964662 GCA_963932145.1 Acanthosepion lycidas
TGTCGTTTTTCCGCCTTTCACTATATGTTTTTAATTAAAGCCTGGCTTTACTAATAAAGTACACGTAATAGTCGGGGTTTATTAGAAATAAATAAATAAATAAATAAATAAAGAAAGAAAGAAAGAAAGAAAGAAAGAAATAACACAGCATCCAATGTAATGATGCATATTCAATACTTATTTTGCTTTTCAGGATTTTTTAAAGTCTAAAAGTTAAATGCATTATACACAAGAATTACATATTGACGTTTTTCGACCGTTTATGTCACTATATTCAGAATGGAATCATTTAAAGAATTTATATCGACAGTTTAAACTAAGACGTATCAAAGACTTTAAATCATTAACCAAACGTTGCTTCAATGCTGTTTGAGTTAAAGACTGACATTATCTCAGTTTAATTTATTTTTCACCGTAATACATATCTTTGATGTCGTCATTCACAGAGTAATTTTGTTCTTCTTCAAAAAGAGTGTTATCTTCACTCGTGATTTTAGTTTAAATTTAGCCGTTACAAAATGTTAGGGGTGCGCGTTATACATGAGGAATAAATACTAATTTTTATTCTAGCCTCATGCATCTCCATATTCTGGATTATATGACCGAAAGTAAATTATACCTATAGTCCAAATTAATTAATGTGTAACAAAAAGTTCAAGTTAGCAACCAATCACTGCATTTGTTAAAAAAAAAAAAAAAATTATTTACAAAGATATTAAACATTAAACATACATTTTTGTCTGATTCGTTGTTATTCGTGTCAAAGCTTAACATCAGTTTCATTTATGTTGTCAGCATTGAGGATCCCTTTATCATCTTACATGTCATCATCCTTCGCATCCTCTGGGTGGGTCATTTGTCCAGAATATGTCCCACTCGACCTCACGTATCTTGTTTGGAGAACTTGCCAGCGGATCAAGGATCAGTTGAAAACATTCCTAACACAGGCCAGCATTGACCCTGGGAAAATGTTGCTGTAAATCAGCCTTCCTGGTGCAGGACCATCCGAAGCGTGGCTCCGAAAGTTTCGAGCACAACCATTAACATGAAGAGGATCTGCGACGTGCTGTCAGAAGGGCCCGATTGGCCAAGCCGCGTCCACCACCCACACCTGTCTGTGACTCTTGCTCTCGACAGTTCAGGAGTAGGCAGGGTCTTCACAATTATCTCCGTTACCGCCATCAGGGTGGAGAGAGGATTATGATTCGAATACTCGAATGCGAGTGGATGCCGACGACGACGACGACGACGATGATCTTGTCGTTTTCCCACAAAAATTATCAATCTAATGTCTTCAGCTACTATTTTTAGTGGTGCTCATATTGCAATTTCTACTGTTATTATTGTATGTTTTTTTATCAGAGCTCATATTGCAATTTTTATTGTTATTATTGTTTTTCTCTTGCACTCCTTATTACTGGTTCCTATATTGTATACATTTCTATACTTTTTGCGGCCTAGCATATGTGCTGATTCCTTAAGTTTACGAATTTTCCAATGATGTTCTTTGTCTATGATCTCAACTTGATCCCACAGATCTCTCTTCTCTCTCCATATGTGGTAAGCCACGCCTGATTTTTCCACTTCCCTTTGTGTTACAGTTTCTGGTGTTCTTGAAGCCTTACCTTACACACAATCTTTATTCATGTTCTCCTCTCTGGGGGGGTCTTACTCGGGAGAGATATCTGCGAAATGACGTCCAGCTTTTGAAGGTTGTCCCGATGTTATATGGACCGCAAATCCTTTTTATTTTCCCTGATAACCCCTTCACATAAGGCAGGCAGAGAAGGGGAATGTATGATACACACTAGAGTCTAATAACGTGAAGCCCAAGGAGACAGTCTTTTGGCTTACAAAGAGACGGCTCCCTGGACCGAATATACAGAGACTCAAGTGCTCGCAAATGAAATGGAGAGTGCGAACTGGACAGTACAGTAAACCAATTCGGACTGAAATCCTTCGCCCAATCCCTACAATTTATCAAATGTTCTGTGATCGCTGACCCGGAAGTATTAACCAACTGGCTCTTACGGGCATCCGGATTAAGAACTCACAATGGGACATGCTGACTGATCCTACAATCTAAACGTTGGGAAGTCCTTCCTATGTAGTTGCTACCGTAACCACATTTAAAAGAATAAATCACGGAAGAAACATGATGGGAGGAAGAGGATCCTTACGCATAGAGGAAAAGGCAGAACGAGTCGCAAAATGTATCCTTAGTTGAGCCGAAAAATAGCACAGATGGACAGCAGACAAGACCCGCCTAGCCACAAGCTCGCCCCACGAAGCAATAAATGGAAGCCGCAAGTAAATAGGAGATTTTTGAACTAAATATTGTTTTTCCTTTCGAAAATTAAGAATCTTATCACGCATGACACTATGAAGAGTATCACTAGGATATCCATTTTTTAATAGAGTGCAGCGGATAAAATCCAATTCTTCATCCAAATATTGTTCACTGCAAATCATCAAGACCCTATGAGTTAAGGTCTTGATGAGATTAATTTTACGTTTTCTGGGACAAAATGAGTCCCAACGCGTATACAAACCAGAAAACGTTGGTTTGTGAAATACTGAAGTAAAAAATTGAGAAGGAGTCCGATGCACAAGGACATCAAGAAAAGAGAGACAAGAATTAGACTCCTTTTCGATGGTAAATTTCAAAGATGGATGAAGTTGGTTCATAATTGTGAGAAAGGAATCAGCTTCCACTTCACTATTAAAAAGACAAAATGTACCGTCCACATACCTACGGTACATAGACGGTGCATTGTCATAAGTGAGGAGGGACGACTCATAAAAGCCCATAAAAATGTTGGCCAAAGCGGGACCCAAAGGGGAGCCCATGGCAACCCCATCAATCTGTCTGTACATAAAATTGTTAAAGCTAAACTCCACAGACATAGTGGCGAATTGCATTAGCTCAACAAACACATTTTCTGGGATATCCGGAGGTGACAAACCACTTCGATATAACATGTTACAACAGATATCAATAGTTTCCACTACTGGAACACAAGTAAACAGAGAACATACGTCAAAGGAACACATAAATTTATTTTTATAAGGAGTATCACGAATAACCTGAAGAAATGAAAATGAATCCTTAATAGTATACGAGCTAAAATGTTCAACAACAGGTTCAAGAAGGTCTGAAAGAAAACTCGCAACCTTATGTTGAGACGAGCCTGACATGGACAGGATGGGTCGAAGGGTTACATCATCCTTATGAGTCTTCGGAGGGCGAATAGACCCAACAGGTCTAATATCATCAGTGACTTCACGGGATATGAAACCACGTTTAGCCCAAGATAAGATTTTCTTTTGAAATTTAATTTCTATAGGAATTGTGCGATCATGTGTCTCTACTGGACCAAGAGTGAGAAATTTTGTAGTGTCACCAAGAATGCTTCGCATTTTGGAGACGTAATCAGAATAGTCCAATAGGAAAATACCAGCCCCTTTAACTCCTGTAGCTCTTTCTGAGTCTAAGTGGAGTCAACAGCACCGGTTCGTGGTCAGGACTTTAAAAGCAAATAATAACTTGGTTATTACTCGTCCTGATAAAGGTCCAGAGAGCCGTCTCTTTGTAAGCAAAAAGACTGTCTCCTTGGGCTTCACGTTATTAGACTCTAGTGTGTATCATACATTCCCCTCACACTCCCCCCAATTTTTTGTTCTCCTTTGTGCTGTGCAAATTCGCGCGGTTTGAATTTTTCAACCCCCCTTATACCATTAATCATTTCATTTTTTAATGTTTTAATTGTATGTAGGGTGTTTGTGTGAGTCAATATATATATTGCAATAATTGTTAAATTGTTCCCAGCCGACCCTGATGAGCTTGGGAACGAAACCGGTTGGTCTGTTCTGTAAGTGTTTTCATCTCTTACTTTTTATTTTACATAATGCCTTTAGGAAATAATTTGTATCTATTCCTTGCAATATTACGGTTCTGTACCTCCAACAATTATATATATATATATATATATATATATATATATATATATATATATATATATATATATATATATATATATATATATAGTAAAGGTAATACATCCTTTGGTATATAATATAAGTAGATCCCAGTTATATAGAATATTAAAACAGGTCCACAAAAAGAGCTCATTGTATTTATTATTACAAAGCAAATAATTGATAAACAATAAAATCCAAAATCACCTCATATATACCGGGGTTGAATAAGCCTGACGAATTTTTTTTTAGTCGGTCGAAATAAGCTTATTCCTCATATGAGGTAATTTGGGATTTTATTATATATATATATATATATATATATATATATATATATATATATATATGCATGTTTCATTAAATAATATAGACAAGTGTTGTGTATTTATATTATGTAAATTCCTTTAATATCGTCTGATAAGCTTAATAACATTATCATTAAAAGAAGAAAGAAAATCACAATATTGATACATATCTTTTAATCCAATCTAAGCTTTCGGCTTACATAAGCCATTATCAAAGCTGACAATTACATTACATCATATTAAGCAATAGACAGACAAAACAGTGATAATAGTCTGTTTGTGTTTACATGCAAGATTTCCAAGCAACGAGAAACTCGTGCATATAAGACGCTGGAAGTGAAAACGTGAAGTATTAAATATGGGAAGCCGCTGGTATAAACCAATGTCTTCTGTTATCAATTATAGGCATTTAAGAATATTTGTGTAGATTTCATAGTTTATTTTGTTCAGGTTAAAATTTTCATTTTTTGTTTATGTGTGTGTGTGTGTGTGTGTGTGTGTAATGCCTCCTACTACAATAGATGTAACGAGCGCAATAAAATGATAGGGGAAAATAAACTTTCATCTATAAAAGTCAATTTTTAAAATAGTCACTATTATTGGTCATGCCTTTTCGACAGCGATCAATAGGAGATATTCAGTGTCGCCCGGTACGTGTATTGTCAGGCATATTGCTGTCGCTAGTGTTCGAAACTGTTTCGTCTCCATAGACATTCACCTAATGTCGATGAATGTCAACGGGAACAATTTTTTCCTCATGTGAAAATTCAGTGAACCACCTGAGCATTATGAACGTTTTCCCGTCAAACGAAATTGAATGAAACTTCTGGCCAAACTTTACTATCATACCAGCAAGAAATACTTTTGACGTTGTAAGCCAACATGACATACAGAAAGGATTATTTTCCGAACGAAGCTCGCACACAGACACTCGCACACACACACATATATATATATATAATGTGTGTGTATATGAAGGGAGCATATCTCCATTCAAGCATGTTTGGTCGAATTTAAAGTTACCTCTCTTACATATTCGCAACGTAAATTGACTATAACAGACCTCATTTCCTACACATTTAGAAAAAAAATCACAATTATGAATCACATTAATTTTTTGTTTTAGCAATTCACCCCTGAAGAAGATCTTGATTGAGATTGAAAGTACTTGGGAAAATAAAAGAAATAATCAAAACTACGGTGTCTTTCTTACTCAGTTTTGTAACAGCACTAAGAAATTGATCCATGAATTTGAGAAGATTAAAATAAGATAAATAGATGCAATTATTCAACCAAACATATATATATATATATATATATATATATATATATATATATATATATATATATATATACATATATATATATATATATTAATAATAAATATGCACGAGGAAAAAATATGCGTATTTATTATTAATATATATATATATATATATATATTACTAATCAATATACATATTTTTCCTCGCTGGTTATAAATTCTAAACAGCCCTCAATATAGACTATTCAACCCAAATAAGAATAATATTGGAAAAGATAGGAAATGCATTCTCGAAAGACATGTAAATATACCATAAATGCTTTAGGAATTAACCAGTGGCATATTTACAAAAGAATGGTTTTAAAATATAAAAAAGACTAATGAGTTTACGTTTAACCAATTTGACATAAATGATTTTTACGCCGTCCATTACTGAAGATTTGCTGATGAATTCCATCAATTTCACCCAAAAATATTGTAACATTAGCGACAAAGAAATAAAAATAATAAGACATACCCAAAAACCTATGCTATGTTATAGTGGATGTCTGTGGAAAAAACGAAACGATGAAGAATTCAACATTGCCATCATATGAATCAGTAGAGACATGTGAGATATTAGGGATATTCCTAATGTGGGGATTGAGATATTAGTTCGATATCAATAACACAGAACGTCATAGAGATGACGGTGTAATCTTACTACGCAAAAAAATCAAGAATCATAGACCGATTAAGAAAAGAATTGCTAAAATCCTTCAAAGATCATGACTTAAAGATCATTACAACAACAAATGCAAAGATGATCCACTTTTTTGACGTGACCTTGGATTTAAATATTGGCAGATATAAACAGTATATAAAAGACATACACAGCTAGAAATACGTAAATAGCGAATCAAATACCCCCACCCCCAATGCTATTTAAGCATTTACAAAAATCAATACAATATTACATGGTGCTTCAAAAGTCGCATTACCATTGATAACCTCGTAAATTTTATATTTATTTACCATATGGAATCATGTTCCTGTATGCGACAATATATTATTAAGAACTTTTACCGGTCGAATTATCGATGATGATGTCATGCAAATTTTCCCTGGTTGCTGTTTCACAGGTGTACGTTTTCTGCCAATTGTTGAGTAACTTTTGAAACAACCCGTCGTATAAAAAATAAAATTATTAATTTTTTTAAAATTCAAAACGTTACCAAAATAAAAAAAAAATTACATTTTTAAACTATTGGTTATACATGATTAAAGGTAATTTATTTTTAAAAATATAAAGGAAATAATTTAATAATATTGTGCCCAGATTCAATTAACATTAATTCAATAATTCTTTTTTCATTTTCTTTGGTGGCACTTCCTTTTTAATAAATTTTGAAAACAGAATAATTAAAAAATATCTCAGTGTTCAATTAAATATTTTATAACATCAAACACACTAGAAAAAAATGAAAAATATAAAAAGTATTGAAATTTAAAAATTTCTTTCTTATACTCCTAATATATAGGATGTTCCAAAAGTCACATTACCATTGATAACCTCGTAAATATTATATTTATTTATCAAATGAAATGTAAGTGACACTATATTATTAGGTTGGTGCAAAAATAAATACGTAATAATGTCGTTTTTTGACGTTAAAAAACGACATTGTTACGTCATTATTTTTGCACGAACCTAATATGAAGAAATTTTATTGGCCGAATTATGGAAGATGATGTCATGCAAATTTTCCCTGGTTGCTATTTCACAAGTGTCCGGTTTCTGCCAATTGTTACGTGACTTTTGGAACACCGTATAAATTAACAGCTAACTCCAGTGATAAGGAAATATTTGATGAAGCTATTTTTAAATATCTAAAAGCCTGAGAAGAAAGCAAACACAAAGTAACTATAGAATAGATGGAAAAACATAGATGGTAAAAATAATAATAAAAAAAACACTGCAATGTGTTATGGTTTAACCCCTAAACCCGCCATTATAAACGTTGGGATAAAAACAACAAAGATGAAGACAATAGTTTGAATATAAATATTGTAAATAATGATAAGTCCTCATTCCTGAATTTCAGACAATAAACAAAGCTTTTTATAAGCTTTTAACTTATTGCTGTCACTTCCAGGAAGCATGAAAAATGAATTAAGTTACCGAAATTCATTAAGTATTTAAAATGGTTAGCACATGATTGAAGAATTTCTAACCAAGGAATCGCCTTTTTTTTTCTTTTTTTCTCCTTCTTTTCTTCCTCCATCTCCTGTGGAGATCATTTTGTTATAGGGACAAAAATGTTAGATAAACGAATTTGCTTTAGAAAAAGCACTTAATCTCCTGGCCGTATACTTTCAGGACATCAAATTAAAAACAATGAAGAGAATCCAATGAATTCTCAACCCCCCACCCGCGATAAAATGTTCAAAGAAACATCCAGAAGTTATGTAAATTAGGTCATCTTGGTTAATTGAATATTCAAAATTATCGACACCCGAATGATTAAAAACGAGAATTTTAAACTTTGAAGCCGTTTACTAATTTTAGAATTTAGTTTTCGCAAATGAAGTTGGAGGGGTGACTCATTTTCTTGCAAGAGACCATGTGAAAGAAATGATTAGAAAAACATTTCTCAGTATATATATTTGGTTAGCCGTTTATATAAAAATAGAGCATTATTTCACTTTTCCCCCTTTCTCAATATCTAACCCCACCCCCAAAAAACAATAATATTCCAAAGGCGCCCAAGCCCCTCCTCCAGTTATGGGTTAAATAGTAGGATAGACTGGTCTCTCTAGCCTTGGCTGAAAACCAGTCTAACAGGACAGCTCTGAATTCAAAACCGCAGAGAAAGCCACGGAAAACCATTCTATCTTTCCAAAGAAGTCCTGGCAATTCACAGATAATAAATAACGAAGGGAAAAAAGAAACTGTGTAGCGCCATGATTGTTGACGTCATGAGCGCATTAGAATACCGATCCTTATTTTTGTGAGATTAACTTGCTAATCATTGATCTATGTCAAGGCAAAGCTCAAAATCTTCCCCAATCTTACTCTGACAGAAGGATTCACAAGTATGCGTCATCCAGTTAACATCGAACTGATTACACAAACGAACCATATGCGGCGCGTATCCTTCTTTTCCGTTCATGTGCCGTATCCAGATTAAGGATCTCCACGACTTCCTGTCATTTTTAGCTCTTATCAATGTATGCATTTGAACAATCATTCCCCTTCCTTGATCTGTCATCCATTTACACAAATTTGTTAAGGAGGATACTCACTATTTCTCTCTTGCCTTTGATATGCCCTGTGAGTGTCAAATTCTCCAAGCACCCTTTTCTTGTCATGTGTCCCAAAAATTTCAGCTGCCGCTTTCGAATTTCAAGTATAAGTATCATTTTTGTTTCCATATTATACTCAGTATCCTTCTGTAGAACCATATTTCTGTTGCTTCAAGTCTCTTCTTCATCTGTGAGGAAATTATCCAGCATCCATTGTCATATAGCAGGAATAAAACTATAGAGCAGTTCAGCACGCTTTTCTTTTGAACGAAATTTACCTGTTTCTTAATACTTTACTTAGATTTCGGAAGGCATCTTTCGCTATTCCAATGCGACTTCGGATCTCGATGTCACAATTTCCCTAATCTTTTAAAACATTTTCATATATTCAATTTATGGTTCGCATCTTGGACTGTTCCACTTTTTGACAGCCATACATTCTGTCTTCTTACCACCAGTCCTTTCTTTCGGCGTTTCTTCACTACCTTGTCTAGGAATTTTCTGCATTTTTCTTTCTGTGTCTGTCATCTACACAGTATCATTTACTTATATAATGTTAAGGTTTTACACACCAATAATAAATCCCGGTGGGACTTCTAGTTCTCTTAGGATTGCCTTGATGTAAAGCTTAAATAAATCCACTGAGAAGATGCATCCTTGTCTTACGCCCCACTATATTTTCTGTCCTCACTCAATTCTTTTCTTATCAAGTTGCAGACGGTTTGCTACCAGTATATATTCTAATGTTTTTCCCAAATAAATCAAATTTTCCTATCAATTCAAATTGATCTTTGAATATTTACTGATTTTTACGAAATTACACCAGTGTAGGACATCCGATGTAGATCGATATGGATCTGCTAGACTTGTTAACCATTACTCAACAGAGAGCCCACCACTGGGATTTTATTGTCTGTGCATATTTGTATGTGTTTGCTCTTTCATGACTGCCACTTTTTCTGCATGGAGTTATGTACCTTGTACTAACGACACAAGGTAATATCGAATTTTTTAAGACAATAAAATTCTACTACGCCATGTTTATTAACAAAATAAAAAATGTAACCATGTAGTAGGAATTTGGATAAATCTTTTCAAAACATGAACTATGATGTAGAATTGTAATGACACTAGTAATGTCGAAATTTTTAACTTTCTTGGGAGAATTAATAATTTCTTTGACAAATGTATTGCTGATATATTTTTTGTTAAAAAATGTATTGCTGGTAATATTTTTTATTAAGAAAATGTATTGCTGGTATTTTTTACAATAAATGTTTTATACTTGCATAGATTTTTGACCCCAGTTTGAGGGTTAACTAATTGCCAATAGCTGGTACCTTAACAGATCTGAGAATAACAGTAATTAAGAAATGGTTCGACCTCCGATAGAAGGCTTACACCAATAATGACATACAATTTCAGAATGTAGATTTGATAAATTCTAAAAACGTCAAATACCTTGGCGTATTTATATACAAATTTATTATAGGAAACTGGGAAATTGCACAGGGTACTTATTCCCAACACTGGAATATGTTGAAAAACCAGAATATTGACATAAAAACACAAGTCATAATCTGAAATATCCTCGTCTACTCTAGACATGACATCGATATGGACATCATGTATGGCAGTCAGAAATATTTTTCTCAGATCAATGATTAAAATGGTCTCAAAAATATTCTCACTTGGACCCTATACAGGCGCTACAACATCCCAAACATATAGTTATACAGAATAAAACCACTTCACTTGATAACTTCCAACAGCAGCAACAACAAAAAATGCATTGCCCATGTTACGAGAAGAATCAATTACTTGCATTATTAAATTATTCCACATCTTCATTGCCATATTCATAACGTCAGGGCCGTTGTACGCTCCGGCCTTCTTCAGCTGATTGGAATATTTCTTCAATATCTGTTTATATCCATGAGATGTGGTATTATGAATACTTACATTATTTATATTATTTGGACAGTTATCCTCATCTTCATTGCCATATTCACAACGTTTCGGTCGTTATACACTCCGGCCTTCTTCAAGTGATCGGAATTTCCAACAGAACCCTTTATTTCGTCCAACAGGGTAGATTGTTCTGGTTCCACGAGCCATGCCTCTTCCGGATGTTTCAGTTATTTCCCTTTAACTCAACTCTTCAAGTTTTGGTTAACCATAGCTGTGGCGCCTGGTATTGAACACACAACTGTTTGGGTCTAGTCACTGTGTCTAACCTGCGTCTTTATCCACTGGACTCTGTGTCAGATATATATATCGATCTAGAAGAATCAAGCTCTTAACTTCCCATACAACCCAAAATAAACGGCTTGGAAGGAAACTCCCAACAATATTAGAAAGAGCGATAAAATTTCGTGAACCTGAGAAGTCTAATTTCCTGAAAAATGTTTTAAGAAAAAAAGATTTGATAAATTTCAACCGACAATAACCCGAAATATTCGGCCAATGAATGTCGAAAATTTTCGAATTGGAATTAATTTCAACATTTTTGATGGCATCGGTAAACTAATATGGAAATTAAAATTCTGAAAGAAACTGAATTCTTTTCACTGGCTTTCACATCTGCTGTTGGGACTTTAACATCTGACAACCGTGTTAAGTTTTAGGAGTTTGGAATTAAGTGACTGAATAAGCAAAATTATTCATCCTCGTCGTGAGTAAGGTCGGTGAGCACATAAGTAGTTGTACCCAGTAGCTCTCAGGCGTTCTACGGTCAACGACTCGTTTTATCTAAAAACTAGTACGAATACATAACGTAACCTGGTGTTTTCTCTCTCCCCACCCACATCTATCTATCTATCTATCTATCTATCTATCTATCTATCTATCTATCTATCTATCTATGTCTGCTCATAATCTATCTATCTATCTATCTATCTATCTATCTATCTATCTATTTCGGTTTGTTCCTAATCTATCTATCTATCTATCTATCTATCTATCTATCTATCTATCTATCTATCTATCTAAGTTTGTTCCTAATCTATCTATGTCTGTTCATAATCTATCTATCTATCTATCTATCTATCTATCTATCTATCTATCTATCTATCTATCTATCTATCTATCTATCTAAGTTTGTTCATAATCTATTTATGTCTGTTCATAATCTATCTATCTATCTATCTATCTATCTATCTATCTATCTATCTATCTATCTATGTCTGTTCATAATCTATCTATCTATCTATCTATCTATCTATCTATCTATCTATCTATATAAATAAAATAAAATGATAAATGTGCTTTTGAAATGAAGTAACTTTCTTGCGTAGAGCTTTAAAACACACATGCAAACAATTTCTTTCGTTTTACAACTTCGAGATGATTGATGTCAATAAAGTTGTGAAATTCGCGAACCGTATTTACTTAGCTTAGTACTGGAGTACCCAATGAGGACTGACTTTTCTTTGTACTAGCGAATTAATCTGCAAAACAATGTAGCCAACAATCACTTGATGTAAGAAATATCCGTCCCCAAGAACTGGTTATTAAAATCCGCTAATAATAATGTTATAATCAGTAATTAGATCGTATTGGTGCATGAAGTTGACAGTCGCCAGGCAGTGCTGAGTCCTAGGACCACATTCTATATATATCTATAAAAACTATAATAAATGTGCAAAAATTCAGACATAAATAAATATATATCTTTAAAGACAATATAAATAAAAACAAAAAGAAATTTTTTCTTTACCAGCGAGTTTCGTCTTGTGAGGGGCTTTAAGAATATTCTAACTAATTCTTAAATTAAAAATTTGAAAATGTAAGGATATTATTCCTCCAATTTACTTGTTTACAAATACAAGTTGAAAAATAATGTCGCAACGTTTGGCTTGATAAAGTCCGTCATACCAAGTATCGCGATGGTAAAGAAAAAAAATTCCTTTTCTTTCTCTATCTCTCTCACTCACTCACACACTCACTCACTCCCCCATCTCTCTCTCTCTCTCTCTCTCTATATATATATATATATATATATATATATATATATATATATATATATATATATATATATATATTATAAGACTAAAATGCCAACCAACCTCGCAAACCCGTGTTTCGACTTGCCAGAGGAGAACACACGGTCGAAATCCGGGTTACGAGGTTGGTTGAAATTTTAGTCTTATGATATATATATATATATATATATATATATATATATATATATATATATAGATATAGATAGATATAGATAGATAGATAGATGCTCCTGAAGGAGCTCTCTGGGAAGGAAGTGTGGGTTTGTAAACAGTTACTATTACGGCTAATAATGCATGACTCTTTGGTAAATCGAATCGAGTTCTCTCAGTCACTGTGTGTTCATCTAAAAATAAATACGCCATAAATTCAGTCGGGTTTCGATCCTTGCTAGAGTCAACCGAACGACTAGCCACACTGATGAGCTGTGATTCAGTCTATCTTTAGATGATAATATATATATATATATATATATATATATATATATATATAGTGCATAGTGGATGTATACTCACAAAGCGAGTATAACCATCACTGACATGTCCATCCCATCAGTTAAACTCCCTCCCCCCACAGCAATGGATTCATTGGTTGTGTGAACGACAGTGGCTTATAAAGCCAGCCATCGATCTGCATTTCTTGTTACATATGTGACATATGAAATCATCTTCGGGTGTTGGAAGTTGACTTTGATCATCATCACTTACAATGTACCTTTTCATATGCCTTGTCAGGCCCGACCTGGACTTGCACACCCTAATACAGTTCGGGCATTCAAAGCATGCCGTTACGAAATCGTCATAGACATTAGACTGTTCGTGTTGGTGTGATTTCTGGTGGCTGAGCAGACCCGCCCTGGACAGACATCTGATTGCATTGGACACATGGCCAGGTTGGCACCTCGTAGCAATTCAGCGATCCCTTCTGAACCCCTCCCTTCAGTTCTGAATATTTTTGTGATGCCTCATCTAAGATCTTGACACAATCAGCAATACCAGCTCTCTAAGAAATCTAAGAAGTCTTCAGCTAGAATCTTCCAGTTATCCAGACCAATATTGTATGGTGACTCTTTAAGTCAATCATTGTAACGAAGTTTTGGCTTGTGTTGCTGTCTTTTTTCCATTTCTAATTCTTCATACATTCATTTTTTTCTATTTTGTCGTCTACCATACAAATAACATGGCCTGTCCATCGCAATATCTATCTATCTATCTATCTATCTATCTATCTATCTATCTATCTATCTATCTATCTATCTATCTATTAATTAGCTTATCTTCATACCCTGCCTGGTGGTAAATGCTACTGGTGGCGCCAGGGGTGGCGGTCCCGCCATAGCCACGGAAACCGTGATATCACCCCTGGTCGGCGGCTGATGAAGACAGGGTATCGCACGTGCTAACACACGTTGTATGTTAAAAAAAGAAATTTATCTATCTCAATTTGTTCATATCTACCTCAGTCTGTTCATATATATTTATCTACATCAGTCTGTTCATATCTATCTATCTATCTATCTATCTATCTATCTATAATGTCACGTCATTTTCAGAGCATAACGAATAATGACTCTTCAATAATGATTGCTTTTCTTTATTATCACTGAATTTCTTTGAATTATTGAGAATGGCACCGGAATGGTTTCTCGTTGATTTCTTCAGGCTTTGGAATTTAGAGCTGTTCTTGTAGAGTGGATACCTCAGCTTAATCTTCTATTAATAGATGAGGAGAGAGAAGAAGGGAATTCTGATTGATTGATATGTTTTTTACGGCCTATCAACCCTTTATGTGTTATTTAAAGTCAAAAGACTTTTTGGATTCTAAGAAGAATTATTTTTTTTGTGAGTGAATATTTTTCCACGTATAAATCCTACTATTTAACCTATAGTTGGGAGAAAGATGGATTCATACCCTTAATCAAGGGTGTTTGCACGAAAATGAATGTAACAAATGAGACTGGAATTCGAACTCTGCTCTCAGACTTCTCATTCCAAAACTCTATCCATTACGCCAGCCTCACATCTACCATACCTTTCCGAAATGCATTTGTGCAAAGGTAAACTCGGCAGAAATGGTGTGAATTCGAACTCGAATCACCGTGTCCATTTTTCGCGAAGATAACCTACACCATATTCCGAAACATGACAGTGATTTATGCCTCAAAAGTAACATGATCAGCGACAAGCTTAAAACTAAATATATTTACATATTCACTTCGATTATTTTTTATGCTATTGCTCACTTAATACAAGGCTCAAGAACCACTCAAGGTAAAGTGTTATTATTGTAGCATACCTACGGACGATAATGGGTATGTCCCCATTCACATAAATACAGTAGTAAATACTGTATGTTGGTCTGCATTTGGAAATTCGTCTGCAGCTGTGCGGGTCAAATTCTCTGCCTCCGGGCAGAGAGGATCTCCAGATGAGGGTATGTCGAAGGGCAGAGTTTCGGCTCGGGAAACAGCTACCCGACCCCGTTTTTATACGGGGTCTATGGGAAACTTTTTGGCCGACCCTACGGGCTCGTATACCTCACATTAAATTCGGCCTTGTACCACATCTGGCCGCCTGGGGTGGTTGGTAAATATCCTGCAGTTGGAAATTCATGGTGGAATTCATTTGACTCACTTCTGGCAGTTAACTACTACTACGCGCCGCTGGCGAATCTTATGTGTTGTACTTGTCTTAAATATTATCGTTCATTACCAACCTTCGTTTGATTATTCTATTCAGAAACCTTCCTTAGATTATAACTGTTATTGAAAAAGGGTGTTTTATTGGCATAAGAATTGTAGACCATGAAGATTAAGATACATAAAGTTTGACTCAAGAGGTTAAGTATGATGTATTTGGACAAAAATCTTGTTCCCCGGAGCAGCGGCTCTTGGGAAGAAGTTTTCCGAATGGAACTTCCTCCTTACCAATGGAATACGATGGGAATGAGGATGGTTCTCTTCTGTGTTCACAGCAGAGAGGGTCTTAGCTGTAAACGTGAAACTAAGGAATATTGAGTAGCAAAAGTATTGCAACGTGACGTTCGTATGTGGAAAAGGAGCAAAAAGCAGGCAATCACTCCCAAGGCCGCATCAACTCTTTTGGACTCTGTCCAGGTTGGAAGAAGAGGATTATACCCCATTTTTGGTCTGATCTGACAGGTGGAATCAGTTTTGCAGCGGTAGAATGTACCTTTAGCTATGAGTCGTATATATGAGTTCAATTTGAGGTCTGGGATGAACATTTTAATCTATTTTTTTTTATATGCCGCGTCCCCTCAGGTAATGTGCCTCTCCACATTTTCCTATCCTTTGTAGCTCTTAATAAACTTTGTCTTTCTGTTATTTCTCCTAAACACTGTTCAGTCATACAATTAATCAAGGTTATGCGTTGTTTTCCTCTGTCCCTCTTGTATTCAGTCTGTCTTGTGAGTATTTGATTTTCCAAGCCCACTTTCCTCATCATCTACCCTAGAAATTTCAACTGTCTCTTCCTGATGTTAAATATAACAAGTATCTTTTTTGTTTCTATTTTCTCTAAAACTGCATCGTTGCTTGCATGATTGGTCCTTCTGCAGAACCACATTTCTTTTCGCGTCAAGTCTCCCGTCATCATCGTCCAATATTCACTGTTATACAGGAGAGCAGACATCACATAGCAGTTTAGTTCTCTTTTCCTTGTTTCTAGCGAAATTTTCCTATTTCGTAGAACTATTTTAGCTTTTGGAATGCGCTTCATGGCGCTATGGCAATACGCCTTCAGTGACGCCCTTTCCTTCCTCTGTTAAAACACTTCCCAGATATTTAAATTTTCGAACTTGTTTAATTTTGGTAACCATACATTTTGTCTACTTGCAGTTGATATTTAACCTTTTCTTCCCACTTTCCTTCACAACATTCCGTAGGAGTGTTTGTAGCTTTCTTTCTGTGTCGGCTATCAACACTGTGTCATCTGCATGTTGTTAAGATTGTGGCCTCTAGCAATGAATCCTGGTAGGACTTCTAGTTCTCTCAGAATCGCCTCGCTGTACAGCGTGAATATGTCCGGTGATAAAAACATTTTCTATCCATATCCAAGAAGTTATTTATTAGTTTTGTGAAAGTTATTTATGTCACCCTATGTTTCTAAACATTTATAGATTTATTTAATTGTTTAATGAGCCCAGCAAAGTCTGGCACAAGGTTTTATGCCAGTGCGTGTTGCTTTGAAGTGGTTACCCATCTAAGTACTGACATGCTTCGATATTACTTAACTCAAGTGAGTGTATAAGAACGGCAGTTTTCAGCGTGCATTTGCTCTAAGCAATCTCTCTTCAGATTCTGCCGATCAGCAACTCTAGAAAGTTTACTGGATCGTCACATCTATAAAGAATTATAAAAAATTAAACTCTATAGAAGAAATACAAGTGCGATATGCCCTGATGCCATTGCTATACAAAAAAAAATTCCTTAATGTTAGTTCGTTTCGTTTCAGGTTTTCATGTTGCTACCCTCTCCAGTTTAACAGGGTCAAAGCTGTTTGTTAAAAGCCGTTTGTTAAAAGCCGACGGGTGTGAGTTTAGTTCGTAAAAACATTCGACTTTTCGTACGTATCCCTTTATACCAAATAAACGAAGTGTAGAACAGTTTTCGTACGTCAGAGATCCAATTGAAAAGAGCCAACCTGTT
>OZ010579.1:9972162-10032162 GCA_963932145.1 Acanthosepion lycidas
GAACAGAGTGAGATAGATAGATAGAAGAATGGGAAATTAAGCACGGTAGCTGCAAAAAAGAATGAGAAAGAGCAATGAAAGATAGGAATGCAAGAGAATGTAAAACCAAGCATTGTGAAGAAGAGATGTCAGAAAAATAAAGATGAAAATCGATTTAGTATAAATAAAGAAGAAAAAAAGAGAGAAAAAGAACGAACGAAAGAAAGAAAGGAAGAAGATTGTGAAGAGGGAAAGAAAAACATTATAATGAGAACTTGTCAATAAAAGCTCAAAGAAAGAATTAGAAAAAAACAGTTTCGAAATCTATAAAAGATGAATAAAAAGAAAGCTAAAATTCAATCAGAACAACAAAAAGAAGCAAGACGGGGGAGACTCTAAATAAAGGCGCTGGTCTGAAAGCCGGGATATATCGACATATTTCAAGGATGCGTGATGAGCATTGATTTGGGCTAGTGACATGACGTCGACCTTCCACTGCCCACTAATGACTAACTTGTCAAAAAAACAGCGACATTTGGGAAGTGAGACAATCACGAAACTGACAAAGGCAAAGAACTCCTTTCAAAGATTTCCACTCGATAAAAATGTCATTCAAAAAATGAAAGACGTATAGGTCACACATATACACACAAGCCTACCCCGAAATATCTTTGTTTGACAATGTGTGTGTACATGTCTGTCCTTCGGCTAATATTTATATATACGGTCTTCATACACACAAACAGCGTAGACTCTCGAACTGTAAGAAAATAACAACACTTATTGACGCAAAACTCGCCCGTTCAAAGTGACATACACCGTAAGATTTTATTATGTAAGTCAATTTTTGTATAATAAAACTGCTATTAACAGCCAATGTTAATATACTTTGTGTGTGTGTCTGTGGTTTGGTTTGGTTTGTTTTACGGCATATCAACCTCAATGGGTTATTTAATGCTGGTAATATTTTTTTTTCAAAAAGTGTATAGCTGGTATTTTTTTTTCAAAAATATATAGCTGGTAATATTTTTTTTTTAAAATGTATAGGTAGTATTTTTTTTTCAAAAATATATAGCTGGTAATATTTTTTTTCTCAAAAAAGTATTGCAGGTAATTTTTTTTTCCAAAATGTTTGCTGGTAATATTTTTTTTCTTCAAAAATTTATTGCTGGTAATAATATTTTTAAAAAGTATTTCTGGTATTAAAACCTATTTTTACACTTTCCTAGTGTTTTGACACTACTTTGGGGGTTGACTATTTACCCATAGCTGGGACTCTAACAGGTGCTACCACCACGGGTCAGGATGAACCTAAGAACACCTCAAAACCTCCTGAGCAGTGGCCTTGCTGTTGGTCGTAGTTTATCGTCTTACCCAGGACGGGTGTGTGGTTGTGTGTGGTAATAAGAGTATAATTATTGATATTTATTTATTTTTTAAATTTCAGATATATAAAGAAAGCTATGGGTCATCAAAAGGATATAACTTTAAAAAAGGAAGACCATTGGGAAATGTCTTTGAATGATCGAAACACAAAAGTTAAAAATCTTTTGTAAGATGAAGAAAAAATGGCTATAAGAACTTCAAAAAAGTAGATTTGGAAAACAAAAGAGAAATGATCAAAAATCTTTAATTTACCAAGAGGAAAATAATAGAAGTTGGTTTTGCGAATGAAAGCAGAAAAGATAAAGAATGGTAAGAACATTGGCTAAAGATATAAATGAAAGGAAACTAAATAAACATTACAAAGAGAAAATTTGGACAAAGAAGTAAATAATTTCTAAATAATGTTTGTGATTAATATAGAACTCCATTGGATGGATCTAATATTTGGTCTAGAGGTTGCGTCCTTCATGTAAACAATAAATCAACTTAGAAGACAAGAGATGGGGGTAGGTGGAAATAAAGTTATGGGTGGGTGATTACTGTGGAAATTAGCAAGGGTCAGCAACTTACGGCACGCGTGCCACATATGGCACGCTAAGCTATTTCCAATGGCACTCAGCCACAAATGACATCACGAAGTCCGAACCAATAACTACTACAACACAAAGAAGATATTTAGCTGTTTCAATTTTAATGTATACTAAACTATATACACTCTATATTACTATATAGAATATATTGCAGTAGATGTATATTGACCTTGACTTGTATAAAAATACCTATACTGTTGGCACACTGATTTTAAAACTCTAAGTTGGCTCATAGCAAAAGGTTGCCGACCTCTGTTATTTGCAATGTAATATTTGATGTTTTGTTGTGGGAGGGGGGGGAGAAGTGGTATATAACTGTTTAGAAGGAGCAATTATTGTGGAAATAAAAATATTTTCTTTTAAAAGAAATAAAATATAATATTGGTAGCTGTTCAATTGTATTTGATCTTCAATTTGTCCAAGAAAAATAAACTATTTTTTGTATTATATTTTCTGATATGTTTTCTGCAACTTCTCTTACCCACAAACTGTACAGGTGAAAAACTTCAGTACTTAGTTTCCTATCCATAATATCAGTATGTCATATACCAGGGGTCAACCATTTACGGCACGCATGCCACATATGGCACTCTAAGCAATTTCCAATGGCACTCAGCCGCAAATGACATCACAAAGTCCAATTCAATAACTGCTACAACGCAAAGAAGATATTTAGTGGTTTCAATTTTAATATATACTAAAGTATACATACTCTGTATTACTATATAAAATATATTGTAGAACAGGAATATATTGACCTTGACTTGTATAAAAATACGTATGCTGTTGGTACATTGATTTTAAAACCCTAAGTCGGCACATACTTAGCAAAAGGTTGCCGACTCCTGATCTAGAGGTTGGGTCTTTCGTGTAAACAAATCTTAGAAGGCAACAGAGGGGGTAGGTGGAATAATTTTGTGGGTGGGCTAGTGTTTTAGGTGCTAAAATTATAGGTTCCTTCTAAATTGATGAAAATATCAAGAGAAACGCATAGAATTATCGTAACTTCTTCGCAACAGGATTCTTTAAAGCTGACTATTGACCTTTTTGCGAAAATCTGAAAACATCCAGTGAATAGAAGAGTCTCTTCATCCATGTATCTTAAAAATGATTAAAGATATCTTACTGGAATTTTCCGAGGTTTTTATAACACTAACAGACTTGACTTTGATCAATAAGAATGTATAATTACTCTCAAAGTTTAACATAAACGAAAATGACATGTTCATCATTAATTAGTCATAGCTAAGGATCGGAAGCTCATGAAGGATTGAAATAAATTTAATATATATATATATATATATATATATATATATATATATATATATATATATATATATATAACTATCTCTCTCTCTCTATCTCTCTCTGTATATATATATATATATATATATATATATATATATATATATATATATATTATTCTATCATATATATATATATATTATTCGAGGAACATTTTCCAACTTATTCAAGACGATCTTCGCCCTCTCTAACATTCTAACTTTCTGTCCTGGAGTAACAAGTTGCCTCATACGTTTCGCGTACGATTTCATTTACATGTCTTTTTTCACTGCTCTTTGGACTGTCATAGGTGAAATTCCTGTCCCACATGCCAAAAGTCTTATGTATTGAGTTGGATCTTTTCTAATTGATCTCTTTAGCGCTAAGTTTTTTTTATGGTAGTATTCATTACTGTCAGAGACAAATTGTTGTGTTATCTGACGCAGTTAAATTTCTTACAAATTGAGTGAGGAAAGCTACGTCAGTGTGTGACCGCTAAAACCGTTCTGGTTTGGTTTGGTTTACGGCATATCAACCTCAATGGGTTATTTAATGCCGACAGAATTTTTATTGCTGGTAATGTTTTTCTTCAAAAATCTATTTCTGGGAATATTTTTCCTTGGAGAAATCTATAGCTGCTAATATTTTTTCAAAGAATGTATAGCTGTTTGTATTGCTAGTATTTTTTTTAAAGTATTGCTGATAATAATTTTTCCTTCAAAAATAATTGCTGGTATTTCTGGTATTAAAATCTATTTTTACATAAGTTTGGGTGTTAACTATTTGCTCATAGCTGGGACCCTAACAGGTGCTACCATCACAGGTCAGGTTGGATCTGGGAACACCAGCAATTAAGAGGTAGTGACACGCTCCTGAAAACCTCCTGATCAGAGCCCTTGCTGTTGGACGTAGTTTATTGTCATACCCAGGACGGAAAACCGTTCTGAAAGTTAAGCTTCTTAGCAATAATGAATACTACAATATTTATTTTGTAACAAACAATATCCTGATGATGACATTTTTATGTCGAAAGTACTCGGAAATAAAAGAAATATGTATCAAGACGGCGATTTTCTCTCGTTCCTCAATAATGACAATAAGATCCCAGAATATGTCTAAACTATACAGACACACACACGGACACACACATACACGCGCGAGCACGCACACACATATATATACAAGGTGTCCATAAAGTTCGTGTGCACTTTCAAAAATTTATAACTTTATTTGTATTTGCGATAGAAATAATCTGTAAAAATGTTATAAAGTTTAATGTACCTAGTTTTAAGTATAGCTAAAATAACTAATGTGATTTCAGGCATTACTGTAAATCAGTTGGCAAATGTTTTCCGTGAACTCCAAAATCGTATTACCCTTTGTATTGCTAATGATGGAGGACACGTGGAAACTTAAATAAAATTTCAATAAAACCTTAAAAAATATAGATTTACTTCTTTCTAATCCTTTTTACAAATTATTTCTATCGCAAATACAAATAAAGTTATATTTTTTAAAGTGCACACGAATTTTATGGACACCCTGTATATATATATATATATATATATATATATATATATATATATATATGCATGTTTATGCGTGTGAGTTCGTGTGGGTATACCCGTGTTATGTATTATGTTCTGTCTCAACACGGCTAATGATTTTTAAACTATCGATTCCTCAGTTGATCTTTAATACCAATGTAGAGCCAACAGTAGGAAGGATGAAGTTTCTCACACAAAACTCGATTTGAATGAAGAGAGGCAAATATTTGACTGTGACGTGTTCAGGATGACACAAGTCTCTGTCAATTTGTACTATTTTCGGGAATATATTCTGAAAGTTGCCAAAAAAAAAAAAAAAAAAAAGTAAAAAAAAGGTTCATTTCTTTTTTGAGATGTCTTTTAAAGAAAAGAAATCTTAATGAATAACTCTAAAAAGGGAACTTGTCTTGTAAGTTCACATATTTACAATGTACATGGCCTTGTTTATTTCTTGAAAACTCTGAACAAGAAAGAGTAAATAAAACTAGGATTAATAGATCACAAATCAAATAAACAACGTAATAAAAAACATTTGCAGTTCGTCTGAAATTATTATGCAAATAACAACGCAAATCATAAATCTCAATAACTCGAATTTACTTTGAAAAATTTTTGTCAAATTTTAAACGATTAATTTAGACATCAAAACAAAGGTCGAGTTAACTTTTTAGGTAGAAATATGTGGAAACTACCTAAAATTTAATTTAAGCCTTGTTTTGACGTTTAAATTAATTGTTTAAAATTTGACAAAAAATTTTCAAAGCAAATTTTTTAGACGCGGACTGTAGATTTTTAAGATCGTGATAATAATCGTAAGTTACTATTTATGTGTGGAGGTCTCTTTAGATTAACCGTGAGTCCCCTAAAAACATTCGAAACATCTCAAAATAAAATGGCGTCAACACATACATAGACCAACAATATGATGATAATAATAATAATAATAATAATAATAATAATAATAATAATAATAGAAATGGAAACTGAAATCGAAATCTCAATAATGTGGCACATGGAAACATAAACAATCTCTGTTGTAGTTGGAGTCCTAGGATTAGTTGGAAAAGATTCCAGTAGATTCAGTGAAGAAATTACTGGTAGCCCATGCCTTAAAGAAATACAAAAAGTTCTCTTTATCTGTCTAAAATGTATATGTATGTATATATATATATATATATATATATATATATATATATATATATATATATATATATATATATATATATATATATATATATATATATATATACATACAAATATATATATGGGGGGTGTATGTGCTTAAATTCGTCAGTGGAAAATGTAATGATGCCATTTCTAACCTTAGGTCTCTGGATGGGACTCTGAAAGAAATGAGTATGTGGAATCTTCCACATTAGCCTTCCACCCCTTTCGGAAAGATGTATTCTTCCCTAAAAAAGATTTAACCAATCACCACTTCGTTTCAGTAAATTCAATCTTCTATTGGTTAAGAAATCCTAAACTGTAGCAAAGTCGAAACAGATCCTTTTTCTCGCCGAAGCTCCCTGAAGCCGATTTTTAGACACCAAAGTCTATAAAAACAACCACTCAATTCAACTCAGTCCGTCATCAAGTTTCGTGAGATGCTACCAAACTCCACGCGTATAAATTCACTGACTCAACATCATTTCAAAATTCTCAACAAACTCAACACAGCACTCAATCGACCATTGTCCGCATGGTAATCAAATTACAATTGACTTAAAAAGTGAACGTTTTCACTACACAAGCAGTAATTGTACAATTCATCAATTTAGTCAGTTAAAGGCAAACAACTCTTCACAACTTAAATTCTAACTAACAAGTAACACACGCATACACACTAATATTTGAACGAACACATTTGAGATTTTTCCTTGCAGAAACCAAATTATTTTAATTTCACTAACAAATCAAAACCATTAACTTTTATTGACCAAATTTCTGCATGAACATTCTTCATAACCATGTCTCAATTGCCACAATCAACAAACATTCTGTTATCCTTACATGTATATCTATTGTATATATAAAAATCTCTTTATTGTTGGATCTCTAACCACTGTGTTTTTGAAGTAATTTCTTGCAATACAAATTGTCCTTATATTCTTTATTTGATCTACGTGTTGTGGGATAATGCATAATAAGCACGCATAATCTTTGCCTTATATAAATTACCTTCTGATACATATTCACTCAAGCTACAACCCGCAACAAGTACACACCAGAAATCAAAGGAAATATAATAATAGTCTTTCTAATAACACTCATCTTATAATGTATGGGTAAAAAAGAAGTGAGATACAAAACCAGTTAAGTAAATTTAATTTTAAATTTATTACTAAAAAAATGTTTTTAAGTGAAATGAATATTCTCTTGAGATATTTGAATTCAAATAATAAGTTTGTACGTATATATTCATAAATAAGAGTGGATTTACATACATAGAGGGAGAAGTCTATTAACTTTCAGCTTTGGCCTTGGGCGTAAGTTTGTCGGTAAGAGTGGGTAGATTGTTGGCCACAGTTTCTTTGATGTTGTCAGTAGCAAAGCGCTATGTTCTGAAGTGAATGCTTCTAACATTTTGGCATTACCAACTCTATCCTCCTGTGCGACAACAAATGCGGGACAATCTCCTCAAAGATGAAGAAGGGACTTGAAGCAACAGAAATGCGGTTCTACATAATGATGCTGAGGATACCATGCACCAAACCATGTGAGCAACGACGAAGTTCTGGAGAAAATGGAAACAAAAAGCAAACTTATACTTAACATCAGGAAGTGACAGTTGAAATTTCTAGGGCACATTATAAGGAAAGAGGGCTTGGAAAATCTGATACTCATAGGGCAGACTGAGGGAAAGGGAGATAGGGGAAGCAGTGCGTAACATACTTGGTAGGCTTGCGTAAATGGATGGCAGAACAGGGTTTTGGAGAAATAACAAAAAGATAAAACTTATTAAGAGCTACAAGGGACAGGAAGGTGTGGAGGGCCATGGTCGTTTACGCCCTAAGGGGACACGTTACATAAAAGAAGAAGACTGCATATATTTCTTTTAGAAACTCCGAGCTTAGGACTGATGAAAATCAAAATAAAACGTTCGCATTGATTGGTCTATTGTTCTTCCTCTTTTTCACGTGGTATTGTTCTCTTATCAAGTTATAGATGTTTTTATAGTCCACAAGTGTTTTTAGATTTCAATAAAAAAATAAACAAATAAGGAATTGTAACTTAAAATCAAGACACCATGTTTTAGTTTGGTTTCAAGATATTTAAAAACTGACATTTCAAACATTTTAGAAGGATTTTACATAACGAAAGAATTTTCTTATTGCATTCATTGTTTAAGTAATATCTTAATTATATTTTATCTCTGTACTTTGGCTTTCTGGGAATAACCATTTTTTTTACTCATTGTTTGACTCATATGAGCGAAGTGTTTTTTTATCCGAATATTATTCAATATGTCCGATATTTCCTTCCTTTCCTTATCTCTTCTTTCATTTTCATCTTATTATTCAACCTATATAAAGGTTTAAAATGATTTTTTTTTTAAATGAAAAAGCATTCTTGAAGATTTCATTTCAGTTTTAATTGAAAGCTCAATGATTAAATTTATTATTTCCAGTAAGTAAAATATTCTGTTGTATTTCTGATATAAATTAAATAGATTGGAATGTCGAATTTTCTTAAAAGCGGCTATTTTCTTAATTTTAAGAAATTTGTAAAGAAAACACATTTATCGGTTTTAAAAATCTTCCAAAAATATTGCATAGAATAGAATTCGCAAAAAATGAATGACCAAAAATCAAATATTTTCTACTAAAAGTTTCATACTTATATTAATGTATAAAAAAATAAATAAAATTTACTTATTTTAGTGGTGGATATTGCCTTACAGGTATTCTGAGGTCTTGTTTTCTGTTTTCCTTTCTATGAGTACACCTAACTTTGTGGGAAGTTAGAACAAAAATTATTTAAAACAAGTCCCCATGAAGTTCTTTTATTAATCCACATATTGTTTGACTATTCGTTATTGTTATCCTGTTCGTTTAGTTTTTTGAGATAAAAGATATTCATTATTCCTTTCAAAGTTTGACTCGTAGACTTATTTCTGAACGACAAACCACTTCAAAATTTTTATGATAAAAATTAATGTTACTACTGTTACTGGGAGACCGACGAAAGTATGATGCGTATATGAAACAAGAAAAACAGAGATAAAACCAGCAAATATCTCTGCCCAGCCTAAACGGCTTCGGGGAAGGAAATCATATGAATTTTATAAGATGGCAAAACAAGTTTCAATTTTATGAGGTTTCTTCGGGATCTGCCGCTTTGTAAAGATTTCTGGCATTTTAATGGAAAAATTGAAAAGAAGATTAACGCAAAGTTCTTTGATGATAAACGATGCAAAATAACAGAATTAAAAATAAACTGTGCAAAAATCTATAAAATAATGTACAGGCTTTATGTTTATTATAAGTCGTCTTCATTATGCGCATTGAAATAGCTAGATATGAAAGGAAAGAGATAGATAGATAGATAGCTAGATAGATATGAACAGATTGAGATAGATAAATAGATAGATAAGAAAAGATTGAGATAGATAGAGAGGAACATGATGAGATAGATAGATATGAACAGATTGAGATAGCTAGCTAGAAAGATAAGAACAGATTGAGATATATAGGTAGACAGATAGGAGCACAATGAGATAGATAGATAGATAGATAGATAAGAACAGATTGAGGTAGATAGGTAGATAGACAGGAGCACAATGAAAAATATACAGAGAGATAGGAACTGATTGAGATATCAGCACAATGATAAATAGATAGATAGGATCAGATAGATACGAACAGACTGATATATATATATATATATATATATATATATATATATTTATCTATCTATCTATCTATCTATCTATATATATATATATATATATCAGTCTGTTCATATATATCTATATATCTATCTGTTCATATAGATAGATATGAACAGATAGATATATAGATATATATGAACAGATCGATATATATATATATATATATATATATATATATATATAAAGTGATAGACAAATAGATAGATAAGAAAAGATTGAGATACATATTAGCACAATAATATAGATAGATAGATAGAGAGAGAGAGAGAGAGAGATTAGTTGGTACAGCGTGCAGAAAAGATAGAAAAGTAACGAAATGTATTCTACCAGTGTAGGTTCATGAATGGTGAGGCATAAGGAATCATTTGGCCACTTATTCCTTTGAATTTGATGGAGGTTTTCGGGTATTGGCCGGGTTTATGGAAATCTGCCCGATGTTCTTAAAAGTTCCTGATTATATGAATTTAATGCTGTTATTTCTTATTCAGTTTCCTCCTTGTAGTCAGTCAAGGAAACAATATAAAGTATTTTCATTGTCTCAACTCTCAACGAAAAATCCATTTTAAGATACACATCAAATAAAGTTCGAATACATCTTTTTTTTCAAGAGCACCAGAAAGCTGTAACACGAGTGGAACTGGAAATATCAGGCGTGGCTGACCACATATGGATAGAAAAGGGGGATCACCGCCCTCTGTGGGACCAGGTTGAGATCATAGATAAAGAATACCATTGGAAAATTCGTAAACTTAAGGAATCAGCACATATGCTAGGTCACAAAAATCTCCTGAGCCGACCAAGCATAGAAATGAATATAATATGGGAACCAGTAATAAGGAGTAACAGAGAAAAGCGATACTAACAGAAAAATTGCAATATGTGCTCTAGTAAAAACTTGAATGATAACAGCAAAAATTGCAATATGAGCACTGGTAAAAATTCTATTTTGTCCAACGCGTTTGCAAATCTCGTATGTTATTCTCGCAGATGGATTGCAGAGGTTCTATTGGGTAATCAGTAATAGCGAATAAGGATCTCGTCCACCGAGATAGATAGATAGATAGAGAGAGAGAGAGAGAGAGAGAGAGAGAGGGAGAGGGAGCGAGACAGGAGAGAGAAAGAAGAGAGAAAGAGAGGAGGGACAAAAACGATCGCATACAAATTCATAGACGCACAAATGTAAACAGGTGTACACAACTCAAAAACACACCAGCACGTACACATACACACACAGCTACGCATAAAACATAAATATAAACATACCTCCGCACTCACATACACACACATACACACACGCATATAACTAAATATACCCATTTTAAATATGCATATACAAACAGACACGCTTATACACCAACACATATAATCACACGCATCATCACGTACACACATACACACACACACTCTTGATATCGGATGAGGTGGGGGCTATTAAGCTTTCACCTTCCTAAGCCTAGTGGATCACCTTGCCAAAAATTGAATGACCGAACTTAATTTCGTCAGGCACAAAGCCACAATTTTCAGGCATCCAGTGCAGATTGAATTCACGACATTAGTAATGGTCGGTCATACTAGTTAGCTAAAAATGACATTGCCCAATTATTTACAGCGCTTAACTTAGTCTGCCATAAGTCCACTACAACTGTGGGCGTTTCGGTAAAGTTCAAAATCATGCATTCGACATGTTTTGCAAACTGAACTTGATAACCTCGATAAGACGTTTGACTATTAATTATGCAACCCAGTCAGCACCCGCTCGCATCCGATCATCGGGATCATCATCCTCTCTTCTTATTCCCTTTCTCCCCTCTGGTGGCGGTGACGGAAATGGCTGTGAAGGTCCAGCCTACTCCTGAATTGTCGTCTGTAGGATTCATACAGGAGTGTGGGTGGTGGACGCAGCTGGGAGAGTCGGGCCCTCCTAACAGCACGTCTCACGTCGTCTTCATATTAACGGTTGAACTCGAAAGGAAGGTCGATTTGAAGAGACGGTTTCTCAGGTCTCAGAGTCAACGTTGGCCTGTGTCAGGAATATCTTAAACTGATTCTTAAAGCTTTGTTTTAGGCCTCCGCGTAGCCGATGGCAGTTCTCCAAACAGGATGATATTAGGTTGGTGCAAAAAGAATGACGTAATAATGTCGTTTTTTGACGTTAAAAAATACGTCAAAAAACTACATTATTACGTCATTATTTTTGCACCAACCTAATACATAACAATTGATTGGAACGCATTCTGAACACGCGACATTTTCGGTAAGTCTGATAATCCAAGACAAGAGGGGAAATAGGACCGAAGGAAAAACTTATTTACATTAACGATTAAACAAAAAAGACAAACAACCAGTAGCTAATGAGAAAGCAATGTGATGACTCGGTTCGGCATTGCCTGTTACTCTCTTGAATGTTTAACAGTTGTGATGATTGAACTCCAAGACCCTTTTTAACCGCCAGCCGTCTGCTAAGCCTGGTGCTGTTACCCCGTGACAATCCCTGCAAAACGTTTAAAGAACTCTCATCGATACGTCAAAGCACACAGGCACTGTAGATATTTTAGTCATCGACACACACGCACACACACACACGCACACACACACACACAGGCACTGTAATTTCAGTCATCGATACACACACACACAGTAGATATTTTAGTCATTGACACACACACACACACACACACTGTAGATATTTTAGTCATCAGCACACACACACCGTAGATATTTCAGTCATTTACACACACAGGCACCGTAGATATTTTAGTCATCGACACACACACACACACACACACACACACACACACACACACACACACACACACACACACACACACACACACACGTACGTTTTTAATACCAAAATCTAAATAATTTGAACACAATTTCATGGCTTCAACTAAAAATAAAATCTATTGTTTCTCATTTTATTATTAAAATGTATTTTTATACTTTCAATGTTTTTGTTTGGGAGAGGGGGCCCTATTTGACCGGGCTCTTAACAGATGCTAGCACCCCCCGGGTTCGGGTGGATCTGGGAACAGCAGCATTTAAGAGTTCGTTCCACGCTCCTCAAAACCTCGAATCGCTTGATCAGAGGGCTTGCTGTCGATCATCATACCCAGGACTTGCAGGATTGAAATCTTATTAATCAAGTCTGGTTATTTTGTAGATAAATAAATTTTCTTCATTTTCATATGAGTTTCATGCCTCTATCTTGTATCAAATTTGTTTTATAGAATTGGAGACTTTATTTATCAAGCTACCCTCGTCAAATTGAAGAGGGATTTATTTCATTTTGATGATAATTTCATTATTCTATCTGGTCTAAAGGTTTTATAAGATTACCTCATTTATCAGAAAACCCTGGTATGTTAATGTGACAACATCAGCAAGGTCAACAATCACCTTCACACACTTTTAATATATCTTTATTATATGTGTATTACATATATATACGAGCAGGCTTCGCTCGCAAAATCTTCGCAAAGTAAGATATATTCACTACTTGAAATCTTTGAAACAAAAATTTTAAATGAACATTTCATTAATAAATTGGCTTGTTATAGATTAAGAAAAGTTTTATAAATAGATGCCAACTTGTTGAAAGTCAAGTAAAATGCAAATTTTAAACACTTTTCTGTACTATATAAGACAATCTTCCTAAACAGAACTATTTTTGATATGAAAATCAAAATAATCCTCGATTAAAAACATTAATGAAGGACAGTTAACTAATGAAATAAATTTAAAAAAAATCAGTTTGCAAATTAGTTAAACCTGAAGAGTGATAGTGCCTAGAAGTAGATAATGTCTAATATTGAGTTTTTAGCGTGTAGTGCTGTCCTGTGACGTCGAGGCCGCGCCTTCTCATTGTACTAGAGAGAAGGATCGGTACATGCACCGAGGCCAGCGCAACCGACGGTTGCGGGGACTCGGGGAATTTTTGTTCCTTGCTCGGATGCACGCGCACGGGCTCCCCACATTAAACCGACCTTGTGTCACAACCTGACCTCGTGTGGGGTTGAGTAAATACAGTGTAGTACTGTCCTTGGACAGAGTGCGCTCCGGGCCTTCTCTGTCAAAGGACAGAGGAGCAACTGAGGAAAATGACACTGTAGAGGTGTCCAGCCCTGGGGAAGAGCTGCCCGAGGCTGCGCCCTCCCATTGCACCAGAGGGAGGGATCGGTGTTCGCACCGAGGCCAGCGCGACCGACGGTTGCGGGGGCTGTGGGGAATTTTGGTCCCTTGACCGAGTGTAAGCGCTCGGGTCCCCACTTTAAAACGACCTTGTGTCACATCTCGTTCTGTTGGGGGAACGAGTGAACACCGTTTAGTGTTGTGGTTGTCCCCACTTTAAAAACCGACCTTGTGTTGCAACCTGAATGTATAACTAATTCTAATTTCTATTTTCCCATCTTTACAATATATTAATTTTACCTTATAAATTGCCCCTGTTCTGTCGCCCATGAAATAAAAATATTTGTATGAAAAATAAGGATCTATGTATATCAAATTGTCTTTAAATTAAGTGGCAGCAGAAGAATTATCGTTGAACTTTTAAAAGGTAAGATTAAACATTAATTTAATACTTAAATGCCGTGATCAATTTTGAGTTCTATAGGTAGTTAACGTCTATTGCATCTACTCCTTCCTAGCTATTGTGATGATGGCCAAACCAAGGGTCTTCCACAGGAGCTAGCTTAAATGCTGCCCGATAGGGTGGCTTTTAAGCTAGCTGCAATTTTGGATACCAAAGGAAAATAAGAGTTACTGCCTTTGAACCATGAAAACAACAATAATGGCTAGTATAATATATTAATATATATATTTTCAACCTCGCATAATCTGGCAACCCTGAATTTGAGCTCAACGAAAATCGTTCCCTGCGCCTAACATTTCTAGGTCTTTTGAATGAACTATGAATCATTGAAAACGGACCAGTGGGAGTGGCGGAGTTCCTTGGATACACCCACGCACAAACACACATACATACACTGTACTTTATATATTAGAATATCTGTATATATCGTCATATGTTTCGGCGTAGACAGTGGGTTCACAGGAATTTTTGTGATTTGTGGTCGAATTGTATTTTCGCCTTTATGCATATTTCCCATCCAAAAGAGTTAAATAACAATAAAAGACCAAAAAGGCAGCAAATATTCCAAGAAGGAAAAAACGTAATAAATTAAAGTCATCAAGTCCGTTTTTGAAAAATGCGCTTCTAGACGCCATTGGCTTTTAGTCTTTGATCAAGATCAAGTACGAAATTATTCTATGAAAAATTACAGATCAAAAACTAAATATATATATTTTTTTATCTTTTACGCTTTTTGAAATCGATTGTGTCTTCCTCACAAAACGTAACGAACATTGCAAAAATGACAGAATTAATGAGAATGGATGATGAGCAATCTCATTGGTTTATATTTAATGACGTCAGAGAACGCTAGAATTTATGATACAAGGTTATCTTAAATTTTATTCATATAACTAATTTAAACATGGCATAAATATTATGGTTGCCTTAGATACTTTTGCAATTAGATTCTACAAATAAAATATAAAACAGTTTATGTTGTTCTGCATTTTCCGCTCAATACAATTCTCCTCTGGTCAATGTAAAGACAAAACAATGGCAGAGGTGGAATAACATCGGGTCATAAAACCACTCACGTCATAGCAACAAATAAAAAAAAACATAAAAAAACAATAACTCATTGAATATTATGTATGAAACAGTGAAAAACTAAGAAAGCAAACGGAAATTATAGCGAGAAAAAGAAAATAAAGCATAAGTTGTGGAAAGAAAGTTGTACAATAACTGAACTCTGTTCTCCGGACACCTACGCCGAATGTCTAACCAGTGTAAGGATTGCATTTGATGTACCTTTTCAACATTCGACCTAAACGTGCTGCTGATACCACACCGACAATATGTCTAAGTCACAAAGATGGTTTTTCACAGACCTGCTTTATTGACATCTCCATAATATAAATGAATACAATTTGAATAAATTAAATTGTTTAAACTTATCATACTTCATTTTTGTTTTTGAATTGAGGTCGCAAAGATTCGAGATAGCAATACAAAGAATAGTTTCAATCATATGCTCGGCTATGAAGAGCTTAGTAGGTCCAGCATAGAAATAAATACGATATGGGAACCGTTAATATAGAAAAATAGCAACAAGGGTTTAACAATAGCAACTGCAGTAGAAAAAATAAACCTTGGTGAGTGCAGTCAGGTGTGACAAGTAGCAAAGCAGTATAATCAGCAGGCAGGTTAGGTTTAAGACGCCAATTTCTCAGAATTATCACATATTTGTTCGAAAATTTGGTCACATAGACGAGAGATCCCTAGGCATGGTCAGCGGCTCGAGAATAATCTAACACCGTAGATTGTATGTAGGGTACGTTTACTCGGATTGACAAGTGCTCAATGAAGATTGTGCCAATAGTAAATAATGTAAATAAAGAGAGTTGGCCTCTCTGTCCTTTGTAAATATAGACTTAGGTTTGATGATGCACCAAGTAGTAAAAAAGATTGTGTAGCTGTCGCAGTATTGGGACACGGACGTGATTTGACATCATTTGATTGAAGAATGAGCGCCCGTAACCAAGACATCTATCACCAAGTTAACAAATTGATGACATCTTACTTGGACATTGCAAAATTAACAATTTTGCAAAAACTTATTATATATGTTCAATAGATTAATGATATATATATATATATATATATATATATATATATATATATATATATATATTCAATAGATTATATATATATATATATAATCTATTCAATATATATATATTCAATATATTATATATATATAATCTATTCAATACATATATATATATATATATATATATAATTCCCTTTTTGTAGACACTAAACGTCACAAATTTACTTCTTCATTATAAACACGCGCGTGCGCGCGCACACACACACACACACACACATATATATATATATATATATATATATATATATATATATATATGGTTGGATGCTCTATCTCTGATATTGAGCGCTTTCTAATAAGTACCGCGCATATACTATATAAATAATTATACATATATATTTATTTATTTATATTTATATACACACACTTTTCACACACACATACACACACACACACACACACATACACACACACACACACACACACACACACACATATATATATATATATATATATATATATATATATATATCGGATACTTGTATGTATACTTGTCTTGTTTGTATGCATATTTGTTCCCAAGATACAGCTCAAAGTATAAATAATATCCAACCCTCTTTCGGAGCATATTGTACCTACGCGCCCCCCAACCTACTGAGTGCTGTACCAAATTTCATTATAATTAGAAAAGGGAGTTCTTGCGTTCTTGGATTGTTTTCTGTTTTTATCGCATTTTTAATAGAAAATTCAGCATTTCTTTTCCATATACACTTTTATATCATTTAGCGCATATAAACAAACACTTGCATAATAAATAAATAAATAAATAAATAATAATAATAAGCATTCATAATACATTATAAAATTATTACATAAATTTACATATACTATTTGCATTATTCAGACTATTGTCCTCATCTTTGTTGCAATATTTATCACAACGTTTCGGCTGTTGTACGTTCCAGCCTTCTTCAGGTAGTTGGAATGTCGAGCTGAAACCTTTATTTCGCTTGCTGGGGTAGACTGTTCTATTAGGTTGGTGCAAAAATAATTTCGTTTTTTAACATATGTTACTATGTGAGAAAACGAAATTATTTTTGCACCAACCTAATAGTTTCACGTGCCATGTCTAATGTTTACCAGAACTGATATTGCAATTTCCATTGTTATTATTGCTTTTATCTGGCCCTCTTTATAACTGGTTCCCATATTGTATTCATTTCTATGCTTGGTCAGCTCAGGAGATTTTTGTGGCCTGGTAAAAAAAATGCAATCCTAACAGCAGAAATTGCAATATGAGCACCGGTAAAAAAAAAGGTTGCTGAAGACATTAAGTTTATAAGTCCCAGAAATCCATACACAGATGTCCTTAAGAACTCGTGGCACAGTGGATAAAGGCGTTTATGACTGGAAGATTCTATCACATGGCTTGATTGTAAATAATTAAATAGATGCATATATGTTTGCTGCTGTTACGCATTTGATATAAAGGTGAAAAGGAAACTTAATAAAAAATATAATGATCACTTTGAAAAAAAATTACCTAAATAAATGAAACTAAGTGCACAAAAAAGAGGCATTCATACTTTATGTTACAGTACAATCGTTCATATCCAGAATACCTTACATCCGGAGTGCCTCATATTCGGGATTTAGGTAATATGTAACTGATTTGAAATTCATGTTTTTCAGGAAATTTACTTTGGATAATTGCTTATGCTTATTTCACCCTAATAGCTTGTATTTGTGCAAAAGATGATGGGAATAAGAGGAAAAGAACAACTTTGGAGTCATCGCAAAAAGTGGAAATTTCAAAGAGATTAGACGCTGGTGAAAGTTCATTGTAACTAATGGCTGAGTTCAACATATGAAAGTCAACATTGTATGATATAAAATCTTCGAAAGAAACTATTTTCCAGCGTTCACACTGACAGGGAAAATAAAAACATGATGAATCCTGTACTGAACTGAAATTGAAAAAGCTATTGAAAATGTTATCAGTCTTATGGAAAGAAAGCCAGCATTCAATTATGGCGTTTGCAATAACTCATACCGAGTTAAAAAGCGACTTTCGTTTTAAAAATTTCAAGAACAAAAGCAAAAGGAAATGCGGAAAAAGTGGAGAATGACATTAAAAGAGAAAGAATCATCATGCAACGGCGATTAAAAAATCCTCGTTACATTATTTGTTTTACATACATGGCATACTTAATTTAATGAATTTTCATTAACATTGCATAATTTATTTCTTTTTCCTTAAAATCAATTTCGTTATATTTCACTCACCATTAGTTTATTTTGTTTACTATAAAACATTGAAAATAAATGTTAAACCTGATTTCAGTTCTTTTATTTTAATCTAAATATGACCCCTCATATCCGGACTTTGTAACCAATTCCTCATATCCGGAAGGCCTTCTTTGTCCGATTGTCAGGGATTCTACTGTATTTCAATAAATATGAATCTCGCTAAACAGACGATTACTGTTTGTTTTTTTGGAATGTCATTCACCATTAAAAATTATATTATGATAAATACTAAAATTGATATAAAATGCTACCCCCGAGGCTACTATTACTTGAGTGGAAAGGCTTTTAGTGTGATATCAGTTTGCAATTCCATTCTAAAAAAAGGAAACTTTTTTCATATTAATTTCTTAATGCGTTTGAACTAAGTGATATTGCATAATGTGTGTAATGATATGCAAATACAAGTTAAAATATGTGGAATTAATAATAAAATTAATAACACTGTTACCACATCATTTTGTATCATTAACGGCTTTTTGAAAGGAAGCAACGGATTTATGGGTGGCATAATATATATATATATCTGTGTGTGTACTCGACTCTCCCGTCGAATTCGACGTATAAGGGTCAAGCAGATCAGTTCCTAGGAAACCGACAGCTCGACAACAGCACATGACAATTGATTATAGTGGTGAAAGTTTCATGCAGGACCATCCATACTTTTTGAAGAGCCGAATACAGAGACCTGGTGCACTACATGCCACAGGGTCCTCAAAAGACCCTCCGCAGGTTTTGAATTCAGAGTTGTCCATCTCCAGCTGCCATTCCAAGGCTATAGAACCCATGCTGTCCTGCTATTTACCTATAGTTGGAGGGAGAAGAAGAGGATTCACACCTTTCCCAAGAATATTAGCACGTAAGTGAATATAATGGATTCGACTGGAATTCGAACTCGGCTCTCCCATTCCTCAATTCAAGCCGCTATCCATTACTCCACCGTGCCTCCCCCATGTCTCTCTATCTCTCTTAAAAATGCTCAATACAAAGTAGACCAAAATATTATTATTATATATTATTATAAGAGGTTATCAGAAAAATATTTTAGAATTGCTAAGAGAGATTTCAAAGTTAGTTTTTTCCATGTTAATATAAAAAATAAACGTAGATTGCGCTCTAGCGTAATAGCCTCTTGTAATAAAAATATAATAATAATATTTTGCTCTACTTGGTATTGAGCACTTTAAAAAAAAAAAGTAAATGCACCGAACTGTGGATTTTTAATCCATTTGTTCTTTATCTCATTTAGACATTTCACTCACATTATAGTAGAGCACTTTCTATATTTATTTTTTACAGGTAGCATGGAAAAAGCTAATTTTGAAATCTCTATTAGCAATTTCAAAATGTTGTTATAACCTCTTATAATAAAAATAAACACACGCACAAAAACATATACATATATATATATATTAATAATAAATGTATACTTTTAGCCCCACCAGTATCATAACTCTAAGTGTCATTTACAACGTCATTTAGACTTGAAGCTTGTTCTGTACAGGATTATCAGGATTCAATTTGACATATTATCTATAGATACACTGTAACCCGGATATAAGAGAGTTGTCTGGACTGGAGACGAAGTCTCTTATATCCGGGTTTGGTCTATTTTATATACATTAACACAGGCTCTAATTTGGAGAAGAAGTCTCTTATATCAGGGTCTCTTATATCCGGGTTACACTGTATATATATATATATATATATATATATATATATATATATATATATAATTAAGTATTTGGAAAAATATGACAATCTGGAAAGGTTTTTTAGTGACGCTTTTATCCGCCAGGATTTCGTCGGACTGTGTTTTTATATTGTCACAGTGTTGGGATAATCAGGAACAAAGAGATGAAGGAAAAGAAAAAAAATATACACATGATTCCGGACAAAATGAAAAAAAAAAAATTCTTTCAAAAAATATTTTGAAACTACCTGTGTCTCTCGTTTTGTGTGCATGCGTAGGCGGGGCAACGATATCAAAGCCCAGTCCGATGAAATCCTAACGAATGAAACACATCACAAAAAAAACCTTTCCAGCTTGTCATACGTTTCTATATATATACATACATGCAAACATATATATATATATATATATATATATATATATATATATATATATATATATATATATATATATATATATATATATATAAAGAGATTTTTGTAGGTACAAAATTTAATGATCGAAATAAAAGTATAAAAATTAATATTACGGTTTCGCTACAACGGGAGATTTAATTTAAAATTAACACAGAAAAATGTACAATAAAAATTTTATTGTACATTTTTCTGTGTTAATTTTAAATCTCCCGTTGAAGCCTGAAGAGCGGGAGCGAAACCGGTTGCTTCGCCCGTTTTTAATATGTCTCGTAATATTAAGTTTTATACTTTTATTTCGATATATATATATATATATATATATATATATATATATATATATATATATATATATATATATATATATATATATATATATATATATATATATATATATATATATGTTTGTGTGTGTGTGTAGATGTGTGTGCGTATACATATTGGCTCAATTGTGGAATATAATTATTTTTTACGCAAAAATTATACATATATATTATATATTATTATATATATATTATATATATAATATATATATAATATAATATAATATATATATATATATATATATATATATATATATATATAATTTTTCCCTTAAAAAATAATCATACTCCACAGTTGACCCAGACAAGAATAATTTATTAATTATTACAGAAATATTATGAAAAAATGTAAAAATTAGTATAATCATTCTTGCTTGAGTCCCTTGTAACCGCAAAACTCTAAGTCGCTCTCATTGTCTCTCTCTCTCTCTCTCTCTCACACACACGCATATCATTGGAATGAAATATATGGCATTAAATGTAAAGAAAATATCAAAATACTTGAAGCTATTATACAAATGAAACAACACACTTGAGAAACAATATTTTTTTACATAGGGGAAGGCATTTTAAAATGCTCTTAAAATATAAAAGAAATATTTGTCCTTAGGCGGTATCAATTTATATGACTCCTGACGGATTAACTTTTTTTTTTTTTTTTTTTTAAAAAGATTGAAATTCTATAGGGTTTATATATATATATATATATATATATATATATATATTCACAGAGTGTTTTCCAAAAGGTGTTACTTGAATTCGATACACGTTCATTTAAATTAAAATTATAGACTTTCGAAAAAACCATATGCCAAGATGAAATTAATAAAACTTCTGAGACTTAGAAGATTAAAAATCCTGATAAAGAATCGAGTTTGTCGAAAATAGTTGAACGAAAACATTAGAAACTGTGCGGTAGATGTCGATAAAACGTTTGAATATATCTGTTCACGAAGAAATCTGAAGGTACCAATTTGTGTTCGATCCTCGATGTTAAGCAGTAGCGGCCCTGATGGGTACTGTAAGCACTGACAAATGTCTTATGATCATGATATGGTTAACGGGATCATGAATGACGTAACATCAGACTTTTTAAATCGTGCGCGTCACTTGCAGTCAACAGTTAATCTTGACTGGTTCTTGTCAGTAGATAAAAGTTGGGTATAATGCTGAGGGTGAATCAAGTGATGTGCAAGCTAATGTATGACTATAGCCAATCGCATTGGCACCCTCGTGTTTCTGGTGGTTAGGAGCAGAGCCGGTGCGTATGACCCCAGATCCCCTCCCTTACCGGGAGAAGCAAGACTGATTTGTGCTTTGTGACCCTCGCTATCCTATAAATATTTACTTTTTTCTTACCTACATTTATATACGTTAAAAAATAAACATTTGCTTTTTTCTTACCTACATTTATATACGTTAAAAATTAAACTAAGAACAACTGACTATTAAAGGATGAAAAAAAAAAAAAATTGCGGATTTTGACGTCATTCTGAGGACTTTTTCCCGTTCAAATTCGTAGATTTGTTTTGCTCATGTTAAGTCTGGTAAAAACACGATATAAAATTCACTAAAATTTCAGAAAAAACTCAATGTTATTCAATGTTATTTTTTTCTAACCAAATCCGTTAATTTTTTTTGCCCATACTAAGACTAGAAAAAGTACTCTATAAAATTCACTATTTTTTTTATCCATAATGTTGAATATGTTATAGTTCTTCAACATTTTAACAAGAAAATCTGAAGTTGATGTTGAAAATTTGCCGCAAAACATTGTTGATTTATTTAAGATGGAATGATCTATTATGACAGGTCTCTAATTTGTATTTAGATACATTGGATTTATTTTCAATGTTTCTAGTTGAATTGATCACTTATATTGCATATGATCAATTATAGTACATAATATTTTATATGAATACTACTTTATGAAAATTGAGATGTAACACAGTGAGGGACCCTCTGTGTCATAGATTCGCGGGGTGGGGGCACGAAACCATTCTACATACATTTATATAGGTTACAAATTAAACTAAGCACAACTGACTATTACAGGATTAAAGATTTTGACGTCATTCTGGCATCTTTTTTTTCTAAATCCTCGAATTTGTTTTGCCCATGCTAAAAAAACACTATAAAATTCACTATTTTTATCCATAATATTGAATGTGTTAAATTGTTCAATCTTTTAACAAGAAAAATCACAAGCTGATGCCGAAAACATTGTTGATCTATTTATGACGAAATGATCTTGTAGCGGACTTCACCACATTAACTTTAAATCAGGAAACAAAACTGGCGTGAAAAAGCAAAAGACGTCATTACACATAAAATATGTATTTAACAAGATATACAACGATGTGAAAGAAGGCCTGCATTGAATAGGAAAAAAGGTTGAATAAAACAAGAATTGTCTCTCTCTATTATTTTGTATTCCAAAGTTCATTGAAAGAAAGTTTGTGATAGTTTCTTGTAATAAATGTTCTCAACAGATTATGTGATTGTAAGGAATGTTCAGCATGTGAGTGGTGGTGTGAGTGAGAAGATTGGCGCATGGTTTCAACTATCGTGGATTCGTCCGGCAGCCGAAATCTCACTAATTATCTAAGAATATTTTTTGCTTATACAGGGAAGAGTTATCTTAGACAAGGAGCACCATTGGAAAAATTCGTAAACTTAAAGAATCAGCACATATGCTAGGCCACAAAAATCTCCTGAGCCGACCAAGCATAGAAAAGAATACAATGAGCTCTGGTAAAAGCATGCAATAATGACAGCAAAAATTGCAATATGAGCACTGGTAAAAATGGTTGCTGAAGACATTAGGTTTATAATACCAAGAAATTCATACACAGATGTTCTTAAGGACTCTTTGTACAGTGGATAAAGGCGTGACAGGACCCAAAGAGTGTGAGTTCAATACCTCAGTGAGCGAAATAAAGGGGTAAGTTCGACATTCCAACCACCTGAAGAAGGCCGGAGCGTACAACGGCCAAAACGTTGTAATAAATATGTCGACAAAGATAAGGTCAATAGTCCGAATAATGTAAATAATGTACATAATACCTCATCTCAGAAATATAGACAGATACATTGTATTTATTTTCTATTTTTTTAGTTGAATTGTTGTTTTCATCATACCATCAAATTCACAATGGAATAGTCCACCATCCCGTTTCTGGATATAAAAATAACCACATCTTCACTACACTATACAACAAACCAAGTAATGGTCAGTGGTACATAAATTTCAATGGCTGCCATTCCACCAAACTTTAAATGTCAATAATTTACAGCTAATTTTTACGCATAAAACGTATCTGTTCACAAAATTGGGATTACGAGAAACACATAGGACAACTATTTCGTTACTTTCCTACCCACTTAAAACTATCAAAAAATCAATTACTCAGGCTTCCAACCAAAATAGAAATACTTTTCTAATATATGAAACAAAAAAGAATAATTTCAGAATTCCCATCGTTTTTGTTTTGATTAGAAAAATTCACAAACTTTCCCATTTTTATGGGAAAGTTTGTGAATTTTTCCAGTATTTAAAACTCGAACAAACCATTAAAAAAATATTCAGCGTGAAACTACTTCCTGCTAGGCGTCAGACCCCCAATCTGCACACACTCTTAACATGTCCGGGATACATGATTCATTACGTCTTTATGGGAATATCACCTGCAATAAACACGGATGCCAAGTCTGTAGACATATCATCACTGATAGCAGTTTATACCCACCACACGCATTCACGTAGTATTCAACCCACCGGCTCTGGATTGTGACCGTTCAAATCTTAGTTTAATGATTTCAGTTTCTACCCCGTATTTTGCTCTCTCATCCTTGCTAATGGCCATAAAATTGATGATTCGTTCTTCTTGTTTTCCTATTACCAGTAATAATCTACGTAAAAACAATAATATTCCGCTGAGCATCCAGGAAAGATTTCGGAGTAAATTTAAAACTACATCCGCATCCTGGGTAAGATGATAAGCTACATCCGCGTCCTGGGTAAGACGATAAAATACCTCCGCGTCCTGGGTAAGACGATAAACTACACCAGCGTCCTGGGTAAAATGATAAGCTACATCCGCGTCTTGGGTAAGATGATAAACTACATCCGCGTCCTGGGTAAGACGTTAAACTACGTCCAGCAGCAAGGCCTCTGATCAGGAGGTTTTGAGGAGCGTGGAACCACCTCTTAATTGCTGGTGTTCCCAGGTCCACCCTGACCCGGGTTCGTAGCACCTGTCATTCGGATTTGTATCCGGATGAGGATGGAACGGTTAAAAATTCAAATTTTGAAATAACAAAAAAAAGTTACTGATCTTAAGATTTTAATTTATATTGAGTTTAAAGTAAGACAAAAACTTTGAAGTTAAAGATTTTTGTTTTAAATTCAGTTTAATAAATCTCTAAAATTGAGGAAAATAATTTTATTTTTTCAAATTGACAAGAGATCAAAATTAAAGTGAGAGGTTTTGTGACGTGAAGTTTTGAAGTTTCGTAGAATTTATGATTTGAAGAACTCAGCTGAATCAGTTCCATGGTTTGTGCGCTTTAAAGAACCGAATTGGAATTTTGGCCCAAATTGGTTTTGGGGCCGGAATTCAACACAGAGCCTGAATCACTGTTAAAGCGAGGTTTTGAAATTCTGTTGAGGGAGTTGATGAATTCAAAGTTTTTTATTTACATTATTTACATTACTCGGGCTGTTAACCACATCTTCATTGCCGTATTCACAACGTTTCAGCCGTTGTACGCTCAGTTCTTCTTCAGGTGATTGGAATTTCGAACTGAACCCTTTATTTTGTCCACCGAGGTAGATTTTTCGAGTTTTCCCTTTAACTCAACTCTTCAAGTTTTTGGTTCGCCACTGCTGTTCTCCCCTTGGGTCTAGTCACTGGATCAAACCAACGCCTTGATCCACTGGGCCACGTATCCTTCCATGTTGCGAATGTAGCAATGAAGATGTGAATAACAGTTCGAATAATGTAAATAATCTAAGTAATCATAAGTCATTTCAGAGATATAGACAGATATCAAAGTTATTTCTTCAAAATTATCATTGCTGTTTTTTTTAAGCTGGTCCCTTTAGTTTTGTGCGTAATTGCTTTAAAGTCCGCATAAAGTGTAGCTTTTTAAGCTAGTAATAGATTAGATTTATTGTGAGGTTTTGAAATTGAAATTGAGGAATTCAAAGTTATGTCTTCAAAATTATCATTGCTGGTTTCTACGCTAAACCCGAGGTCCTTTTAGTTTTGGGCCAGAATCCCAATTAGTCCCTCCACGAGAGTTAGCTTAAAGGTCCACACGGAGTACAGCTTTTAAGCTAGTTAATAATATTTGGCTATTTTTGTCAGCATTTGAACAATTACACTAAGTGTTTGCTTCTTATTGCTAGTAAGATGGAGAATGGAAATAGCGAAGATGGAAAATAAGAAGTGCTCAGTCTTCACTTTCCACTCTCGATAGAATCCAAAAGCGTCTCTGTGTCCTTCTAGGCGAAAAATTATTTTCCACTCCACCATCCTTATCTCACAGACAAAACGTTGCAAGCCTCTCGCTGCCCTATCGATATTTCCATGGAAAATGTTCAAACAAATTACATACGTAGTTCCACAAGTTCTAACGTTCTCAGCTAAGACCCCACCATGACATATCGCATCGAACCACCCTCCTTTCCTCCATATTTCATTGGTGCGTTGTAAGCTCCACTGAAGCAGCTTCTTCCGGCGAACTCTTGCTTTGTGAAACCAACTCCAAAGATAATGATTCTACGACCGCTACAATCTTAACTTGTTTAAGTTGGGCGCCTCGAGACGGTGTGCTGATTAGCAAGCTTGTCTCGCTAGATCAATTATGACTAAATAGGGAATTCGATCCTCACTGGGTGCCCCATATTTTTGGCCTTCTGCCACATTTAGGCTACACCTAGAATATCATTTGGGCACTTCGACGTGATGTAAGCTTGTCTCACTAGATCAATTAGTAATGAATACCGAGTTCGATTCTCACTGGGTGCCCCATACTTTCGGCTTTGTGCCACATCTAAGCTACGCATAGAATATCATTTCTCCACTTCCATGTGGTGTAATGGTTAGCAAGCTTGTCTCGATAGATCAATTACGACTGAATAGTGAGTTCGATCCTCACTAAGTGCATCATACTTGCGGCTGTGTATCATATCTAAGCTACGCTTATAAAAGCTCTTTAACCTGTTCAAGTCTACGGTTAACCGTTATCCTCATCACGTATCTTTATAAACTCTGCCTCTTACTCTGTAACCATCTACCCCGAGTTACTCTTGGGCCTTGTACAGGGTAAACATCAATGCAAAAATAGATGGAGATAATCGCTTGATTCATTCAAGGAAAAAGAGGAATATTCATTTTCTATTCATCAATTGCTAGGAAAATCTGTCGCTATGAAACGAGAAGAGAGCTCGTGATCGGGTGACATCGATGATAATTGGTTAATATCGATATTAAGAGTGAAAGTAGAAGGCGAGAAATGTGAAAGACGTAGAAGGAAAAATATTTCACCGTCCTGATAAGATATTAAATGGAATGACAAAGTGGGGTAATCGGCGGACGGCAGCAGGGGTCGACTGTCGAAAGCGATATTCACTGAGTTACAGACGATGAGTCGGTAGTCGGCCACAGCGTACACCTGCTGCGATAGCGAAATTAGTTCGACCAGTGACCAATATCTTATCAGACGGTGTCAGGATTCTATGGCGTGAAACTTCAATGGAGTCTGGAAACTGAAGCCGGAAGCTGCGAATCGATTCCACAACTAGAATCTTTTCAAAGGATGGCTAGAATATACTTTTTATCCAATTTTGCAAGGAATGATCCATTTATGTGTGTGGCATGAATCTTTGGAGTATAATTCTTCAGCGTTGATTCCTTTTCACTTCGCTGGTTGGAATGATTTAAAACCAAATAAGTGTACGACACAAACGAAACTGGAATCTTTAATTTTATCTCTTTTCTTAATTAAACCAAATAATTACTTCAAGCAATAATATAGTGGGAACTTCGTATTTGAAATAAACACTTCACATCTATTTATTAAACAGTGTATATTACGTCTATTTCATAAATGAAGTAATACAATTGCCAGCTTAAAATAGCTATATCATGTGCTCGAGGAGTTCAGTAATCAACGAAAATTAAGTTGAATATCAAACGTCGGTATATGATTATTTATTAATATATATATATATATATATATATATATATATATATATATATATAGTTTTACGATGTGCTATATTTATGGGATAAAGTGCTCAATATCAGAGATAGAGCCTGTGTAAATATAAAAGTGAACATAGAAGTCAACACTTAGAGGCAACAATCTGTTTCATGCTAGATGCAATCGTCAGGCCTGACAATTGCATCTAGCATGAAACAGACTGTCGTCTCTAAGTGTTGACTTCTATGTTCACTTATATATATATATATATATATATATATATATATATATATATATATATATAACCGCTTAGTGGTAGAATCCCCGACTGACGCGATCCTAGCTAGAGGCAACCGGATGTCTAGACACACTGATGAGCTGTGATGCAGCGAAACAGTCTGTCTGTCTGTGGCTGACAATATATATATATATATATATATATATATATATATATATATATATATATATGATTATTTATTTAAAAATTATAACATAAATATGTTATAAAATCACTACAAAAATAGCCATTTTGTTCCAACACCTCTATGTTGAATGTAGAATAAAGGCTTTTAAAAGGTTCAAATTAATTAACCACCCCTCGCAAGGGGAAACGCTGTTACATAAGCTAATGGCTATTTTTGTAGTGATTTTATAACATATTTATGTTATAATTTTTAAATAAATAATTATATTTGCTCTACTCTGTGAGAGCACTCTTTTAAGAATAGTAATTATTGGTTATTGGAATTTATTCCGTATACACCAATCTTATACTTGTATATATATATATATATATATATATATATATATATATATATATATATTAAACACAATAACCCTTTAAGTATGAAACAGACTGTCGCTACTGGGTGTTGACTTTTATATGTATATAAGCGCTGTCCCTGATATTGAGAAATTTAAACTATGGATATAACACACTTTAAAACTATATTCGTATCATTCTGGTGAAAAACTATGAAATTCTCTATAAATCATATTACCGGAAACATTTCGCTATTAGAGAAGCTCTCTATATTAAACACCTTCTATCCTGCTATCAATCTCAATGTATTTAACAGAGGAAATGTAAAAACAGAAAGGTGTTCATGCGAATTAAGCCGCACTCAACACGGGAAGGCTCTGAATAAATGCTTCTATTCAAAACAGCACACACACACAGAAAAAAAATACAACTTAAACAGTCAAAAACCCGAGGAAAACAACTCCCTTGAAAATGGTTAATGAAGTGGGCGAAAACGTTTGGGACAATGAAAATTATGGAAAATTTCTGTGCTCCCTTATTTCTACAAAACAGAAAAATGTAAGGATGTTGGAAATACTAAATAAAAAAAATCTTCCTGTCGCATTTAATGAAAGATGTTTAAAATAAAGGTTGCTGCCCAAATATACCTGAATACAGTACAGTTATAGAGGCTGAGGCGATCCCTGGTAATATTTTAAAGTGGCCAAAAAAGTACATGATTTGTACTTTAAATAAGATTAAATTATTATACATAATTAAAAAATAACAAACAATTTTTTTTATTAGAGTTTTTATTATGACAAAAAAAAGAAAGAATTTTATGATTAAATTTTGCTCTCGTCAAAATATTCACCTTTAGCCTTGATTACTGCAGCACACATTTTTGGCATTCGTTGCAAAAGTTTCTCAAAGTATAAGTTTGATAATTGATTCCATTCTTTTTTAAATGATTCTAAGAATTCTTTTTCAGTTTTTTCTTTCACTCTTCTCTGAAGTTCATTCTATGCTAGTTGTGTGTAGTGGAATTTTTGGACTGTAGCGTGTATATATATATATATATATATATATATATATATATATATATATATATAATTATTTATTTAAAAAAAAAATGATAACATAAATATGTTATAAAATCACTACAAAAATAGCCATTTTGTTTCAACACCCTCGGTGTCTTATCAAGTGATGACGTTGAATGTAAAAATATACTTGGGTATATATATATATATATATATATATATATATATACACTCTTAAGGTGTGCTATATTTATGGGATAAAGTGCTCAATATCAGAGATAGAGCGTGTGTAAATATAAAAGTGAACATTGAAGTCAACACTTAGAGGCGACAGACTGTTTCATGCTAGACACAATCGTCAGGCCAATATATATATATATATATATATATATATATATATATATATATATATATATATATATCATTATTTTCTAAAATATGCATTCATCGCGACCATTCTCTGGATTATAAATCTGACTGTTGTTTCTTTTTATTTTGATATCTATCTATCTATCTATCTATCTATCTATCTATATATATATATATATATATATATATATATATATATATATATATATATTTATATAAAACAGAATCAATACATGAGTAAAGCTGGACGGAATAATAAATATATAAAACAATTTGGAAGACTTCTGCTTTGTCGTGTTATGTCCATATTCCTCCCGTCCTCAGAAAACGAATTTAATTTTGCTAAAACAAACTGAGACAATAACGAGACAAAACGTCATTCAAATTAAGCGACTAAAAGGACAATTGTGATCTCACCTGTGTCATGATACAAATTAGACTGTAACCAATTTCATTTCAGCTTTTATTTTAATTTTAATTTATATATTTTTTTTTCAAAATTGTTTCAGCCCTATCTTAATAAAAGACGGCTAATAAACTGATATACCCTGGGGTCGTATATTTAATATTAGAGGACTTCATATCTTTTATATCACCCTCACAACAGCCCATGACCACATCAATAGAATCTTCCACTTCTCATCCATTATCATTACCTCCTTCCAAGTTCTAAAGATGCTTCGATCTAATAGAGAAACTTTATCGGTGCATAAAGTCTTAAATGCCTGGTGAGGACTCCAAGACAGAATCATTTAAACCTCCACCAGTAATCTTCTTTTATGAGCCGTGTCCCTTCAGGACGTAGGCGATCATGGCTCTCCACTTCTACCTATCCCTTGTAGCTCTCAATAAGGTTCCTCTGCCACCTCCTCCAGACCACGTTCTGTCATCCACTTGCTTAAGCCCGCCAAGTGTGTCATCCGTTGCTTTCTCTTGTCTCTCCTTCCCTCTATTCGGCTTGTGAGTATCAGATTCTTCAAGCCCTCTTTTCTCATTACGTGTCTCAGAACTTACATCTGCCTCTTCCCGATGTAAGGCATAAGCTTCCTTCTTGTTTACATCCTCTCCAAACCCTCATCGTTGCTTACATGCTCGGTCCCTGATATCTTTAGCTTCACTCTGTAGTTGCGGCGTTGCTTCGAGTCTCTTCTTCATCTTTGAGGAGATCGTTCAACATTTGGGAGTACGACAAGGAATAATTTATCTAGACTCTGCCCTGCGCATATACAAACACAGATGGGAAAAGATGAGTAGTAATGCTTTAAGTATTTCATACCACATCCCAAAAGAATCAACTACGAGATGGCAACGATTATGCTTTCCCTCCCGAAGCCAATGTACTGATAATGAAGGCGACTATGCTGATGACATAGATATTTATAATTGGGATAGGAATGAGTTGATAAATATACTTCAGGCGAAGTAATAGTTAAAAGTAAACTATGTAGGATGCTAAGTGATATAATTTAATGTCGTATAAACCAAAGCGAGTAAACGTTGTTATTGTTGTTGAATATTTCATAATGTTATAATTGTTTATTTTAGTTTAGTTTGAGAAATTGGTTTACGTATTTTACATATAAAGTTTTGAATTTAATCGTTTTCTTTGAATTAATAAATGTTTATAATCTTATATGTAGGCTTGGCAAATGAGTCCTTTAGGAAATGCAGAGCGCAGATTTACATTCTGCCAAGATTTCATAGCGGCATTCTAAAGAATTTCCCTTTTAAGTCAGTTACTTTCTCTTTTAAGAAGTGTGACATTCTTTAGTCCGAAGTGTATTTATGAACGTTCTGGATTTCAACAAAAATTCCGAAAAAATAACGTCATTTTTATTTCTGTTTATAAAGACTTTTCGAAAACCTACAATACTTACATTCGCCTTGAGAAAGTCATTCAGCAAAGAAATGTTTTCTTTGGTTTTATTCACACACACACACACGCAAACACACACACACACACAAACACGGACGCACGAACAAACGCACACGGACAGACGCGCACAAACACACACGGACAGACGCGCACAAACACACACGCACGCACAAACACACATACACATGTGCGTGTATATGGGTGGTCAGAATATTTGTAATTCTTGAAATGCATTCTTTCAGACTTACACAAGTGTTTGGACATATATATATATATATATATATATATATATATATATATATATATATATATATATATATATATATATATATGTATATATATATATATATATATATATATATATACACAAGTATACGATTGGTGTATACGGAATAAATTCCAATAACGAACAACTACTATTCTTAAACGAGTGCTCAATACAGAGTAGACCAAATAGAATTATTTACTCAAAAATTATAACATAAATATGTTATATATATATATATATATATATATATATATATATATATATATATATATATATATATATAAATAGATAGATAGATAGGGAGACAGAGAAATTATAACATAAATATCTTATATATGTATATATATATATATATATATACATAAAGAGAGAGAGAGAGAAAGAGAAACGCAGAGAGAAGGGAACATATATATATATTACAACTATATATATATATATATATATTACAGCTATATCTATCTATCTATCTATCTATCTATCTATCTATCTTAAAGAGAGAAGAGAGAAGTCGCAAACATTTTTAACATGGTTATACTATTGATTTTTTAAATATAGATTAACTTTATTTTCCATATTTTTGCTGCATATTTATGTTAAATAAAGTATAATATATATTTAAAAAATTCTCATTATGACCAAAAACGTTCGCGGCTTCTCTCTTCTCTTTTAAATATACACTTATCTCTCGAAGGAACAAATATAGCCTCCCCTTTATATATATATATATATATATATATATATATATATATATATATATATAGATAGATAGATAGATAGAGAGAGAGTGAGAGAGAGATACAGATAGATAGATAGATAGATAGATGTATATAGGGGCGTATGCATATATATGTGCAGTTCATGTTATTCCTTGATAAATCCTGCTTCTCACGGATATTAATCTTTATCGTCATAAACTGAATTCATTTTCAATGCACCGAAATTTTGCCACACCTTTTTTTCTTCATCTTACATAAAATTTACTTCTTTACATAAAACGCAATGAAGTAACATATGCAAATCATTTGCGATTGACTCAGAATGCACGCCAATTTCATGACAAAAAAATAGTACTTTGAGGCAGGTAGCACATTTTAGGAATATAAAGTTGCTGTTATCTGTCGGGAGAAGTCGCCTTATTTTTAAAACAATCGTTGCAGAACACTTTTGCTAAAAATGTAGCTACTTTGGGATTCTTCTTCAGTTGATGCTCTACATTTGTGGCCTTATGCCTGACTACGGCAAGCTTAGTAACTATGAGTAGCGACATATTAAGAAATTGTAGATGCCGTAGAGCAATCTAATGAGCACGCACGTGTAGTGAGTTCCGGTATCACGTGATGCATCCTAACTATAGGCTTGTGTCACTCTGAGGTGAGCATGCGAAATATGCAAAACCCATAAATTGTTAAGACGAAATTAATTTCATGACTTTACATCATGCCTTGTTTTCTTTTTATCTTCAGGATGTGCCGGTGGTGTAATAGATTATTATATTATAGCTTTATTGATGAACCTCGCTATTCTGGAAAATCATTACTAGAAGTGTGAATTTAATCCTCACTGGTTTCGGGTTTCAGTTCAGGAAATGCCAGGGTGCCTCACTATCGAGAAATAGTTAATAAACTAAGTTTATGACGAGTATAGCCTTGTGTCATACTTGGCTGAACTGCCTGACCTGCCTGACCAAAGTCAGATCTGGGACGGGATTTCAGTAAAGAAATTTTAGTACCTCCTTTTATTTATAAACGTACATTAAAAACACGAGGTTAATATTTTCATACGTAAAATAATTGTTCATTCACTTCGGAACTCCGTCATGGACATGAAGGTGGTGGTTGGTGTAAATGATCGCGGCACAGAATAAGAAATCGGAGAAATGTGATAGAATTTCGTTACACTGGCAAATACCATCGAGAAAGGCAAGATTCTATTTTTCTCCCTAACTATGGGTTAAATAATAGGAAAGTATCTTGCAAAATCACTGTTATTCTAAAAAGACCTTTCATGTAATATTCACACGCAAAAAAAAAAAAAAAGATTAGAATTATTCCTAAAAATGTCTTTCGGCGTTAAATAAACCACAAAGGATTGTTTTAATCCCGTGGCAGAAAAGTTTCTATATTTTATAAAACGTTTGATGTTAGTGGTCATTTTTAGTCGTTATTCACATTTCCCGCATTCGATTAAGCTCGATAGAAGACCGATGAACTGGTTTAGATCTGATGAGAGAGAACCAATCAACTGGTTTAGATCTGATGAGAGAGAACCAATAAACTCGTTTAGATCAGATGAGAGAGGACCAATTAACTAATTTAGATCTGATGAGAGGGAACCAATCAACTGGTTTAGATCTGATGAGAGGGAACCAATCAACTGGTTTAGATCTGATGAGATAGTATCGATAAACTGGTTTAGATCTGGTGAGAGAGAACCAATAAACTGGTTTAGATCTGATGAGACAGAACCATTAAACTGGTTTAGAACTGATGAGAGAGGACCGATAAATTGGTTTAGATCTGATGAGAGAGAACCAATCAACTAGTATAGATCTGATGAGAGAGTATCGATAAACTGGTTTAGATCTGATGAGAGAGTATCGATAAACTGGTTTAGATCTGATGAGAGAGAACCAATAAACTGGTTTAGAACTGACGAGAGAGGACCGATAAACTGGTTTAGATCTGATGAGAGAGAACCAATAAACTGGTTTAGATCTGATGAGAGAGAACCAATAAACTGGTTTAGAACTGATGAGAGAGTATCGATAAACTGGTTTAGAGCTGATGAGAGAGGACCGATAAACTGGTTTAGCTTTGATGAGAGAGGAAAACCATAAACCAGATTAGCTCTAATGAGAGAGGAGAGTGATAAACCAGTTTAGCTCTAATGAGAGAGGAGAGTGATAAACCAGATTAGCTCTAATGAGAGAGGAGAGTGATAAACCAGATTAGCTCTAATGAGAGAGGAGAGTGATAAACCAGATTAGCTCTAATGAGAGAGGAGAGTGATAAATCAGATTAGCTCTAATGAGAGAGGAGAGTGATAGACCAGATTAGCTCTAATGAGAGAGGAGAGTGATAAACCAGATTAGCTCTAATGAGAGAGGAGAGTGATAAACCAGTTTAGCTCTAATGAGGTAGAACGTACAAACCGGTTTAACTCTGATGTGAGGGGACCGAGAAACTGCAAGGTATTGATGTACATTTGGCCAGAAAATATATACATAAATGCTACCAAATAACACATGAGGGAAGCATTCACATAAGATCTTTTCTTTCCTGCTTTTCAATTTCCCATTGATTCGTTCCATGATTTTCGCCTGTAACGCCACTTCATAGGCTGTAGCAAACGAAAGACGGGTCCTTTTTTCTCATTCGTTTTGTTATACCTGAGTGACAGACGTGGTAGCATCAATTCTAGAAGGTAGCAGGAAAATATGCGTTAGCCTAGCATTCCGACACGTGTGGGCTAGCCTCACTAAGGAATCTGGGGGAAGAAAATGTGTTAACGCTTCAATATTGTTGTGGCCTTCTGTTGACTTCGCACCGTTTTTTTTTGGTCTTATATCTAAAATTTAGTTACAGGGAATGCATCACTATCAGAGTTTCACGCCCACGCGATATTTTGACCAATCGCTCCCTTCCCTGGCCCACATTCTGCATTCGGTAACACAATCCATATTTTTTTAGATTTTTCAGATGATTTGAAATACAGAATCTCTATACCCTTTCGATTGTAGTCGAGCCAGTCTAAGGTAGAGGGTTACTCGTAAAATGGTTATAACGAATGAGATGTGTGTGTTATCTGAATGAAAGAGAAATTTGTAGGAAGTGAAGTCTGTGAGGATAACGTGAATAGATAACAACATCACTTTAACTTGACAGAAACATTTATACAGGTGTCTATTCCATAAATTAAGTTGTTCGGAAATTATTGTCTCTGAGGAATTTTCGCTTTACATTAGGAATACGGAGGAAATGAGAGTGTTTTGACTCTGTCGATGCGGTATGACGTGTGTTAGCTGTAAAAAATGGCGCTCATCTGAACGTTTGCTGTCGGAACAGCGTTAGAGTAGCTATAAGCTTGTAAAATGGAGTCTGTAGGAAAGACGCTGTCATGCGAACAATGTCTTTTCCAACAAGACAACATAAACGATTTTGATCTCTATTAAAATGGATAGTGAGGATCATGCAGGTTTCAGCCCCAATATGACTGTGAAACTCCACCGTTTTTGCCTATAAATCATTATTGATCGAATCTGGCACCTGTAAAGATAAAAGCCTTCCAACAACTAGCTAAGAAATACCTTTATCTGGCGAAAGATATGCTAAATAATTGTATCTTTATACACAAAAAAGAAAAAAAAATTATATATTTCACATAATAATTCATCGGGTCTAGAATAAGAAATCTCAACAGAATGCGGAAAGCAGTCTCTTCTTTTTTGGGACTCATCAGCAGTGCGCATCCACTAATCAAAATCGAACGCGGACCGTTATGATACAACGCGGGCCTAGGTGACGAAGAGGACGCTATCTAGACTCAATATGATGAGTTCCAAAAAAAGGAAACAGCCTCTTGTGCTCTCTCCAATCTTTATTTTTTGCTCTCTCTCTCTCTCCCTCTCTCTCTCTCTCTATATATATATATATATATATATATATATATATATAGAGAGAGAGAGAGAGAGAGAGAGAGAAAGAGAGAGACAGAGACTAATGATACCATATGATAATCCGTGTGAAATTTCCAGGTGGATATAGGCACAGGGTGAGCTCTATGTCAAAAGACAGAGCAAAATTATTATTATTAATATTCTCAGTCTTTTCCCACTCTCTAACTAAAATAGCAATATCTCTTGATTTTAATCCGGGACATATTTTTTCCATTAATTTTTTCCATGTCATTTGTGCTTTGTTTGTAAGTCTTGAAGATTGAGATCTGCTTTTCTAGAGTTTACATGAAATAAAAATTATTACCTATGGGATTTTAAGTGTTAGATATTCTTTAATTAATACTACTACTACTACTACTAATAATATATATATATATATATATATATATATATATATATATATATATATATATATGTTTGTGTGTGTTTGTGTGAGTGTCTGAGGATGCTGAAAATTCTCAGCAAGACCAACTAACAAATGAACAATATACTAGAGATTACATTTGATTATTTTGGGAAGTGCTCCTTTCCCTAGCCGAGTACTTTTATCTTACCCCTTTTATACATTTGTACATCAGTTACTTTCGTACCGACCGGACGTGGCCTCCCTCTGTCTTTTCTATATAGATTTTCAGGGCAACTGTTCTGATGGGCTTTTTATCTTGAGCGCATAAATGTTATGCGTGCTACTAGATTGGCAACTAGCGGAACAGTTTTACCGTGTATGTTCTATTCTAATAGTTTATTTTCTCTCACTTCTCGCCTGTGGAACTCCCTTCCAATTTCTTGCTTCTGTGTCACTTACAGTCTTCAAAAAATTAAATTCGACGCCAATCACCATCTTCTGTCACGTTGAGACCTGTTCTTTTATTTTCATTCCTCTTCGCTTCTCACTAAAGTCTTCTCATTCTCTTTCAATCGCAGTCACCCCTTGCGTACTAGTGGCATCATCGTCTTGCTTGGGGTGATATGATTCTCTGTATATCTACACTTTTTATTTTTTAAATTATATTCTGTTAAAAGTTAGCTTTATTTACTGTGCAGTGTTGCTCCCTTGAAACATGGAGTTTGATTATAAACAAAAATACAATTCACTGCCCCTATTCGATCCTTTTTATTCATATTGCTTGCTCCTTAGGCTTTATAATTGCTTAACTTAAATCTTGTCATTTTTTCCAACAGACAAAACATATACCATATAAACTTTAAGCTTGCATCATTCTCCGCCTCTCAATATCTGTCTCCATATACACTATATTTTTGAATTTACACCCCAATAATATATTGGGTTTATATTAACTTTGAGCTTTGAATTTGAGTATAATTTAATGTTCCTCCCAATAGACCGAGTATTTCTAAAAAAGAAAAGAAAAACAAAAACAAAAAAAACAAAAAAAAAAACGCAATTGCAATAAGTGGTTCAATCGCCATATCTGCCTGACGACTTTGGAAACCATGAAGCTTTAATTTACACTACAAACGTAGGTATATGTGTATTTATCAATATATACTTCACAGCTCTGTTTAACTACATTGAGCACTGTTTTGTTTGCACCATATGTTAAAGAAAATAAATATTAATTTACATACCTATATGTGCACCCTATCGCACGCATATACAGTTGCCAATGTCTCGTTACTTAGTTTATATTCACACTTCTCTCTCTCTCTTTATATATATATATATATATATATATATGAAAACGAAAAAGGAAAACTATTCTTTATCAACGCGTTTCGTCCTATGACAAACTTTATCAGAGGCTGAAACCCGCTGGTAAAGAATAGTTTTCATTGGGTTTTTTTTTTCATAAATGCTGTTTACAGATATATTCTTATTGAAATGCACAACAATCAATTTTGATTGAAATTTTCATTTTATTCGAAAATTAAAACAAATATTGTGTCAGTTGAATTAAAATAAATTAATTTCAATGAATTTTATATATAAAAGTGAAGATTATATTGAGGCGTGACACTGACTGTCATCATGCAGTGTTGATTCCTATGTCCATACTGGCTATATCTATATCTTTCTATATATACAAGTTTAGTTAAAGACCAGGAAAAGTTCTTTGATAAGGATTTTTCATTTATTTTTCTATATTTCCAATCTTTTTCCTTTTTGTATCTGTCTATATTTCTGTGATGAGGTATTATGCACACTATTTACATTACTCGGACTATCATCCTCATCTTTGTTGGCATATTTTGTACGCTTCAGCCTTCTTCAGGTGGTTGGAATGTCAATATGAGCTCTGGTAAAAATATACATTGATAACAGCAAAAATTGCAATATGAGCACTGGTATAAATGGTTGCTAAAGACATTTGGTTTATAATACCTAGAAATTCGTACGCAGATGATCTCAAGAGCGCATGGCACAGTGGATAAAGGCGTTAGTTAGATCCAGTGACAGATTGTGAGTTCAATACCCGGTTAAGGCAGTAGAGAACATTGAGAGGGGAATTAACAGGCGGTAACTGATAACTGACATCCATTAGACGTGGATCTAGAGCTAAATAAAGGGTTCAGTTTAGAAATTGCTATATTTCGAAACTGATTCGCTTGAAAATGAAACTCTACTTTAAGTTTAATATTGAAATTAAACTTTAAAACTTCAGTCGGTTTCGAAACAGTAATTTCTCCGTCGTGATGGAATCATGTTTTTTTTTTTTTTTAAAATAATTATAATTTTAAGCTCTACTTCTGTAGTGAACACTGTTTTTAAAAAAATAAAAACATAGCTACTAAAGATCTTTGGATCATTAATCTGTTCTTTCCTATTACATCAACACACACACACACACACACACACACACACACACACATATATATATATATATATATATATAATGAAAAATTATTGGACAAGAAATATGAAAATAATTCCTAATGAATTTTCCTAATGGCGCTGAAAATATTAAACGCTCATTTCATTGGTTTGAAAGAAACATTTTAATTCTGTAAAGTTTGTGTTAATTTCTGCCGCCGGCGCTGAAATAGTAAACGTAAAACATAACGAATGCAATAAGTTTTTCAGTTTTACTTGGCGTTACGATCTTTTTTTTTTTCAGAAAAAATAAAAAATAAAAAAAAATAAAATCTAAGAAAAGAGAATAGTACAATGGCGCAGGTCGCACGCATTTCTTGTATTATAAAAAAGTTTAAAATAACTAAGAACACATTTTAGAGCAATTTTCTTTGCAAAAACATGTATCTCCACAGAAAGCTGTGTCAGGGAATGTTTCAACCAATGAAAGGAAGAAGAGATGGGATAGAAGAAATTCTCTTTGGCATGGGTGGTACTGTTCCGCTCGATGTTTTTAGAGAGTTTCAGGATGACTCATAGAATAGGGCAGATATCCTGTTTGGTATAAAAATGAAATCGGCGGAATGTCGGCTATGAAAAGAGTTTTTGCTCAGATTTCGTATTTGACATGGCACACAAAATATAATCTTTTTTTCCTTTTATATATAAATTGCATATTTACACTCGTTGATTTATTTACTAATACAAAAGACAGCACAAGGTCATTTTTATATGCGCAGGAAAATGGAGACTTATACACATATATTTAAGTAACTTACGCAGCGTCTTACCCGTTAATTGATTTTCACTGCAAAGGATCTCCAGGCAGTAAGTGCTGTTAATCTTCATGGGAAAAGATAGAAAAACGAACAAACATTCACCCATTCAAAGAAGTATATCCAAACAAATGGATGTCGTGAAGCCATGATGGGACAAAACGTAGACATTTTAATGCTTTTATATTCCTTTTGTCTCATAGGGAAAGGAAAAAGAAGAAAGATAGTGAATAATGAAACTTCGTTAATTAAAGTTAAAATGAACTAAGCAAGGTACTATACCTATCTATACCTATATATCCAACTTTTGCATAGGTTCGCCTATCGCCCGGTTGACACTCCTTATTGAACAGAAGTAGAGGTTTATCCTGTATTTCACTTTGGGGGTATAATAATGTAAAAAAATGAGCAAAATTTTTTTTAAAAAAATAATTTTAAGACCCAAGAGCCATTTAATGTAGAGGATTACAATGTAAGAGGCGCGGTTTATGAGTATATCATTAAGAAACTGTTAAGTCCAGATTTGAACAAAGACTGTAGTGATCGAGGAAGCATCTTCTTGGGAGTTAGTTCCACAAAGCAGCGGTTCGCAGAAGAAGCTGCTCGAATGGAACTTACATTTCACCAATGGAATACGATGGCAATGAAGGAGGTTCTCTACAATGTGCGTGGCATGATGGGGCTTATTCCAAGCCGAAATCTATTACACCAAACGCACTGTCTTAATTATGCGACATGCTACGGAACAATTCGGAGAACTGAATTCTTGTTTAAGAAAGTGTACTGCTCACAAAATGTCGCAGAAAAATCCGTACTATATTCAGCTGAAAGTGTACTATTCATATTTCTCAAAGTTGGAGCCAGATTCACCTATAAAAACTCGAAAAGCCAAAGATGAGGATCTTGGTGAAGAATGCATCTAGAGGATGCATCTCTTTAGAAAAATTATAGAAGATGCAAATAGTGTAGATCTAATTATTTATTTATTTTCGTTTTGTCGGTTACAAATGATTCCCCAATGAGGATCGAAAATCCAACACTTCTTTTGAGAGGAGCTGTATAATTAGTTTCAGTTTGTTCATATCTATCTATCTATCTATCTATCTATCTATCTATCTATCTATCTATCTATCTATGTTCATATCTGCTTTTTCAGTCTATTCGTATCTATCTATCTATCTATCTATCTATCTATCTATGTTCATATCTGCCTTTTCAGTCTGTTCGTATCTATCTATCTATCTATCTATCTATCTATCTATCTATGTTCATATCTGCCTTTTCAGTCTGTTCGTATCTATCTATCTATCTATCTATCTATCTATCTATCTATCTATCTATCTATCTATCTATATATCTGTCTATCTCAGATTTTTCATATCTTTATATTTTGCTAATCCACTCAGTTGATTCATGCCTATCTAAGTCAGCTCAAAACCTTTTAAAGGAAAGAATGGCTTCGTTCTTCTTTTAATGTGTTTTCCTTCCTTCGTAGTTCCCAGCATCCAATGTCGATCTTTCTTCGTCGAAGTAATTTGCAGATAAAATTACATAAAGGAAACATTTGGACACAAAGAATTTCACATAAAAATTACCAACTGGAACAAAAGAACCTATTAGACCCTTAGATATTATCGCCTAACATAAATACACGTTCCCTGGACATGTAACATAAATACACGTCCAAGGAATTATACATACTTATACATATATACATATATACATATATATATATATACATATATATATATATATATATATATATATATATATATATATATATATATATATATATATATATATATATATATATATTTAAATTTTATGACTATACAAATGTTCATTTGGGTGTGGAATAACTAAATCCATATAATGCAAAAGTATGGAAGAATTATTGGGACGGAAATTGAGAATATTAAATCTATGCATTATTCACCACTAAATTAACTTCATTGACAAGAAAAGAGGGTGTGCGGAAAAGTCAATATATATTAAATTAATGCTTTTTACATCATTCGGCTTACGGCTTATATATATACATACATACATACATACATATATATATATATATATATATATATATATATATATATATATATATGTGTGTGTGTGTGTGTGTGTGTGTATTTATTAACTGTCTAGCAAGCTATTACAATTTGTTTATCTATCTCTCTCTCTCTCTCTCTATCTATCTATCTATCTATCTATCTATCTATGTCTCTTCGTATCTATCTATCTATCTATCTATCTATCTATCTATCTATCTATCTATGTGGAATCTTTCATTGTTGTGCTATCCACCTTTTTCACCTGACCTTGCGCCATCTGATTACCACCTCTTCCACTCCCTGGATAATCATCTTCGTGGGAAATCCTTCACCAATGAAGCAGACTTGCGCAAAGCCCTCACGAACTTCTTTGCGTCAACTCCCCACCCGAGCTCTACCGCAAGGGCATTGAACAGCCGGAGGCACGTTGGCAGAAGGTGCTGGATGCCGATGGCGATTACTTCGAAGACTAAATATAAGTTACACATACTGTGAAGCGTTTTCTTTTTCATTAAAAAACGGACAGAACTTTTTTCCTCGCCTTGTATATATATATATATATATATATATATATATATATATATATATATATATATATATATATATATATATACAGGGTGGATAAAATAGTTTTACAATCTTGTGTTGGGTTCCTTACATCAAAACAAGGACAAAAGTCAATATAATGTCCATGAAAGATGGATAGGTAGGGGAGGACTAATTATTATAAATTAATAACTCAAAAACAAAACATTTGGGGACATATGTTTATATGGAGTTTTGTCCTTGTTTTGGTGTGAGGAGGACGCCCTCAAAGTCTGTAAAAGTACTTTTCATGCACCGTATATATAAATACTGGATCCTCTAATATTGGTTATTTTTGTGTATCAATTTCAGATGCCGGCACGATTAAATTATTTCATTTAATCCCCCCACCCCACTGCCAGAGTGTCTATTTCATAAGAAACGCTTATTAACTTTAAAATAATTTTAGCTTCGGCAAAATTATTTTGTACGAGTTTATTAAATTTGTATAAAAATTCCCGGTGGAACGTTTACTTGAATAATTATGTTGAATCATTCACCGTGACGGGATTGGGCGCCACGGCATGGTGTAATGGTTAGCAAGCTCGTCTAGTTACAACTGAATAGTGAGTTCGATCCTCACTGGGTGCCCCATAATTTCGGCCATGTGCCGCATCTAAGCCACGCTTAGAAAATGAATTCACAATGGCATTACTATTCTTGATAGAACTTGTGTTTGGTAAAAACACAGCGAACAATGCTGTTCGTACTCGATGTATACATAGGATATTATGTGAAAAAAGCAACTCTAACGTCATAAAATCAATAACGATGCTAAATGCCTCTTTATCCCTTATTTTAAAACATTTAGAGAAATTTAAATGATTACCGATTTTTAGTTTGCTTCCTTTCAACCATTATTTATGGAAAAAATTTTTGTGAAATAAAAGAAAATATCCATTTGGCTATAATCATCAACCGCCATGATGAATTTTATGGGCATGTGATTTTGCTTTCAATGGATGTCTTAGAATTGCTGTGAAAAATATTAATCATTGCCCAATGACTCTGTACCGATCTGTATCGCACACACATAAGTACATACACAAATACAAATCACATACAACGACAAGCATTCATTGGTTAATAAATCACCACTACGTTATTATAGACAACTTACAAATCGCAGCAATGCGACAATTTTGTAATCGCTCTATTTTCATGTAGTCAATTTTGTGCGCTTTTGGTTTCAGTTTTGTTTCCTAATCTAAAGTTAAATTCATGTGGTAAAGTCCGCCACAAGTCTACGAGACCTTAAAAGACAAGGATCCAATTTTTAAAGATCAGCAGAAAACGCAGGAATCAGAGTGAGAGAAATTGTGTGTGTGTGTTAGAGAGAGAGAGAGAGATAAGGATATAGAAAGAAAGAGTAAGAGCAAGAGAGAAATTGTGTGTGTGTGTGCGTGAGAGAGAGAGAGAGATAAGGATATAGAAAGAAAGAGTAAGAGCAAGAGAGAGAGAGAGAGAGAGTGTGTGTGTGTAAGAGAGAGAAGGAGAGAGCGTGTATGTTAGAGAAAGATAAAGAGAGAGTGTCTGTGTTTACATAAGAGAGTGAGAAAGGGAGAATGTGCGTGTGTGTGTGTGAGAGAGAGAGAGAGAGAGAGAGAGGGGAGGAGGGACAGGGACAGCAATCTCATATCCTAATTCCACATTCCAGCTTCGTCTGCCACACTTGCAGAATAGAGGGCCATGCAAAGATTGGACTATTACAACATTCAAGAATGAATTTGACCAAACAAGTTGCTACTAGTATCTCCCGAGATAAATGGATGCCTACTACACATATGATCACGACGTTCTACACGGACGCACATCCGCACAGATGTCTGTTTGAAATGTAATGGGACTGGTATCGCAAACAATTTATTTTGATTCCAAAGTACATGGTTTCCCTTTCAAATTACTCCCCTTAAGTCTAATACACTTTTCCATTCTTCTCTGCTATACTTCCATACACTGCTGTAAGGATTTTTCTCGGATGCCCCACTCACCTGCGTCGTTACGGCCCACTTGATGGCCTCCATGTCTTCAATACGCGCCCCCTTAATGATCCTCTTGAGCTTGGGAAAAGAAAAAGTCCGAAGGAGCAAAATCAGGTGAATAGGGAAGTTGTACGGCGATGCTCTCGACCAGCAACTAACGGATGCTCAGGGCGCTGTGAGCAGGTGCATTGGTGTGGCGAAGCAAACGCTGCAGAGTTTGTAGACTTGCTCGTTTGGCCCTGTGTCAAGAACTCACTGTGGAAGATGCCAATAACTCCCAGAGCACATCCAGTTCCATTACATGTTTTTAGCTCTCTCACTCACGCACACACACAGATGCACACACATACACACACGCATACGTACACGGACACACATGTATATATGTGTGATAAATTATGTTTATGTTTATAAAAAAGGTAAAAAAATGATTTGGTAGGTGTTTTCATATATCTTTTCTAAAAAATGATTTTTTTAAAAAATTGGTATCACCCCATGTAAGGCAATAAAGCCACTAAGACACAATAGTTTACAGGGTGTGGAAGAATTAGGAACAGAAACATTAATGATGAGAAGAAAGAGAAGAGAGTAATCAGGAAGACGGAAGATAGCAATTGACATTGCATTTAATTTTTTGCAGTTTGAAGTTGTCTGGAAAGCATGGAGCCGGAAGAATGTTCCACAAGCGCGAAGTGCGAGAAAATAAACTGTTAGCATAGAACTTACAGTTACATCTGGCGAGCTCAACTGTAAATTGATGAGATCTCGACGCCAATCTAGTAATGCGCTCAAATTAAAATAAAAAGTCTAGGTACCATAGCGGAGAGCTTATCCGAACAATTAGCATGAAATTATTTATAGAAAAAGCAAAGATAGACAAGCTTATGGCGTTGTGAAAGTGACTGAAGCCAAGCCATCAGGACAAATGATATTGCTGATTCTTCTTTGGATTTTGCTCAAAGTAAATAGCAGGGGCAACGGACCCTATGTACAAGCACGTGTATAAAACGGAGTAAAAAAGAGGATTGAAAAAGACGCGGGACAAACTGAAAAATATTGGAAATACCGTTTTAAACCAGAACCCCTGAAGACTGGAAATTTTGCCAAGAAACTTCGAAGTCGGGATAAAATTGATATATAAAGTTAATATATATATATATATATATATATATATATATATATATATATATACGTTGCTCAGGTACATTTGTGTTTGTTCAACACCCACAGAGCCCACCTGTGGTTTATACTGCAACTGTGCTGATCAGACCTTAATTACAGTTTCTGGGAGAGAGCGTGTTATCTAGCGTGATCAGCAATACAAATGAGGCCATCACACTCAAACTCTCGGTGACGATGACTTGTGACTTCGTACTAGTACAGCTATCAACGGCCCCAAGGGTACCGTCTGCCCAATTTTTACACACAAGGCTTAAGTTAACAAAGTTAGGTATAGTAGGGCCAATTGGCCGCCGTCCGTGAGAAAAAGAATACCATAACGCAATTCACTCTGCTAGAAATTTGGAAGCAGAAATTCCAATAGGAACATTTCAGGTCGTTTGGCTATCAACCTGAGTAGAATGCAGAGGATTCAGAAAGAGTTAGATGAGTCTAATGGTGATTACGAAGGTACAGCAGATCGGAAAACTCATTCTGATCGTCTTAAGAAGAATTCCGGAATTTGTTGATGAGATCCAGGCCATGATTGACAACGATCCACGTCAATCAGGTCCATATCTAGGGACACAGAAGGGTCTGAGATTTTTATCAGGTATATGGTGTATGAAGACATTCGGTATTTCTCATACAAGATGAGGAAGGGCCAGTTAGTATACCAAACCAGCAAGGACAATAGGAAAGACCGTCCTACGAAACTTTTGAACAAACTAAAGCATCCCCTCCAACCGAACGAGCTTTGTTTTTTTTTTCATGCCAGAAAAATTTCTGTCAGGATAAGATGGTGAACACACAGAACAACCGTTGGCTTCATGTACCGAGATTGATGGAAGTCAATTTTATTTTCAGTTTTAGACGACAATTAATCCATCGCACACTGTATATCTGTTAAAATGAGACACCAATATTATTTTCAGTTTTGCGAAATTTTGACGACAATTTATCCATCGCACCCTGTATATCTGTCAAAATGAGATGCCAGTGTTATTTTCATTTTTGCGTCATTTTCACGACAATTTATCCATCGCACCCTCTATATCTAAAATGAGATGCCAATGTTGTTTTCATTTTTCTGTCATTTTCACGACACTTTATACATCGCACACTGTATATCTGATAAAATGAGACACCAGTATTATTTTCATTTTTGCGTCATTTTCCCGACAATTTATCCATCGCACCCTGTATATCTGTTAAAATGAGACACCAGTATTATTTTCAGTTTTGCGAAATTTTGACGACATCGCACCCTGTATGTCTGTCAAAATGAGATGCCAGTGTTATTTTCAGTTTTGCGTCATTTTCACGACAATTTATCCATCGCACCCTGTATATCTGTCAAAATGAGATGCCAGTGTTATTTTCAGTTTTGCGAAATTTAGACGACAAATAATAGTTTGCTGATATCTTCATATATCTTTTCCAAAAACTTTACTTTCATTACCTTTTTCTTTTTTAAGTATTTCACCCCAAGCAAGGCCACCAGAACGCAAAGGACAACAGAGAGGGGGAGCAAGAGTAAAGAGGGTTGCTTGAGGAAAGGATATAGAGAAGCACGTGGATCAGGATCGAAGTATCAGAAGATGTCGATTGAAATTACATTTGAATATATGAAAATTATAGCTATCAGGGAAACAAGTAAGAGGAAAGGAGTTTCACTTTCGGGAAGTGCGAGAGAAGAAGCTTTTAAAATAGAAGAGGCGGTTGCATTTAACTGTTTTATGCAGCCGGGATACTAGTGAAAATAGCTCGCTAGATCAGTTGCTACGAAAATATTTGTAGAAAAGACAGAAGGAAGCCAGTAAGAATGTGACTGTAGACGAGATACCAGGTCAGGACCTATCACATCTCATATCCGAATCTGGTGTAAAAGAAAATCTCTAAGGAAATTTTTATAATATTTAATATCGACGTGATCGCCATCATTTAATATGTTAATACCTTCTTCCACTTCCAAAAGTCAATATATTCTTATTTGCTGGTTAGCGAATAAGAAAGCCTATCAGTATTATCTAAGATTATATTTTAACGTCATATTTTGCATTTACAACTTAAAATGTTTTCATTCGCTCATTGACATTTGTGGAAGCCGATAAATGTTTTAAAATTAAAGTGTTTTTCTCTTTCTAAAATGAAATTTGGATGTTAATTTGAAATTTATGGAAGCACACAATTATCAAAGAAGTTTCAGAAATAAATAGCTCTTTCCAATAAAAGTATGAACACTTGAAGAAAGTAGGAACAATTGGTTCTCTTTTAATATCATTGAAACTTAATTTTATGATCATAGAACAGAGGGCATAAATACGATTTCAGAGGTTATATGCATGTTCATTACAGATAAACATAACACCTGAAAAGAATGTATGCTCTTTCTCTTTGAAGCTTCCATATAGTTAGCATTGGAAACCGATAAAGAGATTTAATCAACCAATTGGCATCATTAAAGACGTGTGTGTTCGCCATCTTTGGTTTTAATTAATGCTGACAGCAAAAGAACAACTAAAAAGTATTTTAAATCGTGTTTAAGCTAAAAAAATAAAAATAAAAGAGACTTTAAAATAAAAATAAAAATGGAAGATCTTTGTATTGGTTTTGACATGGCTTCTTGAATTCCGTTCATCTTTTGTCCTTTCCTCAATCATCCCCCTATACTCAGTCTTTTTTTTTTCACATTCACTTCCTGTAACCCCCAGCGTACTAATGGCATTACCGCCTTGATTTGGGTGAAATTATTAAAAGAAGGATTATATTGAATGGAAAAGAATATTGTTCGTTAAACAATCTAAAAATCATCTGATAGAACTCTCCATTAATCATCTGAGAGACCCCTTTCTGCTAACCTCCAGAAAAGTGACTCGTTGTACCTTCTCGGGCTAACATTCTCAGTTGACATGAAATGGAAAGATTATATTGAGTCCATTGCTAGGTTTTCTGCTAAGAAATTTGGCTGACCGTATCGTGCTAAATATTTTTCTCTTCAGAATCTATCTCACATATCTGTAAGTCTACCATTCGTCCATACTTAGAATATAGCTACCACATCTGGTCTGGTGCTCCTGCTATATATTAAAAGATTATCGATAAAATCTAAAGAAGAATCAACTATATTATTGGTTTCGATCTGGAATCTCGGCTTCAGTCACTTTCCCACACATTGCTATTGTTACTTCCCTGTGCCTTTTCTAAAATACTTTCATGCTATTGTTCGGAGAGGCTCTTTGCTATGACACCTAGACTTTATGGATTTAAGCACACTGCTAGATTAGCAACAAGGTCTCATCAATTTACAGTTGAGTTGGTGAGATGTAACCGTAAGTTCTATGCTAACAGTTTCTTTTCTCACACTTCTCGCTCGTGGAACTCTTTTCCGGTTTCTTACTTTCTAGTAAAATTTGATCGCCAAAAATTTAAACCCAATATCAATCGTTATCTATTGTCTTTTTGATTTACTCTTCTATTGCTCTGCATCCGCAGTAATAATAATTCTTTCACATAACATTCATCGTATATATATATAATCTTATATATATATATATATATAAAATTTGTGTATTTAGGCAGCAATCCTTCTTTCATGCACATTTCATTGAATACGACAGACAAAGTGCTTTAATTTAGTTTCTTATACAATTTCTCATGCGATCTAATATTTTTTTCTTTTCGAATGATAAATTATATAAAAACTGTCCGAATGTTCTTTTTATCCGAGCGCTTTCGGCTATACATTTAGCCATTTTCAAGGATTAAATATTTTAACTGTTAAATAAGAAATAGTTTATTGTATGTATGTTTTATAAAATGTTTTCATTTTTTAAAAGACGGTCAAGATATTGCGTCCATGTTCATAGTTAATTATATATATATATATATATATATATATATATATATATATATATATATATATATATATATATATATATATATATATATATACATTCCCCTAACGAGTGGGCGGAGCGAATGGTCGAGGGTTTGTCTACGAAACTATAGAGCCAGGATACCGAAAGTATGATCAGTTATGTAAGTGAAAAGTTTTATATTTGTTTTTATACTATATATATATATATATATATATATATATATATATATATACATGCAGTCTATGATGTTCTCGCCAAGTTCCAAAAGTTAAGTTCACTTGCTTGGTATTTGCATAGAAGATACAACCATGCCTGTATTCGTTCGCATCTGAAGTCGATTCGTCATTGTTTCAGTTCCGATGATTGAAAACCGATAACATTTGGCCATCGTTCGCAAATAAGCGCACGAAAAAGGAGTGAAACGAACTGAGAAACATGTCAAATCTGTCGACGGGGTCTCTACAATAATAATGTTGTCTAAAGTCAAGATAATCATCAGGCGTATTTTGATATGCTTGTCAGATCGGTTTTATGGGACATTTATATTATTTCAAAGGCAGAAAATGGATCCGTGGGGGAATGGTGCCGGGTTTAGGAACAAAGTTTTATCAGCGGTGCATAAAAACTGGTTTTTAAACGACAAAACATAAAAGTTGAGATAAAATAGCAAAGAGAAATCGTTAAACAGAAGAAAAAAAAAAAACAATTTAAAAGATTATTTAAAATATTCTAATATTGCTGATTCTGGAGATGTATCTATAGATATGTGTCGATCTCGTGTACAAGTCGAGTTTCTATTTCCCTATGAAATTTGGTTTATTTTTATGTTTAGTGTAGGATTTCTCTGTAATTTTTACGGCAAGTTGCAATATAAAATACAACTTAATAAAGTCATTTATTTTATTGCGATTGTCTTTATCAATGTTATGTATAAATAACTTGTATATTAGTATAAGAAGCTGTTGAAAAGTTCTCTGTCGGACCAAGAAAGGACTTTAAATCATATGATGTTTGCTGTGTGTTTGTGAAGTGGTTCGCCGACAACTTTTAACAGACCCGTCTTACGTAAAACGACCTCGTGTATAGATCGCTTTCTGATTTCTAAAGACGGAATCAATATGCTCAACATATCGGGACTTTTCAGAATAATCAAATTACGCCAAGAAAACGAAATTCTATCAACAAAATATGAAAAAAAAATCACTATTCACTGAACTGGGCCTGAAGTATCGAGCCCGTAAATGAAATAAACTATCACCACTATCACCATCACCACCATAATCATCAACATCATCATCATCATCAGCAGCAGCAGCAGCACCATCAAAATCATCATCATCACCACCATGACAATCACCACTATCACCATCATCATAATCATCATCAGCATCATAATCATAATCATAATCATAATCATCACCACCACCACCATCACAATCACCACTATCACCATCATCATCGTCATCATCATCATCATCATCATCATCATCATCATCATCATCATCATCAGCAGCAGCAGCAGCAGCAGCAGCATCAAAATCACCACTATCACAACCATCATAATAATAATCATCCTCATCACAATCACCACTATCACCACCATAATAATAATAATCAACATAATCCTCACAATCACTACTATCACCACCATCATAATCATCAGCATCATAATCATCAACATCATCACCACCATTACAATCACTACTATAACCATCATCATCGTAATCATCATCATCAGCAGCAGCATCACAAACAACATCATCACCACCACCATTACAATCACCACCGTCACAATCATCATCATCATCATCATCATCATCATCATCATCATCATCATCAGTTACATGACTGGGTGTTGTCGTCGGGTCGCTGTGCAACCAAACACCTGACCATTTCCATCCACATGCCTGGGTTGAAATCCGGAGAGGTATTCTCTCATGCGTAGCGTGTCTTGGGAAAGTAAACCTAGCAGGCGTCAGATTTGACCGACATCTCCTTTAGTGCAATGGGGGTGTTGTCGCAGGATTGGGATCCCTAGAGCTAGGCTTCACACATTTCTTCAGTCGAAAGAAAGGACTACCTAACCATTAGTTGTATGAAAACAACATAATGCATAGTTCTTATCGCGAGGGAGAATCTAAGATGTTAGCTACATGAAAATCAACCAAACACTGAAATATCTGAGAATGTTTCAATAGACGACTTAATCCGAGCACGCATTGGAATAGCAAAAGGTACTGCCCAAAAGCTAAGCAAAGTATTAAGAAACAGGACAATTTCTTTAGAAAGAAAAGAGTGTTCGACTAAAAATCCTCCTATATGATAGTGGATATTGCATAATTTCCTCAAAGATGAAGTCGAGACAGAGGCAACAGCGATGTGGTTCTACAGAAGGATGGTGAGGATACTATAGAAGAAATATGAAAGCAACGAGGAAGTTTTAAGGAAAATGGAAAAACAAGCAGATTTGTACTTAGAATCAGAATTGAAATTTCTCAGATACATTATAAAGACAGAGGTTATGGAAAATTTGGCACTACACACGCCATATTGAACGCCAGAGAAGCGGAGGGAAACATCGAGGGATCTATCTTAAGAGATTGTAGAGACTGTCAGAGAGTATTAAGACAAAAACATTACTTAGAGATACAAAGGATAAGGAAGTTATGGAGAGGTATGATCGCCCACAACCAGAATGGTCACGGCACACAGAAGAATATATCAGAGTGTAACAGCATAATTGTCCATCGTGCAAAAAGTTTGATATCTAAAGAACAACTAAACAATTTGAGTTACTTTTTTCCATGTTTTTGGAGAAGACATTTAACCATCTTGACACCAATTTTCGTAAGAATATATGAAAAACCCTTTGAGTTGTAAAACTAAAAAGAGAGCATATTAAAATTGTTTTGTGCCAGAAGCACTGTCTCCCCAAATGAGCAATGGTGAGAGGAAAACGATTATTCAGGCCTTCAGTAATGGTACCAACATCTGGCTTCCATCTTCAATGTACATTCAAAAACCATCAAGAGAGAGAGAGAGAGAGAGAGAGAGTAATAAGTTTTTAAAAGAGGGAACAGTAGAGAGGAAAACTGAACCAAAAGTCATCATTTCATTTTATTGCTCAAAGTAGAGTCCAATAGTGATGTAAAAACTTTGGAGAATTCCAGTAAGATATCTTTAGTCATTTCCAAGATACAACGGTTCAAAGCTTAATCTAACATTTGGACAATTTTATTGTTACACTATTTGGACAATTTGGCTGTTAAACCAGGTAGAAAAGACGTTAATTTCATAGCAATTGATTACACTCTTAGATGGTATATAATATGGACGAGCCAGTAACAGGTGTAACAAATATATTTTTTTCAAAATGCCTTCAGGACGTAGACGATCAAAGATCTCTTCTTTATTATTTGAGAATTGTTAGGTTTTCTGTGGATAGTGGAGTGATTTTTCGTTCCTTCCTCTACGGTTTTCAATTCAGAATTGTCACTGTCCTTGTGTGGCTCCCACCAAGGATGGAACGCCAGTCTACCTTTTTATTTAACCAATATCTTGGGTTGGGCAGAAAAGATGCATTTTGTCTTTTCCAAGGTCATTTGTACGAAAATGAACACAAAAAATATAGGCTGGATTTTGAATAAAATATGTCTATATATATATATAGAAAACTGAGGTTGCCTATCTGTCTCTCTGCCTGCTTGATACCTTTTTACTAGAGTTCCATGCAACTGATTTTGACCAAACTTGGCACATACATTGTACAATGTAAGAGATAGGTTCTTAGAGTAAAAAATCAATAATTAAAAAAAAAATCAATAATCAATAAAGCTGATCAAAAATCGTTAAATTCAACTTCCTTCGTCTTATTTCGTTCAAACTCGGTATGTAGGTTACTTACGTCATGACGAGCTCAACGATTCCTCATTTTTATTTCTACGCCACTGCGTTTAGCGAAAACGAAAAATATATTTCAACACAAATCAATTTCAACACAAATTTTAAACTAAAAACTCGCTCAATTTACAAGCAATCTAATACAAACTTCACTTAATTGTAGCCAACAATAAATTGTTTAACAGTCATTTATATTGATCATTAAGTCCACCTATATAGTAAAAACCCGCGTAAATAGCGAAAAATGGCGATTTTTACTGGTTTCTTTCTTATTTTTCTTTCGACCAGTTTTCATCCAACTTAACAATTGCTTTATAAATGTATCCTCTTTTGTATCCCTGATAGCACACTGACAAACTGAATTTCAAAAACTCCAAAATAATTGTGGTCAGAAGTGGGTCTTCATGTTGCTTGTTTTAACCCTCCATGTCCTCGGTTAACTTCGATTCAATAAATACTGATTACTTATATCAGTAACTGCATTAATTCAAAATGTTTTTTAATGAAAGTACTTTAAAGTAATTGAAGACTCTGTTACATCTAAACATGATGCTGTTTTTGCTCCATTCTGATTGAACGCTTTTTCTGATTGATCAGCTGGGTATGGCTGCTAGTCAAATATATTACCAGGTGATAGGTGACATAACAATGCGATAGTAAAAGCTCCTACATCAGATAATATGCAATAATATTATACATGATTTATGGCACCAAATAATCTTTATAGGCGCTAATATTCTACCAGATTTCAATGCAATATCCAACAAGAATACTACTAATGAAAAAAATAATAATGGCTTTTAATCTACGGAATACTATCAAACGTACTTGCCATACCAGATCATAATTTTACCAGATTTTACTATGGTAGAATTTTAAATATCCCAAAATGATTCTATCTGGTCTGGTTTGTTTTACGGTATATCAGCATTTCCCACTGCCAACTTCTGCCGTTTTTATAGTGGCCTACAGAAGCTCGGCTTTAAAAGTCAGAGATAGGAACGTTTTCTTACGAATACAAAGATATAGACATAGTTATGGTTTGTACACCAATGGGTCGATTTGAACGTATGTCAAAAAGCAGACAGGTAAGGCAAACGTGTTTCCTCTGGTGGATGTTAATTTTTCTACACAGGGATGTAACCATGAATTCTTAAAATCAACCAACCAACGAGGGGCATGTAAAGATTGAATAGAGAAAGGGACCTTTCAGAAATTAAGCAAAGTATTTGAACATACGAAAGATTGCGAAACTGCTATATCATATTGATTCACGAATATAGCAGTGAAAGACGGAAGGTTTCTTTAGAGTTAAAGAAAGGCCTCGAATTGAGAGAGCTGTAGTTTTACAAACGGGTACCATATACAGATCATGTGGACAACGGGGGGCTTTAATGGGATTTGGAACAAAAGAAGCATTGAACTTAGAATCAGAAATTGACATGTGAAATTTTAGGGGTAAATAATGAGGCAAGAAAGCTTGGAAGACTCGACACTTGCTTGCTATACTGCGTATAAAAGAGGCAGAGAGAAACAGTTGGTAAGTTATCGAACGACGCTGTGTAGATAAATGGTAGAGCGGTGAGAAATTAGATATAAAAGAGTAGAAAGTTGATTAGAACTATAAGGGAAAGGAAGCAGTGGAGAGCCTTGAATGCGCAAATCCTGGAGGAACACAGCAAAGAAAAGACAGTGTGAAAGGAAAAAGATGTCTGTAGTATTCTGTAATTTTCGAGTTTTGAACAGAATTCTATTCAATCCACAAGCCTGAAATATTCTGATTCTACTGCGAATCTCCAGGAAAAATATTTACTGGCGAAAGAACTGGATAAATATCTGATCAAATTGCAATTTATTTTTATGAATACGTGTTCAAAAGAAAAATTGCCAATGTCATTTCTGTCAGCATCAACCAACATCACTGTCAACGTCGTCGTTGATTTCCTGTTCTTTCAATTGTCGCTGTTGCTTTGTTGATAACAAAAGATTTTAGATTCATTTAATTAGTTAAGTGTTTTGATCAAGAATCAAATACAAGAAAAAAAAAAAGCAAAGAGAAAGTGATCAAAATAGACAACAAAAGACACGAAGGATAGAATATCGTTTGGAAAATGAAATAAAAAAAGAAAACAATGTCAGACATATTAATATGATGGATTTGTGTCATTTTTTTCTTTCAATTACAAAGGAAGAACGAACATTGTTTTTTTTCTTTTTATTACAAAACCATGAGAAGATCTTAATCGTCAAAGTGAGTTTGTTTTTCAAGTCGTTATAAAGAAGACTTGAAAAGAAATTAGGTGTGTGAAAACATTTCCAATAGGAAAAAAAAATGCCACTACAAATTCAGTCTTTACTTTTCAAATAAGAAAGCTAAGAATTTTTAAACAAGTTTCATATACTTGCATTATTTACATTATTCGGATTGTTATCCTCACTTTCATTGCCATATTCACAACGTTTCGGCCGTTGTACGCTACGGCCTTCAAGTGATTCGAATTTCGAACCGAATCTTTTATTTCGTCTACCAGTGTAGATTGTTCTAGTTCCACGTGCCATACCACTTCCGGATGTCTCAGTTATTTCCTTTTAACTCGACTTTCCAAATAATGTAAAGAATGCAAGTAATCATAATACCTCATCTCATAGACAGATATTGCAGTTTCATATATATTACTATAAACGTTGAACACTACGAAATTATTTTAATATATTGTTATACGTTATTGATATATACACAAATATATATATATATATATATATATATATATATATATATATATATATATATATATTATAAACAGTATTAACAACATTTACCGAACAACATTAATCGAACCTGATATCCTACAAGGAATCATCATATAACCTGACGTGTTATACCAGTTTTAGCTACAAAGGAGCGTCTGGTAGACATGGTCGATTTTACTGCTTTTAAACTACAAACTCAAATTCAGGCTGGTAAATGTTGTTAATACTGTTTATTATAAAGAAAGAATTTATTTAAATATTTGTTATATATATATATATATATATATATATATATATATATATATATAACGTATAATAATAAAATATATTAAAATAATTGCCGGGTTAAGTCCACTTCGTAGTGTGCGACGTTATATATTTACGTTAAGATACGCTTCAAGTAGATATGGACTTTCGAGGGAAATTATAGGAAGTTTGCAGTTTAAAAGCAGTAAAAATCGACTCCTTCGTAGCAAAAACGGGTGTCGCACGCCAGGCTATATGACGGTTCTGCGTAGGATACGTGTTCGATTTCTGTCGAAAGACGCATATTTTCTATGAACGTTCTATATATTTTCTCTGACATTCAAGTCACTGACTGTTGTTCATATTGTTTATTATAAACAGACCATTTACATATATATTTGTGTCTATAAAAATAACGTATAAACAATAAACTATATTACTATAAACGTTATATTTAGCGGGCAGTCGTATTTTTTACTTTGAATCTAAATACAGAAACGGTAAAGTCTGTCCGTTCGTTTGTCTGAAACTCCTCTAAGATGGGCCACACTTGCTCGACATTAACATGTGAAGATGGAATCGGGATGATCCGCGGTTTGAAAATCTATCCTTCATCTGTTGCTTGAACATCCAGCATTGGGATTTATGTTCGGATCAGGGGCGAACATTTAAACATTCAAATTTTAAAATAACTGAAAAAATAAGTGATTTTAAAAGCTTTGAATTTGTATTGAGTTCAAAGTAACACAAAAACTATATGAATTTAATTTTTGTTTGTTTTAAATTCAGTTTAAAATATCTCCAAAACTTTGTAAATTGAGGAAAATATTTTATTTCTTCAAAATGCTAAGGAAGCAGAGCTAAAGTGAATGGGTTTCGTGACAAGTTTTTTTTTTAAGTTCAGTAAAGTACGCGATTTGAAGAACTCAACTTTATTGAAGTTCCACAGAGTTTGATTTGAAGAACGCAATTTTCAACCTGAATTGGAATTTCGTTCCAAATCTTGGTTTTTTGACCGGAATTGAGTTTATAACATGAATCAGAATTAAAGTGAGGTTTTGAAGTTCCGTAGAGTGAATTGAAAAAATTCTTGAAAACTATCATTGCTGTTTCCTAAACTCAACAAGAGGTATCTTTCGTTTAAAGCTGGAGGTTCACTTTGCCCTCTGCGGGAGTTAGCTGAAAAGTCCGCACTAGGAAAGCTAGTATATAAATAATTTTAATATATGAATTTAATATATAAATAATAAATTTTAGTATATAAATAATAAAGGTGGCCCAACGAGTGTAATCAGTCATTGGTAATTTCCCTGCCAAAGAAAGGCAGCCTCAGGCAGTGTCAAAATTATAGGACAATATGCGTGATCAGTGATCTTAGTAAAGTCGTGCTCCGTACAATTTTGAATCGTTAAAAATCCAAGGCTGAAAAACTGCTATGAGAGGAACAAGCAGGTTTTAGAACCGGGAAAATTACAATGAAACTGGTCTTCAATTGTAGGATCCTCGTAGAGAAAACTTGCAATCACAGAAGGACGTGTTCCACAACGTGTCGATTTCAAGAAAGCGTTTGATTGTGTATGGCATGACTGTCTTTTACAAACAACATTGACCTCCTAGCAGGTAATAACAGTGAGCTCCAGGGCTTGACCAAACAAACGTTTTAAAAGAGCAGGAGCATATGGAATGGAGGTCAGCTGCAAGAAATCCAAAGTACAGTGTAACCCGGATATAAGAGACCCTGATATAAGAGAAACCCTGATATAAGATAAATTTTCTCTGGTCCCAAATTAGAGACTGTGTTACCTAAACAAAATAGACAAAACCCGGATAAAAGAGAAACCCGGATATAAGAGACGTATCCGGTCCCGACAACTCTCTTATATCCGGGTTACACTGTAATGGTGAACAGTACAAACAGTAACACGTGTGTCAACATTACGATAAATGGGAATCTATTGGAGGAAGTGTCCAGTTTTAAATACTTGGGAGAAATATTGTCTAAAGATGGCGCCTGCAACTCAGAAATCCGTACACGGATTGCCACAGCCATGGCAGCGATGACTAAATTGGCAAAAATATGGAGGAGCAAAATCAGCTTTCAAATGAAGTACAGACTGTACAAATCGCTGGTAGTCTCTATTGTCGTATATGGATGGGAAACATAGATCCTGTTGGCAGAAACACAGAGAAGGATCCAAGCGTTTGAGAAGAAATTCATGAGAAAACTCCTTGGCATTTTCTATTAGGAACATAAAACTAATGAGTTTGTGCGGAAAATGGTTGAAAGTTTTGTGGGTCATCAGGAACCTCTTCTCGATACTGTCAAACGGAGAAAAACGGCGTGATTTGGACACATTACAAGGCACGAAAGCCTGTAAAAGACTCTCATGTAAGGCACCGTTGAAGGTGGACGTAGGAGAAGACGCCAACGCTAAAACTGGTTGGACAATATCAAAAAAATGGACAGGTATGACTACCAGAATTGCTGATGGCTGCATTTATAGAGCGTTGTGTGTGGTTTTTAAATTCGGATCACCTCTACGATTGCAAGTCAAGCGGATGATCATGATGATGATG
>OZ010579.1:10037162-10182162 GCA_963932145.1 Acanthosepion lycidas
TATATATATATATATATATATATATATATATATATATATATATATAAAGTTCATATTTATTTTTTAACAAATTTTTAAAGTAAAAAGTAATTATAATATATATATATATATATATATATATATATATATTATAATTACTTTTTACTTTAAAAATTTGTTTCCATCGCTACACAGGAATTACAATATTTCAAAACAGAAACTAAAATTTTAAATTCAATTAAAAAATTAAATTTTAAATCCATAGCTCCGTTCCTATTCTCAAGCGATTAAAAAAAAACAAAATTACTTCACTTATAAGCACAGACAGTCTTAATATTTCAAATTGTTAATTTTATGGAAAAATTCAATCTTTTTGATAAGGGGTATTTTGGTTTTAATTTCCCTAGACAACTTATGTATCAAATATAAGTTACTTTCAAAATCAGGTTAAGTTAAGGTCTGCTCACAAACAATGACATCCGTTTTTCGCGTGGCGTCTGGGTATTTCAATGATAAAAATATTTTGGCCGCTTAATTTAAAATTTTACGCACAAAGATTTATTAAAGGGGTCGTGTGAATATGAATAAGTCGTATTTTAATATTTAAAATCTATTCCTACAAATTTAAAGTACTTTTCTACTTCTAATAACTAATAGACTATACGTTATTTTTACGAATAAATTTATTAGAATTACTTTCGTATTTAAAAAAATATTCATCAAATATCAAGTATTAATATGTATGTTTCATCTTTCATTTCTTTTTCAAAATTAAACATTATTTAAGAAAAATGTTTGACAGTGTCTGCAAAAAATAGCTATTTCATTTCTTTGATTAAGTAATTTTTTTATTTTGCATCAGTCTCGCAAAAAGGAAACCACAATAAAGAAATGAAGAAAATGAAAACAAAAGCATCAAACGATAATTGCACAAACACAGTGCAAACTCTTATCCTATTCCTACAATCGTAGACCAGGTTCTGGATGGTCACACCGAGATTGCAACGTTAGCAGTAGTAGACTGCATTGCATTTACAATACAAATAAGAGAAAATGTGTTTCAAGTGTCAATACGGGCCGTTGGAAATAATTTACAAGCACCAGTTAAAGAGACACGCATTTCTCTAACCAGACTTTTGTTTACGCCACAATACAGTCATAAAAGGTTTTTTTCTAATCATTTCACCCCAAACAAGGCAATAAAGCCAATAGGACGCAAAGGGTTACTGAGTGTGAGAGAATATGAGAAAAAAGTTATCAAGGAGAGAGAAAAACTAAAAGAACGAGAATTAATTAAGATTTGGAGATCGAAGTTGACTGGGAAGCAAGAAGCTGTAAGAGATTCCTACAAGCGAGAAGTGCGAGAGAAGAAACTGTTAGCATAGAACTTACGGCCACATGTAGCCATTTCAACTGTAAAATGATGAGACCTTGCAGCTAATATAAGACTAGTAATGTTTCCATGGAGTTCAACCTAGGGAATACAATGGGACACTGTATTTAGTTAATTGTACCTCTAGTGGAGTTCGTCTGCGCGTGCGCTGTGAACCGGGGATGCGATAAACTTCAGAGTATATATGCTTATGATTCACGGATTCAACCCCTTGCATAATGGGGTGAGAATTGATAAGTTACAGATCTGAGTCGCTTTTGGTGTTTGTGGAGGGAACTTCGAATAGCACCATATACAGCCATCGACAAAATAATGGAGCAGGTGTATAAAAGTTAGAAATACTACTGAAACATTTATTTTATCATTTAAAGAAAAGAAAAAAAGCTTTTAAGGTAAATCTAATCTATATTTAATACTTGGTGTGAGCTTCTTTTGCTTTTATAACTGCCTTCATGCGATTTTGCATATTGGAATCCAGCTTAGCACAAGTATTTGCCTCGATTTTCAGCTATTCTTCATGAAGTTTGACTTCTAATTCGCTTTTTGAAGAATATTTGTGCACCATCACTCTTGTACCTGAGCATGACCACAGATATTCAATGGGATTCAGGTCAGGGGATTGAGGAGGCCCCTTCATTACTCTTACTTCTTTCTTTTCAAACCAATCCTTCGAAACTCTAAATGTTTGGCACAGTGCGTTGACCTGTTGGAAGATTACTCCATCTGATATGTTACTATAGAAAGTTTTCTCCAATGAAATTTAGTAACATTGGTCCAACATGCTTGTGTAAGTGTTAGAATTCATTCTACCTTCACATGTGAATAACATTTCTGTCCCGGAAGACGACATGGAGCACCAAAACATTACACTTCCAAATCCAAATTTTACAGTAGGAACAATATTCTTCGATGAACATAAACAATACCAGACAAAAAATCAATCCCCCTCTTTGTGTTAAATAGAATTTTAATTTTAATACGAGTTTTCACATGCGGTAAAAGTGATATTGTTGCTATCATTAGGATTTCCTATTGTTTTCTTTAAATACAATTTTCTATTTCTTATCGTTGTACTCTGGCCTTTCTTCAATTCAATCTTTGCAATTCCTAGCTTCGTAAAAAAAATCTAGCATTATTGTAAGAAAATCATTGTCACTTTGCGTCACCTTTTCAAAGAAGATAACTAAGTTATTAACAGTTCACAATTACAGTTTGTTATTCTATTTCGTTCTCCCTCTTCTCATGCAGCCTTGTACCAATGTTGATAGTCTATTATGTTCTTCCTTTGCAACCAAATTGACTTCGTATTCTAAAAAAAGTTATAAAAGCTGCTAATGGCGTTTGATAAATGCTGTCATCTCGTGACAATCGAAATTGATTTTTAGTCATTTTTTATGACAAGTGTTATATGCATTAGCATATTAATCAAAGAAGTTTTAATTCCATGTGTGATGGGTGTAAAACTCCGCCTCCTTATGCGATTGGTCGGCATTTTTTTTTCTCAAAGACATTGTCGAAATACAGAGACTCTATCAAAATCAAAATGTGTTATATTTACTTCACTCATACCAAAGTCGTTGTCACGAGTTCGATCCTCGGTAGGTGGCCAGTTAGCTTGACTGTAATTTAGAAACCAAGTAATAGTGAAATTCTATGTCATACTCTTTATCTATACTAATTATCCTAATAATCTTCATTTCTTACCACCCACACTTTCATTCATATCACAAACCTTATTCTTCATAGCCATTTTAACAAAATTCACCCAATACAGTGGTTCTCGATTCTTGTATTGGGTGAAAATTAGTATAAAAATATCTTTATGATGGCAGTGAATAATGGCAACTTTCCTTGCAGATAAAGAAGTGACACAAAACGACAAAGATGTGCTTCTACTGACCGATCATGAGAATAACATGGACAGAACATGTATGCAAAGAGGAAGTTTTATAGAAAATAGAAAGAAAACGGACAACTGCACTTGGAATAAGAAAAAAAAACACTTGAAATTTCTGGGACACCTAATGAAGGTGTCCTGAGTAAGACGATAAACTACGTCCAACAGCAAGGCCTCTCATGGGGAGGTTTTGAGGAATGTGGTAACACCTGTTAATTACTGGTGTTCTCAGGTCCATCCTGACCCCAAGTGGCAGCATCTGTTAGGGTCCTAGCTATGGACAAATAGTTAACCCGCCAAACTGGGATCAAAACACTATGAAAGTGTAAAAATAGGTTTTAATAGCAGCAATAAAGTTTTTGAGGAAAAAACAAACATTACGAGCACCTGCATTTTTGAAGAAAAATGTATTACCAACAATATATTTTTTTGAAAAAAATATTAACAGCAATAAAAAACTTGTCGACATGAAATAACCAATTAAGGTTGATATGCAGTAAAACTAAATAAGCCAAACCTAATGAAGAAAGAGGGCTTGGCGAATTTAACACTCAAGAATATTGAAGGAATAAGAAACTAGAAAGATTTTGGTGAATTGACAACAGAATAAGAATAAAGATGGGTGGTAAAATGTCAAACGTTGATTAGTGCAACAACAGAGAGGAAGTTGTGGAGATCCGTGATCGCCTACATCCTGAAGGGACACGGCATATAAAAGAAGAAATGTTAGTCTTTTTTTCTTGCTTTAAGGACATATTTTAAATATATCCGTGTTAGGCTGATCATTATGGCAATGATACTAGGATTTGTTTAAAGAATTGAATTCCTTCTTCTTACCACATCCAAAACGTGTATTATATTCCTAGAAAAAGAGTGGACGTTCTTTTTAGTAAATAATTGAATAATGGATGGAAAGACTTTATTTTCGACATTAATTTTATTAAGCAAAGTAGAATAGCGTCGCCTACTAAATGACGAATATATAAATAATTTCAAATGTTCATATTAAATCGAGAGAAAAAGTTCGAGTAAACATTCTTAAAAACGTGTTTCAAATTATGTATGGAGATTAATTTTTTTTACAATTACTTTTTTAAATTAATTTTTGCTTCATCCTCGGACTTTAAGTCAGACAAGATTCAAATTGGACCGTCGTAAATTCCTGGAAAGAGAACATGTTAAAAAAAAAAAAACTTTTTAAATCCACAAATTATAATTTACTACAAAATGTAAAGAAAAAAAAGAAACAGTTACTTTTTGAGATTTAGAAGCAGAATCCGGATAAAGGGAGACAACTGTTTATGGCTTGAAGTTCATTTTATTTTTCTAAAAGATTAGTAATGTTCATTGTCGGTTCCGGAAAGTAATGTCCTTAATGCAGTAGTTTCATTGCTTTCTATTTTTTCTCAATCGATTCACCCCATTCAGAGCGATAATGTTGTAAGAATACAGAAGGTCATTATCTTCCTTTAGTGGAGATAAGTTACGTGGGCCACGTGACGGGCGTTTACAGATCTCACTACGTACTCTGACGGAAAGCGGCAGTCAAATTCAGTTCTGTTTAACAGCAGTCAAACCGTAAGGTTGCTTTCATTAACCCGGACCCTCATGACCCGGGCAGAGGCTAAACCTGCCCACTCCCCTGCCTGCCACTTACAAGTCCATAGTATCGTTTCTCTTTGGGGATATATCTTTGGCGGATATAGAATGAAACTCCAGCTCACTGCCCTCACTTCGTGGAATATGTCTTCGCCGGGGACATAGTGGATGAATCCGCACGTTTAAATCTAGAATCCAAAATATGGCTTCCCCAGACACAGGAGTATCTCCATATTATACGTAAGAGTTTTTCTTTTTTGTTTCTCCTTAAACTCTTCTCTGCCGAGTGATATATTTTTCTCCACGTGGGACGTGTATATATGTATATATAGGTTTGTGCGTCTCTTAGCAGTACAAAAGTATTTCTGAGAACAAAGCATGTTTGTTATTATTTTTCCATTCAGTTATTATGTTCTATCCGTGAAATACAGCGTTATTATATCACGGATATATTAATGCCAATAATGGGGGAAATTTCAGTGGGAGAATAATTACTTCTTCCATATCAACTTCCCGTTACAATGCCATTAAGTGTCCTACTAGTAGTGACAGAGAAGAATTTAGAAGAAACCAGAAATCTAATACTAAACAAGAAACAAGGGCTAAACCTCTACTCCTTTTCAAAAGGCCGGGGAGGAGTGTGAGCCGGATGATAGGCGAACCTATCTTCTCCTATTGAGGAAAACCCAACGAATGATTAGTAAATACAACTTCAGTGTTCAGGCGGAGACGTCAGAAGTATAGTTACAGTAGATCTTAGCAGGAATCGAAACCCAATCGTAAACTGGAAACAAAAGATAAACCTTTACTCCTGTTCAAAAGACCAGGTAGCTAAAATGAAACTGCTCTCATTTACCCATCATAGAGAACCGTCCCTGCCTCCCATCAGAACAGCTGATGTCCAACTCCACGAGAGCGTCTCTCTGCTTTTGCTTGATCCCACGCTGTCCACTAATCTGAAGTGAAACAAATACATTGAATCTATAGCTTCATCTATCGCAAGGAAAGTTGGTTCTCTGTGTCGGGCCAGAAGATTTTTCTTGTCTGAGTCCATCCTTCAAATCTACAAAACCATTCGTCCTTGTATGGAATACTGCTGCCATATATAGTCCGGTGCTCCCGCTGGCCATCTCGAGGTCTTCGACAAGATCCAGAGACGGATATGCAACGTTGTTGGTCCTGATCTGGCCTCCCGTCTGCAGTCACTTTCTCACAAACGTGCTGTGGCGTCCTTCTGTTTTTTCTACAAGTATTTCCTTGGCAACTGGGTTACTTTCACTGGTTCCTAAACTGCATGAATTTAAACATGTTACTAGGTTGGCCTCTCGGCTCCACCCTTTCACTGTCGAAACGGCTAAATGTAGCCATCTCTTTCCACTCCAACAGCTTCTTATCTCGCAACTCCCATCAGTGGAACTCCTTTCCTATCCTTGCTTCCCTGGTAGCTTTAAATATTCAAATATAATGTCAATCGACATCTTCTGGTGCCTTGACCTTGATCCCTGTCCTTCTTTTTATCCATTTCCCAAACACTCCTCTTTACTCTTACACTCACTCTCTGTAACTCCTTGCGTGCTAGTGGCACTTCACCTTGCTTGGGGTGATTTGCTTAATAAAAAAGCTAGGTAAATCGTGCGAAAGGCAAACCTATCCACTCTTATTGGGGAGGGAAAATAACTAATAAAATTTCAGTGTTCAGGCGGAGACGTAAGAAGTATAGAGTTGACGTAGACCTTAGCAGGAACTGGAAACCCTAATCCTAAACGGGAAACTGGAAAGTGTTAAATCTCTGGGGAGGAGTATGAACTGGATGATAGATGAACCTATCTGCTCCTATACTGTTCTTTTGATCGTTTGATGTATTGCAGTCAACGAAGAATTTTTAATAAGATGGAAGCAATAAGAGCATTTGAATGTTGGTCAGTTTTCTCAAAAATAGTCTTAGCGGGATGCTAATAATTCGACAAAGCATATGATCAACGAGGAAATTTTAAGGAAAATGGAAATAGAAAAACATTTTCCTTCGAATTAGAAACAGGCAGGTACTTCTTCCAGTTTTCTCTAAAAAAGGCCCCAAAATTAATAAAAACAAAGTTTTATCATCAAAATGTTTATGCTATTATTAAGAGGGAAGACCAAAGTATTGTTTTTAACTATTTTATTCATTTTTTTAATCCTTTCTAACACGTTCGGAAGTTTGGTTAAAAATCTTGAGTTTTTGCGGCAGCGGTCGACGTAATATTTACGATTAGTGTTTTAGCTCTTTTTCTGGTAAAAAAAAAAAAAGACGCAAATATTACTTAGATCGGCAAAGTTGTGAACACTCGTGACCGCTCACTTTCTGAAGGGACACGGCACAGAAAAGAAATGTTGCAGGTAGTCAGGTGATAACAACAGACAATTTTCGAATTGAGGAGCTTTTCACGCGGATGATATTCTTAAATTGGCGCGAATATTGCCTTTAATAATATAATTAAGCTTGGACAATCAATACCTTTTAATCATATATCTAGACAAGTATAATTTTTTACCTGAATGATCTCCCTTAGAATATTTTTTCGATTGTTACTTTTTCTATATAAACCATTTTCAGGTTATTTAAATAAAGAAAATAGGCTTTTTTAATATTTGTCTATATCTCTGAGATGTGGTATTATGATTACTTGCATTATTTACATTATTTGAACTCTTATCCTTATCTTCATTGCCATATTCACAGCATTTCGGCCGTTGTACGCTCCGGCCTTCTTCAGATGATTGGAATTTCAAACCGAACCATTTATTTCGTCCACCGGGGGGTAGATTATTCTAGTTCCACGTGCCATACCTCTTCCGGATCTCTCAGTTATTTCCCTTTAACTAAACTCTCCAAGTTTTGGTTCGCCACTGCGTTGGCCTAGTATTGAACTCACAATTATCCACTAGGCCATGTGTTCTTGACCTTTTTTTAGATTGTAAGAATTTTTTAATATAATAATGATTTAGTGATATAAGTCTTACTAATTATCCCGTAGCTGGGGGAGAAGAGGTGAGTTCATACTTATCCCAGGAGTATTTGCACGTAAGTGAATATAACGAATCGAATGAGAAATGAAACTCGGCTCTCTGCTTAACAATTCCCACCCATTATACTGCCCAACCATCCAAACTTATAGCACTTGGTATTCCCAAGCGGTCATCCAAATAGGTACTAACCAGTTGCTTAACTTCGGTAACTGTACGAGAACCAGTATTTCAATGTTATATGGTCTTAAGACATACGACCCGCACATCCAAACTTACAGCATCTGGTATTCCCAAGTGGTCACCCATTTAGGTACTGACTAGGCTCGTGTTGCTTAACTTCGATAATCGTACGATAACCAGTGTTTCAATGTTATATGGCCTTAAGACATACGACCCGCACTTCCAAACTTACAGTATCTGGTATTCATAAGCGGTCACCCATCTAGGTACTAACTAGGCTCGACGTTACTTAACTTCGATAATCGTATGATAACCAGTGTTTCAATGTTATATGGTCTTAAGACATACGACCCGCACATCCAAACTTACAGTATCTGGTATTCCCAAGCGGTCACCCATCTAGGTACTGACTAGGCTCGACGTTGCTTAACTTCGATAATCGTATGATAACAAGTGTTTCAATTTTATATAGCCTTAAGACATATGACCCGCACATCCAAACTTACAGTATTTGGTATTCCCAAGCGGTCACCCATCTAGATACTGACTAGTTCAACGTGGCTTAACTTCCGTGATCGTACAGGAAAGGGTGTTTCGAGGTGATGCAGTCGTAAGCCTTCCTTGATATAAATTTATTTTCAATAATAATGAAGATGAAATTAAATCCTAGTCAAAAACGAATAATCATGCTTGTTAATGCTGCATAGAATAAATATAAGGAAAACCCTTTTTTGCTACCATTACCGTCGTTTGTGTTGCTTTTTCATCAACTTCAATTAATGTTGCTCAGCCTCAAATAGTGTTTACCCAAGTGAAAGAGAAAAGTAGAATTAAATATCACCGAGTAGCCTGACCAATAATATCTGGAACGTTATATATTATAACAATTGTCTTCAGAGGAGAAGAGTTTAACACAAAGACGAGTAACTGGAATTGTGGCAGATGTTAGTAAAGAGAATGAAAAGAAACAATAGAAAAATGTAAAGGTGACTGAGTTGGTACTACATACACGATTATCCGTATCTCAATTTTCCCAATTTCGATTATCCGGACTTGAAATGAAGAGAAAATTTGAATAATACTAACATTTTTCAATTGTTCTAAGATGTCCCCTGAAAGATGATAAACTACGTCCACATCCTGGTTAAGACGATAAACTACGTCTAACAGCAAGGCCTCCGATCAGGACGTTTTGAGGAGCGTGGAACCACATCTTAATTGCTGGTGTTCTCAAATTCACCCTAGCCTGGGGTGGTAGCATCTGTTAGGATCCCCTCTATGGGCAAATAGTTAATCCCCAAACTGGGATCGAAGCTATATATGAAATTGTAAAAATGGGTTTTAATACCCGCAATATATTTTTGTAAAAAATTATTATCAGTAATGAATCTTTGAAGAAAATAATTATTACCAGCAATACATTTTGGGGAAAAATGTTACCACCAATAGATTTTGGGAAAAATATTACCAGCAATACATTTTTGAAACACAATATTACCAGCAATAAAAATCATGTCGGCATTAAACAAACCATTGAGGTTGAAATGCCGCAAAACAAATAAAACCCCCAAAATTATTCTAACTAAACCCATTGTAATATTTAATCTGAAACAAACGTTTTGAGGATTTAGAAAACCATGCCGAAGGCTTGATGAAAATTGGTAAATATTTAAGTTGGTTGCAGTTTCAACTGAAATCTCCCCTTATAAACGCATTTGTTTTAATATAGCTTCGGGAGTCAGCGTCTGAGAAACGCGAGGCCGGCCGGAAACAGACAACATTGAGGTATTTTGTTCTTAAATAAAATATTAAACTCGATAAAACCTTGGACAAAATGTTAGTTAATGATATAAATGTTAAATTTCTTGTAAAAAATGACTTTTTTCTTCATTTGATAATTTAATTATTCAATGATCCTGAATTTTGAAATATTCGAATTTTGAATTCAGTAAACCTGAATATGGATTATCCGAACATATATATTTCAAACTTTGTCCTAATGTTTCCTTTTAATCCGGGTATGTGCTGTATGAACACCTTTAATCTGGTACACTGTGGTCCGTTATATTCCAATGACCGGCACTTTTTCTTATTCAGCCGCCATTAGCTCGTTGAGCGGTTACAAGAGAAGCGACACACGCTGTTTACAACTTTCGACAGCAGCCGACAGCAGCAGAGTGTTATCGTGATACGGCCGGGATCATTTCTTATCTATAGCTCTATATTTACTCATTAAGGATTTTGATTGCATGGAACAATAAAAAACTTATTTGGTTGCATTAATAATTGTTTTATTTCCTATTTGCAGCTTTCTTCTGCTTTTGATAACACAAGAAAATATATGTGGAATAAACTGGAAATACATAGATTTTGCAGTGATTTCTCTGGACCGGTATCTTCTGTGATCCAGTAGTGGCCTGGTTACAAGTGTTCCGAATTAAGGAGGTCGGACTGTATTTAGTCTTAAATTATTCTTAAATATTTTGCAAGTAATTTCCAATACCTGTTTTCTTGTAAACGCATTGGACATTGAAACACGTTGATCTCGTGTGATCTTTGCTGTAGTATAATTATTAGTGAACTAATTCCTTAGAGCGTTACTAACAGTATGTATTCGGGGATCTCTAGGTGACCACACTCGCCTTTCCGCGTTAAACTAAGCTGGGTCAATACAACTAAAATTGACTTTGCATCACACTTTCATATTGAATAGTCAGATCTGTTCGGCAAAATAATTGTATTTGTTCACAGGAAAATCTTGGATACCATTTACTATTGCCAGTTATCTTTTAAAAGATAAGATATTATTGGTACGTCTCGAATGAGGAATTAGGTAAACCATTCTCCTTGCCGTCTATCCAGGAGTGACATCTAATATGACGTGTTATATCCATTCTCAACCCCGAGAGCGATTGATATAAATCTAAACATTAATCGCTGGCATCGTATAATCTATTGGATGCTGTAGTGATGTTATTAGTTTATATTAGTTCGCTGCATTATGAAATCTATGAAATGACTCGGACCTGAAAAAAAAAGCCACTTTTGCGGGGAATCGGAGAAAGTGCAAGAAAATCAGGCGTGATTTGGCAAATGGGAATTGTTTTTGTTAATGGTGCTTTATTGTGTGTGGCAAATGGAGCATGGAAACGATAATATTTGGTCAGGCAGAGTCCCCCGCACAATGAAACGCTTCAGGATAAATAAGAAACGGAAATAGTTTTGGAAATGATAGGAAGGATGTGATTGCGAAGCTGAAGGAAGAAGAAGAATCATGGCCGACAGAGAAATATTGCTGTAAAGTGAAAAGATGAACAATGCGGAAGAAATCATAGATAAATAAGAACATAAAATTATAATATCACAGTGTGCTTGGAAGGAAGGCAGGAATACTAAAGAGTAATTAGGTTAAGTTTGAATGCGGCAGTAAACAGCATAAATAAGATTTGTAAAACTGAAATAGAAAAAAGTAAGTGGATAAAAGTCGAACGCATATAAAGAAGAATGCAGTGAAAGTGAAAGTGAAAGTGAAAGTAAAAAATCGGGGAATAGCGCGAAAAAACAATGGTGATTAAAAATGAACAAAAAAGAAAGGAAGAAAAGAAACGAAACAAGAGAAATGAAGAAGAAAAGTCTAGAGAAGAGAGAGAGAGAGAAAAAGAGAGGGAGAGAGAAAGATGAAATAGGAAAGTGAATGACCGAGACAGGGGAAACTATTTCATTCCGTTTATATCTATCTATCTATCTATCTATCTATCTATCTATCTATCTATCTATCTATCTATTTATTTATCTCGGTCTGTTCATTATCTATCTATCTATCTATCTATCTATCTATCTATCTATCTATCTATCTATCTATCTATCTATCTATCTCGGTCTGTTCATTATCTATCTATCTATCTTTTCTTATTAGGTGTAGCAAAATATCCTTGTTACATATTTTTTTAATCATTACACCCCAAGCAATGCGATAATGCTGCTATTACTCAAGGGGGTTGCTAAGAGTGAATAAAATGTGAAAATATTAGTGAAGGGGAAGGACGATGTAAGAACAGGACTCAGAAAGACAGAATATGGCCACTAATGTTGCATGTATATTTTTCCAAGTTCGTAGTTAACAGGAAAACAAAAAGCCGAAGGTTTCAAGGGTGATAAGTTCTAGAGAGGAATCTATTAGAACTTATGGCAAACATCGAGTTATTTCAACAGTAAGAGAATGAGATCTATTTACCAATCTAGTCCTACACTTGAATTTATGACGTCGAGGTACTAAAGGGAAAAGTATAGTAGGACAATTACCGTCGTCATAATATTGGTAGAAAAGGCGTTAGAAATCTTCGCTAGGGCGGTGGGAATGTGACCGAATTCGAGATGCCAGGCCAGGAATGGTAACATTACAGACCATACTTTCGTTCAGAATCTCGAGATATATAGCAGGGATACCAGACCAAATTTGACAGCTATATCCAATTCACGGACGAATGGTAGTTTTGTAGACGTGCAAGTTAGATTTTGGCACGACAGAGTGAACTAAATTTTCTTGAAGCAGATTCAATATAGGTGTTCCATTTGTGGTCTGAACGAAACTTACCGAAGAAGTCAAACATTTGAACGAGACAACGAGGACTTTATGTCGGCTGAACGATTTGATATTTTGTGAAAATAAAGAGCATCTAGGAAACACGAATTCACATGATTAAAAATTGCCAATGATCACATCGTATATATTCATCACATCATATAGCATTCAATAGAATCTTATTGGCAAAGGAATAAATCTACGGGAGAAAACTTCTTGTATGTACAGGATGGTCTTCGTGGGTTGATTATCAATCAAATCAGCTCAACCGACTTTCGATAAATTCAAAATTTGGGATAGCTCTCAGGACGACCTTGTCTTAAGAGGGTGTCCGGAAGAAAAAACAAAAAGAAGATTATTAATCATTCATTTGAGTGGGATCGAACGCTTCATGCTAAGCTTTGTTGTAAACACGTAGTTATATCTTCCAAAAAGGAAATCATAATCGGTGTACTTTAATTTTACATAAACTTTTCAGATTGTTACTTTCTGCCTTTTTTTTCCCCAACGTTCATTGTATATCTGTTAAGGGTTTTCATTTAGTTGACCTTGGAAAAATATACAGGGTGTAAATCAACTACCACGAATGAAAACCAGAAAGAAAAGAGAAGAATAGTAACAATTTGTCTTTTATTAACAAAACAAGTAAAATTAAGACTTAAGTCACCACTTTCAATGATAATTTGCAATCGTTGATGAAAATTTTGTATTACAATTAGACACATTCCACGTGATATCACACTTTCCCCTTCTCTCCAATGGCATTCGTTAAATCAATTTAACGTTTTTATAGTGTGCACCCCATTCTTGTTATGGCTCCATATAAAATATACCAGGTGAATGTAAGCCGAAAAGTTTTCTCTTCAAAATTAGAGGTACAACTCTTCCACGCTGTTGATTTGGTCATTTGCTATTCAAAATCTCTCTCACAACATTTGAGTAATTTGAAGGTGTCCCATCCTGATGAAAGCTCATAATTTGCAAAACCCTTCAGTAGTGTTATATAAAAAAGCAATAAGCCGAACAAGTTCAATTAATGTTCATCTGTAATATTTTCTTTGTGTGATTTTTGAAAATTTAAAAAAAAAATCTGTATTAATTAAGGATTAAGCAAAATAAACAAATTAAAATATGAAAAAATGAAGCTCGATAATTAACCATATCTCAGTGTATGTGTGTCTGTATGTGTGCGCACTTGAGTGAGTATGTGCACGTGAGTAAGTGTGTGTGCGCATTTGAGTAGAAGTTCTTGAACGCTGTTGGGATGAGTAAGTGAGGACTGAACGGAGATGATAGCAATACTTTATTTTCTTAAAAAAAAAGAACAAACAAAATTATTAGAATTTTTCTTACAGAAGTTGCTCAATGCCTTTTCTGCGATGTGAACAGACAATATTTCAGCCTGAGTTTACAGGTACTTCCTGGAGCGGTCAAAGAACCGGTCATCCTAACAGCATCTTTCTGCCGTAGATTGGTTGCCAACAAAGGATAAATAACCAAGTCTGTCCTGCTATCCAACCCATAGATGGGGAAGATGCGAAGAGATGGATGAATACATTTCCCAAGAGTAAGTAAATGAAACAAACTCGACTAGAATTCTAACTCAGATTTCTCATTCCGAGCCAGTGTCTATTCCACCAGAACGAATTCTAATTTATGTTTGGGTTGAACTTGAGTCCAAAAAGAAGTAAGAGCACATTTATTTTTGGTTTGATATTTTACATTTCTTCAGCATGTATGCTATGTCTGTATTCCGTAGCGTTTCTTTTCGTTGATTGGTTGAATGATTTTGTTGAGTGGCATATCAACTCAATAGGTTAGTTAATGCTGAAATACAAGTATTTTGACCGCATTTGTAAGCCTTCAACTGAATATATTTTGAGCGCAGTTGTATGCTTTCAGCCAAATATATTTTAAACACAACTGTATATGTATATGTAACGATATATATGTATATATGGTATGTGTGTGCGCATTTTGAGCGTAGTGTAACGTGCGCGCACAATAGAAACGTCCAATAGATAAAAAAAGCGAAATATTTTCTATTAACAAATAAACCAACCAATATAATGAATATTTATCAACAGTTGAGCTACGTTTTTTTAATGCAAATTTACAGTCTTTGATGAAATCTTTGAAAACATTTGAGGTGAACATCAAATCGCTCTCCTCTTTAACGACATTTTAAAAATCCTTAAGTGCTTTCAGTTTTCTATTGTTAACCACATTATTAATACAACCTCCCCGCTTAGAAAAAAAATGGATGCTTGAAATCAGGGAATCTTTCTGCTCAAATTAATGGTTCCACTCTTCCAAATTTAGTAATTTATATTAAAAATCTCCCAGAAAACATATGGGTAATATGTAGGTGCCGTATCCGACTGAAATATCTTTGCAAATCCATTCTTGAGAAATATGGAAAACTCAACAGTTCAATATTTTAAGAATTTGTCAATTTCAAGATTTCCATAAATAAATGTCCCTAAATTCTTGCTAATGACAATTCCATTATGGACTCCCTACGTTTACCAATTCTTTCTTTGAGGAGTTCTCCCACAAAAAATATTTTATTGTTTGATTTAAAAAAAAATAAAAACAACTTTTTGTTTAAATTCTCAATTTACTTTCTTTTATTTTTGATTTGAAATTTTGGTGGTTTCTTTATTTACACTCAAAATGTATAGACAAAAGTTATGTACGTTATAATGGATTTAATATTGTCTCGGAATGCGAAATCGGAGAGCCGAGTTCGAATCACAGTTGTACTCGTTACGCACAAATAATCTTGGGAAGGATATGAACCCTACTTTTCTCCCCATCAGCAGGACTGACAGGGTCCTATAGCCTTGGTTGGCAACCCGTCTACCGCAGAAGAAAATGACAAGCTACTATGGGAAAATCTGTCTGTATTTCTGAGATGAGGTATTATGTACATTTATTTACATTGTTCGGACTATAATCTTTATCTTTGTTGCCATATTTATGAGAACGTTTCGGCCGTTGTATGATCCGGCCTTCTTCAGGTGGTTGGAATATCGAACTGAATAGTTTATTTCGCTCACTGGGGTAGACTGTTCTAGTTCTACGTGCTATGTTTAATGGATATCAGTTATCAGTTATCTCCGGTTAATTACCCTCTTCAAGTTCTCCATATATTTTGACCGCATTTGTATGTCTTCAACTGAATATATTTTGAGCTCAATTGTATGCCTTCAATTGAACATATTTTGAACACATTTGTATGTCTTCAATTGAATATATTTTGAACGCAGTTGTATGCCTCCCGATATAAGGCCTTGCTGCCGAAAATATTTTATCGTCATACCCAGGACTAGTAGTGTTTCTGGGTCTGTACACTTCTCATTCAGGCATTTATCATTTGCCTGTTTCTAATTCCTCCTAATGTTTTTGCCTTACATTCTATGAATAGGGTGCGGCAGAAATACATCCCTCAGATACCTCTCAGAAATACCTCCTAGAAATGTTTCCTACATAATTGTGAGACATTATCTAGATGGAGACATCATTGACACTTATATCTTCGCATTATGTGGGAAGTATTTCTACCACATCCTGTATTTCACCAATCTTTGACATTATCTCCTCTCTTTTTCACGAGTTCGGTAATCTCTTCTCTCACCCACTTCTTTTCTCTGCTCTCTTTTCCCTCCAGGTGACCTCTTTTGTCGATGTCACTAATGCTTTCGCTTTCAGTTAATTCGAAGCTTTTAGATTTGTTCTTAACTGTATTAGTTTGCAAATTGAATCATTCTGGAGTTCGTTTAATTGTAGTTCAGTTGTGACTTTTGGTTACTTTAAATTTATCCTTATTTGACATAAGTCTCGAAGGTTTAAATAGATGCAGTAAAATCTTGAAACAAAAGCAACCGTTTACTGAAAAGTTTGAAACTTAAACTTTATTATTCCGAATCGGCTTCAGAGAAGACTTATGATAAACTATTTATTTACTGAAAAATATTTCTTTTGTTCTGATTGGTTAGAAATATTTATTTTAACTTGTGATTGGTTAGAAAATAAATGTCAAGATCTTCCATATGCACTTTTTGCGGTAGGAGATAAACGGAATGAAAAAAAAAAAAAAGCCAAAAGTCAAGGAATTTGTAGGGAACTAGAAATGTGAAGCCCTCTTCTTTATGTGCCATGACTCCTCAGGGCGTAGGCGATCATGGCTCTCCACAACTTCCTGTCCCTTTTAGCCCTTAATAAATTGTGTCTTTATGTTATTTCTCCTCAATCTTTTCATGAGCTGTTTTCCTCTGTTAACCGATTTATTTGAATATGGTTTATTCTGAATTCGTCCAGTGGAGCGATATAGTGATTTTCTAAGCGCGGCTTAGATATGGCACAAGGCCGAAAGTATGGAGCACTCAATGACTCAAGCACTCAAACTTACTACTCAGTCGTAATTGATCTAGCAAGACAAGCTTTATAACCATTACACCACATCGAGGTGCCCAATAGCAATTTTCCAAGCGTAACTTAGATGTGGCACAAGGCCGAAAGCATGGGGCACCCAATGAGGATTGAATTCACTACTCAGTCGTAATTGTTCTAGCAAGACGAGCTTGCTAACAATTACACTGACTCGAGGTGTCCATCCAGTGGAGCGATATATCAAAAAAGAGATGAAACTTCCCTAATCTTAATTAGTTCTTAGTTTAATTTTAAAACGTGATATTTGTGGTACAGGGTGATTTTAATGGAAAACATTCGGCTGGATAAATAAAAATAGAAAAGTTTTTTTTTTTTTGAAGTTTTGAATGGCTTGTTGATCGTATCTCAATCTTATCATCAACAGGATCTTTTCCGTCCTTCGGTCAAATAAATTGTCTGCCATTAAAATTTAGTAGGTTAGCTGAAATTCTTTTTTCGTTTTCTTTTTTCTTATCAATCATCTTATTTCTCGGTTTAGTTTATTTGGTTTATTTTGTTTAACGGCATATCAACCTCAATGTTTTATTTAATGCCGACAACATTTTTAGGATAGATTCGTATGAATAGAATATGTATTCTTTGCTTTAGATTGGTTTGGTTTATTTTGTTTTACGGCATATCAACCTCAATGGGTTATTTAATGCCGACAACATTTTTAGGATAGATTAGTATGAATAGAATATGTATTCTTTGGTTGAGATTGGTTTGGTTTAGTTTGTTTTACAGCATATCAACCTCAATGGGTTATTTAATGCCGACAACATTTTTTATTGCTGGTAATATTTTGTTTTGTCAAAAATCTGTTTCTGGTTATATATTTCCTTCAAAATTGTATTGTTGGTAATGATTTTTTTCAAAAAAGTATTGCTGGTAATAGTTAACTATTTGCCCATAGCTGGGACCCTAACAGGTGCAACCACCCCGGGTCAGGATGAACCTGGGAACACCAGCAATTAAAAGGTGGTCCCACGCTCCTCAATACCTTTTGATCAGAGGCCTTGCTGCTGGATGTTTAACGTCTTATCCAGGACGCGGACGTAGTTTAACGTCTTACACAGGACGCTTATTTATCGGATCGTTCATCTCATCAGAATTCTTAGTTGACAAATCGATGGCAGGTGCTGAAGACATTCAAACATAGATATAGATCTCAATGTGAGACATTATATCGGAATCGGTGAAAAAGAAAATGAGAGAAAGTAAGGCACAGCGATCAAATGGATGTAGCTGGAACAAATTCAGTTCGTTGAGGAAATCTTTTTTTTTCTTCTTTACTAATAGGTCACCCAATAAAAGTTGCAAGGTCCACTCAAAGTAAAAGGTCCACTGAATGAAGTTGTTAAATATAAGAGAAGTCATGAAGATATGTCGGATAGATAACGTTTGATCCTTGATTTGAAGAGATTAAGATTATAGCAATCCTTGAAGCATTTTCTTGGGAGTCACTTCCACACAGTATTGGTTATTTGAAAGAAGCTGTTCGAACCGAACTTCCTCCTTACTATTGGTATACGAAAGGAATTGGGGAGATTCGTCCCTGGGTACGTGTCATGGCGAGTCTCAGCTGTGAAGGCCTGAACTGGTAGAATTAATGAATGTAGCTCGTTTGAACATTCACCATGGAAATAGCTATGGAATATGCGAGAGGCTTGCGACATTTCGATGTGGGCTAGGGTTTATAGAGGGGAAGTAGTTTATAACCGAGAAGGCCTTGTAGATGTTCTTGAACGCTGTTGGGGTGGAGAATTGAGGACTGAGCAGAGATGATAGCAATACTCTATTTTCATTTCTCTGATCTGTCTCTTGTAAAGATAGAAACTAACAGGTACTTTCTGGAGCGATAGAAAGAACCGGTGAACCTAACAGCTTCTTCAGCGATGGATTGAATATCAGTCAGTCATTTAAAGGCCATAGACGAAACACGCTTGGGCGATTGTGTGTCGAAGTGACTGACGAGGCAGAACTTATATTCCCGCAAAAGGTTTTCATGCCTTTCCGCGGTAGATTGTTTGCCAACCAAGGCTGAATAACTCAGTCTGTCCAGCTATTCAACCCATAGCTGGAGAAGTGTACATCCGGTTGCAATAGCGAATTCCGATGTAAATTGATGATACCTTCTTACCGATCTAGTATTATTTAGAATGTAGATACCATAGAGTTCATCAGAAGAATTGCGATGAAAGTATTTATAGAAAAATCACACGGAAAATACATTACGGCAGTAGTAAACGGAGTGAAGCCTGGATGCCAGGTCAAAACCAGTAATATTCTTCTTTGGATTTTATCAAGAATCTCTAAATATATAGCAGAGGCACCAGATCATATGTGGCAACAATATTCAAAACATTGACGAATGGTAGACATTAATATGTAAGATACATTTTAGTGTGAAATATTGTTTAGTACGACAGATATTTCCATTCGACAGAGAAAGCTAGTCAGAGAAAGTGTAATGAGTTACTTTCCTGAAGGTTAGCATCAGCCATACTGATAGTATGCAGATTAGAGTCTAGTTTCGTTTTACATGCGTTAAAATTAACAATTCATTCCTTGCTCCATTTAACAACTAATTGTAGGTCACTTTTGAGATGAACTGCCAATTTCCCCTTATCCAACCGATTGGATTTACTAATAACACAGGAGTAAATAGTTGTGCCATCAGCATAAATAGCAAATTGAGAACTGATGACATTGGAAAGGTCATTGATGAAAATTAAGTCATTTATGTGTTAGGAAATTATAGATGAATAATCCATAATCGGATGTGACCTGATATGGGTTTATTATTCTTATAATTTTACTCAGTTTAGGATTTAAAAAATTGGAATCCGGTACCAAATAGGGTGTAGGAATTCTCTGTGATGTAAAAAATGTTTGCAAATATTGAAGATAAACATTTTGTGTGTGCTTTGTACAGCATGGCCGAAACTTTTATTCGACACAAACAATATTACTAGTAAAGAAAGGAAAGGAGATCTAAAGTAAATTTTGTAACCACTGATAAAATTCTTCTTAGATTTGGGTGATTGAATATTTTAGTAGTAACAATTAACAGAGAAAAGTATTTTAGCATATGATTGCAACGATAGCGAAATAGTCATTCTCTTAAATTAGATATAATAACAACGAAACGCTTACTGTCCATAGTAATAGACTCGCCCGTTGTCAGGTAATTATAGCCAGTCTGGTTTTAATTTTACGAAACAAATGAGAACATTAGTGTTCTTGTAAGACGTGGGATGTTTTGTATTATACACCCAGGCCGACAGTTGCATTCCGGGAGGAACACCAGATGTCATTTTATAGACAAAGTCAGCCATATCGCGGACGTGGTTGTTTTAAAGGGTCACAATGTGAAAGTCAAAACAACCGGAAGGGATCTTGATACCCAAATCGACTGCCTCATCCATCAAAAATAATAGACAGGATTCTATAAACAAAGTTTAGAATGTATTCGATATCACGGACGTTTGTTTAAACGAGCCACTGGGAATTTGACTCGCAGACAGCCCACCTTTTCCCAAGACGAATACTGGATCAGATAATCCTGAATAAAGAAAAAAAATTTAACTAGTGTGATAGGAGGCCAGGGAATGAACGTTAGAACTTCTTTAAATCATTTAGGTCATAGGGGGACTACATGTTCTGCAGTCATAACAGACTATCTAGGGGAAGAAATGCTGACAAAATACATCCCTCTACAGATTGGTTTTGAATAAAGTTTTCCTCCTAGACTGGTTACAACTTCAGTGTATGAGGACCCATTGGGGATAAGAAATGAATGGATTTATACCTTTCCGAAGACAGGAAACGTAAACGAACTCGATCGAAATTCGAACTCGCGTCGCTAATTTCCCTCACCGAGTCCCAAATCCTTAAACTACCAACACATACGAAATCAACAAGAAGTGAGAATTTGGGTTTTGATATCTGGGATTTTACAAGCTTATAAACTTTTTGAAGGTTCTTTGCACGTCGCTTTTCTTCGCGTTCGTAACGCAATCCAACGTATATAGATACCATTTCATTATGCTATTCCCTTCCTACTTTTGCAATTAGCTCCTTCAGGATAGCACGCCATTTCTTGTGACTTGCTCATAAATCTTTTATTTATTCGTTCGAAACATTCATGAATCTATCACGCCAACCATCACTATCTGAGGGTTCTGGGTCATGACATAGTTGGTCAATGTAGGTCGTTAATGGACCACCAGTCCGTTTTTTTCCATGGCTATGTATCCAGAGCAGTAGATCACCCGTAAGTTCCAGGACAGTAACTGCCATAATGATGGTATACAAAAAATACAAAATCTTAAATTTAGTGTCTTTTAATAGTTATCTATTTCTTATTCAATGCTTTCCTTTCAATTTCACCAGAAGAAATTTATCTAAGAGTTGCCATTTTGTTTTTGTTGCTTTTAAATTGTATCCTTAAAATAATTCTTAATTCTTTAGAATATTTTGCGGCAACCTTACTTTTTCTTTCATTTTGTATTACATTTCCTAAAAAAACATATTTTAACAATACTAGACTACTTCTACTATGCCACTGCTACTACTACTAATAACAATATAACTAAAAGTTTGTGCAAATTACAAGAATTTAACGCATTATGTAGGCTAGCAGAACTTTTGCCAAAAAGCAATCAGTAGATAACAAGATTATTATTATTATTATTATTATTATTACTATTATTATTATTATTATTATTATTATTATTATTATTATTATTATTATTATTATTATTATTATTATTTCCTTTGAATTCTGATGGGTACACATTTCGTTCCGGGTCCCGCCCAGAGACATAAGGCTAGAAATAGCATCATGACATTTTCCACTGACCAATTAAAAAACAAAAAACAAAACAGAAAACGCAAACATATTTTACATAAATAAAGCCCTTCGTAAGGTGTGGGGCTGTACTTGTGACTAAAATTTTGTGTATTTCTTTAAAGCATAGGCTACCAGAAATATTGTCGATTAGTCTACTGGAATCATTTCCAACCAATAAGAGGGCTCCAACTAAAACAGGGATTGTTGATATTCCCATGTGCCACATTTTTGAGATTTCGATTTCAAAGTCCTTGTATTTTGATAGCTTTTTGAATATCTTCAAAGATACATTGCATTCCGCCATATCAATAAGGAGGCAACTTTTTTTTGTTTGCGGTCTCTAATAACAATACCTGGGCGGTTAGCTTTGAAATAATGTCTCGGCGGTTATTCCACTGAGCAGCTTTTGAAAAAACAAACAAAAAAACATAAAAAAAACAAAAACAAAAATACAAAAAACAAAACGAAACCAAAAAAAAAACAAAACCCCAAAAAGCTAAGATCACACAGATTTCCCATAGATAAAGCCCTTTATAATGTATGAGCTGTACTTGTGAGTACCATTTGTTGTATTTCTTTAAGGCTTGGACTACCAGCGATTCTTTTAATGAGTCTATCGGAACCTTTTCCTCTTTTTATTATTATTATTATTATTATTATTATTATTATTATTATTATTATTATTATTAAGAACTTTTCAGAAAATCTTCGTAAAATAAATGATGACAGTTTTCTGTCGGTCTACAATATTCTTCTCAGCGCCAATTCTCTCTAGACGGTGTTCAAAGTTCACCCATTACGGCAGGAATTAATTTTCCATTCATGACATGACTGTATGTATATGTCTATGGTATTGCACTTGAACACTGATATACTTTTTGATGTGTACATGTATATGCGCTTATATGGAAAGAGAGGCATACAAGCGTTTTTTTTTTGTGAGTGTGAATGTGTATAACTAGATGGGTTCTTATATGTCTTGCCATAGATATGGGATGGCGGGTAATATATGTGTAAATTATACGATTTTGTGTATTCATAATGTAATTACATATTGATATTGATAGGGTCTTTCAATGCAGGCATAAGCGGGTGTATGTGTGGACATGTGTATGTATATGTATGTGTATGCTTATATATATATATGTATATGTATATATATATATATATATATATATATATATGTATATATATATATATATGTATATATATATATATATATATATATATATATATATATATATATATATATATATATATATAGATATATACACGTGTGTGTGTATATATATATGTATAGATATATGTGTGGGTGTGCGTGTATATACAGTAGCGTCCAAAACTAAGGGACAAAATTTTAAAACCTAATATTTGTTAGAAATAACAACTGTGAAAAGCTGAAATTTTGACAACTGGTAGTCGTTATCATCCATAATAACATACTAAAGTTTGAATCATTTGCAAAGGATAGAAAAAGAATTATAACAATTATTTATTTATTTTCAAATTTGGAACGTCCAAAAGTAAGGGACAAAATTGAGAAAAACAATGTAAACGGCAGAAAAACAATAAAAATACATGTACAATCAATATTTAGTAAATGAGCCCTTGCTCTCAATGACAGCTGCACATCTTCGACTACAAGAACGAATCAGTTCTTGACAATCCTCGATACTAATTTTAGACCATTCTTCTTGAAGCTTCACCCACAAATCCCCCGTGTTAGTGGGATTTCTTTCCATAACTTTCACTCCTAAGGTCTTCCAAAGATTTTCTATTGGATTTAAGTCAGGACTTTGCGGTGGCCAATCCATAATTTCCAAATCTTGCTCGCTAAGGTAACTCATTACCACCTTTGCCTAGTGACATGGGGCATTATCTTGCATAAAGGTAGCCCTATCGAAACCTGAATTCTGTATGATTGGCACAACATGATCTTGAACAATGTTTTTATAGATCTGCGCGTTTACACGAGTTTGTAACCGGACAAGAGGCGTTGTACCTTGGCTAGAAAACATTCCAAATACCATGACGCTTCTGCCCCTAAACTTGACAGTTTTCTTAGTACACTTTACACTTAATCTTTCACCAATACGTCTCTTTACATTGTTTTTTCCATCATTTCCAAATAAATTAAACTTGCTTTCATAACTGAAAAATACTTTTGCCCAATTTTCATATGTCCAAATTACATACCTGTTTGCAAACTCTAATCTCTTCTTCTTATTCTTCGAACTAACAAGTGGTTTCTTCCCTTGGGTTCGATTAAACAGCCCTATTTCTTGCAGTCGTCTACAAACAGTCTGTCTTGACACATTAACACATGAGATATTATTCATAACCCTTTTAATTTCTGTGCAAGACTTAAAACGGTAATGACATACGCTGCATTATTCGATCTTCTCTTGCCGAAGTTTTGCGGGGTCTGCCGGTTTTAAAAGCACTAACTATTTTGCCAGTATCATTGTAGGATTTAACAACCCTGCCTACAACACTCTTGGAACGTTTCACTTTCTCTGAAATCTCTCTAATGGTGTGCTTTTCCTTGTGTAGCTTCATAATAGCTTGTCTCACAGAGTAATCAAGTTTTTGGCGTTTCGCCATGGTGCCGGTTGATGCAACGTTTACAAATGACTAAGTAAGACTTATTCTTTAGAGGAAATCAAAAAATTTGAATATAGCATACTGTTTACATTGTTTTTCTCAATTTTGTCCCTTACTTTTGGACGATCCTATTTTGAAAATAAATAAATAATTGTTATAATTCTTTTTCTATCCTTTGCAAATGATTCAAATTTTAGTATGTTATTATGGATGATAACGACTACCAGTTGTCAAAATTTCAGCTTTTCACAGTTGTTATTTCTAACAAATATTAGGTTTTAAAGTTTTGTCCCTTAGTTTTGGACGCTACTGTATATGCGTGTGTGTGTATATATGTATATGTGTATATGTATATGTGTATGCGTATATATGTTCATATGTATGGATGTACATATCGGCATTTGTGTGTGTATGTGTATATGTATATGGATTTACATATAACTTTATGTGTGTGGATGTATATATATATATATATATATATATATATATATATAAGTATATGTGTATGTGTGGATATGCGTGTAGATATGTGTGTATGTATTTTTCTATAGGTGTATATGTGTAGATATGGGAATGTACATATAATTTATGTGTAGATGTGTGTGCATGTGTATATATGGATTCATAGGTATATAGGGAGATATAGGGATGTAGATATAGATAGGCGTTAGGATATGTGTAGAGGTGTGTATGTGTATGGATTGTAAAAGAAGGACCTAACTTTCTCTTAGTAGTGTTTTATCCAAATTTCTCCTCTAGGATTCTCCAATTGGAAGTGAGTTTAAATAATACGGAGGTAAATTTTAAATTGGTAATTTAATTTGAATGGAAATATATTACCCTTTAATAATCATTATTGATGAAAAGTTATTTAAATTGGAACAACCCTTGATAATAATTAGGTAGGTATCTAAAAACAGTCACGAGTTTAATTTATGAACAAGACTCAAATGAATAGATGTCAACAAGAAAAAAGTATGTATACGAATAGATAGAATATTGTAAAAGAAGGACCTAATTTTTTAGACATTTAGTTTTATCTCAAACTCTAAGCCCTAAAGATACCTTTTAAAGTAATGCGAAATAACAGCATCTAAGAATTTGAGTGAATCCTGAACTCAGGGACATGATTTATTATTTTATTGTTAACTGTATCTTCCACCTTTAAGTCGGTCTTCTCCCTCACCCCTTACCCACTCTCCCACCGCACTTCCTCACTTCGTTAATTTCCCATACGCTTGGTGCGGTCCGTCAAAAATGTGTAAGTTTCTTTTCATTTTTCATTTCAGCTTTTGGAAGTAAAGTCTGATGATCCAGAGCCCTTTAAAAGGGTTGTGGTGAAATAACTTATTACATGGAACCTTAAAGTAATCTGCTTTTATTCAAACATATTTGCTCTGAATTTACATTGAGCTCTCTGGATATCATCCTCCTTGGGTCTACCCATACGGATTACTAATTTTGCATAAACTAACTATATATATATATATATATATATATATATATATATATATATATATATATATAATGATATTATTTGCAACCAACGAAATAAGTAATTAACGTATATGTTGGCGTACAAGGCGAGTTATACAAATGAACCTCATATTTTCAATTAAAAATATAGGTTTCTGACTATATCTGCTGTACAAGACGACCCCACCGCAAATCATATTCTATAAAAGTCAATTAACTACCATAATCTACAATACTTCATAAGTGAGTGCTGTGTTTTCGGTAGGCTTATAATGTAGCCTGAATGATTTTCCCCCGCTTACTATCCATTCGTTCCACTGTTCTCGAATGCAACTATTTAATCGAAACGTAATTGAAAAAAAAATGGCGTCAAAATTCTCCCATAGGATTTAAGGTTCATATTTTATACCTGAAGCATCAGACAGCACCTATTTCTGTTTTTGTGGGGGTGGTGGTAGTGGTAATTATTTATTTTAGGGTGGGGTGGGGTGGTGTGGAGTGGGGTGGTGTGGAGTGGGGTGGTGTGGAGTGGTAGATTTTTAAGGTTAAAAGGTCACCTTGTACGACGATATATACGGTAGCCAAATCCCATTTAAAATTTACTGATTTCTAACTCATCACTGATACATTATTTTTTTAATATCGTATCATCCTTATTGGGTTATCGCTAATGAATTATCTTTTTCTTATTTATTTATATTCTTCTTTCAATGTGGATATGATTTTTTTGATTTTATAACAAATACAGAAAGAATATCGTATCATCCTTATTGGGTTATCGCTAATGAATTATCTTTTTCTTATTTATTTATATTCTTCTTTCAATGTTGATATGATTTTTTGGATTTTATACCAAATACAGAAAGAATATCGTATCATCTTTATTGGGTTATCGCTAATGAATTATAATTCTTGTTATTTATATTCTTCTTTCAATGTGGATATGACTTTTTTTGATTTTATAACAAATACAGAAAGAATATCGTATCATCATTATTGGGTTATCGCTAATGAATTATCATTTTTTTATTATTTATATTCTTCTTTCAAAGTTGATACGTCTTTTTTGGATTTTATAACAAATACAGAAAGAATATCGTATCATCATTATTGGATTATCGCTAATGAATTATCTTTTTTTTATTTATTTATATTCTTCTTTCAACGTGGATATGAAATTTTGGATTTTATAACAAATACAGAAAGAATATCGTATCATCATTATTGGGTAATCGCTAATGAATTATATTTTTTTATTATTTATATTCTTCTTTCAATGTTGATATAACTTTTTTTTTAATTTTATAACAAATACAGAAAGAATATCGTAACATCATTATTGGGTTATCGCTTATGAATTATCTTTTTTTTATTATTTATATTCTTCTTTCAATAATGATATGACTTTTATGGATTTTATAACAAACACAGAAGGTATATCGTATCATCATTATTGGTTTTTTGCTAATGAATTATCTTTTTTTTATTAATCATATTTTTCTTTCAATGTTGATATGACTTTTTGAGATTTTATAACAAATACAGAAAGAATATCGTTTCATCATTATTGGGTTATCGGTAATGAATTATCTTTTTTTTATTGTTTATATTCTTCTTTCAAAGTTGATATGACTTTTTTGGATATTATAACAAATACAGAAAGAATATCGTATCATCATTATTGGGTTATCGCTAATGAATTATCTTTTTTTATTATTTATATTCTTTTTTCAATGTTGATATGACTTTTTTGGATTTTATAACAAATACAAAAAGAATATTGTTTTATCATTATTGGGTTATCGCTAATGAATTGTCTTTTTTATTATCTATATTCTTCTTTCAATGTGGATATGACTTTTTTGGATTTTATAACTGATACAGAAAGTATATCGTATCATCATTATTAGGTTATCTCTAATCAATTATCTTTTTTATTTATTTATATTCCTCTTTCAATGTTGATATGACTTTTTTGGATATTATAACAAATACAGAAAGAATATCGTATCATCATTATTGGGTTATCGCTAATGAATTATCTTTTTTTTATTATTTACATTCTTCTTTCAATGTTGATATGACTTTTTTGGATTTTATCACAAATACAGATAGAATATCGTATCATCATTATTGGGTTATCGCTAATGAATTATCTTTTTTTATTATTTATATTCTTTTTTCAATGTTGATATGACTTTTTTGGATTTTATAACAAATACAAAAAGAATATTGTTTTATCATTATTGGGTTATCGCTAATGAATTGTCTTTTTTATTATCTATATTCTTCTTTCAATGTGGATATGACTTTTTTGGATTTTATAACTGATACAGAAAGTATATCGTATCATCATTATTAGGTTATCTCTAATCAATTATCTTTTTTATTTATTTATATTCCTCTTTCAATGTTGATATGACTTTTTTGGATATTATAACAAATACAGAAAGAATATCGTATCATCATTATTGGGTTATCGCTAATGAATTATCTTTTTTTTATTATTTATATTCTTCTTTCAATGTTGATATGACTTTTTTGGATTTTATCACAAATACAGATAGAATATCGTATCATCATTATTGGGTTATCGCTAATGAATTATCTTTTTTTATTATTTATATTCTTTTTTCAATGTTGATATGACTTTTTTGGATTTTATAACAAATACAAAAAGAATATTGTTTTATCATTATTGGGTTATCGCTAATGAATTGTCTTTTTTATTATCTATATTCTTCTTTCAATGTGGATATGACTTTTTTGGATTTTATAACTGATACAGAAAGTATATCGTATCATCATTATTAGGTTATCTCTAATCAATTATCTTTTTTATTTATTTATATTCCTCTTTCAATGTTGATATGACTTTTTTGGATATTATAACAAATACAGAAAGAATATCGTATCATCATTATTGGGTTATCGCTAATGAATTATCTTTTTTTTATTATTTATATTCTTCTTTCAATGTTGATATGACTGTTTTGGATTTTATAACAAATACAGAAAGAATATCGTATCATCATTATTGGGTTATCGCTAATGAATTATCTTTTTTTTATTATTTATATTCTTCTTTCAATGTTGATATGATTTTATTTGAATCTTCTGTAACTGGACTGGTCATTTTTTTTTCTCCAAGTTAGAGCATTTTAATCAAATTTCTCTAGCAAAAACACTGATACAGTGTGTTATTTTTACTGTCTTATGAATAAATAAAATCATCACAGCTGTCTGATCATTGTCAAATTTCATTTTCTTCTTCTTCTTTGCACTGTGTCCCTCCAGGTCATAGTCGATCATGGCTCTCCACAATTTCTTATCCTTTTTAGCGCTTTTGTATCGCCATCGTTTTGCAAACTCTTTATTCTTTATTTTAAAAAATAATAATTCTAAAGCACAGTCTCTGAGAATATTATAGTGGGAGTTAAAATTGCGTGGGTATTTTGCATCAGGAGTTAAAAAGAAATATTTTTTAATCATTTCACCCCAACAAGGCGATAAATACCACTAAGATGGAATGAGGAGGGGTTAGTGAGAGCGAATGAAAGAGAGAGGCCAAAAAGAATTGCATTCAAAGGAACTGATATAAGTTTTGATCATTACAGAATCTCTTGTTGGTTTGGAATATTGAAAAATTAATTATTTTCGTGTGGTCATATCGGTTGGTCAATTAGTTAGTCACTTACTTTCTCCTCGACCGTCCATCTTGGTTTTGCCAATGACAACATATTTGACAGAACATCTGCCAACAGGGAGACGTGTATTCACGGCTTTCCCAAGGGTATCTTTCGATAGGGTCATAAAGAGTTTCCATTAAAATTCTCATTGTTTTTGTCTGATATGTATTCTTTTGTTTGACACACCATCTTCCCTGTTTTCTTTATATTTTTTTCCTTTTTCATCCGTTTCACACGTTTTATCTTCGTTTTGTCTTTTCTCTCTTTCTTTGTCACATTCGTTTTTTTCTCATGCTCGAATTCTACTCCCGATTCTCTTTCTTTAGCTTACTATAATTTGACACAGTATTTCTTCTTCTTCTTCTTCTTCTTCTTCTTCTTCTTCTTCTTCTTCTTCTTCTTCTTCTTCTTCTTCTTCTTCTTCAAGTATTTTTCTGAACGTTCTTTGCAACGTTCCATTAACATTATTTTCCTTATTTCTTTATCTCTCCATTGTTGTTTTCTTCTTCTTTTCTGTCTTCTTCTTCTTTTCTGTCTTCTTCTATTACCTACAACTCATAATTTTGCTCTTCTTCATTTTCTCCTCATTAGTTATTTGATAAAGATGTATCTGCAATAATAATAATAACAATAATAATAATAATAATAATAAAAGAAAAAGAAACCCGCAAATAAATAAATTACCCAGAATGCCGCTGTCCTGTCATCCGAAAGAGGAATCAATTCCTGTAATGGGGTTAGCAACCCGGCAGATAGATTTTATACACCATCTGCAAGCATTTTTGCAACACTAAGGAGCCGTCGTTCACCGATAACATTCAGTTTTGGATGTCACGTCGCAAAATCCATTACTCCAGAATCCCCTAGCAGAGGCAGAAATGTCAACTGTGCAATGTATTCTCAGAGAGGGAGGATTGTCCCTAAGTTTACCCCCACCTGCCCACCTGCCCTCCTGACAATTCTCACGGGAAATGAATTACGAGGAATCATTCTACACAGGCGTTGTGCTATTTTCTGGCCACTGCGCGTTTTTCATCCGATATTTTATCGATTATCCACGTGTGTACAGTTACTGGTCAGTTTTCTCATTGAGCCACTGATTGATACCCCAACCCCGTGTCTATTTCTTTGTCGAGTTGTTCGCTGATAAAGAAGAGTGATGCGTATTTAAAAAGACGAGGCCAGGTTAAGTCGGGTGGGTAAGGAATCAGTTTGATAACTGGTGTACAATTACGGTTCACACTGAGCCGAGGATCGGCCAAGATCGAGGTGGGGGAGAACAGCATTTCTGGGTGCATTTTGTAAATGACCCTGTATTATCGTCAGTCTCGGAAGGATGGGCTAATATCCGGCCACGATTTAAAACGGCCGACAAGAGACGCGAATGAAGCAAAAAGTCAATTCAAAAAACGCATGACCCCTTGAAAAGGGGGAAGTGCATGAATGCATAAGCAGCAACATATATCGATATACGCATAGATATGTAGAGGCACGTGGATTGGACTGAAGAATCGGAGATCCGTGTTCGAATTCCAGTCGAGTTCGTTGTATTTAATTGCGTAAAGGTATGAATCCATCTTTTCTCTCTCCAGCTATACAAAATGGTTGCTATAACCTCAGATGGCAACCAGTCTACGAGAAAGACAATTCTGAATTCCTCAAACTATGGCTTAAATCGACCCACCAATCAGCAATTACCGAAGCGTGATGAGTACGGCTTTCAACCGTGAAGGCGTGGTCAATCAGTGGGAGGGGTTCCTCCAAGAAGTGAAAAGACCCTAAATGTGGATTTAATCTAATAGCTTTCGTCGCTGGTACCCTCTTTTATTAGCAGATATAAAAAAATCAACGTAGCGTAAGACAAGGGTATGTCTTCTCGCCGGACTTATTCAACCTATACAGTGATGCGATTGTGAGAGAATAGAAAGTCCTACCAGGTTTCATTACTGGCCGCTACAATCTTAAGAAGGTATACAGATGAAACAGTGTTCATAGAAGACACGAAAAGAAAACTACAAAAACTTTTACAGAAGGTAATGAAAGAAAGCGGGAAGAAAGGATTAAACATCAAGACAAAATGCATTGTTGTTAGCAAATGTGCGAATTCTTATTTAGAGATACCAAAATCAAACAAGTGCGTTAATTTAAATATCTGTGAAGTGTTTGAATAGTGGATAGAAAGTGTGACATTGAAACCCGAAGGTCTTTTAGAAGCATTCTAAAAAAATAAGTAGATTACTAAGAAATAGAAAAATTTCGTTAGATACAAGGGAAAGAGTTTTTGAACTGTTACATGATATCTGCCTTTCTGTGTAGCAGAGAGTGCTGGATGATCTCCTCAAAGATAACGAAGTGAGTTGAAATGTGGTTCTACAGAATGATGCTGAGGATGGGCAAAGATCAAGCTCTGGAAAAAAAATGAAAACAAAAAAGAAACTAATACTTAACACAGGAAAGAGACAGTTTCTGGTGTACACAATGAGGAAGAAGGTCTTATGTTGCGCCAATATTCTATCATTCCGCTTCAGAAAGGCATTCTAACTTCTTTTCGACTGAGATTGAAAACCTACCTCTCGTATCCTTTTTTAAGGATTCAGGATCATCAGGTAAAACTTCCAACAACGAATTGAGAGGAAAAATGGGCATTTTTCCTCTCAATTCGTTGTTGGAAGTTTTACCTGATGATCCTGAATCCTTAAAAAAGGATTTAGGTGAAATAAATTATCGTAATGGTACCTTAAACTTGTTTGTTTTTCATTACATATTAGCTCTGTCCTCACATTGAGCTCTCAGGATTTCATCCTCTTTGGATTTACCAATTCGGTTTACCAAGTTCCTTATAACTTAAATATATATATATATATATATGTATATTCGCATTCTGACCATGAGACCCTGTTTTGAATCTCACCATGGTCGATTTATCGGTATATATATATATATATATATATGTATATATATAACTTTTTTATATATTCTATATACACGGTACTTACTATCAGTGATAGAGCTAATATATTTATTTGGATTGATATAAGTTTGTAACATATATAAATATCAATTAATGATTAGTAGTGATAATTCTAAGGAAGATATAAATCTAAAGAGAGCTCAGTGTAAGTAAGAAAGCAAATATAATAATGAATAAAGAATCCTTAAAAATTCATCAGGTAAAGTTATAATTTATTTCATTAATTTGCATTCATCTCTTTGGCGTTTTCTTAATAAATGCCATCTATTTATCCAGACGAAAGGCAGAGGGAAATAAAAAAAGGAAAAACTTTTAATATTCAAAAAGGAAGAAAGACAATAAAAAAAAAATTTGGAGGGAAGAGTAAGAAAGAAAGGGAGAGAGAGAGAGAGAGAGAGATGCAGAGCGGCGAGAAGTTCTGAAACGATTAATTTAAATTCATGAAATAAATTATAACTAAATGGATATTTAAGGATTCAGTAGTCATTATATATATATATATATATATATATATATATATATATATATATATATATATATATATATATATATATATATATATATATATATATATATATATATATATATATATATATATATATATATATATATATATATATATATATATATATTACAATGGAGCCTTAAAGTGGTCTGTTTTTCTTTAAATTAAATTATTCGGTCTGAATTAACACTGAGCTCTCAGGATTTAATCCTCTTTGGAATTATCCATACGGATGATTACCAAGATTTTTATGTATATTCATATTTCAGTAGATGTTTGTCTATTTATATACATTTATCAGCCAGAGTATTCGAGGGTCTAGTTAGAAAAAATATGCGTTCTACGTTGCCGAGTTGGTCTAAGACACTTTAAATTTAATGACGGTTCCCCTAGAGGACTCAGTTTCGAATCCTGCCAAATGACGCACATTTTTATAAGTAGATCTGGTTGGTGCAAAAATTATGTCGTTTTATATAATAGTAACATATGTGAGAAAACGACATTGTTTTTGCACCAACCTAATATATATATATATATATATATATATATATATATATATATATGTGTGTGTGTCATTCGCAGACAGTACTCTTTCGCTGTATCACAGCTCTTTAGTGCGACTAGACATATATATATATATATTGGTAATTTATTTGTTTAAACATTAATTTTTATGAATACATATATATATATATATATATATATATAATTATATATATATATATATATGTTTGTGCGTTGGCGTACTGGTTGAAAAGTCCTATCATTAGAATGCGGTAAAAGGGCAAACTACCTTCGGTCCTCGTGTGCTGTTTAAACTTACTCATAGTATTTTTTTTAATTATACCCTATCTATCTATCTATCTATCTATCTATCTATCTATCTATCTATCTATCCCAGCCTGTTCATTATTTATCTCTTTATCTACAAGTGAATGTTGAAAATTTCTCTTCGCGATTAAGATGGATTCATAATCAAACTCTGATATGTGGTCAGTTTTGGGAAAGTGAGATGGGCGGGGGACTTTTCAACACTCCCATCGTATATATTTAGTGCGAGCCTGTCTTTCAAGCGAGGTTAGACATTCCAAGAAAACTATTACGACCGGCAGTGCCTCCTCCAATTTTTATCCTTGAACCCGAATAAATTAATAATTACGAATACTGCTGTCTGTATAACACAATTACTAATGACGATGATGGCAGACACGAACATTTCTTTCAATGAAAACGGATCAAAACATAGCCAGGATAGAAACAACGAAAAAAAATGTCGATGATTGAGCAGATAAAAGATAGGAGTGATGATGGAAAACAAGATACGAATAGTAAAAAAAAAAAGGAAACGGTCCTATATTCGTTTATCGAAATCCGAATCTCTACGTATCATTCATCATGGCCGCCATCAGAGTATTTTCCCGCCATATGGTTGCGCTTATCAAAAAAAAAGAAAAAGAAAAAAAAGTGGCACATACCGTCGGTTAATGGTTAACAGCACAATTTAGAGACATTTTTTCCTATATAGGGAGTTTGATCATCATTAGTTATACCACTCATTTTCTCCCAATGTTTCACCAATAAAAGGCCCAAGAAACACTCAAGGTAGAGGGTTAATAAATGAGGTTGTTGTATGGTCATCAGAAGAGGAAGTCAGTGCAGATAATAAAGATATCTATGATAGGTAATCGTTGATTCTACATTTGAAGACGTTAAGATTGTAGTGTTCGGGGAAGCATCCTCCCAGGAGTCTGTTTTACAAAGTAGCTATTCTTGTGATTAAACTCTCTCTCTTTATATATATATATATATATATATATATATATATATATGGGGGGGTGGAGTAGTGCATAGCGGCTCGGATTGAGTTCGAATTCTAGTCGATTGCATTCTAATACCCTTGAGAAAGGTATTAAGCCTTTTCTTCTCACTCCAGCTATGGGTAAATATCAGGACAGACCGGGTGGCAACTGGTCTAGGAATTTCAAAACCTTGTTTGGTGACCTTGTGGCACATAGCGCAGCAGGTCTCTTCATTCGGCTCATATTGAGAAATCTAAGAGTCTAGTTTGAATTCCAGTTGAGTTCATTACATTAGCTTATGTACTGATAATGGGAAATACGTGAATCCATTTCTTCTCCCCGCATCTATGGGTAAAATAGTAGGATAGACTGGTTTCTATAGTTTTGGTTAGCAACTAGACTAGGCATTAAAACTCCAAATTTAAATCGGATCTTCCTATACTAAAAGTGTGTATATGTTCATGCAGCTGGGGGCCGCTTGTGAATCTAAAATTCCCACTGAAGCACTTATTATAATTGCAACCCCATGTGAGGCGTTAAAAGGCGCCCAATGTTCCATAGGGGACGAGAGAAACAAACAATTAATAATAAATCAATACATATGATGAGAAGGGTAATCATTTTCTTTTTTAATATTCAGCATTTGTAATGCTAGGAGTTGAAGATTTTATCAAATGGAGTTTCAAATTGTCTCAATACAACTCTTTCGATGGCTTTACTGTTGTCTGCTTCATCACTGATGACGTCTAGGGTGAGACATTATTTCAGCAAGTGACTTACACTTTAAACCACAGGTTTTGCATGCAAGGTTGCCTCTTGTTTCATTATTGAATGCACAAAGATACGACAGAGCTTTCAACAATAGATTTTTAAAAAATCTTTAAGACTTAATTATGGTTTTAATTACTTAAAGAATAGCCAGTGTCACAAAACAAATGATTTATCCTGTAATTTGACACCTGAAGATACCTAAATTAACATGTAGGACAACGTAAGATTAGTTCAACCGACTATTTTCCCAGCCTCTTTAGCGATAGTTAGTCTGTATACGTTTTACTGAACGTAACTCTCAAGGCTGAGGGGCTTCCTTGAGAGAACAACTATTCATCATATTCTACCTAAATCTTCAATGTGCTCATGGATTGTCCAGCTATCTCCAGTAACAGTCTTAGAAATAATCATGGTAAACACTTAGGAATAATTATGGTAAACGCTTAGGAATAATTATGGTAAACGCTTAGGAATAATTATGGTAAACACTTCTAAAATCTTTGTTCAGTTTATTATAATTGTATAATAGTTTTCAGCGTGGAAATTGAAATCGGCCTGTTGAGTTCAAATTCTAATCGATTCTGTTTGGTTTACTTCAGACGATTGCGCTTGGAAAATGTATGAATAAATCTCCCTTCAGCTATGGATTAAATAGGAAAATAATTAATACACAATAAAATCCAAAAATAACCTCATATGGGAAATAAGCTTATTTCAACCGACGAAATTCGTCAGTCTTATTCAACCCCGCTATAGACTTAGTTCGTTTTTGGAATTAGAATTTTGACTGTGAACGATAAATGAAACAAAACAAAAAGCCGTCGAAAAACTAATACAGAATTTATTTATTTCCTGAATATATATAAGTTTCATTAAATACCACTGACAAGGTAAAGAAGTTTTTTTTATTTCATTTTTTTTTGTGTTCTTATAATTTTCTGTTTGGGATATAAATTATGCAGATATTGTCCGGAGGTTTTGCATGTCCGAGCACTTTCGGCTAACCTTTTACCCATTACCAATGATGATTTTACTTTTTTCTTTTAACTGATATATATATATATATATATATATATATATATATATATATATATATATATATATATATATATATAGGGAGAAATATAGTTTTAAGGTGTGCTGTATTTATGGGATAAAGTGTTCAATATCGGAGATAGAGCGTATGTAAATATACATATAAAACTGAACATTAAAGTCAACACTCAGAGGCGGCAGGCTGTTTCATGCTAGACGCAATCGTCAGACCGCGAGTGTTGGATATTTTTCTCAACTCTTTATATATATGGGTCAGTGGCGAATTGTGGGTAATCTATTCTGGCGGTTATTTTAGCGAGAGTGGCTTGTTTATTTATTTGTTTGGGTTAATTTATTTTATTAATTTCTCATTTTTTCATTTTATATATTCATTTATTCTTTTCAGTTTTTATTAACGTAGTAAAAAAAGGGACATTTGCTTAGGTTGCTTATTTAATAGTTTGTTAATTTGTTTATTATTATTTCTTTATTATTTTTACTTGTTTTTATGTATTTTATTTTTATCTCTATTTCTTCTCTTTCGTCTATTTTAACAGGAGTCGTTGTTAATTTGTTTATCATTTATTTGGATTTAGTTTAGTTTACTTGTTTTTTGTATTATTTTGTTTATTTGTACTTGTTTATTTCAGTTTTCGAATTTTAAGTAACGTAGTTTTCATTTTTGCATTTTCAGGTGAGCTCAGATTGTTTATTTAGTAATTTACTTTGGTCTGAGAAGATAATAATAGCTATTTTTCCCTCCAAGCAAAGTTTGCAGGTTTTGGATTGATTGTTGCAGGCTGATGGTCTTTTCCTTATTTTCCATGATATTTTTGGTGTGATTTCTGTTTTGTTTTTAATTTTCCGGATATACTTGGAAAACATTGTGCTGTTCGCGTATGTACTATTTGTGAAAGATGTTTTGGGTACATAATTCCTTTGTTTCCAGGGTAATTCAGTTACTTCTATGTATACTTTTTCTTCAATATCTGGTGATTTTTATCTTGGTACATTACGTTGTTTTGTAAGCAATTACCGTTTAAGGGAGATTCATTCTTTATTCTACTGATACACGTGGGTTTAATTTGTTTGGGTGGTTTGTTGATAGTTTTCGTGTTGTGTTTTTTTAGTATTTGTGCCAGGTTCTCGGTGAAACTGTAGGTTATTTTTACAGTGTTTTTATTGAATATTTTGTGTAGAATGCTTGATTCCTGAAAGTGTTTGTTTAAGAGTTTGATGAATATTTTACCTACATTTGTTTTCACGTTTTTGCTGTACGGTGGGTTGAACCATATGCTATTTCTCTTCCTGATAGCCCTTTTTGTGCTCTGTGGTGAGTATGCAAGTGTTGCCGTGAATTCTCCGTCTTTTAGGGCTGTTTGGTAGTCTTTCTTAGCTTCGTTAAATATGGTTTCATTGCAAGAATTGTCGGAAAGCCTGCGGTTAATCGATTTTGGTATCTGTTTGATTATAGAAGGCGGCTGGTTGGAAGATGTGTGTATATAGAGTGGTTTATCATTGGGTTTTCTGCATGGTTTATATGTACTTTTCTTAGGTTGAAGGTAAAATCTAGAAAATCTACTACGTTTAGGTTAGATTTTATATCGATGTAGAATCCGTTATTTTTAAAAAATCCTTATTATTGCTTTTATAGCTTTGTCTGTGTTTATTTTGTTATAGTTTCTTAAGATTATGAGACCGTCGTCCCTGCAGAGTCCTGTATCATTTTTATCTATTATTTTGCTTAGTTCATGTAGTAAATATATACCTCTGATTTCGCAGGCCAGCAGCGTCAAAGCTTCCCATTGTAGTGTCAAAGATCCCTTCTTTCTTTATCCATGCGTCTTCATTGTGGAATAGTAGTGATTTACAGGAGTGTTTAATGATATTGATTTCGTTTGTGTTTATTTTTATTTGTTCCTGGGCTAACGTAATGCCTTATCTAATATGGCTTCTGTTATGGATGGGTAAAATTCTTTTATACCTAATTGTATAAATTGGCAATTATGTTTGTTATTTTTGTTGTGGAACCAGTTAATAGTTGTTTTTGTGCTTTTTCACTGATTTACTCCTAAATTCTTCCTTAGTTCAGAATTAATTCTTTCTAGTATCTTTTTACTTATATTACTATTTTATTTTATCGTTTTACTAATTAGTAAAATAAGCAATTCAAAATTCCCTTGAAAATGAAACCGGACTTGGGACTTTAATTTAATTTTATAATTGAATTTGAAGTTTTTAGTTTCTTTTTTTTGAAACATGGTAATTCCTGTGTAGCGATGGAAACATATTTTTAAATTAGTAAATTTATAATATATATATATATATATATATATATATATATATATATATGTGTGTGTGTGTGTGTGTGTGTGTTTTGTGTATCTTTGTGTGCGTATGCGTATGTGTGTGTGTAGTATATTGAAATTTATTCCTCTCTAAAACAGCATTCATGAAACATCTGAATCAAACGTGTAGCTTAAGAGCATATTACCCTTGGATATTATCACAATAAAACTTAATAGCCTACTTACCAATAAAAAGTTAAGAAAAGAACAATAATCAATGAATTCTTTCACTTATTTCAGTAATATCCGCTTACTGCTGGAAATATCCGGTTATCCCGATTGACCGACACTGAATCTGATCATCCGCCATATTGAACATGTCAGTAGCATACGGCCATTTTAATGTCTGCCTATTTTTGTCGGCAGTATCCGCCTATTTCCGGTGTGGCCAACTGACATGGCATTCGTTCGTATTGTGTGTAGTTTACAACGAAAGCGCGTTCAGTTGTGTGTTAATACGAGAATCAAAATCTATTTTTAAGGGAAATCTGAAACTCTTCCCCTGACACATAAAAAAAGAATGTATTAATCGCATTTTCATTTTGCAACCAGTATTTGTCTGATTTGAATTTGAAAACATCCATTTTAATCGCGCGTGCGCACACTCATACGTGTACTGAAGAAGGATTAAACTAAACTGATAAGTATATACAAAAACTACTTCAAGACTTGAGGAAAACGTAGCTTGCAAAAATAATTCTTAGATAACACATTTACCGCTCCTACGAGAGGGACCTAAACTGTGTCTAAAGATTATATGCAAGTTATGAATTGGTATAAAGAGTTGCGTCTTTAATGTTAAAAGTCCTATTATAATGTTGTTTAGATTCTACTCAATATTATTAACTTAGATATATAGTGATAGAGAAAACTGTTGTTTTTGGTTGGAAAAAATTTTACCAAGTTAACAAAACAGACTAATTTGACTGTCAGTAGTTTATTTGCAACTATTTATTTTGATACTTTTACATTATTATACCTTGTAAAACTAATGTAAAAAAATAATATGAAAAGATTTTAGAACAAATTTGTCAGTTTCTTAAAGGAAAAAACATAAAAAAAAATTATTTTAAAAATAAAAGATATATTAACAGAAAATAATAAGAACTTCCTAAAATTTATTGCACAAATGCTCCTTTCTTTTCAATAACTCTTAGCAGCCTATTGTCAAGATCTGATGTTAGATTTGCAATTTTAGCGGCTGGTAAGTTGTTTGCAGCAACTTTAACTGCCTCCCAGAGGTCACACTTGCTGTTGAATTGCCTTCCATTAGAATAAATATCTCTCTTGAGGATGCTCCACGGGCTCTCAATGGGATTCAAGTCACAGCTATTTGAAGGCCAGTCCATAAGAGAATCTTCAACAGATCCCTTTTCTTTCAATCAGGATTTAGTAAACTTTGATGCATGACTAGGTGCGTTGTCTTGCATAAAGATCATAGATCTACGCTTGGCTAAAGACAGGTTATCAAGCCATTCTAAGAAATATTGCTCTAGAAAATCACAGTAACTTTTAGAATTCATTTTAACCCCGTCTTTCAGTTTAAATGGACCCACGAGCTCATTACCAATAATCCCAGCCCATATCATGATCCCACCACCGCCTTGTTGGCGTTTAAAAATTTTTCTTGAGTCATGTTGCTTGCAAATCCATCCTCGGGCCCATCGAGGGTGATCCTTGATTTGTCTGTAAAAAGCACTTTACTGAAATCAGTTTTCATGTATTTTTTTGCCCACTGCAATCTTCTTTCCTTAGGTTTTTTTGTTAAAATGGGTTTCTTTTTTTGATTTTTTACATCAGCAAACTTCCTAAATGCTTTACACCTTGTTTCCCTTGACACCATAGGAGTTCCAGCAGCCTCAAATATGAACGCACTTGATGCATTTGGGTTTCTTATTAATTCTCTTCGGATATGTGATAGATCTCGCTTTGTTAAATTCCTGAATTTAACCTGAGACTTTTTTTTCCTTGGTCGAATTCCCATTTGACATATTTTCTTGATTGTTCGATGATCCTTTTTCAAATCCTTAGAAATTTGAAGCGAAGACTTTCCTTTGCTAATTTCTTTGATTATATAGTTCTTTTCATTCATTGTTAGTTCTTTTTTACGAGCCATAAGACTAAATTCTAGTTCTTGCAAATAATCTCTTGACACTGCAAATTGCCATAATTACTGAAAAAATACTAAATATCAATCTGAAATTGAAAATTTGGACTTAATTGCTTTCATGCTTACTTGCTATACATAATAGTACAAATTATTTCATTGGATAACACATCTATGAATTTTATATAAAATATTTGACAATACCTCTTTTGCATATAATCTCTAGACGCAGTTTAGCTTTATTGACCGGCACATGAGACATCCCTAAAAGTAGTAGTGCCGAGCTGTATTTGGCAATTTTTCTACGATATTGTGGATAAAGCCACTTTAAACCTTAACCTTGTGTCACATTCGGTAGCGACGCTGGCGCGGTGAAAAACACTCTTATCTAACACATTTAGGCTTTTATTTTGCCCGAATGAAAGTAAGAGAAAAGACGAAAAAAAAAAAGAAACAATAAAAAATCGAAGTGAAAAAATAAAGTTTATTCTAAGGAAAAACGACACAAAAAGTAAAGAGATAAAAACGTAAAGAGATAAAAACGTATTTCATGCACGTCCATGATTGTCGGATTATCGAAAGTTGTTTGTTTGGATAATCAGATACAAGTCAAAAAGTAACATGTCAGTAAAACCTTTCTGACCCACTTACACATACTATGTTTTGTTTTGGTACTAAGCAGTGATAGACAAACACAACAAAGTTAACACATATAAACGTTTTGATTAAATTTTATCAGATTCAAAAAGGTTGAACTACAAAACTTGTAGCCGGTTTTTACCATTTGGCTACGACCGATAAGTTCTCATGGAATAGATTTCTTTTTTCTAAAGCGGGGAATTTTGAGAGTAATTTTTTTTTGCCAGGGCCGTCTGACTTTGACACGGAATGTTATAATCTCGCAGTCAACTGTCTCTCGAGTGCTTAGGGCACATAATGATGCCACTCCCGCCACTCCTGCTCCAAGAAAGGAAACAAGGGGACAAAAGAAAAAGATTGATGATAGAACTGACAGGGTAAGCAAGAGAGAAGTTGCGAAGAATAGGACTATAACTAGGCAAGGAATTGCAGCCAGTCTAAGCGAAGAGCAAGGTGTTAGACTTACCTCTTCAACAGTCCGTCGGTGGCTGTTAGAACAAGGCTTCAAATCTTGTACACGAAGGTTTAAACCGCTAAAAAGCAAAGCCAGCAAAGCCAGCAAAGCCAAGAGACTTGAATGGGCTCACTATTACAAAAATTCCACCATAGAAGACTGGAAGAATGTTCTCTTCTATGAAACGAAAGTTGAGCTAAATAATTTTCTGAGGATGCTCTTCTTTTCATGGAACAGGTTTCTTAAAACCTGTTGAAAATACCCTCAGGAGCAAAGAGTACAAGAGAATTTTAGTCTTGTCTGCTCCCTTCTGCTGAAAGGATGCAAATCGACCCTACGAAGCTCATTTTTATGCAGGATAATGCTTCCTGTCACAAATCGAAAATGATGAAGGAATACTTTGATGAGAAGCAGGTGAGTGTTATGACATAACCCCCCCCCCCAATCTACTGACCTCAGCCCCATAGAAAACTTATGGGGCATTATAAAGTACAGACTCTCAAGAAAGCAGTTGAGCAACAAAGCGGATTTCATTGTGAATTTCATATCCGAATGGAATTCAATGCTTGCAGATGAGATTTGCCAGAACCTAATCAACTCAAGGCCAAAAAGGGTTGAAAAGGTTATTCAAAATAAAGGAGGACCCATAGATTATTAAATATTTCGAACTATATTACCTATTATAAATAAATTATACCTCTAAATATGTTCGGTTATGTTTCTATTGATTACTAGTTGCAGGAAATAAGTGAGTCACTTTTTTTGCACAAAGTCTTTCCCTAAATCTCAATTATATCCAAAATTATAATTATCAATAGAATACCTTAGGGTGAGTAAACTTTTTTACTAGGTGGTCGGGAAGGGGTCTTTATATTAGAAAGATTAAAAATTATTTTAACCCCAAAAACAATAGAGGAAAAAATTTTTAAGTAAAAAAAAATTAGGTAAGTCACTTTTATCGATTAACAATGTAACATCTTGAATTTTTGCCTGAAATTTTTAGATGAAATGTTATCATAATTTATGCAATTTATATTCGGGCGATTGTCCTCGTTTCGCTTTTGTTATAACTACATTTCAGCCATTGTGCTCTCCGGACTTCCTCAGGTGTATATCAATGTGGGTAACCTACAGGTAATTCTGAACTGAAGCCTTTCTTTAATCTACGAGGGTAGACTGTTCTTGTTCCACTGCTCATGTCTAGACATATCGCCTAGATCAGAGAGCCACCCTTTTTTTACCCATGGACCACTTTTACTTTTATTGTTTTTTTGGTGCGCCCACCCCTAACAATTCGATGACAGAAAAAATTTATTTTACATTTTACGAATAGATAAGTTTACGAATTATATTATAGAAATAGTAAATGTATCTGCTTTATTTTGAAATAAAACTAATTTAATGAAAATAAATTTGTATTTAACGACTAAATTCTATGAAACATTTATGTGCACTAGTGAAATAACTTATAATAAACCATTTATTCCTGTAGACCCCAGTAATGTTACATGAACATTCGGGGTCCATACAGACCTTGGTTGAGAACTTCTGGTCTAGATCTTATTTTTATTTAGTATCATTCAGTTATTTATCTCCCGTTTCCACTGTGTAAGTACACACAGCCTGACTAAAAACCACTATGTCACCAAATTCAGAAGCCAGTAACTCTTCATCATATTGGTAGTTTGAAGCTGTTTTTTCCGTTGTCGTTTTGCTGTAGGTGGTGTCATCAAAACTCTTACTGCCACTCAATTACCATGTTCTTGGACACAGTTTACCAAGTTGAGTGCGTATTCAATGCTATAGTTTAAACGTTTTCCTCCAAAAACCGTCTTGAATTGGGTGCTAAACAAAGATATACATCTAAAAACATCTGGCTTTAATTTGCTCGAAAAGTTCACTTTAATTAAATTACTTGTAATAATAATAATAATATTAATAATAATAAACCATATTAAAATATTATGGTGTAAGAGTAGGTGTTCGTACTTGCAGACAACGATATCGGAGGAAACATTAGCCTACCAGAAACCTTAACTTCGAATACATGCACCGAGATCCTGGTTCTGGTCGTTAATTTTATAAGTTACATAACTTATATATATATATATATATATATATATATATATATATATATATATATATATATATTACAATATCTCCCATAAATGAGTGCGTCTTGCCATTTTTATTCTTTAATATTTATAAAGTCAGGACACAATTTTTATAGAAGTAAATTTAATTTCTATTAAGAAAATTAATTTTCTTCTATTTACATTATTCGGATTATTGTCCTCATTTTTGTCGCCATATTTATTACAATGTTTCGGCCGTTGTACGCCCCGGCCTTCTTCAGGTGGTTGGAATGACTTTGGGTCCTGTCACTGGATCTAACCAACGTCTTTATCCACTGTACCATGTGTCCTTGAGGACATCTGTGTATGTATTTCTAGGTAATATAAACCTAAGGTCTCACTACTATTTTTTTACCGGTGCTCATATTGCATTTTTTTGCTGTTATAATTACATGTTTTTACCAGAGCTCATATTGCAATTTTTTGTTTTTGTCGCTTTTTTCTGGTACTCCTTATTACTGGTTCCCATATTGTATTCATTTCTATGCTTGGTCGGCTCAGGAGATTTTTGTGGCATAGGATATGTCCTGATTCTTTAAGTTTACAAATTTTCCAATGGTGTTCTTTGTCTGCTTCCACAGAGAGCGGTGATCTCCCTTTTCTTTCCATATGTGGTCAGCCACGCCTAATTTTCCCACTTCTCCTCGTGTTACAGCTTTCTGGTGTTCTTGAAGTCTTACCATAAAGGGGCGGCCTGTCTTCCATTTATATTTCTTTTCGCGGCTGCACGGGAAGAAGGCCGGAGTGTACAACGGCCGAAACGTTGTAGTAAATATGACGACAAAGATGCGGACAATAATCCGAATAATGTAAATAGTGTACATAATGCCTCATCGCAAAAATATAGACAGATACTGAAAGGTCGAAACGTTGTAATAAATATGGCGACAAAGATGAGAATAGTCTGAATAATATAAATAGTGTACATAATAGCTCATCTCAGAAATATAGACAGATACTGAAAGGCCAAAACGTTGTGATAAATATGGCGACGAAGTTGAGGACAATAGCCCGAATAATGTAAATAGTGTGCATAATACCTCATCACAGAAATATAGACAGATAATTTTCTTCTAAAACAAAATAGAATTTTATAATTTATAGTAGAATATTACACAATAAAATCGTATATTATCCGATTTTATTCAAGACTAAAATTGTAAAAAATTGAAAAACTCTTGGGGAAAATCCGAACTTTTTGCAGTTCAAAAACGAATAAACTTTGGGAGGAAAAAACAAACAAACAAACAATTGTTTCCATTCTATATAAACGTATATCGAATTCCACATACATTATCAAAACAAAACGTTGGTCAACGTTTTAAAACGAAATTCTTTTCTTGAGAAGCATAAACTACTTTTTTGTCATTGGAAATGTACGTTGAATAAAACAATTTAAAGCATCGAAAAACAAGAGAGGCTTCAGAACAGCTTCCAGCAATAACCGTAAAACCTAAACTTTCTGGAATAGAACGATGTACGGTATTCGGTTGAATATGAATATTGCTGCTTGCTGACTGGTAGTGAGGAGGCCGAACTCTTGCACAGCTTCTAGAGAGGCTTTTCAAATCAATAGTCGCATAATATCGGTGTTCCTGCAGTGTCATGTTAGACATGGAAAGGTGTCCATGCAAGCACCCCCCCGTGCCAGTTCCCAGCACGCTCATGTTACATTAGACGACCGACTACTACTATTACCCTAAGCTTTTTGCTTACCCAAATAGCACACCAAGGAGATAAGCAACCAAAAAATAAAACTAAATCAGCCCAATAAAAAAGAAAAACAAACAAACAAAAAAAAAACAAAACAAAACAGCTAAACTTCTTAACCTTACTTTCTCTAACATTCGTACCAATTTCTGTGGTGTGAAATCCCACCCCCTCGAAAGGTCTCCTGATGTCCTAGCTCATTGCGAAACTAACCTTAACTCTTCAATTCCCTCTTCTCAAATATCGATTCCTGGCTATCTTCCTCTCTTTAGTAAGGACTCTAATGTCCACATGCATTGCCTGGGAGTTTACGCCCGCGAACATTTCCCGCTGGCTAGGGAACTTTCTCTTGAATCACCAAAACAATTCTTACATGTCTCTCTGTCTCTCTCTACTAAATTCAGTCAAATATATCTTCTTTTTCTACCTTCTCGATAGTATTTCTGATAATATAGACAGGGCTATCTTCCATCCTTTAGCAAATATATTTGTATTGAGTGATTTAATGCCTACCATGCTAGGTGGCTGAATCACTCTGTCACTGACCTCACCGGCATCCAAACTATGAACTACTCAATGACTTATTTCCCAAAGCGCTTCTCTAGTAATCTCTTCTTGAGCTTTTCTTTTCCTCTATCCCTGATATTACACTTATCCTTGGCAACTCTGGCTATGCGGTTCTGTCTGTAAACATCTCGTTCCTCTCTCCCAACAGCTAAAACACCATACCAGTAGAATATATTTCTATTATCAACGAACTGATTGGGGTTCGTTCCGTGATTTCTTTCGTGACGTCCCTTGTAATTAAGTTTTTAATCATTCTGTTCAAAAATGTTCCTCTGAAGTTGCCTCTTGGTTGAAAGCCGGCATCGAAGCTTTCACTCCAGCAAGGGAATACCAAGTGAAACCAAGTTTATTTCCTTGATCCTCACCTGAATGCTCAGCCGCTATAGCCCACAGGAATCACTTCTTCCGGCTGTACCAGAGTAACATATCTGATTACAACAGACGTCTCTTGGTCTCTGCTCGTGATAGGATCAAGCGTGTTATCAAAGAAACGAAGTTACTGTTTTGAATGAAACAACGTGTAGTCTCTCCAAAGTTCGGTTCTAGAGATTATTGGCGGCTCTGCAAGAATGTGCTGAACAAAACAAATCCTCAATCCCTCTGCTATTCAACCAATTTGAAGTCCTGATGTCTTCTGCATGAAGGTTGAATGCTTTTCATAGTTCTCTTCCAGCTCCACACCCGACTCGCCACACCTGATTCCTCTTCCCTATAACTGAGGCTCTACTGAGCGATACGCGCATAACCCCGTCACTGGTTTGAGGTATAATTTCCAAAATAGACTCCCACAACTCAAACGAAGGTGACAAATGCTTCCGTGCTGGCGCCAGTTCTCTCCAAACTCTATAAATAATGCCACGCTGCTTCCTGCTTTCCAGCTTGTTGGAAGTCCCCCTCTGTAGTTCCTGTTTTTAAGAACTCCAGACCACTCTAACTATCGCTCTATTCGTCTCCTATCACGTTTTGGTATAGTATTTGAGGCTTTAATCAACGCTGAAATTGTTAAGCATCTTGCCTCTCACGACCTACTCTCTGACAAACAATATGGCTTCCGTTTCGCAAGGTCTACTGCTGGTGTGTTAACTGTCATCACTGAATATATATATCAAGCTGTTGATAATAACGGCGAAGCACGAGCTATGGCTATGGATATCTCTAAGGAGTTTCCCGGCTTTTGGCATGCTGGTCTTCTACATAAGCTGTAGGGCTACGGTATTACAGGACTAGTGTTTGATGTAATACAATCATTCCTATCAAAACGTGAAATGAAGGTCATTTTGAACGGGTTCACTTCCAGCCCCTTTCTCACGGATGTGGGTGTCCCCCAAGTCTATATCCTGGATCCTAGGCAGCTTCTGATCTTCATCAATGATCTTCCTGGTGTCATCAGTTCCAAAGTAGATATTTATGCAGATGACACTACCATTTACTCCTGTGTCAATAGCAAACGCGTCAGAGCTGATAAAGTAAATCTGCCTCCAGCCCTCATAAAGGACTTCTAATTACTGGTTAACTGGGGCAGGAAATGACTTGTAAATTTTAACGCCTCCAAAAGAAAACTGCTCTCATTTAAACACCGTAGAGAAATTTTTCTGCCCGCCATCAGCATGTCTGACGCTAGAATCCTGGAGAGCAAAAGGCCTTCTTGGCCTCTCGTTTTCAAGTGACTTCAAGTAGAACAACTGCATTGAATCAATAGCTGCATCTACTGCAAGGAAAGTTGGTTCTCTGCGTCATACCAGAAGATTTTTTTCTCGTCAGAGTCTATCTTGTACATCTACAAATTTACCATTCGTCCACACATTGACTACTTCTACCATATCTGGTCTGGTGCTTCATATCGAGGTTCTTGACAAAATACTTAGAAGAATCTGTGAAGTAATCGATTTTGAATTGACATCTCAACTTCAGCCACTTTCTCACCAACGTGATGTGAATTCCCTCTGTCTTTTCTACAAATATTTTCATGGCAACTGCTCCGACGAGCTTTTTTTTCCTGGTGTCCTAACTGCATGAATTTAAGTGCGCCACTAGATTGGTATCTAGGTTTCAGCAGTTTACTGTTGAAATAGGTGAATGCAAAATCCACTTCCACTCCAACAGTTTCCTTTCTCGCACTTCCAGCCTGTGGAAAGCCCTTACTTTTACTTGTTTCCCTGATAATTACAATCTTCAAAAATTTGAATGCAACGTCAATCGCCATCTTCTTGAATCCCGTTCATCTTTTGTCCTTTTTCCAATCCTCCCTATACTCAGTCTTTTCTCTGACTTCCCCCCCCCCTGTATCCCCCACATACTGATGGCATTGCAGTCTTGCTTTGGATGAAATGATTAAAAATATATTATATTTTGAAGTAAAACTTTAATTGCAAAATGCTCACAGCATTGTAAGCGCGCCCGATTGATATTAGAGTTCGGTCGGATGAAAATAAACAGTGTAGATGCAATTTGCAACAGACGATAGGGAAGAGACTCGACGCACCCAATTAACTTGTCCAAACCTTTAGGAGACCTTTGGGATTATGAACTTATCAAAAATTTTTGGAAAGTGATTCAAACCTGCAATTTCATTTAGAGCATCACTCTGTTCAAGACTATTACTGGCAGAGTTATGACACTATTTAGCTATGGTAATTGGCTAACTAATTAAGCATGGAAATTAAAAACGAGAAATACTTAAAGCGAGAAAGAGCTATAACGAAAGACCGAGTAATATTACTTTTTTTTAACAAAAGGAAAATGGGTAAAGATTTTATTTTCATTTACGAAGAGAGGTATTTTTTTTTTCGCAGAAGATAGAAAATTTGTAAGAAAAGCGGGTATCGGATTCTGTCAGAATTAATTAGTGTCATGACGCGACAAGGGAAACAGAATACGGATAAAGAATAACTCTCTGCCCACACGCGTGCAATAATAAAAAATTCAATTCGGTCAGAGGCATACAAAGCAGAATTCTAGAAGATAATAGAAACTGGGTCAAGCATGCGACCGAGAAGGAATTAGGTGAGACCACCCCAAAAAGAATAGCCACCAATTAGCTTTCGGAGATATCATTTAGTTTTGGTTCTTGTGTCCAGAAGAAGACCCATCAGTTGTATGATAATTGTTGTGAGCTCGGAGACCAGCCTCGCAGGAGCTGACTGAAAGATTTCCACGCATTCCGACTTAGACTTCTAACCAAAAGCAATTTATTTTGAAGAACGACTTAGACTCACACCACCAAAACAAGTTTTAACTAATATCGCCTGAAGATACCAAAAAGCAGTTTATTGAAAAACAACTTAAGATATCAAGATTCGCCTGAGAAACGCAAAGTGTCAGGAATCCGTAGAAGCGGGTTGGGAGAAAGACGCAGTCCAGTATTCAGCAAACAGATATAAAGATACTTGTTATTTTTCCAACACATTTGAACCTTTTGAGTTTGTTTCATTATTGTTCTTTTACATACACTTGTGCGGTATCACCTTTGTCCCGGATTCAGCTTGCACTACGGCCCAACGCCTGATTGATTTCGTCTACCTAAGATCAAATCACAACGTGGGTAGGTTAGACTAGAGATCAAAGCAGTTACTTCGTTAACCAGACGTTGGAGGCGAGCTGGGAACGGCAAGGCTGATATCGAATCTAACCAGACATCGACCGTGACCAAGACAACCAGAGGGGTTAGTGCAACATATGGTTCCGTGATAAACCAGATTTCCATCCGAACTAGCCAAGGGTTAGAGGCATCACAATTGGCGCCGCGACCAGCACAGGACAAGACTCAGGGAGGCGTCACAGAGTGCAGAACAGTTGCATTAGGGAAATCTTCAAGAATTACTTTTGCCATTGCTGAATTTAGTTCCGTCATTATTGATAATTCATCAGTTACAAGTGATATCATAGTTTCTTTTAGGAGTCGGACTGAAAAAGAAATTTTTTTAAGCAACATAAAAGCCAGTCATACATAGATGTGGCGTATGCAACAGGATTCATATTTTCTAAGTTAAAATAGTAATTCTTGGCGAATCGTCTCAACCTATAGAATTCTATTACAGAAAAAAATATTTAAATTTCGGCATTAAATAACGAATAGAGGTTGATATGCCACTAAACAAATCCAACGAACCTATCAATATTGGTAGTAATTCTTGGCGAATCATCTCAACCTATAGAATTCTAAAATTTGCTGGTAATATTTTGTTATTGTCAAAAATCAATTTCTGGTAATACTTTTCCTTCAAAAGTATATTGGTGGTAATAGTTTTTATCTACAAAAAATTATTGATCGATGACTCACAAATAGTTCTGTCTTCCCAATTTAACTCACAGATCAACGTGGTATGTTTTTCAGGCACTTCCTGACTAATCGACCATGATTCGAACCCTAATCTCATGGCCAGAAAGCGAACCATTTGATCACGTTAGATGTATCTTATATTAACTGCTTTGTGTTGTCATCAATAAAATCTCATTCCATTTTTTGAGTGTACCACTCATGAGACAAATGAAGGTCTTACATGTCTCAAGTCTAAATTTAACAATTAAACGCGTGTGTTCGTCTTGTCCGCGCGTCGAGAGCGTCTTCTCTCAACTGAGAAAAACACTGCTGTTATAAAGCTCCCAGTCCCAGATGCACGCTGACTATTGTCTAATACCCGCCCAGTATCGTTCACATGCAAATAGACAGCGCCACCTATGCTAAGTAGAAGGTCTTCTCTAAACAGCCCATTATGGAAGGGGACGCAACTCCTGGTGCTTCTATAGCTCTCCCAGTCCCAGACCCACACTGACTATTGGCTAATACCTGCCCATTATCATTCATATACAAATAGACAGCGCCACCTAATCTAAGTAGAAGGTCCTCTCTCAACAGCCCATTGTGGAAGAGGATGCAACTTTTGGTGCTTATATAGCTCTCCCAGTCCCAGACCCATGCTGACTATTGGCTAATACCTACCCAGTATCATTCATATACAAATAGACAGCGCCACCTACGCTAAGGTCTTCTCTCAACAGCCCGTTCTGTAAGGGGACGCAACTCTTGGTGTTTATAGCACCACACACAACCAACTCGGAGTCTTTTATTGGGATGACCTGATTCTCTGTTACAACGCGGATTGTCTTTCTTTTCTGTGTATATATTTGTGGCGTGTATTCGACAAAAAGTCGTGCTCCAATTGTGGAAGGAAAGATCAGCAACTAACTGACTCTTGATAATTAGCCTTGCTTGCTGCCTTTTCCTTATTTTTGGTTTGTTTTTTGCTTGGTACGGCCGCCTCCCTTTTCTATTCGTCCCTGTTGTCATTCCGGTGTCACACCACAACACAACGGTGATCTACAATATAAACATAGTCAAGACACTTCGTGACAAAGTTATCAGTACCTCCATTGAATAGAAAGGTCATCTTTCAAGGTCAGGTAAAGAAAACCTGTAAAGACAGAGGGACACACATAAATAAAGATTATTAGTAATAAAGTTTGTAAGCTCAACCCAGACCACAAATAAAACTCGTACATACGATTTATCGGTAAAGAAGTTGGAAACATGATCGGTTCCCTATATCGCTGTAGTATATACATGCCTCTTCCTGCTATTCTCTACATTTACAAGGCCGAAAATGAAGTACTGTTGCCATATATGGACAGAAGCTGTCCAGTCTTTACTTTACAATCTTGACAAAGTTCAAAAGCGTCTCCGCGTCTTTGCGGGAGAAGAATTATTTCCCACCCTACAACCTCTTTCCTCACAATGGAAACATCACAAAACTTTTTCTGCTCTAACGCTATTTTCATGGAAAGTATTCAGACAAACTATATTCCTGAGTTCCACCAATTCTAACCTTCACGGCTAAGATCCACCAAGCCACACCCATTGCAGCGAACCACCCTCATTCCCTTCGTATTCCATTGGTGCGATATTAGTTTCACTCGAGTAGCAGCTTCTCATGAACCTCTGCTTTATGGAACCAAATCTCAAGGGGATGCTTCCCTGCTCACTATAATCTCAACCGGTTCAAGTCTAGGGTATTTTCCACACATATCCACATAAACAGTACCCTTTACTCTGCAACACTCTACCTTGGGCCTTGTAGAAAGAAAACAAGTTCTAGCAATGTGGTCTATTACAACCAATGTTTATTAATACAGCACGGCTAAGATAGTATACACTATGGATTGCATAACTTTCATTGGAGGAAATTTAGTTAGGACTTCGAATGGATTGAATAGAGGTGGGGATGGAGCTTGTGGATTTGCTCTTGTACAGAGCTGCCAGTAAACTTTAGAACCAAACTTGCGAGGTGCAATAGGTTGTTTCATTCTATCAACAAAGCAAAGTTACTATTTGCTGATAGAATGAAAGGACACACTTGCACTCATTACGAACAGAGACAAAGAGACGTCACTCTCTCTCTCTCTCTCTCTCTCTCTCTATATATATATATATATATATATATATATATATATATACGTCCCTTTGTCTGAGATCGTAATGATTGCAAGCGTGTCCTCAAAATCCTTAACGGGAGTAAATATAAAAATGCATGGTTACTAGAATAAAGTAATTCTTTTTCCCTTGTTTTTACGTCGTGTGGTTTTATGCTAATTTTAGTTTTTAGTGTTTGTTTTTACCCATGTTCCTTTGTCATGTCTTACGACTACCCTGAAGATCCATATGGGTGAAACCTAGATAGGTAGTTTCTGGCGCATTATAATTTTTCTACTCTGCTTATTACTGTATTCACCACTTTATGTTTTTTTTCTTATTTTACTCGATTTTTTTTCTTTGAACAAGAAATTACGTCACTGGACGATTTTTTTTCAGCCTACGTGGATGTTTTTAGTTTTTTTTAGTTTTTTTTTCCAAATTTTTCTCCAGATACAAACGTGGTTTAATATATTTTTATTTGCAAATTGTGCTATCCGCGTTTTTTTTTATACCGCTTGAGTATAGACATTAACAAAATATATACATACAGAATAAAATCTTATAAAATCACAGACAACAACAAGAAGCAACTAAAAGAATTTGGCTAGACTATATATCTGAACACATATTTAAAAATCAAATTTGAAAGTTTCAAATTTAATTGTCACTTTTCCTTTCTGCGCATGTGTAGTTGCATCAAAATAAACTTCACCTTCGTCCGTGAAGTCATAAAATGGCGAAACACGTCACACAAAAGAGTTTTCCAATTCATTTATTTTCCTAATACACACAACGACACACACACACACACACACACACACACAAACACACACACACACACACACACACACATATATATATATATATATATATATATATAATTATTTATTCGAAAATTATAACGTTATAAAATCACTACAAAAATAGCCATTTTGTTTCAACACTTCTGGTTTCTTATCAAGTGATGGTGTTGATAATTATATTTGCTCTACTCTGTATTGAGCACTCTTTTAAGAATAGTAGTTTTTGGTTATTGGAATTTATTCCGTATACACCAATCCTATACTTAGGTATATATATATATATATATATATATATATATATATATATATATATATATATATAGGGTGTATCAAAAATACCTTTTAACTTCAGACTTTTGAATAGTCAGATGATAAAATTATTTGATACTGTCGTGGGAAGTTAATTTTGTTTGGAATGTGATGTCGGCAACATTTTATGGGCATTTCGTCAATATCAAACGAAAATTGATCCACAAAGAAATAAATATAAACAAACAGGCATATTTTATTTTACTTTGGTAAAATAAAAGTCAGTAATTTTATTTATAACTCGTCTCCGTTCTGTTCGTAATGATCACAATTCCTCTTCTATATGACCCGTTCCTTAAGGACATGGACAATAATGGCTCTCCACGACTTTCTTTTTCTTTGTAGCTCTAGGCAATATTTGACCACTTGCTATTCTTCATATTCTGCAAACCATTTACTCAAACACGATAAGTATACCACTCGCTGCTTCATTTCTTGCCTTTAATATATCCTTGTGAGTGCCAGATTCTCTAAGCCCTTTTTTCTTATTATGTCTTCCAGAATTTTCAACTGTCTCTTTCTGATCTTAAGTATAGTTGTTCTTTTCGTCTCCTTTTCCTTAAAACTTCCTAGTTGCTCACATGTTTCATCCATGATATTCTAAGCATCCTTCTGTAGAGTCGCCTCTTTTTTGCCTCCTGTGGCCTCTTCATCTCTGAGCATATATTCGTCCATTCACTACCATGTATAGGTATTGATATTAATTAACATTTGAATCTGAGAAATCACGACGAGTTACTAGACTTTCGCGTCACTAGTCCCCTAACCCACTAGGGTCATAGCAGTAAATGTACTGCAACTATAGCAACTGTAATGTAGCTAGGGAAAAAGTCTACCCTTTTAAAATTGGTTTCGAATTCATTTTTTTTCTAGTTGCAAGAGAGCATGGTGATCCCTGCTACTTAAATTGAGGGGCGGGGAGAATAGATGGATTCATATATTTCCTAAGAGGATTTGTGGGAAAGTTAACTTAATAAACGCGACTGGAATTCGAACTCGGCTCGACGATTTTTTTCGATTCATAAATCTATTCACACATTTATATACGAGGTTTTAGAAGATTATTATTAGTTCGTGACATAATGAATATTAATGATGCATTAATTAATTAGATATTAATAATTATTTATTGTATTTAAAATACAATTGCGGCACAAGGCCAAAATGGGGAGGGGTTGAGGCTGGTTATCACTAACTATCTTATACATGGCTAATCTGATTCACGACCCATTCACACATTACAATTTCTACATTTACCATAAGAACTCGTCCGTCACCATTCAATCCTCCATACACCATAATACCGCATTATCTCAAGGGGAACCTACAAAACGCGCCCCCATGCCATAAAAATCAAATGATTTTAAAATATAGACTTAAAAATTTATGGATGAATAGAATGAGAGGGGAGAGAATGAACCCCAAAACAAAGTAAATATAAACACAAAATAAACTAAACATAACTGATGTTAGTAGGGGCCCGCCCAACCCTAAAAAAAGAGATGCCGCTGTATTCTGCCCCTTGGACAAAATCAGGAGGCTCTCTCGCTAAGGGAATGGGAAAGGAGAAAATGTACGGACATAGGAAATAAAAAGATGACCCAGTCGAGATCAAAAGCGGGGCCAAAACAAACTGGGGAAGTTGGAAATCTCAACTTGGATCATAACCAAAGATGCAGCCGGGAACAGGCAAGGAATAACACTTACTCACATTAACTAGGTACACAAAAGCTTGTCTAACCAAGGTGAGGGCTCCGCAGGAAAACACCCCGATGTGCCGTAGGTTGACCTAGAAGAGAAAATCAAGGCTAGCCCCGTTCAAACGAACCAAGCTCGCCTCTTTCACCCACCTTTCGCTGAAGACTGTCGAATGCAATCGTTTTTTATCAGTTCTAATCTTCATCTTGAGCTGATACTCAAAGAATCAGATTAGATACTGATGAGAAAGACGCAAGACTTCCTCCATTCGCGTCGTCCAAATCACCATTTCCATATTAATATGATTAATAAAATTTCCTATTACTTATTGATCTTTATCTTCTTATTTCGTCCGGTATCGGTACGTAAATGTGGGTTAACCGATGAGGATCAAACTCTCTACAGTCGTAATCGCTTGCTCGTCAGTGCTCCACAAGAGGTACTTACTGATTATCAAGCCGAGATTAGTCTGGCACAAGACAAAGACGCGGCTATGTGGGGGATAATATATTTTCAACCTTTTTTCCACCAAAGCATTGTTGCAAATCTGTTGACAGTCTATTGCTGTATCCATGAAAAAAAATCAAAAAAATCGGACGTTTACAGCTAAGACCACGGAGTTGAATCACCTTCATTCTTCCCATATTTGAATTGTAAGGATAAAGTTCCACTCAGCGTTTTCCAAGAATCACTGCTATCCTCGTCCTAGTGTATTCTATTGGTAAGAAGGAGGTTCCATTGGAGAAGCTTCTTCCCAAGAACAGATACTTTGTGAAACAGACTATTTTCTCGAACACTACAACCTTAACCTCAAGTTAAAGGTCAATCATGATCTATCCTTTATATCCACATAATCTACACTTTCTACTTCGCACTTTTCTATTTATTCAGTAACGCTCTATCTTGAGTAACTCTTGAGCCTTGTAAAAGGGTGGACGTTAGTAAAAGCAAAAAATAAAAAAAATCGTTGCATTAGCTGATCAAGACCAATTCGCTAGTGAATTGGTTTCCAGGAATAGTTTGATAACCATTGTTTCATGGCGATACGTTTTATTATATATCTATATTTCTGAGATGAGGTATTATGTACACTATTTACATTATTGTACGCTCCAGCCTTCTTCAGGTGGTTGGAATGTTGAACTGAACCCTTTATTTCGCTCACTGGGGTAAACTGTTCTAGTTCCACGTGCCATGTTTAATAGATGCCAGTTATTAGTTATCTCCTGTTAATTCCCCTCTCCAAGTTTTTCACTGCCTTAACCGGGTATTGAACTCATATTCTTTTGGGCCCTGTCACTGGATCTAACTAGCGCCTTTATCCACTGTACCATGTGTCCTTGAGGAGATCTGTGTATGAAGGCAATGGAAAACTTTCAGAGGGAAATTAACAGGAGATAATTAATAACTGACATCTATTAAACATGGCATGCGGAACTAGAACATTCTACGCCAGGGAGCGAAATAAAGGGTTCAGTTCGATTTTCGAACCTCCTGAAGAAGGCTGGAGCGTACGACGGCCGAAACGTTGTAATAAATGAGATAAAAAGATAAGGACAATAGTTCGAATAATGTAAATAATGTACGTTTTATTATCTTTATTATGTTAGCATTATCATTGTAAAGAACTTAATTTCCGTGTCAAATATTCCTCTTTGCTGATTCAGATATGTTTCCCGCCGTTCCTATTATTCTCCTGAGCATGGAGAAGCACCGAATAATGTTTTCAGTAGTTAAATATTGGTTTTGACAAGTATATCATTTGTCCACTGTGCTGATGTATTCGTGCACTGTTTGATCCCGGGTTCAACATATGAGTTTGGAGCCAAACAAGTAGCAACACTATTAGAATGGCGACCATTATGAGAGATGACGGACGTGTTAAGAAGCAGAGGATGAAAAGCAAATACTCGTCATTTGTCAGGAAAAGAAGAGCAAATAAGAAATTAGTTGTCAAGAAGATGAAGTCGAAAAAAGATGAAAAAAAAAATGTGAAAACAAAAAAGACAAAGAAAAGAAAAAGAAAAGGACTAAGAAGAAGAAGTCTTGAGATTACAAGTTCGAGAATAATATTGTGCAAAAGTGTTCGAAAAAGAATTAATCTTCTAAACAATTATTAGGAAAATGTCGGTAAAAATATATTTTTGGCTACATACTAATTGACTGCACGTAGGATACTACTACTACTACTACTACTACTATTAATACTACTGCTACTGATACTGCTACTACTGATACTACTACTGCTACTACTTCTACTACTACTATTGCTACTGCTACTACTACTAATAATATTGTTCTCAAGTGGAACTCACATCTTACGAAGGACTTTATGTATTAGGTTGGTGCAACAATAATGTCGTTTTCTCACATAGTAATATATGTGAGAAAACGACATTATTTTTGCACCAACCTAATAAAACGTGGGTGATCTTAGACTGTCTTATTTTATATTTGATTTTTTGCAAAAATCTTCAATGGAAAATGTCATGTTGTGATATCTGACCCAAAGTCCCTGGGTGGGATATGATGAAATGAGTATACAACAGAAATCGAAAGAATAATAATAATAATAATAACAACAACAACAATAATAACCCGATAACAGTGTTACTGAAGTTCCCAGTCAGTGTCACGTTACCCCCAGATTACACAGATTATTGTTATCATAAAGTTTTTTTTTTTGTTTGAAACATGTTTTTTTTCAACCAATTTTAATTAAGACATATTTTTCACCAATTTTAACAATATCTTGCAAATTTTTCCTGATAGTCGTCTATCAACAATAAAAAATCTTTTCCGTGTGTCAAATTACGATATTCTAGTTCTAATTGATACAATTAATAAATTCTTCTCTGTTTTCTGACTTTGTTTTCCTTCCAATTGCATGTCTCTAATTTTTTTTGTTACTTTTTTCTCTGACTTGTTCGACTCTTTCGTCATATTTCATTTTCCTTGTTTACACTCTTTCTTTTTTTTCTTCTTCGTCCTCTCTCCGTTACCTTCATATTTTTCTTCCTCTTCTTCATCTGTTTTCTTTTTCTCCTTTGTCTTCTCTCCGTCGGCTTCATATTTTTCTTCCTCTTCTTCATCTGTTTTATTTTTCTCCTTCGTCCTCTCTGTCAGTTTCATATTTTTTCTTCCTCTTCATCATTTTTTTCTCACTATACCCGAGGCACTAGACAATTTCCCTGCTGCCGACCGACGTGACAGCACGGCGGCTCATTGGTCTCAGAAGGGAGAAAAAGGACGAAGCGTTGAAAAGTTCTTGCTAGGACGTAAAATGCCATACGGGATATCCTACTGGCGTATGAAAAAGAGACAAAGAAATTGGCATGCAGTTTGCTGACAACCAAGTCGGTACGTTCTGCAGACGGAGTACATGACCACCAGGAGGACTAATGTGACCTTACTCATGGTTCCCACGGCGGAGCCACTGTTTTTTTGTCCCAACTGCCTTCAGCAAAGCAGACATAATGACGGGAGACTGTCATGCAAATAACAATGATCTGAGTTCAAGGCACATCTCCGACATACTATCCTATCGTGGTCACAACATCTTGGTGATCGTGGGAGGCTGTCGCCCCCACTGCTAGTCATGTGGTGCTGCAGTCTACTTATCAAAACCTTCCCTAGGAAGAATCCGGCACCGACTAACTGTAGCATCAACACCAGCAGCACTAAAACCAGCAGTGACAGCAGTGGTGGCAGAAATAAACCCGCAGATTCCCAGTGTCTCAAGTGAGTGGAAAGAGGTCGTGATGAAGTGTAAAAGGTCGGCTACTCCTCCTCCACCAAAAAAAAAGGCAGTTTCGCCGAAGTAACAGGCAAAACAGCAGCAACAGCTGCTGAAAGTGCAGCGTCAACAGCAGCAATAGATGGAGCGGAAGTAGCACCAGCAGCAACAGAAGCAGCTAGGACAACAGCTACAGCAAAAACAGGGTAAGAAGGAAGAAAGGAAGGAAGAAAGGAAGGGATATGAGGATAGTCATCGAAACTTAAAAATTATCATAGATTTGTGCACGGAGGGTTCCAGTTCGTTTTCATCCATCTTTGTGTAGTTCCTTGAATCTAACATTCCCGTTAGGTGCTAGACCTAGAATGGCTGGACACTGGAAGTTCAATGTCTTTACTGAACAAGGAGAACAGCTGACTAGAGTAGTACAACAGGAACTAGTGGGGGCGGTTATTGGGAATAAGTGGTGGAAGAGGCTTAAGGAGAGTGTTAGGTACTTCACCACCGAATATAACCAACAACTCGCCCTAGATAAGAATAAAAGGTGAAACCTTTCAACGAGGGTCTGTCCTGGGCGGAGGCTGGGCGGATTCCATAGAGATAGGTTGAGTTAGGCAGGCTCTGGTGCGTGCGGCTAACGAGTGCTACCGGGGTAAGGTAGTTAGACATAGGTTAAACAAGATGTCTAACGAAGCTGTGTATATGGGTGCAGAATTGCGCAAGAAAGAGATTCGTCGAGTTTATGTTCAATAAATTCGGGAGGTTGATACTCCAGAGGGGGGAATTCTGAGGTCAACAAAAGACATATACAAGGCGTTTCGGTAGCATTTCGAGAACCGTTTTATCAAAGAACCTGGTGTCTATGGCGAAGAATTTCGCAGCTATTTGGTTGATTTTTCTCGGCTTGAAACGACTGAAGCGGCTAGCTGTGAGGGTGAGATCATAGAGGGCGAATTTTACTTGGCATTGAAAATGGTCGGCAGTGTTAAGTCCGTGAGACTTGATGGTCTGCCTCACGAACTGTATTTGACACTGTCGCACATCTTTATGCCGATTCTGACTATCGTGTTCAGCAATTGGTTCCAGCAGGGGTCCATCGCCTACCGGATCTCCATGAGTGTGATCAGGCTGTTGAAAAAGGATTTAGGTGATTATTAGCCCATAACACTGCTAAACACAGTGTTAAAGATTTCGAACAAGATCCTGATGGAGTGTTTGCAGTCAGGTGCCGAGATTTTTTTGGGAGCCGAGCAGACTTGTGCTGTGAAGGGGCGAACAATTCAGAGCAACATGTATCTGATTCACACAGTCCTAGAGGGTGTCAAAACAACGTTCAAGCCGCGCTAATCAGTTTGGATCAGTCGATAGGGTAGACCATCAAAAGCTGGTTTCTGACCTGCAGGTCGCCGGTTTCAAACCCGACTTCTGCAAGTGGATCAACTTTCTGTATCTCTACCCACCCTCGTGCTGTGGTACAGGTGAGCGGAAAGAGGTTGTGCGAATTTGCGCTGTCACGGTTGGTCTGACAGAGTTGCCTACACTTTAGCGTTGCAGCTCCTCCTTCGCCGGCTAAGAGACCTGGCGTGGAATCGCTGTCCCTGGAGGTTCTCGAGCCAATGTTTCCGCGTACCTCGATTACGTATCCGTTTTACGCCGCGCCGCAGCGACATTGAGGTAGTATAGAAGGCTCTTGACGAGGATCAAGATTAACCACATCAAGTCTTCCGGCTTGCAGTTAGGTGCCTGAAAAGATGTCGCGTTTCGGAGCCCTTTTGTTATGCTGACGGACCCGTCTTTATTCTTGGAGTGTGGTTCGGGTCCGAGCTCCATATGAAGAATTGGTTGGAAGTACAGGCAAAGGTCAGATCGACTTAGCTACGAAGACGGTTGTCCGTGAATGGTAGGGTTGAGGAATGCGTCTCGTACGTCTTTCTCTCATCCTTTATCGATTGGTTGTACTTTTTTTCTACAAGAACCGTAAGAAGGGGCTCGCGGGTTTGCTTTTCTCACTCTTGTGGGGTGGTCGCAAGCATCAAGTCTGGAGAGAAGTTGTTACACAACTTCGGTGTCATGGGTGTCCTGGGAATGTCACACTTTATGAGCGATCGGGACGCATCGAGGTTGGCTTTTCGACGCCTGCGTTGACAAAGGACTCGATCTTGGAAAAGAGTGTTAGAGACGCCTTCCCAAGCCTTACCATCACTCCACCCGTTTCTAGGCCTGAGCACCGTCGTAAACCCCATAATCAGTCGAGATTCCTCCGAGAGTGTCGGGCGACTTTGAGGTTTATTCATCGGGCGAGTAACTTTTCACGGCCTCAGACTAATGTATCATGAATTAGTGGAGGACTTTATGAACGACTTTATTGATTTCTGGCGCTACACAATCATTTTACTGTAAAGAAGTATGCAGCCAAACAAAAGGAACTAGATTTGACGTCATTACGATTGATATAGTCTTTATTTGTCATCACAAATTGGAAGAGGTTTGCAAAAATATTTGTGATCTTCTGGAGCATAGCTTCTGAAATCGTGTATTTGAAATGAGCGGCTCATCAAATAAGCTGCTCATCAAATGAGCGGCTGCACATCTACAGCAAAATTATTTGAATCAGACCAGATCTGAAAAGTCCAGACCCCGCCAGTAATAGGGAGGTACAAGAAACAGGAAATGACTGTTACGTAAAAATTTTTGACTGTTACGTAAATTCATCAAAGGCTACTTAGATTGGCGTTAGGGATTGTGCTCTACGGAGATATAGAATGATGGTCAGAGGGAGAGGAAAAGGGTTATCGAACAAAGCATATGCATTACATTAGAGTCGTGTCTTGAAATGATATCGTTCTGAGGTAACGAATTGTTTTAATTATGTCTGGAAATGACATCGTACTGAGGTAATGAATTATTTGAATTTCATCTGGAAATCATATCAGTCTGAGATAAAGATTTATTTGAATTGTGTCTGGAAATGATATCGTTCTGAGGTAACGAATTGTTTTAATTATGTCTGGAAATGACATCGTACTGAGGTAATGAATTATTTGAATTTCATCTGGAAATCATATCAGTCTGAGATAAAGATTTATTTGAATTGTGTCTGGAAATGATATCGTTCTGAGGTAACGAATTTTTTTAATTATGTGTGGAAATGATATCGTACTGATGTAATGAATTATTTGAATTCTATCTGGAAATTATATCGTTCTGAGGTAACGAGTTATTTAAATTATGTCCGGGAATTATATCTTTTTGACGTAACGAATTATTTGAATGTTATCTGGAAATGATATCAGTCTAAGGTAACGAATTATTAGGTTGGTGCAAAAATAATGACGTAATAATGTCGTTTTTTGACGACGACAAAAACGACATTATTACGTCATTATTTTTGCACCAACCTAATATTTCAATTATGTCTGGAAATTATATCGTTCTGAGGTAATGAATTATTTTAATTGTGTCTGGAAGTGATATCGTTCTGAGGTAACGAATTATTTCAATTTTGGGTAGTATGTATTATTTAGAAATGTTGCATGAAATTCTATTTTTGTACGTTTTTCAGTAAATCGGATTCTGAATCAGAAATAAGTTTTCAAAGGCCAGGTCCAATAAATATGCCCTCTTTTAATGTAACTTCCGGCACACCATAAATCTTTTGACACAAATACTTAAAACAGATTCCACATTTGATATGTCTTTATCAAATTGCTTCATTTATGCAGAATTAATATGAAGCAAGAAAGACAAGAGATTTTACGGATTAATTATAAAGAAAAAAGAATCTGTGGAGAGTCATGATCACCTCCAACCTGAAGGGACATGGTATTAAAATATTAATCCTATTTTGAAATAAAGTTTGCGGACCAGGACAAAAAGAAGTAGGCTCGCTACAGGGTCAGTTTTTTGTTGAGGGTATAAGACAATGGACAAAAGAGAAAAAAATCTCTTGTTTTGGGATTTAAATGACATTGAGGAAACAAAACCTTCATAGTAACTAGTCCTCTATTTGTGCATTCAAAATTCAATGATATAACAAAAAAACAAAAACAAAAATTAAAATGAAATCGCTTATACTTTAATTTCCATTAACCAAGCACGTGAATTTGATTTACCAATTCCGGATCAGTATGTTAATTATGATCATGAAGGTATCCAGTAAGAGGAAGAAAATGACATAGCTTAAAATGAAGAACTTTTCGCGATAGACTCAAGTAATAATCTACGGGCATACACTGAAGATGGAATTAATACTTTCAATCAAGATGGTGCAAGAAAGCCTCATATGGTCACATTCCATGAGAACATCTTGCTCAGCCTATATACTTTTCAGCCGGCTCTATTGTTTTGTACTAAGTTGTGCAATCGTCGACTTTATTCCTAAACACAAAACACAATCTTAGATCAAATTCTTTTAGTTTGACAATAAAAGAATTTGACAATAATGCGGATCAAATATGAAACAATATGTTCTAAAAACCAGGCATTGGGTGAACAGTTGCGATTTCAATTCCTGTGTTAGATAGAGCTGAATGTCAAGTATTTTGATTCAGTGGACCATCGACATAAAGGTGGGTATTCAACAATAAAAAAAGAACAATTCGCTCACGTGAATCGGATTAAAAGCTTCGGTTCAAAATTCCCAAAAGGTCAACGAGTACGAAGGAATTTGAACCGTTCTAAGAAATATGATTTGTATTTCCTGCAAATATCTGTGACGAAAACCGAACACCCCCCACCCAATTAATGAAGAAACTGTTGCCTAATTTGGTAAAATACTGTCCTGTTTTCGACGTTCCTTCTTGAAAGCCGTCCTGGGTAGATATTTACCCACGGCCTCACGCAGCAATTTATGGCACAAGGCCGAGTTTTATCTGGGGCAAAAATTCCCTGTGGACCTCGTAAAAACGGAGTCAGTTTCCTGAGACGAGAATCTGCCCTTCGACAAAGCCGTCCTGGGTATAACGATAAACTACATCCGCGTCTTGTGTAAGACGATAAACTACGTCCAACAGCAAGGCCTCTGATTCCCTTTAATTGCTGGTATTCCTGACCCGGGGTGGTAGCACCTGTTCGGGTCCCAGTTATGGGCAAATAGTTAACCCCAAACTGGGGTCAAAACACTATGAAAGTATAAAAATAGATTTTAATACCAGAAATAAATTTTTGTAAAAAATTATTACCAGCAATAAATTTTTGAAGGAAAAAATTATATTTTAAAAACAAATGTATTGCTGGTAATAATGTATTATTACCAGCAATACATTTAAAAAAAATATTAATAGCAATACATTTTTGAAAAAAAAATCATATTACCAACAATTAATTTTTGGGAAAAATATTAACAGCAATAAAAATTCTGACGGCATTAAATAACCCATTGAGGTTGATATGCTGTAAAACAAACTAAACCAAACCCTTCTTAGAAATATTGAAGTCTATCCAAGGTATCCTTGAGAAAATTAGCAATTCAGATTGTTCTGTAAGTATTACTGAGTGTGCCACAGAAATACCTCACACATTTAAAACTGTCACCTGTTTGGTGCTAGTAAACTTAGGCAAGCGGTAATGGTCTTTTCATCTAGCTCCTGTCTTACCATTTTTCTTTTCAGGTACCATTGTTATGCGTGTTCTTTAACGCATATCCTTTTTGTATTATTAATGATTCAAAAAACAACAAAACTCAAAATGTGAATCAACCAGGCATATATTGAAATAACATACAAGAACAAAAGATACAATAATTTGTATTCAATGTATAGATTAAGGGAAAAGAAGTTGCTTCCGTTTTAGTATATTTTGATTTGTAATTGATTGTTCAAAAGAAAATTCTCTTGAGAGAGAAATGTTCAGGAATCAATGTTAGAACAAGTCTTCTGTTAGAATAGATAACACAAGAATACAATTGATCAGAAAGTGTGTTGTGTTAGAGAAATCAACAGAGTCTTGTTTGATTGAATCACAGAATATATATGTATATATATATTACAAAATTCTGTGTGTGCGTTTGAAATGTTGTGAGTAAAGTCATAGGTTTGTGTTGACAGACGAAATTTAGTGGACTCTACTGGCGCCTTGTGAAAAAGTCGCCTCTTTTAAAGCTACAGATAGGCTACCAGCGAAACCGCGGGAAAAGTTGATTTTTGCACTAAAATATGTGATTAGTTAAAATTTGACCAATCGCTAAAGTTGTACTAACGAAACAAGTAAGCAAGTTCAAAATCGAAAAATTCAAAGCAACGACTGCGATGGCTAAATTGTCCCATAGAAAGGCAGTATTGATTTATTAGCCAATAGCAGACGAATAAAATGTGGGCGTAGAAAAACATAGCATTCGCTACACAATCAATAAGCAACTGAATCCTTTTGTCTCACTATATCAACTTTAAGTAAATGGGATATCGGCTAGGAACTACTGGTTCCTTAAAACGCTCTATCTTGCATTCAATAACACGCTCAATGGCATCGACAGGAAAACCATTTTCAACAAAAATCTATTGAATCTTTTGAGATTCTTCATTTAAAATATTATAAGAAATCATTAAAGTTCAGTTGATTTCAGGAGAATGTTGCGGGTCTTCGGAGTTCCAATTTATGTATAAACCTGTAAGCGTTATCATCATGGCTTAAGTAAGCAAGTTCAAAACCGAAAAAGTCAAAGCAACGACTGCAATAGCTAAATTGTCCTATAGAAAAGCAGTATTGATTTATTAGCCAATCGCAGACGAATAAAATGTGGGCGTGGAAAAACATAGCAGTCGCTACACCATCATGGCTTGTACTCGTGTACACTGTGCGCTTGCTGTTGAAACGTTTTTAAGTCTGGTGAATCTGTAATTGCAACTCAGAGAGATTTCCGTGTTCATTTCATGTTACGTCGGAATGTTTGTTGGTCCGAATAGAAAATCGATATTGCTCTCGGGTTGAAAATTTTAGGGTCACAGGAAAGACAACCTAGAAGACCTCGAAGCTCTCGAACTTCCGGGTGATGGAAAACTTTGGAAATCGTCTACAAGAGTTTATGATGATTAGAGGCCAACATCTGGCGGGTGTCATTTTAAAAACCTAATGAATAAAAACGGTAGCCCTTTGTTTAAACAACACTGAAAGAATATTGATTAATAGCAGTTACCTTGTTCGTTTTGCCAACCTTTTCTGGGAGGTATTTAACATGTGGGAGATATTTAACATGTGAGAGGTATTTCTGACGTACCCTCTATTTGTAAAATCTAACAGAACAAAGAAGTATATTTTTTCTGAGGGTGAGAAAGAACGCTGCTGATGTAGGGTTTATTTTCAATGTTTACCACGGGGATTAGTGAGTGTCTTTAATGTTTATTCGATTATTACTAAAAATGAAAAAAAAAAAGAAAAGTTTTTTTATACCAATTTCATTTTCCGGTCAGATTTTCTTTTCTCTTTGGTTGGTCGAACAAATTAACTGAAAGTAAATTGCGAAAGTGATTATAAGTCGAATACGTAAGTTGGTGCGCCGACATTTGTCCGGTGGGCTGACAGGTGAGTGACGTTGGAAAACAACGAGGGCCAAAGATTTTGTAAGATTCGCTTGGGTTGAATGACAACAAAATTGGCAGAGTTAGGAGAGAGAAAGAGGCGTTATTCAAGTGGACATCGGTGAATTTAATGAGGTGAAAAGAAAGATGAAAGGGAAAAGGAAGATGGAAACTAAGAGGGTAGGTACGAAGTGGAAAGAAGATTAAAAAAAAAGACTTTAGCCAAGTGGACATCGAGAAAAAAAGCAAGTGAAAAAAGAGAGATGAAAGAGAGAGTGAGGGGGAGTGAAATGGCTTGTGTGTGTGTGTGTGTGAGAGAGAGAGAGAGAGAGAGACGTTATCCAAGAGAAGATCCGTAAATATGAGGTGAAAAAGAGAGATGAAAGAGAGAAAGAATAAGGAATGAAGAAGAAGAAGAAGAAGAAGAGAGAGAGAGAGAGAGAGAGAGAGAGAGAGACTAAATGGAAAGAGGAATAGAGAGAGGAGGTTACTCGAGAAGATCCGTAAATATGACGACGTGAAAAAGAAAGAGAGAAAGAATAGGGAAAGAAGGAGAGAGAAATGAAAGAGAGAGAGAGAGAGAGAGAGAGAGCGAAAGGGAAAGGAAAATAGACAGACATTACCTAAGAAAATACCCATGAATATAACAAGGTGAAAAAGATAGATAAAAGAGAGAAAGAATATTAAATGAAGGACAGAGAGAGAAAGAGAGAGAGAGAGAGAGGGGAGAGGGCTGTAGAAAGGCAAATAGACAGAGGGACGTTTCCTAACAGAAGATCCGTAAATATGACGAGGTGAAAAAGAAAGAAAGAATAGGGAAGAAGATGAGAGATAGAGAGAGAGAGAGAGAGAGAGAGAGAGAGAGAGCGATAGAGAGATAGATAGAGAGAGCGATAGAGAGAGAGAGAGAGAGAGAAAAAAAAAAGAAGAGCGAATTGGAATGGAAAATACAGACATTATCCAAGAGAAGAACCGTAACTAGGACGGGGGGAGAAGGATAGATGAAAGAATAGGGAATGAAGGAGGGAGAAGGAGAAAGAGAGTGGAAAGGGAAATAGAGAGAGGGACGGTTAACCAAGCGAAGATCCGTAAATATGATGAGGTGAAAAAGAGAGATGAAAGAGAGAAAGAATTGGTAATGAAGGAGGCACAGATGGGTTAGGTGGAAAAGAATTGTGTAAGAAGAAGTGAATGGAGAAGAAGAAGAGAGGAAAAAAGAAAGGGAGAAACAGAAAGCGATAGATAGAAGAAGAAAGTTTAAATTGAAAAGAGAGGGGTGATACAGATGGTAAGAAGAAATAGTGAAAGAGAGCGGCGAAGATGAAGGGTAAGGAGTGAAGGAAAAACAGAGAGAAGGTAAAAAGAAAAAAAATAGACTGAAAGAAGAAGAAGAAGAAGAAGGGGAGGAGAAGGATGGGAGGAGAAGGAGTAAGAGAAGGAGGAAGAGGAGAAGAAGAAGAAGAAGAAGAAGGAGGAGGAGGAGGAGCCTATTTCGACTGGATGTTCTAATTTTGTAACCAGGAATATGAATCGGTGTTCACAATCTGGGTTATTCTGTTGCATTTACTTTCGCACTAATACTCTTAGGGAAAGGCATGAACCGTTCTCTTCACCCCCAGCTATGTAGTGTAGAGTGCGTTTTCTAACCTTGGGTCGAAAATAAGAATTCTTAATGCTACCAATTTCGTTCTTGAATCATCTAAATTCCTCTTTTATATACTATGTTCCTTCAAGGACATGTGTGATCATAGCTCTCCGCGACTTCCTATATTTTGTCTCCCTAAGTAACTCTGGTCCCTTTTGTCTTTGTAGGTCTTGATCTCCAACCCATTCAGCCAAAGTCGTTAGCTGGGGTAGCCGTTGTTTTCCCTTACTTCTTTTGCCTTCAAAATGTCCTATGGGTGTTAAATTCTCCAGACCGACATTCCTTAATAAAAGAACCTGTCTTTCTGATTCTAAGCAGGGGGTTTCTTGTTCTTGTTGTTTTTTTTAAAACTTCTTCGCCGCTCATATGTTCTGTCCATGATGTTCTTAGCAAAACACTTTCAAGTCTCGTTTTCATCTGTGAGAAAATTGTCCAGCATTCGCTACTACAAAGGAGATTAAATATTACATAGCCATTCAGCGCTTATTTCTCTGTTTCAATTGACATTGTTATATCACTTAATACTTTGCTTAGTTTCTGAAAGGCTTCTTTTGCTATTTCTATGCGCTTTCAGATTTCTGTGTCATATTTTCTGTCGTATGTTAGTGTACGATTCCGTTCAGTTGATGCATCTGATGGATTTTGACGTCCCCAGTATGTAACTCATTCAGAATGTCTCTTTTGCTAACTACCATGTTTTCTTATAGCTAATAATCCTTACTTTACTAACTTATCTATTCGTTCTTTGAGTTGTCGTTCAGAGTCTGCCATTAAAACAATGCCATCAGCTTACATTAAATATAGCGCTTTTTAAAAATTGAATTTACACTAAGCAAGACAGTAAAACCACTAAAACACAAAGGGTTACAGGATGTGAAAGTATTAGAAAACAGAAAAATTACTAAAGAGTGAAAACAATAGAAAAGTAATCAGGAAGACAGTAGTTAACGATTGACATTGCATTTAAATTTGTGAAGATTAAAGTTAACTGTTAAACAAGGAACCGGAAGAGATTTCCGTAAGCGAGAAGAAAAAAATCGACTGTCAACTAATGAGACCTAATTACTAATCTAGTACTGCGTTGAAATTCATAAAATCTAGGTAACATAGTGGAGAGCGATATTTAAATGTATAAGAAATACAGGATTTGACATGAGGCCAAAATGTAGAAATAGGTTGGGTTTCATTTAATAATTAAAACTTAGCTAGCAACAATCACTGACCCAAACATACTACAATATTCCTTACACCAAAATAATGCATTCTTACTTACCATTCTTACTACATCCACCATAATACCTCAGAATCTCCACGAAGTCTTAACTAGTACGCATCTATAGATTCTTACTTGATGGGGGGGGGATAAGACAACAATATGGAAACTAAGCCCCAATGTGTATTTACAAATATGAATAAAAAAAACTATTTTACAAGAAACTAAATAAAATACTGTTAGTAAGCCCTCCACCCCAATTCTTAATGAAGCACTCATCCGAACAATTACCATGACAATATTTATAGAAAAGGCACAGCAAAGCAACTTGATGGCGGTGGGAAGTGACTAAAACCTAGACGTCAGGTCAGGACCAATAATTATTCCTTGGATTTTATCAAGAGTCTCTAAATATATAACAGGAGCACCAGGCCAGATGTGGTAGCAATATTCTAAGTAGACTTATAGGCATATATAATAGATTCTGGAGAGAAAAAATGTCTAGCACAATACAGTGAACCCACTTTCTTAGCAGCTGACCCAGCAATGGATTCAAAGAGTCTTTCCACTTCATGTTATCCGAATATGTTAGTCCGAGAAGGTGCAACAACTGGAGATTAGCTTCAGCCACGCAGAAGGTAGAAAGGGGTCTCTCAGATTAATAGAGAGTTTTGTCATGATTTTTATTTTTCCATTCAATACAACAATTTCTGTTCGTGATATTGTTCTGTCATATAGCTCGACATTGCCTTATTGGTATCTACTAAATTTATCATAGCTTGACACAAGGCTATCAATCAGGACACAAAGTGTTATGAGTTCAATATCTGGTTAAGGCAGTGGAGAACTTGGAAAGGTGAATTAACAGGAGATAACTGATAACTGACATCCATTAGAAATAGCACGTGGAACTAGAACATTCTACTCCAGCGATCGAAATAAAGGGTTCAGTTCAACATTCCAACCACCTGAAGAAGGCTGGAGAGAACAACGACAGAAACGTTGTGATAAATATAGCAACAAAGATGAGGACAATAGTCCGAATAATGTAAATAGTGTACATAATACCTCATCTCAGAAATATAGACAGATACTAAAAGGACAAAACGTTGTAATAAATATGGCGACAAAGATGAGGACAATAGTCCGAATAATGTAAATAGTGTGCATAATACCTCATCTCAGAATTATAGAGAGATACTGAAGGGCAGAAACGTTGTAATAAATATGGCGACAAAGATGAGGACAATAGTCCGAATAATGTAAAGACAGATACTGAAGGCTATCAATGGGAGCGATATCGTAACGGCAGCAAAGATTTGCTAGACGCTAACCAATACTTGGTTCTAACATTACCTTATTTGTCTACAATTTTCCTATCAGCAAATCGTACGGTTTTCAGCACCAAACCTCCTGGCATTTTTCCAGGCTTTTGACTGTTGTGGTCATGAATTATGAAAGAATTTTTCTTCTTAATCTGAAATGTTCAGTGGAAGGTGAAAAATGTTTTATTTCGACGGAAAAATATTTAATCTGATTTTCTTAATGTTTAAAATAAATTTGTGGAAATGTAGAACGATTCCATACCTAATTAAATAATTCAAGCAAATTTATAATCTTACTAGTAAGTTCTTTCAGAGATAGATCTCTGCCATAGCTAATTCTTCTTAGTATTGGTCATTTGAGTTTTTTTTTCTTTCTTTGTCTCTTTCCAGAAAGAACTCCGCTCTAATCTTCCTTTAAGGTTTTTTCTTTTTCTTTTTTAATTGATGTTCTCCGTGATATTTTCAGTGTTTAAATTTAACGTTTGAATCGTTCATCATTTGGATTAAAATAATGTTCTTTTTTTTTTCTTGTTTTTTGTTTTCCTTTCCTTTTTACTCTACTGCTATCGAATTGACTAACTGACTATTCACTAATGATTCTAGGAACAGACTCCCACTACCTCCTCTCCTCTTAATGTCAATTTAATATCGCATGATCAAAAAGATGTGTGGACCGCAGATCGACTCTCCAAATAAGTTATCTGAATGTATATTGTTTGGAATAACTTAACTGGATGTAAAACCCAGGACTGTTTTTTAAGTTCTTTCAAAGGTTTCTACCAGTTTTAATTCTTTGTTGAATTTCTAATGGATATTTCGACTTTAACTAAGTTAAAACATAATAAATTCATATTTTAATAGGAGTAGATAGGCTTTCCTGTCGTTCAGTTCATACTCCTCCCCCGTTATTTGAACATGAGAAAATCCTCATCCCTTGTTTACTGTTTAGGAAGGCGTTCCCGATTCCTTATTTTTTCTCAAACTTTAATTGTGGTGCTGTCATACTAATTTTCATTGCCATATTAACAACATTTCGGCCTTTGTACGCTCTGTTGATTGGAAATTTTTTCAATATCTGTCTATATCTCTGAGATGAGGTATTATGATTACTTTCATTATTTACATTATTCGAACTGTTATTCTCATCTTCATTGCTATTATTACAACATTTCGACTGTTGTACGCTTTGGCCTTCTTCGGGTGATTGGAATTTCGAATCGAACCCTTTATTAATATCTGAGACATCCGGAAGAGGCATGGCACATGGAACTAGAACAATCTACCCCGGTGGACGAAATAAAGAGTTCGGTTCGAGATTCCAATCACCTGAAGAAGGCCGGAGTGTACCACGACCGAAACGTTGTAATAATGGCAATAATAATGAGGATAACAGCCCGTGTAATGTAAGTAATGCAAGTATGAAATTCCTGTGGAAATTCCTGAATTGTACCGTTCAATATTTGAGCTTAAAATCTTTAACAAAATATTGCAACAATAATCATAAATCCATGTCATTATTTAAAGAAAATTGACGAGTTTTTCCATTCCACTGAAGCAGACGTTAAACATACAAAAGCGTTATTGCCTTCACCATTTTCTTTCCCTTTCTTTCTTTCTTTCTTTCTTTCTTTCTTTCTTTCTTTCTTTCTTCTTTTTATGTCTCTATTCTTTCTTTCTTTCTTTCTTTCTTTCTTTCTTTCACGTATGTCTCTTTCTTTCACTCTTTCGCAGAATGTCTATTCTTTCTTTCTTTTTTTCTTTCTTTCTTTGTTCGCTTTATGTCTCGATTCTTTCTTTCTTTTTTTCTTTCTTTCTTTCTTTGTTCGCTTTATGTCTCGATTCTTTCTTTTTTCTTTCTTTTTTTCTTTCTTTCTTTCTTTTTTTCTTTTTTTCTTTCTTTGTTCGCTTTATGTCCTGATTGTTTCTTTCTTTCTTTCACTGTATGCCTCTATTCTTTTTTCTTTGTATGTCTCTATTCTTTCTTTCTTTCATTGAAACGAAAAATCGTTTTTGATATCTTTTCTGTCTTTTCCTCGGAACAAGAAGAATTATATTATGACATGAGTTTACCTATGACTTCAATAATGACGTCCTATTTTGTAAAGGCTTTATTATTATTGTCACTGTTATTATTATTATTATTATTATTTTTATTCTATTTCCTTTGATTTCTCTTGTATACTCATTTCTTTCCGGGTCCCACCCTGAGATCTAAGGTCAGAAATGGCATCATGACATTTTCCATTTATAAAAAACCCCACCTATTTTACATCGATAAGGCTCTTCGCAAGATGTGGGCTGTACTTGTGAGAACAATTTTTTGTATTTCATTAAGGTATGGGCTCCTAGGAATTCCTCCAATGAATCTGTTGGAATCCTTCTCAATTAATCCGAGGGCTATATATATATAATTGTGGTCACTGCATAGAGATAAATCTATGCAATACCTATGTGTTATGTTTTTTCAATTCAAATGTTTTAAGGTTTTCATTTGATCCACATATTTTTTCTCCTTTTGATATAATTCCTAAAGTTTCAATGGTAATGGTAATATTAGCCGTTTCCTTATAAGGAAACATTCGACATTCATTGGTCGAACAGCCAGTACTGCTATCGGATGAAATTTATTTTTCTCTTAAAAGATATTTTTCAGAAAATAGGTTTCTCAAATCCAGTAGCTATTATCGCTTTTTCCACTATTGATGGCGGTTTCCTTCCTAACCTTTTGTATGAAGTCGTGTGGAATGACAACCTCTTGATTATGTGATTATTTTCTCTTCTCAAGTCCAGTAGCTGTTTTCGCTTTTTCCACTATTGATAGTGGTTTCCTTCCTAAACCTTTATTTGAATTAACGTGGAATGTCAACGTCTTGATAATGATAATTTGGGAAGGTATTAGAATGATCCAGAAGTTATACTGGGAACCAATCGCCTGCATACCGAGAGAAAATGAATCCAGTAAATATACAAAAATAGAAAGGGACGTAAGACAAGGATGTGTCTTCTCACCGGACTTATTAATTTTATACAGTGAAGCGATTATTAATGAATTAAAAGTGCTATCTGAATTCATTTTTTGGCGGCCGCAATCTTAACACAATGCTGATACCAGACACAGAAAGAAACAAGAAACAACCCACATGCAAATTTCCAATTGGAGATATCAAAATCATGCAATTACAATAATTTAAATATCTGGGAAGTGCTTTAACAGAGAACGGAAAAAATGACTCCGGAACCCGAAGAGGCATTGGGATATCGAATAATGGCTTCCCAAAAATAAGTAATGTATCAAGAAACGGGAAAATAACGTTAGAAAAAATGAACGACTACTGAACTGTTATGTAGTACAAGTCTATGAATATTGGATCATATTCGCACACATGAAGAAGAAATTTGAGGCAGTGGAAATATGGTTCTACTGAAGGATGCTGAGAATACCATGGACTGAACATGTGAGCAATTATGAAGTTTTAGTGAAAATGGAAACAAAAAGGACACTTATACTTAGCATCAGAAAGAGACCGTTGAAAGTTCTAGATTACATAATGAGAAAAGGGTTTGGAAAATTCGAATATCATAGGGTGCTGTAGCATACCTACGAACGATAATGGGTATCTCTCAATTCACATAAATACTGTAGTAAATACTGTATATTGGTCTGCAGTTAGAGATTCATTATGGAATTAACTTGACTCACTTCTAACAGTTGACTACTTCTACGCGCCGCTGGTGAATCTTATATGTGTTGTTCTTGCCCTAAGTATTATCGTTCATTACCAACCTTCGTGTGATTATTCTATTCAGTAAAATTCCCTAGGTTACAATATAGGACAAGTGGCACAAGGAAAAACAAAGCATAACCTACTTAGAGAGCTTGTGTAAATGGATGGTAGAACAGGGTTTGGGAGAGATGAGAAAAGATCAAATTTATTAAGTACTACACAGGAAGGAAATTGTTTAGAGCCATGGTTGTCAACATCCTGAAAGTACTTGGCACACAGAAGAAGAAGAATTCAGGTGATTCAAAATTAAAACGTTTCCTGCAACATCTAACAATCATGAATCGAAGAATATTAACAAGCAAGACTAATCGATAATCAATGTATATTTTAAATTATCGAGTTGTTGGATCAAAACTAGAATTAAAAAGCTTTCTAAGGTTTATTCCGGGTACAAATGTAATTATTTAAACTAAAAGAGTGGGTCAAATTACTGTTCTATCTTGTGTGTAAATAAATTTCCGAATCGCCGAATATTAATAAAAATCGAAGGCCACTCGATGAACAATGTGTATTTAAGACAAATGTCTTGATAAATATTTTGGAATATTTATTATTTTCAACTCGAATTTGAATATGGAAATTAAAGTTTTAATTTGTTTCTTTTTCGTGTAGTTTCGAATTATTTTCCTATCAAATAGTTACCAAACTGAATTTCTCTCTTCCAGGAGAATAATGGACGTCCAAAAATGAGAAGAAATATATTTGGTCATAAAGCTTAACTTGTTTTTTTTTTTTTGATCGACTCTTCAAGAAAATTGACCTGCAAAATATATGCAGCTATTTTAAAAGGTCAATCTAGGTCAAGATCGGTAAGTAAAGTGCAATCATTGGTCTGTAAGCATAGTGTGGTACAAGGTCTAAACAGCGAAATGCCCAGTAGGTTGTTGCAGAGGTGTTGCGTGGTCAATAAGGATGTTGCCCCCGCAACCTTTTAGAAGAAAGGTGTGAACAGGCAATGAGTGGACAAAGGCAGAGGTTTAAAAATAATAAACGTCGATTTTTATTTTTTCAATATGTACAAGAGTGTACTGTCTGAAGAAAAATGCTTGTATCAGTACCGGGTCCGGTATGACTGGTTTCGGTCAGGGGAATTTGATCGGTAGTATCGGCGAAACTAGTGTAGAGTTGTCAGCAGCGGTAGCTGGTTGACTGCCGGGTTGGAGAGTTGTCGGCGGCAGTATCTGGTTGGTTGATGATATTTGAAGATTTTCTGGTCAGTTAGGGCGAGTCCCTAAGCAGGACCGAGTCAGTGTGGTGATACGACTTCCAGGGAGTATCAACCAACCACGGAGGCGGGATCGCGCCGAAGGATAACTTGAGTTAGCTGGAGTCAGAGACGTGTTACATCTTCCTGGGCGGAAACGGGATCACACCGAAGAGTATCTCTGGGTGAAGCACCAAAAGCTCACAAAGGTAGCGTACGGATCCAGGCCCCCGGGCTGAGAAGCTTGGGTACTGTCGGAAAAAAGGGGCTAAAAATATATGGAACGATTTGTTCAAGTACTCCCTGGCTAGAGGGAGTAGAAAACCGTTGAGATAAAATTACTCCTCATGTTGTTCGATGATTGGGTAGTATTACTTAATCTGATACTATCAAAGTACGGTTCTGGATTCAACCATATTGAGCCAGTCGTCCAGTTACTCACACGCTGCTGAACTTAAATCTGCGAGATAAGGGTTTGTGAAGGTCATGGTCGTTTTTCTAAGGAGCGGCTAATGGCGGCTGTGACAGAGGGCATTAATATTTGAGGTTAGCTTGTTAGCTATTCTTTTCAGAACTTTCAATTCAATCCTTTTTTCTGAAGATGTTATTATTTTATCAAGTATTATGTTTAAATTTCTTAATCTTCAGTGATGCCTTTCACTGTTAGAGAAATTGTCAACTATGCTTGAGATTTAGTTGAATTGGTTTGGATGAATTTGTTTATCGGTATATCAGTCTCTATGGGTTATTTAATGCCGATATATAAATATTTTTAACACAATTTTATGGCTTCAACAATAGATATTTTGAATACAATTCTATGATTTCAACTATAAATAAAATGTATTGCCGGTCATTTTTCAGTTGTAGCAATACATTTGTAATATATCTATTGTAATCAGTTTCATATACCTCACTGTCACGCCATTGTCCTTAAACGTCACAGTTGACTCGTTCAAACGTATTCCTCGCTGTCCATAATCTCCGTGAAGAAAACATTTTCGTATTGAACGGTACGAAAAAGTTACGGAGGTCAAGATTAACCGCAACAAGTCCTCTGGTTTGCGGTTAGGTGTCTGGAAGGGGGTCGCTCTTCAAGAGCACTTTGGTTGGACTGATGGACCCATCCGTATTCTTGGAGCGTGGTTCGGGTCCGGGCTCCAGCTAGAGAAGAAATGGTTAGAAGTACAGACAAATGTCGGAGCGTCGGTCCAGACTTGGCTCCGAAGGATGTTGTCTTTGAAAGGTGTGCCCCTTACGTATTTCCTCTCATCCTTTACTGGTTGACTGTACTTCATTTCTGCAATGATCGTAGGAAGGCGAATCAGCGCTTGTCGTCCACCCTCTTGTGGGGTGGACGCAATCAGAAATTGCTATAGGTGCTATAGAATAGCCCGCCCGGAAACTCTTCTGATTTAAATCTAATAATCTGTGAGAATCTGTGGTCAATCTGCGAGGAACGAGTTCGTGTTATGGACATAAGAAGTACTAACATTGGTCTATGTATCATTGGAAAAATACGAAAAAGAAGTAAATAATAACAGAATTTTAAATTTAATAACGGAAGGTTGATTTGTATTGGAATAGTGAAAGGTGCCTTGGAAAATCTAAACAAAGTATTAAATAACAAGAACATTTTGTTACAATCAAACTGCTGAACTACTATATAATATCAATCCATCTACACCCTTGTGCAAATTAATTGAAACAACCTCTTTAGTTTCCTTTCTTCCACCATACGGTCAGTTTTAGACCCACTGGAGTGATAGCGTGTAAACGATTTCTATTTTTTCCACAGATTAAGTCATTTGCAGTGTGCAGTAATATGAATCTATTTTCGGGATGTATGATGAAATTTGTTTGACCTTGAAAATTCTGGTTTCATCCGTCATTGCATCAGAGTTTTATCACGCCCAGACACTATTGTCTCGACTGTCGATTAGTTGTCCTACGGCCATTGTCTGCGATGGTCATTACTCTAAGGAAGCGTACAAAAATTGTAACGATGCACGAACACACCGACACGCCTTACCAGTGAGCAAATCAAAGTACTATAGATTGTCCCAGAATCTCTCTTGATTTAAATCCAATCGAGAATCTATGGCCAATCTGCAAGGAAAGACTTTGTGGAATGGATATACGAAGTACTAACATGTGCACTGGGTCATGTTTCATTGGAAAAATACGAAAAAAAAGTAAATAATAACGGAATTATTCGTTTTGTTGCAATTAATTTACACAAGGGTGTATTTAAAATGCTATAATTATCAGAAAATATATTCAGTTTAAATACATAAGGATTTATAAAAATGAGTCCAGAGGAGAGGCAGACTTCGGCTCATTCTCTTTGTTTACTCGTGGTTCTTGCTACACAAAAAGGGAAGTTAGCGATTGAAATATAAATGCCCATTTCAATTTATGTTTGCATGTTTACATGTATAGTTTCATTCTGCGAAATTTAATAAAATCTTATAATTATGTGAATTTTTTCGGGTTTAAAAAAATGAACGGGTTTTTACCCGGGTAATTATTCGCGCCATTTTTTCCCTCTCATTCCTTTTGGGTTTCATTTTCTTTTTAACCTGTATTCATTTTTTGTAATATCAATTTTGTAAAAGTTTAACCTAAATTTACTTAATGATCCTAAGTAATTAACTGAACATTTACTTTGTAACCATCTCTATGCTGTTATGTTGTAGGTACCAATAAAGTTAAGAGAATAGACTTATATCATAGACACGAACAGATCGGAATAGAGTGACAGCCAGTTATCTCTTTTTCTTTTATTATTCTCTTTCTCTCGTAACTTTTGCTTGCTAGAAAAAAATTCAGATTGTATAGATCAGACCCTACTCTCTACACTCGTCTGCAAATATCTTTGTATTCGGAGACCTCACTGCCCATCATGTTAAGAGCTTGATCACTTTAACGTCAATTACCTCGCTAGCATTAAGACTTTCAATTGCTCAATCTCTCACTCAAATAGCAGACTTCCCCACACTTTTCATTAGAAATTCTGATGGACACGCTTCTCTATTTGAACTCTCTTTATTACTGCCTCCCGGGACTCATGTCGTATTCTTCAGCTCTGTCCTCTTGGCAACTTCGATCACGTGTTAGTATCTGTAGATATTTCTTTCCGCTCTCTCATTATGAAAGACACCCCTATTAACAGGACATCTTTCGGATATCAATGAACTGACTGAGTAATTTTTGAAGTTCTTCACGATTTCTCCTGGAATTATATTTCTAATCATCCTCCTGTGAAATGTGCCCCTTAAGTCACTTTCCGGTATGGATGCTTTCATGTCATCACAGAAACACCGAACGAAACTATAATATTCTCATTGGTTCGCCTAACCTACAGGAATCACTTCTTCCGGCTATACCAGCGCGACAGCTCGGATTATAACATAATTGTCACCGCTCGTAATGAGTATGTGAGTTCTCAAAGAGACAAAGTCGCTATTCGCTGATAGACCCTGTTTTCTACTGAGTCATATGCAAATAACTCCGTCCAAGGATTGCGGATTCGACGGTATTCCTGCAATTTTCCTATGAAATGCTCCTGAAGTAACTCTTTTTTTTTCTCTAAACTACACAATAAATAACTCGCTGCTTCATGCTTTCCAATTTGTTCTCCTCTTTAAGAACTCTGAGGAATCTCCTGAACCCTTTAATTATCGCCATATTAGTCTCTTACCTATTTTTAGAAAATTACTAGATGCTCTAATCAACGCCGAATAGGTGTACTTCTTACTTCACACGGCTTTCTTTCGGATAAACAATATGACATCCGTTTATCCAGGATTACCGCAAAATTGTTAACGACCATCACTGAATGGTGAAGCTCGGGATTTGGCTCTAGATATCTTGAAGGCGTCTGAAAGGGTTTGGCATACTGACCTTCTCCGCAGGCTCAAAGGCGATGGTGTCTCTGGGCGAATATTTGGCTTCATTCAAATATGCCTAACAAATCGTGTAATGTAGGTCGTTAAATTCGCATTAATGCGCACCCCCGGGCTCTATCCTCGGACCTAAGGTGATTTTTTCTTCATCAACGACCTTTCCGAATATGTATTTATGTCGATGATGCACTAATTACTCCTGTCTTAATAGCAATCCGGCAGACGTGACAAAGTAAAACTGGCAACTATCTTCGAAAAGGACAGCTAATCTGGGATTAACTGAGGTAAGGAATAATTTGTAAATTTTAACGCCTCCAAAACTGGTTTCATTTAATCATTATAAACATTTTTTCTACCTGCCATCAGCATGCGCGATGCTAACCTCCTGGAAAATAACGCTTTGAAACTTCTAGGACTCACGTTATACCTGAAGTGGGGCGATTAGATTGAATCAATTGCTTGGTCTACTGATAGGAAAGTTAGATCAGGGTCATGTAAATTTTTATCATCCGAATCCATCTTACACGCTTATAAATCTACCATTCGTCTGTGCATCAAATACTGCTGCCCTATCTAATCTGGCGATCCCGCTGTATATCCCGAGATTCTTGACAAAATTCAAAGAATGATCTGCAATATGAACTATCTTGTCTTCGTCGCATCCCTTTGTCTTTTCTAAAAATATTTTCATGGCAATTGTTCTGACGAGCATTTTTTCCCTTTATGTCTCGACTGTATAGATTTAAGCGCACTACTCGATTGGCAGATAGGTCTCACTCTTTTACTGCTGAACTAGATAAATGCAACCGCATGTTTTATGCTAATAGTTTTTTTTATTGCACTTCTCACCTGTGGAAACTCCTTCCGATTTATTGCTTTCTTGCCACCTACAGTCTTCAAAAATTTAAATGCAACGCCAATCACCATCTTTTCTCTCCCTGTTCTTTTATTGTCCTTTCTTCTGACTAAAGTCTTCGCATTCTTTTCCACTTCCAGTAACCCCTTGCGTCTTAGTGGCATTACCGCCTTCTTCTGTCTTCCTGAAACCTGTTCCTTTATTGTCCTTTCTCCTCGCGGAAGTCTTCTCACTCTCTTTCACTCCTACTTAACCCCTTGCGTTTTAGCAGTAGTATCGTCTTGTGAAATGATAAAAAAAAAAACAGAACGAAATAATTATCGATAAGATATTAAAGCTCCCACTGTAAGTAAGAGAAAGAAAAGGTAATTATTTTATATTTTTATTTGATTTCATAGCGAGACAGACATGTAAACAAAGAGACAATTTGATGAACACGAAGATGTTGATAGGTTTTTCTTTTTTCTTTTTGTTTCTTGTTTTCAACTCTATGATAATATTTCTCAGCTCAGTGTAGGTGTTGTCCAGACTGAGTCGTAAAGGAATGTATTATTTCACTGTCTTAATTCAGACTCAGTTATAATGTGTGTATGCATGTATTTGTGTATATATTAAATAGCAAAGGACGTGTAAGCCACTCGCACACAACATAAACAGGAACATAGATATTACAAGGCAAAGACACACGCAGACAGTATGTGATGGACAGAAAATCAGCTCTTCTTTTATTATATAGATTTAATTTGCTGCAATTTCTATTCGGTTCTTTTGTTTGCTGATGATGTAATATTCTATAATCGTTACTAGCGTTTTATCGGCATTGATATCGCTTCAAATAATTTCAATGTAAGCGAAAAATGCTGAGTATTTCATACACAAAACACGATGGCCTAGACCCTTTTTTCTGAATATAAAAGTCAGAATCACTTAAACAATAAAGCATTCTCCATAAAATATAAAGACCAACAAAGTTTTAAAAAAATACCAGTAAATATATTTGTACATAAAAAGAAATTCAGTAAATGGTGAAAACAGAAAACAAAATGGCGTCTCCATGCTCAGAGGCGATTGGCTATTATCCAAGAAATACGACGCATTTTCCTGTCATTATATAGGTATAGATTTTGCAGTGTAGAGCTTTTATTATTCCCTCTCATATCATAGCGCACGAAATAACTAACCGCCGTCAATTTTAGAACTTAAGACTAGAAAGTAACTCCGAAAAGCATCACCTGTCTTTCAGATAGCGGATTATCTTAGAGAAACTTGAAAATGATCGCTTGAAATACGGGATAATCAGATATCTCAGTCATAAAATAGGCTTTATACTTTGTTATCATTATCATCAGTCTCATGACCGGGTGTGGTCATTGTGCAGTTGATCACCTGACCTGTTCCTTCGATCTGAGCGACGTATTCATACCGGAGGGCTATTCATTCATGCTTAGCGTGTCTTGAGCAACTAGACATGTGGGAGCCCACCTCTCAATCCAAGTCAAATCACAGCCGATATCCTCAAACTTGAGGACACTCATTTGTCATGGACACGTCGGGGTTGGTTCCATGAAGGGAATCTTGTTCTTACTGCTCTACGGAGCCCTATCTACGTCAGTGTGCCAAATGGCTGTTGATCCAACAAGTAGGTTCTACCACCTTTTGACATGTTTTGTTTTAATTCTGCTGGCTGCCTAATCATTCATTTCACTAGAAAAGCCTGGGAATCTGCTAAGTCGCCATCGACCCGATCATGCGATATCCAGTAATGAGTTACAGTAGAGAGATCTGATATAAATATTATGTAATGTAAAAAGTAAATTAGAGCGAAACCGAAGATTGTGTTGCGCCAAAAATTTCAAATGACGAGGTCCGCCCTGGCTTTAAAATAAGCATCCGAAATTTTGGTTCTTATTTAAATTCAAACACTGGTTACTGATCCTAGTGGATTTAATTTATACAAAAGTGTGCGTATAATGTAAGTTTTGTCAACTTCATTCCTACTTGGATATAGTTTTTTATTTCTTTCTTCACGGTCCTTTCGTTTCTTAAGAGTTATAAGTCTGAAGAAGGCTGTTGAATTGACCGGACAAAAGCTGTGGGAACAAACATCAACCACGTAATATATTCAATTAACCTAGTAAATATGGGAATGACAAAAAAATTTATTTCACTAAATTTGCTGCATGTGTCCCACAGGCAGCAATGTTTATTGTTTCCATTTCTAGAACCCTACATGGGGACTCAAATATTATTTATAGCAAAAGTAAAAGTTTATGAAGTCGGGGAGCTAAGAAGGGAGGGGAGAAGCGTTTTTATGTCTTCCCCAAGAATATTAGTTCACTAAGTGAATGCAAACTCTCTCAACCTATCCGTAAAAACTATACCTTATCGTAACGCTCTAGCTCGAGTGACACCCGAGCCTTGCATAGGGTGAACTTTACTGTAAAAAAAAAGTCTTACTCGACCAGGCTTCAAATATCCATGTACATATAAAGGAAATATCTGGCCGTTTGCTGTAAATACAATTTGAATTATCTGTTTGAAAACATGATGTAAATTATATAAATTCTTACTTTCAGTCAGGGATGTGAAGATAGATTAAAGTTACCGGCGCCGAAAGTGGGTTCGGTATTTAAACCCTAACCGCGTGTGTTTCCTTTCCCCTGGAAATGTCATGGAGCCGCCTTTCTCCAAATGTGAATTAAATTGCAGTAGGTTCTCTTTCTTGCTAGTTAGGAGAAGGCAGTTAATTTTTTTAAATAGCAATCACCCCAAGTAAGGCAGTAAAGTCACTAAGACAATAGGGGTTTACTGAGTGCGGAAATAATAGAAAATAGAAACATTAATGAGGAGTGAGAACAAAAGAAGAGTAATTAGGATGACAGTAGATAGCGATTGAAATTCAAACTGACGCAGTAGGGCAGACTGGGCTCTTTAGCGTTAGCAGGGCAAAAAGTCTGGATGTTATATCATAACCTAACAAAGCTTATGGGTTACGGGAGAATGGGTCGTAAAAACAATTTTTTTTTTAAATTGGATAAAAGTTGACAAAATATTAAATTTATTTGCTAAAAATTCTAAAAAAATCAATGCATATTATACACAGAAGTTGTTTTGTAGGATTTTGAAACCCAAAGTTAGATGTATGTAAGTGAAAAGTAGTAGACAAAGACAAACGTTACAAAAAATAAAAAAAAGGCTGGAATGTTGTGGAGAGGCATTATCTGCTCGCGCATCACACAGAAAAAGATTACACAAATAAATTCGGTAATTGTAAGTTAGTAAGATGTTTAATAAATATCTTATATGAAGAAACTACACAGCTATTTCAAAATTAGAAATTTCTCGAATTATGAGATTGATTCTTGGGAACACTGTTCGTCGTAAATGAGAATATGTTTTCTTTGGTTGTTTGTTTAAATCAATATTATTTCGCCTGACAGCATCTTTATATCAACAATGGCTTGAGTCTGTAGCGTATGATTCATATGAAAGTATTAATAATGATATATTAATATTTGTAGTGAGTCATACGACATGAACTTGTTTTAACGTGTTTATTTAAAAAAAATGTATGTCTGAGAAAAAAAAAATCTCGACTCTAAATGATACAACTGGTACCAAAAATATGACGAGAGATATTGAATTTCACAGATTCCTTTTTTTTGCGGATGCAGACATTGATATATTTGCCTTAGAGATGACATTCTGGAAAAAAGTAGTCTTATTCAAATTTGATATAAAAAGTAATATGACTGTTTGTTACACTGGGCTTTTCCGAAAAAAAAATTATAAAACTTTTCAAACCGCAGACATCAAGAAATGATCGCCTCTTCTTCTTCCTCTTCTTGTATTTGTCGTGTCTCTTCAGAACATGGTCGATCATAGCCCACCACAACTTCCTGAAGTTTCTAGTATTACGGTTTGTCTTTTTACTATGCTTTTCATTCTCTGTTCTGTCATCTATTTAAAGCGTTAGGTCAGTTACTCATTACTTTTCAATAGGCCACACGAGTGTCGTGTTCTCTAAAACCTCTTTCCTCGTGATATGACTTAAAATTTAAACTGTCTTTTTCTGATCGCTTTTATAAGTATCCTATTTACTTCCATTACCCTTAAAACTTCTTTGTGACTCACATACTATCTCTATGGCATCCTCAGCATCCTTCTGTAGAACCGTAGCGCTGTTAACTCAAGAGTGATCGTATACCTTTCTATTTTAAAAGTGTAAGGGCGATTTGTGGAAAACAATCTCTTTCTAATCTTTTTTGTTTGCTGAAAGATGGAAAAATAAAGTTATTCCTTTATTTTTAGGCAAACTACTATGTCTTCTGCCAGGAAAGTATGTTCTCTGTGGCCTACTAGACAATTTCTCTCGTCAGAATCTGTTTTACACACTTTTTAAAATCATTTCATCCCAAGAAAGGCAATAAAGCCACTAAGACAAAGGTGTTACTCAATGTGAAAGAATATGATAAAATAGGAAATATGAGCATTAACAGAACAAAAATTAAAAAGACAGAAGATAACAATTGACATTGCATTTAAATTTTTGAAGGTCAAAGATCACTTGAAAGCAAGAAGTTGAAAAAGAGTTCCACAAGCGAGAAGTGTGAGAAAAGAAACTGTTAGCATAGAAGTTACAGTTACATGTACCCATTTCAAATGTAAAATAATGATGCCTGCTGGCCAATCTAGTACTGCGCTTAAATTCATAAAGTCTAGCTACCACAGACAAAAGTTAATCAGAACAATTACGATGAAAGTATTTATAGAAAAGGCAGAGGGAAGCAACGTGAAGGCGGTGGGAAAGTGATTGAAGCCGAGATGCAGGGTCAAGTCTGATGTAGCTCTTAATACATTTTGTCTTCTCTGTCCTAAACCATATTGTCATCCATTTACTCAAGCTCGCCAAGTAGGCTATGCACTGTTTTCCTCTGTCCCTCTAGCTTTCAACTTGTCCTGTGTGTGTTAAATTTTCTAAGCCCTATTTTCTCATTAAATTTCAACTGTTTCTTCCTGATGTTAAGTATAAATTTTCTTTTTGCTTCCATTTTCTCTAAAACTTCGTCGTTGCTCACATATTCGTTACACGGTATTCTCAGCATCCTTCTGTAGAATCACATATCTATTTCTTCAAGTCTCTTCTTCGTCTGCGAGGAGATTGTCCAATATATACAAATTTTCATGCGATATCCTTTCTCCAGAATAATTGAAATAGTACATCTCCCTGTTTACATGCATCTTGGAAAGTAATGTTTACCCAGACTACGTTGAATGTCGATAATTTTGACATCAGATATTATGTCCTAAGAATCATTAGCCCATGACCGCGTGTGGCTGTAGGGTCACTGTGTACATGAGCACTCGATCGGCTCCCTTCATATCTCTCGCTTGCGTGATAATATCTCTGAATAATCTTCTAGTTCATTTAGTAACTTTGTAAGGTCCTTGATAAAATCCAAAGACGGGTATGCGAATTTCTCCTGACTTCTTTTTTACGTAAACCACCGGCGCAGCCCACTCACTAAACTCTGTTTTAGATAAAATCCCAGTTTGTTCAAGTCTCTCCAATTCTTTGTCTATTTTTTCCATAGTAGCAAACGGTACATTTCGCTTCTTTTTAAAAATTGGCTGGACGTTTTCTTTTAATTCTATGTTGGCCTTAAATTTGTTGCATCGTCCCAACCCACTTGAAAATACCCCAGGAAATTGCTCGTATAATTCTTCCTTCAATTTTATGGCATCTGATGGTTCAACCTCTAACTTTTTGCAAAACGAGTTGATAGGTAGGTCCCAAACGTTGAATTTCTGCATCCAATCGATACCTACTAAATTTTCAATATCTTTCATGACGTATATCTTAAGTTTTTTGTTTTGCCGTGAAATTTAACATTCACTATTATTTCTCCCTCAAATCTTATGTAACCGACTTCGCAATTTTTTGAGTGTGTAACATGGTAGGTCTGTTGAGTTTTGTCCATGTCTGTAAGTTGATTATCGTGAGGTCGGAACCCGAATCCAGTTGTAATTTAATCTTTTTGTTTAAAATTTCCAGTTTCACATATTTTCTTACACTGGCGTTGCCATCATTATGCACCCTTGTAGCTCTTATTCTATTAGTATATTTTCTATTTCTACATTGGGATGCCTTGTGGCCTTTTTTTTCCACATTCATGACAGTTTTTATATCTGAAGCGGCAATCCTTGTTCAAATGTAATCCTCCACATCGATAACATGCGGATGGAGGGGGCTTATATTTGTTTCGATATTCGTCATAATTTGTCCTGTATGTTGTACTTTTTCTCTTATCATAAAATGTTATTTTTCTTTCCGGGGAGGGTGAAAATCTTTTTTCATTGTCGTAAAATTTTAGTTTTCTTTCCGGGGAGGGTGAAGAACATAGACTTTTGTTTAACTTACGTATATGAAAAACAGCTGATCTTCAATGTCCTTTGCGTCTTTCTTTATGCTTAAACATCTCTGATATCTTCCGATAATTGCTGTAATGTTAGACCCGGTTCATTTTGTAATTTTGCAAGCATTCTTCTACGCATTTCACTATCTTTTGTAGAAACTAGCCCTTGAACAAATATGAGATATTTGAAATTGTTCGGTGTTAATTCCGCTAGTTTAAAGTCGTCACAATGTTTATTTACGATTGCGGCAAACGTGGAATAATCCTCATTATCGCCCTTTACCAGGTTAAGGCATTTCCACCTCCTATGGAAGAGTGATGTTTTCGGGCTGAAGAGTTCTTTAAGACATGTCACTGCTTCGTCAAACGTTAATTCGTTCGTCTTTTTTGGCAAGATATAATCCACGAACTTTGTATATTCTTCAGTTCCTAATTTTCTAAGCAATAGACGTAGCTTTTTTGCTTCTGTCCAATTTTGACAGTCTATGTTAAAGATGTCTTCATGTCTTCTGAAGTAATCACCAAAGTTTTTGTCCTCATCTAGAGAATATTTGAAAATCTCTATGGTATTCCACACTGCGTCTTGCGAAAACGTTGCTTCTTTTTCCATATCTAATTGCTTGTTGCCCGCTACTTTCAATATTAGTTCCTGGAGCTCTGTTTGTCTATCTTGATTTTCCTTTTGCGTTTGTAATAATTGCTTTTGCCATTTTTCTTGTAGCTGTAACTGTTGATCATTTTGGTATTTTATCAGTTCTACCAACATATTTTTAAAATCTTCCATGATAACTCAATTTTATGTATTCTTATTCCTCGAAATTGTTTGTCGCTAATTTGTCGTTGTAACGACGAGGGAAGGATTTTTCTTTTGTTGATTAGTCTTCCGCCTGTGTTCGCCACGTTGTTTGTTGGTTAGGCGTACGAAAACTTTTTCTTTTCCCGTGTGAGTTTCGAATCCTCGTTCGCCAAATTGTGGTTTTCCGCGCGAGTTTCGAATCCTCGTTCGCCAAGTTGTTGTGGTTTTCCGCGTGAGTTCGAATCCTTGTCGCCAAGTTGTTGTGGATTCCGAGATGAATTCGGTCTCCAAGGAATGACAAACGCAATAATTAAATATAAGAAATAAAATGTATTTACACAATCATACAAAGAGAAATACTGTTAGTAAGTCCAGGAACGTGGTTAGTAGAAAATACAGACTCGAAGTAGAACTTCCTTAGAGTCTACGTGCTTGTAGCTGACTTCTACAAGAGGTTACCTCACACTATCTCCGTTCGTATATTCTCACTATCTGACTGCCGACTACCCTCACTGTCGTCTACCAAATACCGACTCTGGGTATTTAACGGCAGCAGTCCAGGTCCACTTATATGAAAAAGGGGTGGAACCCATAACAGTAGTATAAACGATGTGCAAGAGAATAGTTCAGAAATACCACAGCCATCAACCACGCCCTGCGAATCAATTTGAAAACATGCAATCTTAAAAATGCAATATTTATTATAAATACAGTCTTCACAAGAATATTTAAACTAAATATAAGTGGTTTTAGTTGCTTTTTGGTTTCGTTTCTTTTACGGCATATCAACACGTCAATGGGTTATTTAATGCTGACAAGATTTTTATTGCTGCTAACACTTTTTTTTTCAAAAATGTATTACTGGTAGTAAATTTTTTCTTTAGAAATTCATTGCTGGTAATGTTTTTTTACAAAAATATATAGCAACCTATTTTTACATTTTCATAGTGTTTTGGCCCTAGTTTGGGGGTTAACTATTTGCCCATAGCTGGGACCCTAACAAGTGCTACCGCCTCGGGTCGTAGTGGACCTGGGAACATCAGCAATTAAGAGGTGTTTCCATGGTCCTCAAAACATCCTGATCAGAAGTCTTGCTATCGGATCTAGTTTATCGTCTTACCCAAGACGCAGATGTAGTTTATCGTCTAGTTGCTTGAATTATTTCTCAAGAAAGTTTCAAAATGTGTCTACATTTTTTTTAGACACAGGGTTTAATTCTTAATTAGTAATTTCATTCCACTAATTATTTCTACATTCTAAACATATATTGCATGGTTTCAACTCATTACTTGAATAAAACTGTAAAACTTTGAGGAATATCTCAAGCCAATACTGTTAATGAGTGACCAAAACACTTTGGTTTGATCATTTTGTGGTTGAAGAGTTTAATTTAGAAAACTAGATTGGAGAACTGTTGTTCAATTCATTTTATATGATGTAAATATGAATGGAAGTTTTAAAATTCAAAATGTTCAGTTTTAAAACATCGTCTGGTCCATATTCAATGAATTTAAAAGTTACTCGCCACAAAAAGAAATAAAAAGAAAAAATGATTAAACTGACAGAGGCCTCAATTATGATTACATTTTAAATTATATAATCAGCAGAAAAGAGCTGTACATTGTCTGGATGCTGAGGAGGAGTTGTAACATCAAACCAAGTCGTCGTTATTATTTATAGAATGTTAATGTGAGCGTTAGTTAATGCAAATCATGTAGACCAGTTGAAGTGAGAAAACTTTAGAACTCATTCAGTTTAGCAAAAATAAATTTTATTTCCATGATTATCCTCAGTTGTCAGGTCGAAAATAATTCTGTTACTAAAATGGAGTCATTTGTAACTATGGTATTTATTGCATCCTGACTCACTTCAGCATAATAATGTATTTTCAAGTAGATGACGGATTGTTGATGTCGAAATGGAGGAAGTGAATAGAGATCGAATAAATGTATTTCCGATTGAAAAAGTTTAGAAAGATTTTCATATAAATGAAGCAACAATTTCACTTTCTACAATATTTTATTTTTTATTTGCTTTAAAAAGAAAATCCGACTATTTAGGACATTTTTATAAGTTCTGTTTTCAGTGACTGTCTCCCAAAATCTAGATTTCTCTTTAGTTAGCTGTTCCCCCATGATTAATATAACCTTGCGTTCTGCTTCATGGGGACATATGACAGGCTTGACTGAAAGTGACATCGGGTTACAAACGCAAATATACAATGAGGCATGAACTTGTTACAGTAAAAATAACTTGCAATGTACTCGGTAGACATCTACAAAACTTGCATAAATCTAATTATATTTGAAAAAAAATCTTTGAATAGAGCTGGAGATCCTACGAAATATAATTCAATGTAAAGAAATGGTTTTATAGGAAAAACGGATCCATACAATATTTTAAAATCGATGTGACAGTTGAATTTTTTAATGTCAAGAGTAATATGGAAGTCCAGTAACTTTGAATCAATACTTTTACGCTTCCGAAGTTGAAATCTAATGTCTTTTGACAAGAGTACTGTTTCTAAAGCCAAAGGTATTGATTGTTGTCACCTTCCATACCGTTTCCTCTCTCTCTTTACAAATTTTCAATTGATTCCATTTTAGTAACAGATTTTTTGCAACGTGTCAACGGACATTATCATGCAAAAAGAATGAATTCTGTTTCTACCCCAAACACTTGAGTGCTTTCAAGGTTTTTCTATTTCAGCTGGTTTACATAATGATGTACATAAATTGTTAATTTGTTCCACCATAACTTTATAAATGCTGTTTTGATTGATAGTTTCGGCTTCTCCGCATCCTGACAATGTGCATCGCTTCTCTGCTGATTATATAAATTAAATTGTTAAAAACAATGCAGACTTCTGTCCATTCAAATATTTTTTTTAATTCCATTCAAACAAAAGTTTACTATCGATGTTTTTGTGTCAATGACTCTTGAATTAACTGAATGAAGTTTAGTCAATGTTTTAAAATTTGCTGCTTGTTCTGAATATCTTGGAATACGTTCGAAACATTTATATATATTTGCATCAATCACAGGAAATAAAAATAATCTAATAACGATAATTAATTATACGAAAATTCACCCTCGAATATACGCCTCGAGAACTACTCAAGATATAGGGTTACTATTAAAATCGTTATGACGCATGGGGATAAGTTAAGATTATGAAGATAAGGAGGATATATAATTTAACAATTTTCACTTGACAGGAATAAAGAATGTAGTGTTCAGAGAAGCGTTACTCTGTTCCGAAAAGTAGCAGTTCTTCGGAAAAAGTAGCAGTTCTTCGGAAAAACCATTTGGAATGCGAAGGAAATCCAGGTGACTCGTCTCTATGGAAGCAGAATAGCACGTCTTCGTTGTAAAGGTTTCAATTGATTCTATGTGTAGTGTCTCTTCAGGGCGTAACGGATCATGGCTCTCCACAATTTTCTGTCCTTTATAGTTTGTAGTAAGATTTGACCTTACGGAGGAAATGTGACCGATTCAATTACGAAGATGCAGCCTGACACGATCTTATATGTTATGTTTTATTTCGAATTGTATTTTTTATTTTGTGTTTTATATTTACTTCTTACGTTTTATTTTTTTTATTTTCGCATCCTATGTTTTATTTAATCTTGTTTTTTTTTAAATTTTATATTATATTTTTAAGTTTTATATTATATTTCATATAGTACTTATGTATATATATATATATATATATATATATATATATATATATATATGTGTGTGTGTGTGTGTGTGTGTGTGTGTGTCTGTGTGTATTATAGGATTTACAGTATTATATGAACAGATTATTTAACTTTTATCCCGACATCGATGTTTCTAGGGTAAAATTTCCAGTCTTCAGGGGTTGTGATTTTAAACGGTATTTACAACTTTTTCCATTTTTTCACTTTATTTATATCGGCTGTTTCTTAAATCTTTATTATAGAATTTTATATATTTTTATTCATATTATATTCTATCATTTATTAGATTTTGTTTTTTTATGTATTTTCAGATTTTGTTTTGCTTTTTATATTGAAATGTCATTACCTTTGTTTTATATTATATTGCAGTTTTATGTGTTATATTCTATAGTCTATTTTTATGGATTCAAATTGAACACGGTGGAGTAATGGATAGCATCTCTAATTGAGAAAATGGACAGCCGAGATCGAATTCCAGTCGAGTTTCTTGCATTCACTTGCGTGTCAGTACCATTGGGAAATATATGAATCTATCTCTGTTTTCCCCCACAGGTATATTCAAGAACCAAGACAGATTTGAATAAAAAAAAAAATTCAATTTTAAATAGCCTCACCAACCCCCAGTTGACCCCTTAAGACAGGGTCAATCAGGAAGAGGTTTCTCAAAAAAAGTCCCTAGATTGCATTTTTATATTATATTTCTACCTTTTGTATTATATTTTATTTTTGTCATATATTTTTGATTTTATATTTACTACTAAATTTTTATTTTATATTAAGATGTATCATATATCATTTAATATTGTATATTTATAGTGATTTTTTACATTTTTATTTAGCATTTTTCAAAGTGAATTTTATTTATTTATGTTTTATTTCAATTGTATTTTTCTAGACTTTATATTGCATTTTTCTTTTTTATATTTTCTTTTTTTTAGAGTCTTTTATTCCGTACTTTTTTCTCAGCTATTTTTTTTATATTGTACTTTATGTCTTATATTTTATTTTGTACATTTTACGTATGTAATATATATTGATTTCATATTGATTTTCTTATATTGATTATATATTGATTTTCATATATTGATTTTCATATTGATTTTCATATATTTATTACATATTGCATGTCTTCCTTATATTTAATTATTCAAACGTTATTTTTAGTGGATACAAAAATAAAGTCCATTAATTCTTAAGAAATTGATGTGTTTGTTGTAGATTTTCTATCTTTTTATTATGCGTATATATATATATATATCTATATATATATGGAATTATTATTAGTAATATAATAAAATAATTCAATAGATTGATTGATCCGTTTCTACAGCTTATCAGCCGTTTACAGGTTATTTTAAGCCAGAAAATACTTTTAGTAACATTTCTTTTTTAAGATAAAAATGATTTATGGATAGAATTCTTACTAATTAACCCATACTTGAGGGGAGTAGCGGTGGATTCATACCTTTCCAAGAGTATTTGCGCGTAATTGAATACACCAAATGCAACTGGAATCGGAACTCGGTTCGCTGATTTAAAATTCCATTATCGATTACACCACCTGCACATCCAAACTTACAGCAACTGGTATCCCCAAGCGGTTACCCATTTAGGTACTGACCACGCTCGACGTTGCTTAAGTTCGGTGATTGTACGTGAATTGGTGCCATAAGCCTAATTCATTGAATTTTTATGGATATGTTCTATATATAGACATACATCGACAATCTCATGGGTTATGACTTGAACCAGAAATATAAAATTTTTTGGTCGCTTAATTGGCGAGTATTTTAAAAACTAGGACATGAACTAACAAGAATTCTTTTTTTATTTGGCCTTGTGTCAGACAAAGCTTAGGAAATATTAAGAAACGTACATTTCAAAGAATATTTAACTAAACGGTATTTTTGTCATTTCTCTTTGATTCTTTAGAGACAAACTTTAATAGTGTTTATTGAAATGTCTACAATCTGACAGACGATATACATTCTTGGATTTGGAATTTGACTCTGATAGGAATGTGTCTTGTATCAATGTCAGCTGTCTTGCTTCTATCATTCTCATCACAGTTGGTGGCCGTGATGACGATTTCGCGTTTGAAATGAATGATCGACTCAGTTCTTTCATGACTCATTCTCTAATCAGGACCAAGTTCATATCTGTTCTCGGAAGTAATTTTTTCACAGTAACGAGTAGCATGGAACAGGAAGTTTTCCATTTTTAGATGAGAATACTTGGGGTTTCAGTTCGCTTACGATTGATGCTTGCTTGACGCGTAAGGTTTGCTCTCAGCAGTGATGTTTGAGTTCAAATTCAGCTGAAAGCCAGGATTTACAGTGCTAATTCTCAAGGTAGATATCTAATTTAGATTAGCTCTTCTTTCACGATTCTAGTAAGTGTATATCTATCCTCAGATAAAATACGTTCAACAGCAAGGCCTCTGATAATAAGTTTTTGAAAAAATAATGTTGCCAGTTGTACATTTTTCTAAAAATAATATTACCAGCTATACATATTTGAGGAAAAAAATATTAACAGAAATAAATTTTTGACAAAACAAAAATATTACCAGGAAAAAAAAAAGTTGACGGTATTAAATAACCCATTGAGGTTGATATGTCGTAAAACAAAACAAACCAAACCAAACTAAATCAAATCACTTCTAGGATGGATGTGTAGCGGCTCGGGACGAGAAATCGGCGTGCCGAGTTTTTTTTTACATTTAATTTCACGCAAATATCATTGGGAAAGATATGAATCTATGTCTTGACCCCCTAATTATGGGTTAAATAGTAGTGTTGACTGTTCTATCTAGCTGTATATGACAACCAGTCTAGGAAAAGGACACCTCTGAAGTGAACAAAAAAACGTGTAGAACATTCTGTCTAGAGTAGAACATTCTGTTTAGTCAACAACAAAATCATATGCTCATGAAGTTGACCATGTAATCTCCCTCCACTGTAGTCAACCTACGAATGTCCGATGTATTATTATTATTATTATTATTATTATTATTATTATTATTATTATTATTATTGTGATGAGTAATAGCAGGTAGTCAGTTGTCATACTTCGGATGGTAATTTTGTAAAATGTTCCAGCTTTTTAACCTGTTGAGCCCAGCGTTCCTGAACAATTTTAACCCTTCTGCCTGAGCTCCTGAGTCAAAATTCACAAATAATTGGTATGTAATATTTCAGGGTAGATATAAGAATAATTACAAAAAATATAAGCATTATTCTTAGCAGGGAAAGAGTATGATTGCATGTCTTCATTTTATCGCCAGAATTCTTCCTTTGTGTCCAAGTTTACGAAAATAAGACAACTAAAATTTCCATGTTTCTTTTTTTTTTTAAACCATTTGAGTCCAGTGTTTCTGATCAATTTTAACCCTTCTGCCTGAGCTCCCAAGTCAAAATTCACAAATAATTGCTATGTAATATTTCACGGTAAACATAAAAATATTTACAAGTGTTTACTCACTGTTTAAACGGTGGCTGGGAATAAAGACATTTTTCTCTACCACCGTTCAACTGGTTGTTGGGCATTACATCGTTTTCTCTGTCAGCGGTAAAACGGTAGTTAGGCCTCAAAGAGTTAAAAACCACAAAACATTTTTTGGCATGTATAGTAGGTCATAAAGATATATTGTTGACTATAAAAAGTTGAGACTGTTTTATATTTATTGCTATTACTACTCATAGCCAGATTGCAAACGGAAATTCTCTTTTGTAATCGACAATTATAGTTTATTGCAATGATTCTATCTATCTATCTATCTATCTATCTAAGTCTGTTCGTATCTATCTAAGTCTGTTCGTATCTATCTATCTATCTATCTATCTATCTATCTAAGTCTGTTCGTATCTATCTATCTATCTATCTATCTATCTATCTATCTATCTATCTATCTATCTATCCCAATCTGTTTATATCTATCTATCTATGTGTGTATGTGTGCGTGATTTTATGTTTACCGACCACAGTCTCTCACATGGAAACTAGAAGTTGACGTACGGTTACATTTTTTGTATGGTGTATGTGTCTGTAAATTAAAAAGAAAAAGAATTCTGCCGACTTCTGTTTATTTTATTAAACCAATTTATTTAAAAATATTTAAATTGATTTTCCTTTCCATCATTTATTTAAAATGTGGCTAACTCTTTTTATTGAAAAGGGCAAAATCTTGCAGGTGATATTTTTGCAGTCCAGTTCGGGTTTACTGTCATTGGGCAGAATAGTAATAAAACCTGTTCGTTTATATCGTTTATTGCTCTAAGAAGAAAGTTGCTAAGCCAGCTTTCTCAAAGACACATTACTATATGAGATCATATTTTATTACGCCATAAAATTTTCCATCATCATGTTTTTAGATTTTAACAAGGATTATAATACGTATCATAAATATCCACATCATTTAATGATTCAGTTTGGGACGCCGTCAGGCAAAAAACAAACCCTTGGAAGACCTGATAATTATCGTAAAGAATAGAAAGTTGTTTAGACGTCGTAAGAGTGAATAATCTTCCCACTGCCCTCCTTAGACGCAACAAGAAGAGACAGTGAGAAAAATGGACTGACAACGTCATTGAGTTGACTGAGATATTGGTGTGCAACCGAGAACTATTGAGGCAGCTGGTCAGGTGTTCAGATACAGGGTGACCCTACGACCACACCCAGTCATGGGAATGGGGAGGATGCGTTTGACGTACAATTATATAATTTTATAGATGTTTATTTACGTTTACTATTTTGCAAATGTTCATCGGCGTCATCGTCGTCGGCTTTCGTCCGTCTCGGGAGACGATGGAGTAGCGCGGTGCGCTACGAGCCTGGGCGGGATATATGGAGAACTAGAGCTTCCCGGACGTCTAGTTACCCCTCTCGGCCTTGGTAGCAGAGTCCAAAAGAGAGGATGAACCAATACAGTTTGGTACCAGCGCGGCTGCAAAAGTTGCCGGAAGGTAGCACAAAGTGCCGTCCATCCTCGTTAGGGGCTCCACTCTGGATTTGTGTAGGGTTTACTCCTTGGCCTTTCCTTCTCCCGAAGATTTCCACGAGGCAGTGGAGCTATTTAACCCATAGCTGGGGTTTGGTTCGTGGGCATCAGGTCATTTCCACACCTAGGTGGGCCTGCATGCCGCATATTAAGGGAGCCAAGCCCCTACCCCGTCCCCTGTAGTTTAACCCGAGTCCACAAGGTGCTCGGTTGCCATGTGTCGCCACGAGGAAGCACTACATAGGTCTTGCTGATGGAGAGGCTATATACTGGCAGGGGAAGACTTTCGCACTCGGATCCCCTCTTCGCATTGCTGCTAGCCAGCGGCGGTAACTGAAAGCGAGAAGCGACAAGCACTACACCTACAGACTGTCACACAAGGCGCATCACAACAGCCGTTGCGACATACAAATGTAAATGTTAATAACAGTAAAATATGATAATTTCCTTGGTAACAAGAATTCTATTTGAATTCACATTCCTGGATAACCTGAAGACTGCAAGTATTTTTTTAAAAACAGTTAAGAAACAGGGAAAAACTCATATGAAATCAGGCCTCGTATATGGCAGTGAATGCTGGACAATCTCCTCACAGATGAAGAAGAGACTTGAAGCAACAGAAATGTGGTTCTACAGAAGGATACTGAAAATACCATGGACCGAACATGAGAGCAATGAAGAAGTTTTAGATAAAATGGAATAAAAAAAGGACACAAATACTCAGAGAAAATTGAAATTTCTCGGTCACATAATGAGGAAAGAGGGTTAAAAAAAATTGACATTCACAGGACTTATTGAAAGCAAGAGGGACAGTGAAAAACAACGCATGACTCATCTAACGAATTCAAGGATGCTGAAAATAGCATAGACTGAATATGTGAGTATCAAGGAAGTTTTAAGAAAAATGGAAAAAAGGACGCTTATACATAGGATCAGAATGAGATAATTGAAATTTCTAGGGCACATGATGAGGAAACAAGGCTTAGAGAATTTGAGACACATAGGACATATTGAAGGTATGTTGGGACAGGACAGTGAATAACCTACCTACCGAAATTGTGTAAATGTTTCGCAGAACAGGGACTAGAAGGGATAGAAAAAAGACAGACCTTATTCAGAGTTACAAAAGATCAGAAATGGTGGAGAGCCATGATCGCTAACGTTCTTGACATAATGAACTTACGTAAATTCAAAATATATTCATATATTAGGTTGGTGCAAAAATAATGACGTTTTTGACGTATTTTTTTACGTCAAAAACGTCATTATTTTTGCACGAACCTAATAATAATGGTACTTTTTTTAAAAGCGTTCCTGTCTGTATACCCACAAGTTCATTTTGATTTGTTATTTTGTAGTTTAATTTTTAATTTTTAATTTTCGTTCGATATTTTGTTTTTTTTTTCGAATTAGAATGTTTCTTTGCGAAAATGTTTTCAGCGAATTTTTGTAAAGCAAAAAAATCGATCATTTATGTGCATTGCTTAGAAGGAACAACTGTGATTGAATCAAAATTCCCTTATCTAACGAAAATTGTTAGACTTTTTTTTCATAGCGATTGATACAATGTGTACTGAACTCACGTGATTGTATTGATTTCATGTCTTTATAAACCCGTGCAAGGACAAGTGCTTGTGGGAGTTTGTGAATAATTTAACTTGAAAGCAGATGTTAATAGGAAATATTTCTTGGCAAGTTAACTTTACTCGTATCGGGTAGTAAGTTTTATCGCTGCAAAAATACGGCTGAACTCTCGTGAATGATTTATTTGAAAGATTGGTTGTTGATTTATTTAAAAAAAATGTTTATTCTTAATACACACTACTCACAATAAAGCAGAGATATTATAAATTAACATATATTTTCTTTTTGCACATTTTCTTTATTTCTCGGGAATGGTTTCCTCTTTGTATAATGATTTATGACTTTACGTCGAGAAAAATACGATAATTTTTTCCAGTATTTATCTGAGTGTTAGCTATTTTGTCCTATTGATGTAAGCTGGAAATTCTAGCCTTAACTCAGAAAATTATTGGAGAAAATGAGTGTAGTTACTGCAATTGCTTGCTGAACAATGTGATATACCAATATATAAAATCAGCAACTAACGAAGAAAAGATATACACAGGAGTAACTCAAGCAACCTGAAAACAAAGAAACTAGGAACACAAAAGATCGTTTACAAATAGCAAATACGCGATCAGCACAATCCTTTCTAAAAATATCTGGGAGATTAAAAGCAAAAAACCCAACCAAAAGTATCATGAAAAATAAGGAAAATAGTCTACAATAATCAATCCAAAAACATGTAAACTCTGCCTGGAGGTAAAAATAGCTATAATTACCTTTCCAAACCAAAACAAACTACTAAATAAACGATCAAAACTCATCTCAAAATGCAGAGATGAAAACAAATTTTTACTATCTTACTTAAAAATCTAAAACTGAAAAGCAGCAAAAATAAATGAAAATAAATAAGTAAAATAGAATAATTAAACAAAAACAACTAAAATAAATATGTAGATTAAATAGGTATAAAATAAATTAACAAACCCCGTACACACGGATGAAGAAAAGAAAACGCAGTAATAACAATGAATAAAATAATAATTGTTATATTACTTTCTAACAGGAATATATACTTAAAAAACAATAATAAAGGTAACAGCTATGCACATAAAAGTATCAGCTATGCACAAATCAATCCAGTAGTGAGTGCTACTATTAGAAGGTCAGTAGATCTCGCGTAAGTCTGAGTCGTACTCAACAGATCTCAGTTAGACGGTATATAGCAACTGCCCCACGCAGTCACATGTGGCACAAGGCCGAATTTAATGTGGGGTCCCCGAAAACGTAGGCTCGGCCAAATAATCGCCGTAGAACCCGCATAAACGTGATCGGGTCTGTCTACCTCCCCGGATGAGACTCTGCCCTTAGGCATAGCCTCGCCCGGGATGATCTCTCTGTCCGAAGGGAGAGAGTTCGACCAGCACAGCTGAAAAAGATTCCAGCTAGACGATATTTACTAGCCAACCGCCCCCCACGAGGGTAGATATGGCACAAGGCCGAGTTTAACGTGGGTCATCCGAGCCCGTAGGATAGGTCAAAAATTACCTGTAGAACCCGCGTAAACGGATTGGGTCGGTCTACCTCATAGCCTCATTAAGGTTCCTCTCTGCTCAGAGGCAGAGAGTTCGACAAGCCAGCTGAAAAGATTTCAGCTAGTATATTTGCCAACCGCCCCTCGGGGTCGGATGTGGCACAAGGCCGAATTTAACGCTGGGTATCCGAGCCCGTACGCTCGGGCAAACATTCCCCGTAGACCCGGTAAAAAACGGGGTCGGGTCGGTCTACCACCCCAAACGAGACTCCGCCCTTCGGCATATCCTCGTTTGGGTTCCTCTGTGCTCGAATACAAAGAATTCAACCGTATGGCTGAAAATATTTCAGCTAGTATATTTAGCTACACCTCCACGAGAGTTGCATGTGACATAAGGCCGGTTTAACTTGGGTTCTCCGAGCCCGTATGCTCGGCCAAAAATATTCCCTTTTTGAACCCGCATAAACGCGTTTAGAGGCAGTCTACCTCCCCGAATGAGACTCTGCCCTTCGGCGGAGCCTCGTCCGGGTTCCTCTCTGCTCAGAGGCAGAGAGTTCGACCTGCCAACCGAAAAGATTTCAGCTAGACTCTGTAGCCCTTTGACTTAAAGATACTTATAAGTAGTTACTAACTGTAGTGTAGTCACTCACACATCAATAATAAACAAAGGGTTAACTAACAACGCTATAAGTAGGCAAAAAATTGCATTCGAATTCACAATTAACCCCACTCAACAACCCCTAAAATATTTCAAAACCGTTATAGCTCAGAAAAATAGCATTTACAATAATACAATAGACTACCTAAAATGCAATGCAATAGATTGCCTGCAATGCTGCCTGACTGACCTTTATATATAAATAGTCGAGCAAAAACGCAATGCTCATAGCCTGACGATATATATATATATATATATATATATATATATATATATATATATATATATATATATATATTCAGGCCGGTAAATGTTGTTTAATACTGTTTATTATAAACAGAGCATTTACTTAAATATTTGTATCTATAAAAAGAATGAATAAACATAAAAATGTCTTAATATATATATATATATATATATCTTGTTATTGATATAAATTGTATATGTATCACAATCTCGCATAGACCAACTAAAATTGTGATAGACATACACATATGAATTATACACATATGAACACTGATAAACGGGATGAATGCAGATGAGATCTGCTTAACTTATGAAAAGCAAACAACACAAAAATAAAGATACCAGAATTTTGTTTCTCGTCCATATTTTATCTTCTGATGAAACTTAAATGAAATTATCCTACCGAATCCTATCTCTCTCTCTCGCTCTCTCTTTCTTTCTCTCTCTCTCTCTCTCTCTATATATATATATATATATATATATATATGAAATAATATATATATATATATATATATATATATATATATATATATATATATATATATATATATATTCAGCTACGTATGAAACGAAATCAGCTTTTCAAACGCCACGAAACTTTGTACCAATCTAAAATTTGTTTAAATATATTCTTAGGTTTTATTATTCCTGCTTTCTTTTGATATTTCACCGCACAGTCTACACGTGCGAGTAAGTAAAGAAGTTATTGAATGAATTAGAGTCCATTTGAATAGATGAATAATAGCGACCTCTTTATGGAAGATATAATTTGACTTTAGGGGCTTGTCCCTAGCAGCAACAAAATCTTTTAAAGGTGAGAATGGATTTCTTTCTTTCTTTCTTTCTTTCTTTCTTTCTTTCTTTCTCATCTTTGAAACGGTGGAGATTTTAAACCATAGGCAAGATTTAGGCGATTGCGACAAAGCAACTGATGGCAATCCCAGAAAACGAATTTGAAAATTGTTTATAAAAGCTTAAATGTGAGCACCTCGGCGTGGTGTAATGGTTAGCAAGCTTGTCTCGCTGGATCAGTTACGACTGAAAAGTGAGTTTGATCCTCACTAGGTGCCCCATATTTTCGTCCTTGTGCTATATCTAAGGTACGCTTAGGAAATAACCATAAAATCTTAAGTGAATAGCGTGTGAGGTTATTAGAGAATTGATTTGAGGTGGACTAAGGTGCTATTTTCCTAGGTAGGTTACTTTTTTCGATTATATTAAGTTACACATCTCAACAGAATTTACGTTGATTTGGCTATAACGTAAACTGTAGACTTGGTCTCTTTGATTGAAAATGGTTGATTAGCATGACTCAGTCCGGTCCATTTAAGATGAAAAGTTTTCCTCTGCTTATCACTTTAAGGACCGAAGTTCAACTCCGATTTTTTTTTATCCATGCAGATGGGGAATTTATAGAGTAAATAAAAACGTCATTCATTGATTTTTCTTGACTATCCCCGAATTCCAGCCAAAACGCATTTTATCTGGTACACAGTGATAAGAGCAAGAAAACATATTAATTTGAGACGTCGAATAAAATAGAAACATTAACTTCAACGTTTTAAAAAGTAAGATTAAAAAAAAAAAAAAAAACTACCATAAAGTCCGTTTTAAAATCCTGCTTAAATGCAGTGTGGAAAACTTATTAAAAATTTGCAAACCGCTTGTTCCAAGTTAGTATCACCCACGAGATGTTATCTTGCATGGATCGTTTCTTTTCTTCTATTTGCTTCTATTGTTCGAATAGGTTTGCAATTAAATTATTCCCCGTACACTAATCATTACAAGTACGACCGTCACTTTCATATTTCATAATATTTCATAATGTCCATATATCTTTCTAGGGGATTTTCTGTCTTTCCATTTTATTCTAATATCTGCAGAAACAATCCAAAATATATAACACATTTCCTTCTATTAGTTCACTATACGTAAATCATTTCCCGTCCTGGGTATGACGATAAACTACATATGGCAGCAAGGCTTTTGAGCAGGAGGTTTTGAGGAGCATGAAACCACCTGTTAATTGATAGTGTTCCCAGGTCCACCCTGACCCGGGGTAGTAGCCCCTGTTAGGGTCCCAGCTATGGGCAAATAGTTACACAACCACAAAAAAGGTCAAAACACTATGAAAGAATAAAAATAGTTTTTAATACCAGCGATACTTTTTTTGAAAGTTGTTTTTTACCAGCAATAGATTTTTTGAAAAAACGAAGTTTCCAGCAATACATTTTTTTTTGTAAAAAGATATTACCAGGAATAATTTTTGAAAAAAAATATTACCAGCAATAAAAATCCTGTCTGCATTAAATAACGAATTGATGTTGATATACCGTAAACCAAACCAAATCAAACCAAAGCAAAGCAAACCAAACCGAACCAAACCTAAATTACTTCTGCTGCTCGAGATTGGGAAAGCCACTGGAATTCTAAAGTTCTACAGAAATATTCGTAATCATGATTCTTTTATTTTCCACGCCAGCAGCATCACGTGACTTTGGTTAGAGATCGAATGTTCGTAAGTGCTAAGAGAATCTATTTTTGCGAATGAAATTTCTTCAAGGTCATTTAAATCAAAGACGTCAAAGAATTTTTCGATGTAGTCAGATGACCTGACAGCGGGCGTCTTCACTTGGTCTTGCGTTAGTTGGCGCCAGAATTAAGCGAGTTGGCTGGCGATGTCACATGCGGTAAAAATCTGCTTCAAAGCGGTTATTTTTTTTGTAGTTAATTGACTGGATGTGTAAGTATATACTAAAAGAAACCAGTAACCCATGACTGAAGTTACTTTGAAATATTTTTAACTTCTTGCCAGTAAGACTTTTTGTTTTTCCCTTTTTAGCTACTGAGAAATCACTCAAACTAAAATGAAATCTCTTAACTCTTAACTATTCTTAGTTTATCTTCTTTTGTTCTCTTTATTTCTCACATTTCTTTTGTCCCACACGTGACAGTAAGTCTCCTACAAATTAAAACACGTGCTTCAATATTACTGATTACGAAATAAAGAATACAAAAGCGGCCTATGGTTAGGGTGTATGTACAAATGTCTTTTTTCGTACGTACGCGTGTGAAAAGTGCCTATGAAAGATACATTTGAGAAGTATTGTTTATTTATTGATTTATGATGTAATGAATATGCATACACCTGGGTTCCCCCTCACAGTAATATGATTGGCTGGTGTCAGCCATAAATACAGACTGATGTGGAGGTACAGGACGATGCCTATTGTCTATGCCAATTGCCTACGCCTATTGTCTATGCCTATTGCCTACCACTACGACTAGGACCAGTCCATTACGGGTACTTGCTAAATTGTCTTACCCGGTTACAGTAGCCAAGACCACTTTGCTACTTCGAACAAATATATCCCTTTCCGGGACATATCAATTTAGTAGGCTTTTTAGTCAAGTAAGCTTAGAGTAATGTGTGCTGTACACTTTCTATGATATGTTCAATCTTTGCTGGGACTAAAATGTCCCACGAAGTGAACAAGATACATTCTATCTCTAAGATATCTTATGATAACATCATCTAGATCGTAGTTCTTTGGTAGACAACTGGAGTAATCCTATAAGTTTTTAATAGTCACCGGATTTTTGCTGATTGTAGTAGTAAAGAGAGTCCTTGAAGCTAATATCCTTCTTACAGCGTAAATACTCGTCATCGTGATCCTTGTACGATATTAGATAAAATAGTGAATATATATCGATCAGACCAACCTATTTAGAGTAACGCGTATAACACAGGCGATATTATATTTTATCCACGTAGTTGAATAAAAGATTGGGAATAGTCATAACTTTATAGCTGTGCAATAATTTAAATCCCAAATTTTCATTTCGAATCCTTTTCGACCATTAAAGTATAACGAATGAAGTTTCCACTGAACTACTTCACATCTTCCATGTCAAACGTGTTCCTTCGGATGAACATATTCTTTCAGGAAAGCCTGACTCCGAGTATTCGAATGATATGACGGTACCTCCCTAATTGCACTAAAGACGGAATTCTGGTGGATATCGACGCCATTGTTACGGTTGTTGCGATGGCTGGACAATTTTATTCTTCGCACATTGGCTCTCCTCTTTAAAAAAAAAAAAAACAAACCTCATGTCATATCCAGGTACCATGGTGAGGCAAGTAAATACAGGGTGCAATGGACAAATTGTCGTCTAAATGACACAAAAATTAAAATAACACTGACATCTCATTTTAACAGATATACAGCGTGCGATGAATAAATTGTCGTCTAAATGATGCAAAACTGAAAATAACACTGACATCTTTTTTGAATAGATATATTTACCCTAACTTATTCAATAAAATCGCCATTGGCTTCAGCCATGGACTCCAGACGAATTAAGAATCTCCTGCAACTCTTCTGGACGGTATCCTTGTTTAAGTTGGTGAATGCTGCCATAATCCTTGCCTTCAGTTATAAAGATTTTTGTTGGTCTCCGGCTCAACTGTGCACCGCACACAATAATCAAGGGGTTTGCTGTATGGGGAATCAGGTGGCCAGATGTAAGGAGGTGATGTGGTCGCAGAAATTTTCTGACAGCTATAACTGTGTTCTTCTGCTTGTGCGCAGAGTTTGTTGCCAGGCATAAGGTCTTCCATCAGCCACCCTCTTGACCCATGGCAGCATTAGATGCCCAAAGCACTTTATGTAGGCCTTCGTGTTGAGTCTAAGGCCCTGTGGGAAGATGAATGGAGGCATAACATCGCCATCACTACTGATCACTCCAAACACCTTCGTAATCTTCGGCGCTGTACTCAGATTAACACCCAAACACCAAAAATGTTCGCATTGGAATTTCTGTCGTGAATGCCAAGCAGTACAGAATGCCCTTTCCAAATTTCTGGTGGAGTGAATTGCGTCATAGTGCTCTTTTCTCCCAGACGGTACCCAACTGACCCTACTATACTGCGCAGTCGACAAAATCAAAAACAAATAACACGCATGCGCGAAATTAAAAATATAAAATGGCGTTAATTTACCCATCGCCCATCTGTAGAGGACATGAAGAAACAAAGAACAAAATGGATAGGGATGAAAAGGAGTCAAAATTGCAACATATTAATATTATTACACCACAGTCTTCTTGTTCCTACTTTTATTTATTTATTTGGCCTTGTGTCTGACTAGGCCGAGCTGAGTAAATATCTAGATATATGTACTTTAAGATGGAAGAGTTTGCTTATTGGCCCGAATCTTGACAGTCGATTTTTGAACATGGTTGGGTGAGCTCTTTTCTCAAAGTAAAACCACCCCAACACAAACTTGATAATGAAAGTACCTACTCAGACGATGGCAGTTATGGAAGTGCAAGCATGAAATAGTATGTAATATGAGAGAGAAGTGAGGTGGGGGAAAAACAGATTGATTTTCGAGGTAACTCTGTTTAGCCTCAACTGACCCACATCCATTTTCTAAATGTCAGCACTTCCGTTCCACCCAATGGCTACCATTACGTTACCCTCGATGGCTCAGTGCCATGTTTCAGGTGTTCTTGTCAATGTTTAGCTTGTAGCTGTTACAAATAAATGGCAAGCCGTAAGATAAAAATGCAAATATAATTGTTTTTCATTGTGGTATTATTTTTTCTTTTTTTTTTTTTTTAAAAAAAAAAAAAAAAAAGAATTTCCGTTCAAAGCCGGACTTCCGCTTTGTGGATTATAATTCATTCAAGTCCTGCCTGGTTAGTTAGAGATTTTAAATGCCAATAAAATTCAAAGTTCGTTTACTAACCGCTATAAAGAACGTTTTCTGATTCCTTTTTTTCTTTTTTTCTTTTTACTTGCTCTCCACAATTTCCTTTTTAGTTCTAAGTGATTTTTTTGCTATCTATCCTAATCTTTGTTCTACCAGTCATTTACTAAATCTGCTTTCCTTTGTCTAAGGTGATTGGAATTTCCAACTGAAGCCTTTATTTCGTCTACCGTGGTAGATTGTTTCAGTTCCACGTGCCATCCTACTTGCAGTTATCTCCCTTTAACCCAAATTTTTGTTTTTGCTCACCATGAATTGAAATTACAACTCTTTGGGTCAAGTCACTGGATCCAACCAACGCTTTTATCCACTGAGCCATAAGCCCTTGAGAACATCAGTGTATGAATTTTTGGGACTTATAAATTTAATGTCTCGGTAACTCTTTTTTTTACCAAAGCTCACATTGAAATTATTATTGTTATTCATTGCTTTTCTCTAGCACTCCGTATTACTGGTTCCCATATTGTATTCATTTCTATACTTGGTCGGCTTAAGAGATTTTTGTAGCCTAGCATATGTGCTGATTCCTTAAGTTTTTGTATTTGCCATTAAGAAATCCGGAAGAGGCTTGTCACGTGGAACTAGAACAATCTACCCTGGTGTACGAAATAAAGGGTTCAGTTCGAAATTCCAATCTGAAGAAGGCCGCATCGTACAACAGCCGAAACTTCGTGACATGAAAATAAAGACGAGGACATCAATCGGAACAATGTAAATAGTGTCCTTTTTATTTTCATTTTCCCTAGAAACGTCACCGTTGCTCACATGTTTTTTCATGATATTCTCAGCATCCTTCTGTAGAAAAATATTTCTATTTCTTCAAGGCTCTTTTTCATCTGTGAGTAGATTTTCAAACTTTCACTGTCATATGGGAGGACTGATATTACATAACAGTTCAGTATTCTTTTTTTTTGTTTCTAACGAAATTTTCCTGTTTCTTAATACTTTGCTTAGCTTTTGGAAGGCACCTACTTAACTATAAAAGGATGGATTGATGATGTAGACAAAAAAAAATCATTGTCATCTTCAAAACATTGTTAGTGCAACATTCACTCACAAAAGGAAAGAATTATTTTTACAATCCAAAATACGATTTGACTTTAAATAACGGACGTAAAAAGCCGTAAGACAAATCAACCAATCAAAAAACTAATTTCAACATCTATGTAAAAGTCCCGAAACATCTGTTTAACTTCGATTTTAGAAGCGTTTTACAGAATATATGTACTACTCATAATCTCTTATTTACAATGTTTACATTGTTCGAACTGCTCTCATACTCACGACATTTCGGCCGTTGTACGCTCTGGCCTTCTTCAGGTGATATAAGGTTTGAAATTCCAACGTGTATCACCTGAAGAAAGCCGGAGCATACAACGGCCGAAATGTCGTGAATAAGACATTAATGATGAAAACAACAGCCCGAATAATGTAAATAGTTACAATACCTCATTTCAGAAATATAGACAGATCTGAGGCTTTTATTTAATATTTTCATGTCTCCCAGCATCTGAGGTATCAGTTCTCGAATTAGTTTTCTTTTATTAAACGTTCCAATCTATTCGTATTTATAGAGATGTTCTGTTATCATATATTTGTTTCCGAAATTGAATAAATTTATCTAATACTAATAACACAGACATCATATTGCGATGTGTCAGGACTGGATACTGTTTATTATGAGAGATTTTATTTCCTTATTCTACAATATTCCAACAATTAAGTTATCTGTATAAAGCCTGAATAATTTCACAAAAACGTTAAATGGTTTTCGAGATTTTAAAGGCACACCTTTCATTCGATTTACGTGTTGAATAAGATTCTGTTACTTTCAGAAGATTGCTTTATTGTCTGCTAAAAGGAAGTAAACAAAAATTTGAGAAACTTGTTGAAACTTTATAAAGAAGACGAAATAGTAAAAAAAAAAAATAATTGTGTAACAGATATATGTGAAACAAAACAGTGTACTCTTAATGACATTTACAGAAATTTTTGAAAGCAAAATATTAAAACTTCAGAAAAAAATCTCCTACAGGTGGGAATTTACAAAGCCACTCACCATCCGAACATAAGTTGTTGATTAGCTGCCTCGGCTTCTATACAGGCTTTGGATTTTTGCCCATTTAAAAAAAAAACGTCCACCTATAACAAGCCATGTGACGATAAACTACAACCGCGTCCGTTATGTATGACAATAAACTACATCCGGCAGCAAGGCCTTTGATCAGGAGGTTTTGAGGAGCGTGGAACCATCTCATAATTCCTCGTATTCCTAGGTTCACCCTGATCCGGGGTGGTAGCACCTGTCAGGGTCCCAGCAAGGGGCAAATAGTTACCCAGCGCCCCCCCCCCAAAAAAAGGTGTCAAAACACTATGAAGGCATATATATAGGTTTTAATTATTACCAGCAGTACATTTTTGGAAAATAAAAATATTACGAGCAATATATTTTTGGCAAAATATAACAAAAAATACATTTTGTTGATATTAAATAACCCATTGAGGTTGATATGCCGTAAACCAAACCAAACCTACTACAATGCCCAAGAACCATTCAAAGTAAAGGGTTTCCGAACGAGATTGTTGTATGGACGTAAGAAGTGGAAGTAAGTGCAGTTTGTAGTGATCAAAGTCGCATTATCTTGTGTTTTTGGTACTCGGGAAGAACTTTTCATTATTATAAAGCATTTAAACACATGGTCTGTTGATAAAATTTCCTTCTCTCACTTGGTCATGTACGACGTCATGGAACCGCATTACGAATTTACACTGTTGTAATGTCCACATAACCACTTTGATGATGGCTCATGTGAGCACGAAAGCTTAGATCGACGAAGAATATAATAAAAATTATTCAAATGTTGGACAGTTTCTGTGTTTATTTCCTTCTGAAACGAAAGCCACTATACGAAGCTTATGATCAAACATAATAGACATTCGTTGCCTGTTATATTTAACAATATAAGTTTGAATAATGATCTGAAACCCCAAAACACACACACACACACACACATACATACATACACTATATATATATATATATATATATGAAGAAATATACTTTTAAGGTGTGCTATAAGTATGAGATAAGTGCTCAATATCAGAGATAAAGTAAATATAAAAGTGAACATTGAAATCAACACTCAGAGACAACAGGCTGTTTCATGCTAGACGCAATCGTCATATATATATATATATATATGTGTGTGTGTGTTTAGGTAGCAACAATCATTCTCTCATGCACGTTTCATTGAATATAACAGACAAGTTGCTTTGATTTATTTTTTTATACAATTTCTCATGTGTTCTTATTTTTTTCTTTTCTGTAGATAAAATTACATAAAAACTGTCCAATTGTTCTTTCTTTCCGAGCGCTTTCGGCTATACATTTAGCCATTTTCAAGGTTGAAATATATTAACTGTTAACAAGAAATAGATTGTTGTATGCATGTATTTATATAATGTTTTTATTTTCAAAACACAGTCAAGATATAGTGTCCATGTTCATAGTTGATATTATTGAGAGTTTTATTTTGTTTGTTTTTTTTGGGTTTTTATTAATAAGGCTTCCATTATTTTTAGCCTTTTTTTGCATGTAGATGATGCTATTATATTAGTGTTGTCAACAAGTATGTTATGAATAGTGTCTAGTAGGTCTCCATGAATATTTAAATGAGACCTAATTGAGCTATGGTCAAAAAGATGTAGTGTGAGGCTTCGTGTCAAACATTTAAATGTTCATTAAGCAATTGTATTCCTGATCAATCAAAATTCGTAAAGAATTTTATAGGCCACACTACATGTTTGACAAGAAAAATCACACTACATTCAAGGCTAGGCGAGAATTGCTTATATGGATGTGTTAGTGTAAACTAAAATACTTACATCTCTATGTATATGTGTCTATGCGTATGATAGTACCACTCCAAACAAACACAGAAGTAGATTCCTTCACCTACCACTAAACATAGTCAAGCAAGCATAAATAGATCAAATTTTTAAAAACAAACATCACACCAAAAAATATCTTGGAAAATAAGGAAAAGATCATCAGCCTACAACAATCAATCAAAAACTTGCAAACTTTGCTTGGAGGAAAAAATAACTATCATTACTTTCCCAGACAAAAAAAAATTATTAAATAAAAGATCCGAGGTCATCTCAAAATGGAGACATGAAAACAAATTTTTACTACGTTACTTAAAAATTGAAAACGGAAAAACAAAATAAAAACAAATAAATAAACAAATAAACAAAATAACAATAAAATAAGCAAAATTAATTAATCCAAACAAATTACCAAATCACACCTGTTAGAATAGACGAAATAGAATAATAATAATAATAATAATAACAAAAAACGAACCCAAATAAATAAAGTAAATAATCAACAAATTAGCAAACCATTATGACCAAAATATTAGTTAGACTAAAAAATCGAACCAAAAAATCGAACCAAAAAATCGGACGAAAAAATACCTATAACTGTTATATATATATATATATATATATATATATATATATATATATATATATATATATATATATATATAATAAAAAATAAATAAATACTACGTTACTTAAAAATCGAAAAACCGAAAAAAAAAATATACAGGTAAAATAAATTGCCCTAAATTCATCCAAGTAAATAAATAAACAAACCAATCCCGATAAAGTTACTGTTAGAAAAAACAAATAAAGATAATCAACCCAAATAAACACAAATTAAAAACTGTTCCTGCCAAAATAATAGTTAGAACAAACTAAAACAATCAACCCATTGCACCCTATCGATATTCATTTTCGTTTTACCTTTGAAAGTGAAGTTTAAAGATCCAGAGAAAAATAAAATTCTCTGGTGAAATGATTTATAACTAATGGAGCCTTAAAGTGGTCTGTTTTTCTTTAAATTACACACACACACACACACACACACATATATATATATATATATATGCGAAAGTAAATAAAGATACTGTTTAATAAATAAACGGTGCGTCTATTCAAATATGGCTATCCACTAAACGTTTAAAGTGATAATATATATATATATATATATATATATATATATATATATATATATATTATCACTATATATATATATATATATATATAGGAGGCACGGTTGAGTAGTGGATAGCGGGTCGGGTTAAGGAATCCAGTCGAATCCATTACATTCACTAATACCCATTAGGAAAGGTGTGAATCCTCTTCTCCCTCCAGCTATTGGTAAATAGCAAGACAGACTGGGTTCTATAGCCTTGGATGGCAAATGGTCTAGGAGAAGGACAACTCTGAATTCAAAAAACGGCGGAGAGTTGTTTGGGGACCTTGTGGCACATAGTGCACAAGGTGTTTTCAAAAATGTCTGGTTGTTTCTGCATAAAGCCTTCATCACTATAATTAAATCATATGTGCTTGTGTCGGTTCATAGGAATTGAGATGCTTGACCCTCATACGTCGAATACGACCGGAGAGTCCACCATATATATATATATATATATATATATATATATATATATATATATATAGAGAGAGAGAGAGAGAGAGAGAGAGAGAGAGAAGCAGACAGACAGAGAGATAGACAGTGAGAGAAGTTTATTCCTTATCTCCTATTTAGAATTGGGTTTCCTGTTCTTTCTCAAATCTTCTCATTCTTTTACACTCCCAGAACCTTTTTTCTCTTTGTGGAATTACCGCCTTGCTTGGGGAAAAATTGATTAAAAAGATAGATATGAACAGACTGACATTAGATAGATATGAATAGACTCTGATAGATAGATAAATAGATAGAGAGATATGATCCGAGGTAAATAAATATATAGATAGATATTAACAGATTTAAAGAACGTGTGCAAACTCATCGAAAGTCGAACATATAGATCATGTCGATATGTATAAAAAGCGGTAACGAAATCAAGCTTGATGTCTTCCATTTTAGCACACAACTGAAAATCCAATCCATTGTTTTCTTTAACGCGTTAATGACTCACCCGAGAAGAAAAGTCCTATCATTTCAGGCCGTGTCGTCATTCCTCTGCAAGGAAATAGATGCACCTACCTGCCTAATTAAATTCTTTTTTTTTTTGCAGTTCGCGTTCAGGCAAATGTTAAAGAAGATATTTTACCAGACTTCCCTTATTCACAAATGTTCAATTCTTTCTGTTCTGGAATTTTTGTTTTGTTTTAACCGAAGAATAATGCACGTCTTTTGAATCAAAGAATAAGCTACCAAAAATATTTAACAGTGTTGATGTGATTCAGCCGGAACGAAGCATTGTTTCACATTCCAACTTTTGTTATACGAAGTTTTGATTCGGATAATGATTTGACTTCTATAGTTTTTTTTTTCCGTTATATTTTTTATTACCAGTTTTTAAGAAAGTTCTCCGATGAAAATTGTTTCTTTTTGTATCAACTTTCATTCTTCTTTTCAATTTCTTCATTCTTCCTCGAATTTCTTCTTTCTTCTTTCTCTTTACTCATTTGTCGTTTCTTTCTTCGTATTCAGTCAATTCTTTACCCTACTTCATTTTACTTTTTTGCGATAGGATTTTTTTTTGTCTGCTATTTCTTGTTTTCTATCTGCTTTGTTTTTTTTTCTCTTTTCCTAGCTTCATTCTTAATTTATTCCGTCTCTTCTTCATCTATTCTCTCCTTTATTCTTTCGTTCCTTCATTCGGTCATTCGTTTCATATTAATACGTTGTCTTTAGTGACTTTCTGTTCTCCTTCGCATCGTATTTTCATCACATATCTCGCCACCATTTGTTCCTATTTCTTGTTCTTTCTTTTTTTTTCTTCCTTCTTTTTTCTCTCCTCTCCCTCTTTTCGTAAGATTTTATACAGGTGGTGCAAAAGTAGGTATACATTAATAAAAAGTAGGCACAAAACGTATTGTATTTATTATACAAATATCATGCATTACTGGCCATCCTGGTATAATTATTACTGTATACCTATTTTTGCAGAACCCTTTATCATGCAATATTTTTTTGCCTGCTCGTCTCTCTCTCTCCCTTTCCTCCTCTCTCCCACTCTCCCCCTCTCTCTCGTATCCTTTTTCTCGTCTCTTATATTGTTTTCTTTATCCTTTCCTTCTCTTTCGCTTGGTTGTCCTATTCTGCAATTTATCCTCTTTCATTGACAAGGTTTGCTAGCGAATTTGACATTCATTTTTAAAGCTTCTGTAAATATTTTTGATAACCATTCCCATGACCTTGAACGCGAGAGACTATGTTTTTAAAATTCTTCTTACAATTTTTTTTTTAAGCTTAGCGCCCCGAGCAAGGCATGAAGCCACTAGGATGCAGGGGGGGTTGCAGAAGATTTGTAGCAAGAGCAGATAGGAGTGATAAAAGAAAAGATGAAGGGAAGGTTAGTGTGTAGATCAAGGTAACTGGAGATGTCGATTGACATTACAAAATACATTACCCTTTTTCTATTGTTTGTAACGTTTTGGATAAAATTCTTGCAGACATCGTCAAAACTTTCGCCTCTGACGCTTTTCATTTTGCCTCAAATTTTTATCAACCAAAATCCGTTTTCGCGTACGTTAATGTGAAATTTATTTCTACGTAGTGACTGAAAAGTTCGTGGTTCTTCAAATAAAAAAAAATGGTATTTGGTTAGAATTTATGAAATAGGGCTGCAAGAGAACAAATAAAAACAACAAAGTCAGGTAGCAATAAAATACATCTTAATAAAAAATCCGTCTATATTTCCGTGATAAGGTATTGTAAATATTTATATTATTTACATTGTTCGGGTTGTTGTCCTCATCTTCGTTGCCATGTTCACGACGTTTCGGCCACCGTACGCACCAACCTTCTTCAGGATCTGTCTATATTACTGAGATGATGTATTGTAATTATTTACGCTATTTTCATTGTTCAGACTGTTGTCCTCATCTTCGTTACCATATTCACGACGTTTCGGCCGTTGTACTCTCCAGCCTCCTTCAGGATCTGTCTATATTTCTGAGATTATGTATTGTAATTATTTACACTATTTATATTGTTTGGACTGTTGTTCTCATCTTCGTTGCCATGTTCACAACGTTTCGGCTACCGTACGCACCAATCTTCGTCAGGATCGGTCTGTATTACTGAGATGATGTATTGTAATTATTTACGCTATTTTCATTGTTCAGACTGTTGACCCCATCTTTGTTGAAATATTCACAACATTTCAGTTGTTGTACGCTCCAGTCTACTTCATGATCTGTCTATATAAATAAGATGATGTATTGTAATTATTTACACTATTTATATTGTTTGGACTGTTGTCCTCATCTTCGTTGACGTATTCACGACGTTTTAGCCGTTTTACGCTCCAGCCTCCGTCAGGATTTGTCTATATTACTGAGATGAGATATTGTAACTATTTAGAATATCTACATTGTTCGGACTGTTGTCTTCATCTTTATTGCCATATCCGCGACGTTTCCCCAAAGACACATCACATGAATAAAGACGTTGGTTGAAGTAATCCAGTGACTTGATACAAAGAGTTGTGAGTTCAATACCTGGCCACAGCAGGGTGAAGAATACTTGGAGAGTTGAGCTACAAAATGGAAGTAACTGAGATTGAGATATCCAGAAAAGACGTTAAACTAGAAAAATCTAACCCAGTGGACGAAATAAAGGGTTCGGTTTGAAATTCCAACGTATATCACCTGAAGAAGGCCGGAGAGTACAACAGCCGAAATATGACAATAAAGATGAGGACAACAGTTCAAATATGTAAATAGTGTAAATGTGACGACTTACCTACAGTATTTCGAGCAGGTCCTTTAAAGCAGTTAGTATAGATATATTATTCAGCGTTTTTTTGGCAACACTCAGGATTGGCTTCGGCGTTTAAGTTATATTTTATATTTTGGGGGTCGATTTGTTTTGTGGGCTGGATGCGATGCTCGAATCCTCAGTGCGCGACGGCTTTTATTTTTACTTTTGTGTTCGTAGGATTCACATTCGGTCGACAGGTTTGGGTGTGGTGTGAATCAGAAAAAGGCCTGATTTAAAGCAGATTATGAGAGGCTGAGAACTTTTCAGCAACCACTCGTAATATGTCACTTGTTACGATAGAACAATCTGGCTTGAATATCTTGTATTTATCCATTATTTCTTTCGACTTTTAATAAACATTCGAAAAGAGGCGATCAAATCACAAACGTGTCCGATTTCCGGCCAGACACCGGATATCCGATCTCTTAGTCATTTTTCCGGTTACGGTAAGTTTATCTGCCTTCGCCATTTTTGTTTTCTTTTTTAGTTTTCGGATATTTGAAAAACAAAACAAAAAACAAAAAGACATTTGAAACGTGTACAAGAATAACATTATGGACACACGCCATGAACACAGACCACACAAAATTACTGAGACATACATGTGAGTAAGAATGTCGGTAATTGCTAAGTTTAACGCTAAGTCTGGCACAAGGCAACAAGATTAGCCAACAGAATTCAAACTTTATTTGATAACGATTGGTCAACATGACTAACTAGCTTCTGAGGGACGACATCTTGATATTTGCTCAACAATGCGAATGTTTTCTTAAGCAAATATTTGTTAATCTTCGTATCGAATATAAGCACGGAAAGTGGAATCAGCGAACAGAGTTCGAATTCCGGCCTCGTCTGTTGCATTTATTTTCGCACTAATACTCTTCGGAAAGACATGAATTTTTCTCTGTTTTTCAACACCGGCTACGAGTTAAATATACAGCCTTGGTTGGCAACCAGTCTAAGAGAAAGAAAACTCTGAATTCAAAACCATGATGGGTGCCGAATAAGAAATTCAACGTTAAAATATCCTATAGACATGTCATACTTCCAGTTAACCACCAGAGATGTTACAAGCAGGTGACTGATGTGGTGAGAGGTCACTATTTTGACACTGCACGGGTCGACTGTACGACTACGTGATTAAAAAGAAAAAAAACAAGTAAATTATTAGTTTTATTCACACTGTTTTTGTTCAAACTTTACAACAAGGTTATCCTAAGGAAACCAAAAGTCTACCGGGATTTATTATTGGTGGGAGCAATTTAAACAACGTAAGATGACTCGGATGACGCCGTGTTGGCGACAGAAAAAGAAAACACATTGTATAAACACTTAGATAAGGAAAGTGAAAAGAAAGGATTAAAAATCAATCGTACGAAGATAGAATGTGTAGTCGATAGCAAAAGAGGCAGCCCAAGATGCGAAGTACGACTTGGGGACGTCAGAATCGAGCAAGTACAGAAATTTAATTATCTCAAGAGTCATTAAACAGACAACGGAAAATATAACAAACATTAGAATAGGTTTCAAAAGTTAAGCAAGGTATTACAAAACAGGAAAATGATGGTACAAAAAAAAGAGGGTTAAACTGCTATCAATCTTCCTGAATAACAATGATTGAGGAATAAAGAGGAAACTCAGGCAACAGAGATGTGTTTCTACAGACGGATGCTGAGAATAACAGGACAGAGTATGAGAGCAACGAGGAAATAAAAATTACGCCTTTATTTAAAATCAGAAAAGGATTGACACTTCCAAGGGACATAAGAAAAGTGGGCTTAGAGAATTTGACACTCACATGAATTTAAGAGGAGAAGGTGAAACATCGAGTAACGTAACAAACGGGTTTGTGTAACTGGGTGACCGAAGTTAAGCAACGTTAAACCTTGTTAGTACCAAGATTCGAAGATTAAAGTTATCAGGGAAACAAGTAAGAGGAAGGGAGTTACACTGTCGGGAAGTGTGAGAGAAGAAGCTATTGAAGTAGAAGAGGCGGTTACATTTGACCGAGATGCCAACCTAGTAGCAAGCTAAAATTCATGCAGAGGGAAGCCACATCATGTCTGGGAGAAATTGACTGGAGTCCAGATGCCAGGTCAGGACCTATCACACTGCATATCCGTCTTTGGATTTTGACGAGAACCTCAAGATAAACAGCAGGGGCACCAAACCATATACGCCAACAATGCCATTAAATTAAATGTACGATACATACGAGATTAATATATATATATATATATATATATATATATGTGTGTGTGTGTGTGTGTGTGTGTGTGTACTTACACAAAAACTGCATTCTGGCTAAGTGGTCACTGCTTGAAAGAAACTAAAAATTAGTTTCAAATTTAAAGATTCTTGACAAAATCCAAAGAAGACTCTGCAATTGGTTTCAGTCAGTTTCGCAGACTCCTAATGTAGCTTCCCTGTGCATTGTCTATAAATATTTTCATGGTAACTGTTCTGGTGAGCTTTCCTCTTTGGTACCTCATCTTTATGAATTCAAGTGCAGTACTAGATTGGCAGCTAGGTCTCATCATTTTAAGGTTAAAATTGTTAAATATAACTGTAAATTCTATGCTAAGAGGTTCTTTCCTTGCATCTGTAATAGATTTAATACCATGTTGAGAGAATTTTGCAATAATGTGTTTTATTTAGTATTCTTTACCATTCTTCTGTCACTGGGTGCAAGGTTAAGTTTGGATCTTGCTCAAGTTTTTTTTTCTGCGTCTTCACTTGAAGTTCGGCCTTATGCCACATCTAAGTAACGATTGGAAAATCAGTCAGTTATGTGCCATGCCAGATACACGCTTAGGCGATCATGTATTTTTCGATACATGACTGACGAGGTAGATTTTCCCGCAGCAGGTTACCATTTCTTTCTGCGGTAGACTAGTTTCCATCCAACGCTTTAGAACTTGGTATGTACAATTGTACAAGTCCAGACAAAGGACAAAAAAAAAAACAAACGACTGCATTAAACCTGTGCTATGTTTGCGGAGGGCATCAGTTTAAATCAAATTGCCCATTCAAAAATAAAGTGTTTTCAATGTGGAAAAATGAGTCATAATCAGTCATTGGATATGAAGAGAAAGAACATCTCAGACCTGTTAGTACATTAAAAGTTGTATTGAAAACTCGAAATCTGAATACGGCTCATAAAAGAAAATATGTGAAGGGTAAAATGAATAACGTTGAAATAAAACTTCAGATGACCACAGGAAAAATATTTGAACTTTCATTAATGAAAACCAAAAGTTGCACGTGGCGTCTTAGGGAAAAATTATGTTTTCAAGGCGAGATTGCACATAATGTCTCGTGTACTGGTAAAAATTAAAAAAAAAAACAAGGCAATCGTATTTAAAAAAAAATGAGGAGGCAAGTGGAGTAATGGATAGCAAGCAGCAGGGATTGAGGAATCGGAGAGCCGAGTTCGAATTCCAGTAGAATCCATTTTATTTACTTACGTGTTAATACCATTGTTAAAGGTATGAATCCTCTTCTTCTCCCCCCAACTATGGATAAATAGCAAGACAGACCGGATCTATAACCTTGAATGGCAACTGGTCTAGGAGAAGGACAACTCTCAATTTAAAACCTGATCCTCCAGGTTAGGGGTTGTGCAGTAGACTAACTGGCTTGTTATAAAACCGCAACGATATCTTTTGACACTATGATCCTCAAGGAATTTAAAGGCATAATATATATTAAAAAATAATACGTTGAACTTATTGGGCGCAGACTGGATGGAAATTCTGCCTGTAAATTTGTTCTGTAAAACAGTTAATTGCTCTTCCTCTGAAACAAGTATGGCGACATCAAATCTTCTGAATGAGTTAAAAGAATTTCCGTACAATGTTCTCCCAGGGTCTTGGGAAATGTGCGAATACAAGTTTTCCGGTTAAGGAAAATATTCTTCTTGTGTTTAAACCTCGATGCAGTGTGCCTTTTTGCAGTTGTGAAACCCATTAACATAGAAACTGATATATTAGAAAAACTGAAGTGGGTGAAAAATCTAAAAATTCAGCATACACAAAGGTTTATACAGTTTTAATTGGCTACTGTTGGGGTGAAAGCTTTACCTAGCATTTTCTAGGCAGTAATGGATATGATGCTAGCTGGCTTAGATTTTGTCGTTGCATATTAGGACGATGTACTCATAAAAATGAAACTAAACGACAACATTCCGAACACACCCAGAAAGTATTCCTGAGAACTGAGGGTTCAAACACAGTGAAGAGAAATGTCAATATTTTTTTCAGGAATATAAAGTACTTGGGGCAAATAATTGATGGAAATGGGCGTAGACCAGACCCGTCAAGGACGAGTGCTATTGAAAATAGTCCTGCTACTATAAACATTACTATTTTACAATAATTCCTAGGACTCGCAAGCTATTACAATCTTTATGTGCCAAACATGAATAGATTGAAAGCGCCTTTAAATAAACTATTGAAAAAAGGTGCGGTTTGGATTGGTCTAATGAATGCCAAAAATCTCTTGAAGACAAAGAACAAGTTAACATCTGAATTATAGTTAACACATTTCAATCCTGATTTAGAAATAGCTGTAGCATCAGATCATAATCAGCGATTATGGCATTGGAGCAGTCATTTTTCATAAATTTAAAGATGATAAAATGAAAGCAGTTGCCAATGCATCTAGGACGCTTAGAGGCTGAAAGAAATTATAGTCAAATCAAAAAAGAAGCGGTAGCTATTAGTTTTGCAGTGAAAACATTCAGAAGATGATTCATGGTAAGAAATATAGTTTGCAAACCGATCACCGTCCATTATTAACTATTTTTCTAAAAGGGTGACCCCGGCACATAATGCCAACAGCTTGCAATACTGAGAGAACAATTTTACTGAATCATGATTTCAAGATGGAGTATTTAGCATCCAAAAAGTTGGGACATGCAGATGGTTTGTCTAGGTTGATCCTCAAATTTAAAGAAGCTTTTGAATAGACTCTGATCGCTTCTCTAATTTCAGAAAATAAGATAAAAAGTGTTTTGCGTAGCACGATAAGGGAACCTTAGACGACATTAAAATATAATGCAAGAAGGATGGCTATATTTTGAAAATTATGAATGACGTAAAAGTGAGATGGAATAAAAACCAAATAAACTAGGTGTTACTGAAAATAATTTTTTTTCATCTGTGTTGAAGTACTGATGTGCGCGGAAAGAGTAGTAATTCCTGCTGCCTTGCAAAAATGTATTTTAAGGGAGTTTCACCTTCGATATTCTGGGATGTCAAGAATGAAATCCCTTATGAGAAGTTAGCTATATTAGCCTAAAAGGCACCTGGATATTCAAAATGTGGTTAAGTCATAAAGAGATTGCACTCTAGCGGCTAGTTCCACGCGCCATGTGTCCTTGACGACACATGGTACAGTGGATAAAGGCGTTAGTTAGATCCAGTGACAGGACACAAAGAGTGTGAGTTCAATACCCGGTTAAGGCATTGCAGAATTTTCAGAGGGGAATCAACAGGAGATAACTGATAACTGACATCCATTAAACATGGCACATGGAACTAGAACAGTCTACCCCAGTGAACAAAATAAAGGTTTCAGTTTGACATTCCAACCACCTGAAGAAGGCCGGAGCATACAACGTCCGAAACGTTGTAATAAACATGGCGGCAAAGATGAGGACATTAGTCCAAATAATGTAAATAGTGTACATAATACCTCGGGCAGGTTGTCAACATGAGAATTAGTTGCGTTCAATTGAACAGAACAAACACACAACTTCGCTCCTGTTGGTTCGCAGTTGTTATCTTAACTCTCATTAGTCATAGAATGAGTGGATGCAGGATGATTCATCACTGCCGACACAATACCGCCGACTCAACTCCAGAATATTCTACCACCAGCATAATCGGCGCGAGGGCAACTCAAGAACATGCAAACTATAACATTTTTGTCGAATTTTTAAAAACAAATAAAAGTAAATTAAGGAACATTTTTAAAATATAACTTTTTAAAACCAATTAAAAGTAAGAATCTTTTCTAAGAATTTTTATTTCTGGTGTGATAAAAAGGTTGAAAATTGAACATCAGTTAGACGAGCCTTTTGTAACTAATAAATTGCTAATAGAAAGTTTTCAAAATTTTAACGACTCAGAGATGGGCACACTATAACAGTCAACTCCGGTCTGAAGCTATGAAATTGACGCCCGTGTTGACTTGACTTCGAGTTGAGTACGCTGGTTTTCAGTTGTCCTGTAGTTGAGCTGGTCGACGTTGAATCGGCGGTGATGAAATGTCCGATCACGGCAATCAATAAAGCGTTAGAAATAAATTCATTACAGAGTCTTCGCTTTGGATGTCTAGGAGAATTTTGACACAGGAAGCTGCGAGGCACACATATGGCATTTCTGGGAAAGTCTTCTCGATTATCAAATCGTGTAGGTTCTGGAAGGTCGTTGTTAACAGCTAGCCTCTGAAGCCCATGACATCAATGAAGGCTTGCCCAAGGCTCTCTCTCCGGTTCTACCCTTTCTGCTATATATCAACATTCTGCCTATTAACATTCACAGATCGTTATTAAATATATATGTCGATGATAATACGGTTTATGAGAGCACCACCAAACATGTAGGTAACCAGTGTCTGGCAGCTGATCGCTGCACTGATTTTGATCGTACAGCTCAATGGAACGATAGCTGGCTTTGTAACATTCAGTAGATCCGAAATCAAGTTAGTAACGTTTCATATTCACAGAGAAGATCCCAAGTTTTCTTCAGTACCGATGAACGTCTATACTCTTAACCATTTGAGCCCCGACCACGGCTTTACCGGTGGTAGAGAAAAATGAAAATGCCCAGCCACCAGTTAAACGGTGGGTAAACACTTGTGATTATTTTAATATATACCGTGAAACATTACATAACAATTATTCGCGAATTTTGACTCGGGAGCTCAGGCAGAAGGGGTAAAATTTTTCAGGAACTCAGGGCTCAAAGGGTTAATGAGGCTCCTAGCCTGAACCATCTATGAGGACTCAAGTTCAATCGAGACCTCAATCCACTCTATGGCTAAATTTGTATGCTACGATGAAGTCCTTTACACCTAGTTTTCTGCATTAATTTCACTAAGCAACATTATACCTATATTTGTTTAGTTCGCCAATTTTTTTCAAAGTGAAATATTGTCAAAAAAGTACTGTATTTATCTGGCTAGAATATTATAAATATTCGTTTTAAACAATGAAAGTAAACACAATCTGGAAATGATGAAATAATTTTATCAACGAACTGTTGTAAGATATTTTCGATCTGGTTCACACCTGCTAGCATATACTTGCATCTGAAGACGTTTCATTATCACAGAGCAGACGATGTATTTTCTTCAGTTCTGATAAACAGTTGTACTTTCAATGAAACGCCTTACCTTGAACGACTATAAGGACTCACACCAGACCTCAAGTGGAATACGATATACAATTCATCACTAACGACGCTGAAAAAATAGTCAGCTCCCTTTATCGCTCTAGAAAGTACTTGGCTCGGTTAGGTCCATGAAAGTCGTTGTTAGTGGCCACCCTCTGGCGGCCATGGTATCAATTCCTGCTCTATCTTTGCAAGAGCCAGATCAATTCAGAAATGGAATATTGCTTCCACATCAGGACTGGAGCTGCCCAGTCTTCATTTTCTAAGCATGACAAAGTGCAGATGCGTTTGCGCAGTCTTTGTGGGAGTCTTTGTGGGATAATTTTACACCCTACAGCTCCTTTCTCCACAATCGAAAAGTTGCTACGTTCTTGCTACTCTATCGCTATTTTCATGACCGATGTTCGGGCGACCTAGAATCCTTCATTCTACGAGTCCAAGCCTTAGTAGCTACGAACCTCCACAACACGTACACCTTTTCATTCTCTTCATATTCCATTAGTAAGGAGGAAGTTTCAGTCAGAAAGTTCCATACCTAGAATTGTTCCATTATGGGACGGTTTCTCGAGAAGATGTTTCCCCGTTACTACAATCTTAACCTCTTCAAGCCGAGTGTCAAAGTTCATCTATTTTAAATATCATAATAATATTCACTCCTTGTTTCCGCCTAGTACGCCGTTATAAGTACCTGATTTATTAACTCTCTGTCTTGAGTGGCTCTTGAGTCTTGTATTGTGGGTACAATACGAAATATAGTAAATATTAATATTTTAATACTTGGAAACTATACTTGAGAGAAACAGTATTGAAAGTAACTTCCACAAGACTACGCTCTGCATCAATTAAAATTAGATTATGTTTTTATATATAACCAGACAAATAGACGTTACAGTCAGATGTAATTTGCAACAGTGAAATATATTGTTACGTTCGTAAAACTGAGGTGGCCATGGGATACAAATATCGATTGAGCAAATAAGATTAATGCATTTTGAGACAGTCGAATCGGGCTGTGGCTCGTTTCACTTCTCAGTTGTTCTCGTTGGATGAATTACTTTTCAGCTTTCCAAGTTGATGGGATTCCAGACTGCGCCACTGAAGCTTTATTGACGTCAGTGGAGCACAGCGAATATGACGCCTCATTAAATAAATCAGATCGACGGAGTTAAGCTGATCTGTCCGATCAAGACGAAAGGAGTTAAAGTGCTCTCCTTCATTGTTGTTTTGATCATGACATTTTCGGAACACTTCTAGTTTCCTTCGTATTTTCTGGAATGCTTTTATGAAGCATTTTTCTTCATTAGCCCCACCTACCTATTAGTGCCAATAACATTCTGCTGTGGGATCATCCACAGCTAGTGCGGCTACCAAATCCCAAACTCAAGAGCATTTGTGTTTATTCAACACCCACAAAGCCAACCAGTAGTTTTTTGTATTTGTCTATATTTCTGAGATGAGGTATTATGTACAATATTTACATTATTCGGACTATTGTCCTCATCTTTATCGCCATATTTATTGCAACGTTTCGGTCGTTGTACACTCCGGCCTTCTTCAGGTGGTTGGAATGTCGAACTGAACCCTTTCTTTTGCTCACTGGGGTAGACTGTTCTAGTTCCACGTGCCATGTTTAATGGATGTCAGTTATCAGTTATCTCCTGTTAATACCCCTCTCCAAGTTAACCACTGCCTTAACCGAGTAACATGGCACAGTGGCTAAAAGGTGTTGGTTAGAACAGTGACAGGACCGAAACAGTGTAAGATCAATACCCGTGGAACTAGAACGGTGTACCCTAGTGAGCGAAGTAGAAAGCTGGAGTGTACAACGGCCGAAACATTCTAATAAATATGGCGACAAAGATGAGGACAATAGTCTGAATAATCTAGATACTATAGCTTTTACTGCAACTATGGTGATCTGAAAGCACTTTTATGCGTTTTCTCTTTTGCTAGGAGAACGTGCATAATCTGTCCTGATAGAAGTTTGAACTAAGGCAGTAAGTTGAATCCCTCGGCCACTATGGCTTGTGGCTTCCGAACAGTCTATCCAATTTCACAAAGTTTGGGCCAACACGTGTTATGGTTTACAGGCACTTTCGAAATGTTCTCTCTGGAATCACCGATGACATTAAGGTCACTTTCCAGAAAAATCGACCGTGGTGAGATTTGATCCCGTCTCTCGGAAAGCGAATATTCTAACCACTCGAACATGCTGCTATACAAACATGGTATCTTCATGATCTAAACACATTTGAACAGCTTCTGGTGGCTGAGGTTTGAATTCAGATTCGTTCTTCTCGACTAGAACAACCAGAGTTCAAGTGTCCCTTCTGTACTTTTGAACCATTTAATAATGGCGACAAAAGACGGATTGATGTCTTTCTCTAGTCTATTTGTGTGAAAGTGAATGTAGCAAACTCGACTGGGATTCGAACACGCCTCGCTAACCTCGATAACAACTACATTTTCTTCTTTTTATATGTCGTGTCCTTTCAGGACGTAGGTGATCATGACCCTCCACTACCGCTATCCTTTGTATCTCTCAATACGTTTTGTCCCTTTGCTACTTCCTCCAGGAACTGTTTTGTCATTCACTTACTTAATCCTGCTAGGTATGTCACGAGTTGCTTTCCCTTGTCTCTCTTTCCCTCTATTCGACCTGTGAGTATCAGATTCTCCAGGTCCTCCTTTCTTATTACGTGTCCCAGAAATTTCATCTGCCTCTTCCTGATGTTAAGTATAATCTTCCTCCTTGTTTGCATCATCTTTAAAAGCTCATCGTTGCTCATATGTCTGGTTCATGATATCCTCAGCATCCTTCTGTAGAACCATACCACCGTTGCCTCGAGTCTCTTCTTCGTCTTTTAGGAGACCGTCCAATATTCGCTGGCGTAAAAGACAGTCACTTACTGGAGCGATACACAAAACCGATTCCTATTTCTTTAGCATGGATTGTATGTGTGTACGAGCTCTACTTGAGGTCTGGCTTGAGTTTACGGCCCAGTAGAAGTGAGGAAACATAGGTTTATTGGGATTAGTGATAGTTCACGGTCCGATCGCCGATAATGGAATCTATCTATTTATCTATCTATCTATGTTCATAATCTATCTATCTATCTCCGTTCATAATCTATCTATCCCTGTCTGTTCATAAGTTATATATCTATCTAACTCTCTCTCTCTCTCTCTCTGTATATCGGTCTGTTCCAATCTCTCTTTCTATCCATGATATCTTTAGGATCCTTCTGTAGAGACATACCTCCGTTGCCTCGAATCTCTTCTTTATCTTTGAGGAGACTCAACATTCGCTAGATATCTTTTGAATATATTCTTTAGAATCACCGCTTTGTAGACATCTGAATAATTTCTTCCTCATCTTCCGAAACGATCATTAAATCTATATGAAACATTATTAACCAATATATATTATTCAGGCGAATATATCTGCATTTTTGTGTTTTACGAACTTCCGAATGTTGTTTGACATTCTGAGATGTGTAGGCATTATAGTAATCGGAGTTGGTTTCTTTAAGGAAACATTTGGCATCTAATTTTCCCATCAAAATGGTTATGGATTAACACAGTAGAGTCTACTTTTTCATAATGACTTTTAGAAAATAAATAAGAGATTAAAATAAAAATTGATCCAGTCATATAAGGTAATATCAAAAGTTTTTAAACAGTCTATCAAAGAAGCCCTCCAAAAACTAAGCAAAGTAATGATCAACAGAAAAATATCGTTAGAAACAAAGAAAAGAACGCTTGATTTCTATGTGATATCCATCCTCTTATATGGGAGTGAATGTTGGACAATCTCCCCACGGATGAGAAGAAAATTGAGGCATCAGAAAATGTGGTTCTGTAGCAGAATATTGAGAATTTTGAGCGGGAAGTCTTTAAGAAAATGGCAACACAAAGAACGCTTATGCTCAGAGACAGCGGAAATTCCTTGGACACACAAGGAGGGATTGAAAAACTTATCCCCCACACGGCATATCAAGGGTAAGAGATATAGAGGAAGGCATTAAGTCAAGTACCCTGACGATCTTGTGTGAATGGATATCGGAATGGGTGGCTGGAGCTTTAGGAAAAATATAAAAAAAACTGCCAAAGGTTACACGCGATAAGGTGTTTTGGAGGGCCATAAACGCTAATGTCCTGAAGGTACGCGACAGATAGAAAAAGAACAATGTCTTAGATTCTTAATTTCATACATTTGCATGTTATCACTGGAGTCAAGAAGTCTCTTGCAATTATCAGCACTCTGCTTAGTACACTCAACGTAATTTCACTTTCGACAATGATTTTTATAAACACAAATTCCTATTACGGATGGGACCGCCGGTTAGCGGTTTTTAAGCTTGTCTCTTCTTAGAATTGCTTCATTCGGCGCCTTCCCAATTTTCATTTACTTAAACACTAACCCTACCCCTAACCCTAAGCACTCAACATTCCGATTTTCAGGGTGCGATGGATAAAATGTAGCCATTTCATATTTTGAATTTCGCGCATGCGCGTTGTTTGTTTTTGATTTTGTCAACAGCACAATATAGGAGGTTCACTTGATTATCGTCTGTGAGAAAAAGAGCACGATGGCTCAATTCACTCCCGCAAAATTTTGAAAAAAGAATGCTGTACTATTTGGTATCCGCACAAGAAGCTCCAATACGAACATTTCAGATTATTTTGGTGTCAATCTAAGAAGAGTGCTGATGATTTGGAAGGAGTTGGATGAGTCTAATGGCGATTGTAAAGGCACGGCATCTCGGAAAACTCACTTTGATCGTTCTGATAAAAAAAAACTCCCTAATTTATTGGTGAAAACCTCTAACTCAATTCGGATGCCTACATCAAGTGCCTTGAGAAGGTAGTTCTACCCCGAGCCAAGAGGGTGACAGCTGGATAACCCTATGTCCGGCAACAGGACTTTGCACCATTCCACACAAGCAAGAGAACCCAGTCATGGTTGCCAGATAATTTCTGCAACCACGTCATTTCTTAGGTCTGGCCACCTAACTGCCCCGACTGCAATCTGCTTGATTATTATGTGCGGGGCGCAGTTGAGCGAGAGACCAACAAAACTTCTTGTAACACGAAAGATGAACTAAAGGCAATGCTTATGGAAGTATTCCCCTAACTTAAACTGTAACTCTGAGTATTTACATGATGAAAAGAAATACACTGAAAATACACTGAAAATACACTTAAACTCATCCAATAACGTATTTATAACGCTAAGAGGAAAGCTCATCAAATTTGCAAAAGAGAAAGATAAAGAATATCTAAACAAATAAACGACAAATTCTGTCCATGCATGTGTTTGTAAACCCTCTAACATGGGTCACATTTTCACTACTTAGACATATTTTAACTTTATGGAATAAAATCTGCACTTCATCTGTTGTTGAACATTCACCATTGGGATTTTAAATACCAAAAAAAAAAAAAAATGTGAGAAAACGCCATTATTTTTGCACCAACCTAATAACACAAAACTTGATGAATTTGAAGAAAGCATTGTTTTAAATTCAGTTTTAAATATCTTTTTGAACTGAGGAAATCAATTTTCTTTCTTGAAAATGCCAAAGAATCAAATTTAAAGTGAGATCTTTCGCAACGTAGGGCTTTGAAGTTCCACAGTCTTTGTGATTTGAAGAATTCGATTTTCAGCCCGAACTGGAATTTCGGCCCAAATCGGACTTTCGACCAAATCGGTATTTTGGCTGGAATTATTGGCTAATAGGTTTAAAGTTGAGTTACACTGAGGTCTTGAAATTTCATGCAGTGAATTCAGGAATTCAAAGTTAATTCTTCAAAATTATCATTACTGTTTTCTAAGTTGGACCAGAGGCCCCTTTAGTTTTGAGCCGGAGGCCTAATTAGCTTTCTGCAAGAGATAGCTTAAAAGTCCGTGTCTCTAGTTTTATTATTTACTAGCTTAAAAACTACTAAATAATAAAAATAGACACATCAAACTAACTACCAATTTAATTAAGACTACAACTGAAAAGAATTTATCTAAATATAAAACTTGTTCAAAAATACCGACATGCACATGCAACAGTGTCTGAATCATTTCCGTTCTTCCACGAATTTCTTTAATTTACCAAATATTCCTTTCGTCAGTTTTTTTTAGCACCATTCCAAATATGCCAATTCTTGTCGTCTTCTTTTGACTATTCGAGAATGCTCCCAGTAACACAATATCGATCTGTTCCGTGGCCATTTTCGTGTTCGTCTACTGTCAAGGTTGGGATAATTATCGAGTTTCTTTTTTTCTTTAGTTTCTCTTTTAGTTTCTCTACGGAACAGCGTAATCCACTGCCTGGCACGTACTTTATTTCTTCATCTTCACAAAAAAAAAAAAAAAAACAGATCCGGTCCTGACTGAATTGACGACTGCAGCGTTTGAATCTGAACAAATCATTTTACCTGTTCCCTTCTTTAGGTTGGTTTCTCCTGTATGGTTAAAATGCGATTCGCTTGCAAAGTTCCTTCTGGATCGCCCTTTCCAATCATGTCGAGTCAGAACTTTCTTTTAAAACGACACAAATTTAATGAAAGTCGGACAGATTCGGAATATAGGTGTTTCAGTATTCTCTTCTTCTTCTCTCCTCCATCTTTTTCTTCTTCTTCTTCTTCTTCTTCTTCTTCTTCTTCTTCTTCTTCTTCTTCTGTTGCTGCTGCTTCTCCTAATGCTTCTGTTGACCCTCCTCCTACTCCTCATTTTTCTTCTTCTTCCTCTCCTTCTTTTTCTTCTGTCGCGGTTGCTTCTCTTCAAGCTTCTGATGATCCTCCGCCTCCTCATTCTTCTTCTTCTTCTTCTTCTTCTTCTTCTGTTGCTGCTTCTCCTGCTTCTGGTAATCCTCCTCCTCCTACTGCTACTCATTTTTCTTCTTCTTTTGTTGCTGATGCCCCTCTTTCTGATGATTCTCCTCCTACTACTCCTAATTCTTCTTCTGCTGCTTTGCTGCTGCTTCTCCTCCTCCTTCTCCTCCTCCCCTCCCCCTCATTCTTATTCTTCATCTGCAACTTGCGGTTTCTGAGCGAAACTATCCTTAGCGCAGCTTCTTCTATATTCAATTTCGTTATCTCCGATACAGATTTTGTTCTAACTGATCCACATGACACATAGCAACATGTGACAAAAATTAGCCTCCTAGCCGATTCCAGTAGCAATGGTTTACGAGGTTAGATATTTGATCTGAGGCCCATGGCAAGCGTGTCGAAGATATTTCTTAAACTTCGTCTGTCGCAGAATCATATTACTGATGTTTATTATCGATATCTTTTTTAATGTAACTTACGTGCCGTGTCCCTTCAGGGCGTGGGAAATTCTGGCTTTCCAGAACTTCCTATCCTTTGTAGATCTAAGCAATATTTGTCTCCTTACTATGCCTTCCAGTCCCTGATTGTCATCCATTTACACAAGTAAAGTTATAGGTAAGTTATTCGATTTTTCCGTCTTGCCTTCCATATGGAGTGTCAAATTCTCCAAGCCATCTTTCCTCGTTATATGTGTGCCAGGAATTTAGACTCTCATTCTGTTTCTAAGTAAAAATCCACATTTTGTTTCTATTCACTTTCGTACAATGAAATACTTCTATCCATTCGTGTTAGTCATAACTCAAGAAAAGTTGATTGTAAATCTTAACTAAAAGGAAGAATGGAGAAATTTCAGAATTAACTTACAGCTTACGAATTCCAATTGATTTGAATTTCTCTTCTGATGACAGTGTTCCTATCGTAATGATCTCCTTACAATCTCCACTCTCTAGAGAGGGAGGTAAAAAAAAAAAAAATGGAATCATCATGGCGGCTTCGAAATAAACGCACGTGTGAATTAACCTCCTCGTTTGTGTTATATTTTATCTTAAAATATGCCCGGGAAGATTCCTTTTCTAGACTGGCTATTTTCTTCGAAATTATCCACTTACCCGTAACAGACACGGTGTAAATATAATTATAAAAATACATTGATAATGTTTTTTTTTCTCTCGTTCTATTGCCTTCAATGTTTTGTGAGTGTCAAATTCCTCTTTCCTCATTTATGAGTCGTAGAAATTTCAACTCGTTTTTAGTTTAATTTAATGTGTCATGAATATAAACGTTTACATTATAATGTATAAAACCTGTTTAGTCTGTTTAACATATCATGAGTAAAAAAACGATGTAAAACGCCCTGATCGACTTATTCATTTCTGTTTCCTTTAAAATGCTTAGAGAATGCTTCTATGGTGTACCATGTGACCCATCGTTAGGTAAAAAAAAAAGAAAGAAAAAAATGAGGTAGTTTTTGTCCTGCTGCTTTGTTGTGTGGTTTATCGTGGTTACACGTTGTCAAGATTACGTTATGTTTCCTGTTGGGCAGACGAGTAATGAAGAGAAATGGCGGCAAATTGAGCAAGAGAAGGCATCTGGATGAACAAGGAAGACTGTGGGTGGGGATGACAAACGAAAGAAGGAAGGATGGAAGAGGGAGAAAGCAACAGAGCAAAAAAGGCAAATGTCCAGAAAGAAAGTGGGAATGAATACAAAAAAGAAAGAAAAAGAAATAGAAAGAAAAAGTTAGAAAAAAATGTTCGTTAAAATAAAGGAAAAGGAAGGAATGTATGTGCGAGAAAGACAGAACGAAAAAAAACAGATGGAAATAGCGAAGAAAGAAAGAAAGAAAGAAAGAAAGAAAGAAGGAAGGAAGGAAGGAAGGAAGGAAGGAAGGAAAATGTGACTTAAAATAATGAAACAGGAAGGAATGAATTGGAACGGAAGGAAAGAAATTCCGAAATGAACGAAGGAAAGAATGCCTTAAACAATGGCGGTAAAAAGATGAGAGAGACGAAGAAATAAAACCGAAAAATAAAAATATTTGAAACAGTATGAAAAACAAAGAAAAAATAAAGAAAGCAACAGAAAATGCGTAAAGGAAAAAGATATGATGAAGTTGGATTCATTGAGAAGAGAAATTTTGAAATAGAACAAGAAAATAAATATAAATAAATAAATAATAATAATAATGATAATAATAATAATAATAATAAGTAAAGCATAATACACTGGCTCAAGCTGCAAAATACTTAAAAAAGAAAGCATGTACAAATGCAACCGACCAGATGCAGAAACAATGGCAAGATAAACCGCTTCATGGCCAATACTCTGCCCGTACCAAACAAACTGATGTAGACAAAACCCGTACCCATCAGTGGGTACGTAGTGCAGGGTTGAAAGTTGAAACTTAAGGTTTTATCCTTGCTGCACAGGACCAATGCTTATTAACTAGGAATTATCAAGTATATATACAAAAATATTGTCTTAGCCCAAAATGCAGATTCTGTGATAAATATCCAGAAACAATTGATCATCTTGTATCAGGTTGCATGATATTGGCACCCATTGAGTATAATACCCGGCACAACAGAGTGGGCCAATATCTGCAATGGAAAATATGCAACTTCAACGGGAATTAAACTAAAAGAAACTTGTATGAACACCACCCAGACCCGATTACGGAGATATGATCTGTTACAATTCTATGGGACTACACAATACACAATGACAGAACAATCAAAGCCAACCGCCTAGATATTGTTATTCAAGACCACAAACAAAAAAGTGCATCCTTATTGATATGGGAGTCCGTGCAGACTGCATTGTATCTTTGAAGATATTCAAAAAGCTGTCAAAATACAAGGACCTTGAAATAGAAATCTCAAAAATGTGTTGTAGTTGGAGCCTAGGAATGGTTGGAAAAGATTCCAGTAGATTAATTGAAGGGAATCCGGAAGTTCATGCCTCAAAGAGATACAAAAAATTGTTCTGACAAGTACAGCCCACACTTTATCTATATAATTTTTTTTATCAGTGGAAAGTGTCATGATGCCATTTCTAACCTTATGTGTCTGGGAAGGACCCGGAAAGAAATATGTAAACGCCAGAAATCAAAGGAAATAATAATAATAATAATAATAATAATAATAATAATAATAATAATAATAACAACACGACAGAGAGAGCCAATATCTGCACTTGAAAATCTTCAACACTTAGGGAAAGGATAGTACAAGAAATTGGTATGAACACGACCCAAACCAGGTTACGAAGATAGAATCTGTAAAAATTTTATGGGACTTTCCAAAACACACAGACAGAAGAATCAAAGCTTATCACCCTGACATCGTGATTAGATACCACAAGTAAAAAATGTTCCTTCTTTATTGACATGACAGTCCCTGCAGACTGCAATGTATCTTTGAAGATCATCAAAAAACTATCCAAATACAATGAGCTTGAAATCAAAAAAAAAAAAAAAAAAGAAAGTGTGGCGTATGAGGGGATTAATAATTCCAGTTGTAGTTGTAACCCTCGGATTGATTGGAAAAGATTCCAATAGACACACTGAAGGAATCCCTGGTTGCCCATGCTTTAAAGAAATACAAAAAAAATGTACTCATAAGGACAGCCCACACCTCACGATGGGCTTTATCTATGTAAAATGTGCGATTTTTTTTCAAAACTGCTCAGTACAAAATGTCATGATGCTATTTCTCACCTTAGGTCTCTGTTTGGGACCCGGAAAGAAATGAGAATGCACGAGAAAACAAAGTAAATAATAATAATAATGATAATAATAACAACTTTATACAGACAGAACAATCAAAGCTAATCGCCGTGATATCGTGATTAGAGACTGCAAAGACAAAATATGCCTCCTTATTGACATGACGGTCCCTGCAGACCGCAATACATCTTTGAAGATCTTCAAAAAACTATCAAAATACAAGGACCTTGAAATTGAAATCTCAAAAATATGACGTAAGAGCTCATTAACAATTCCTGTTGCAGATGAACCCTCGGATTGATCGGAAAATATTCCAACAGACTCAATGAAGGAATCACTGGTAGCCCATGCCTTAAAGAAATACAAAAAATTGTACTCATATATACAGCCCACACCTTATGAAGGGTTTTATCTATGTAAAATATGTACAATTTTTTAAACTGCTCAGTAGAAAATGTCATGATAGTATTTGTGACCTTAGGGCTCTGATCGTACCGGAAAGAAAAGAATATACACCAGAAACCAAAGGAAATAATAATAATAATAATAATAATAACAACAACAACAACAATATTGATAGTGTACGACATTAATGGATCTTTAACGCTTTGGAAATGTACAAAGTCTCATTGATGGTAGTAAATATAGCATGGAACTGTGGAAAACTAAATTATCTTTAAAGTACACTTACCACTTCCAATCGCTTGAATATCCAATGAGGAATCTTTTAAGGAGTATCCTTGTAACTCCCCAACCTCTTTTTTATCTGTACTTAATCTCACTTTAGTATGACTTAAATAGTAATAATTATGGAGAGAAGAAAGCTATTTAATCAGCTATTTTACATGGACGATCTCAAATTCTTTGCCAAAGATGGCAATGACTTGAAGGGTCTGCTCATTGCTGTAAAATGTTTCAGTGATTACGTTGGTATGGATTTTGGATTAGATAAATATACAAAGGTATTATTCAAGAAAGAGACAATTGTAGAAACACACTCAATAGTTTTTAGATTTTGTAACAAAGATTATGGAACTGGAATAAGAAGAATACTTAGGAGTCATCGAAGTAGATGGAATACAGCATAACTATTAAATTTAAATAACCATTAAATGACCATTACATTTAAATGAATACCTAGGATTCAGCGAAGTAGATAGAATATAGCATAACCATTAAATTTAAATAATCATTAAACAGACATTAAATTTAAATGAATACCTAAGATTCAGTGAAGTAGATGGAATACAGCATATCAAAATGAAGGAGAAATTAAGAAAAGAATACTACAGACTTTGCGCCTGGTGTTAATACTGAGTGGAATTCACAAAACAGTGACTGCAATACAGTTTCAATATCCTTAACTGGATCGTAGCTGACATTAAGCGAATAGACGCCAAAACAAGAAAACTTCTATCTTACCACCGCATTCATCATCGTAAGTCTGATGTTGATCGTCTGTATGCGTCCAAATATTAAAAAGTCAGAGATTTATTTCAACTAGGCCTGTCTTACAAAAATACAAAAATCGGTCTTCAAAAATATCTGGAAAATACAGAAGACTGGATGATGATATTATGCCAAAGAACATGAAAGAAACAAGAAATTTTATCCGATAATAAAGGATGACATCAAATTCAAAAGGGAATTTCAATCGACCGAAGAAAAGTGAATTAACTATAATGCACCTATTGCAGCGGCAAACAGCCTAAAAAAGAAAGCTAATGCAATATACCAAATGCAGAAACGATGGTAAGATAAACCTCTTCATGGTCACTACTGGGCCCGTACCAAACAAGCTATGGTAGACAAGACTCGTACTCATCAGTTGTTACGTAGTGCAGGGAAAAAGCCGAAATCGATGGTTTTATTCTTGCTGCACAGGTGGCATTCTTCCTAACTAGAAATTACCATACTAAAAATTTATGTTAACCCGAAATGCAGATGCTGTGATAAATATCCAGAAACAATTGACCATCTTGAATCAAGTTCACGCACTGAATATAAATCTCGGCATAACAGTGTGGGCGAATATCTGCACTGGAGAATCTACAACTTTTACGGAAAGGAAACTGCAAGAAACTGCTATGAATACCACTCAGACCCGGGTTACAGAGATAGGACCTGTAAACTTTTTTTTAGGCCTTTACAGTACACACAGACAATACAATCAAATCTAATCGCGCAGGCATTGTTATCAACGATCCCCAAAACAGAATGTGCTTTCTTATTGACATGTAAATTGTAATGGATCTTTGAAGAGCTGCAAAAAAAAAAAAAAAAAAAAGAGAAAAAAGAAAGAAAGAAAACTATCAACTGAAAAAGAAATCTAAAAAGTGTGGCGCATGAGGACATCAAATATTTCCAGTTGTAATTCGAGCCCTTGAATTGATTGGTCCCGATAGACTCATTGGAGGGATCCCTTAAAGAAATTGTTGGGGCAGTCTACACGGATTTTAGGGGGGAAAATAAAAATATTTCGAAGTTATTTTGTTGTGAGTCTGCAAAGTTCGAAGTTTTTTTTTTTTTTTTTTTTTAAGCTTAGCGCCCCGAGCAAGGCATGAAGCCACTAGGATGAAGTGGGGTTGCAGAAGATTTTTAGAAAGAGCAGACAGGAGCGATAGAAGAAAGGATGAAGGGAAGGGTAGTGTGTAGATCAAGGTAACTGGAGATGTCGATTGACATTACATTTGAATAGTTGGAGATTATAGCTATCAGGGAAACAGTAATTGGGAAGGATGTTCCACAGGCGAGAGGTGCGAGGTATGAAGCTATTGGAGTAGAAGAGACGGCTACATTTTAAAGTTTCTACAGTGTAAGGGTGAGAGCGGGATGCCAGCCTCGTAAGGCGCTTGTATTCATGGAGACTGGGGAGCAGGGAAAGCAGCTCATCGGAGCAATTGCCATGAAAGTATTTGTAGAAGAGACAGAGAGAGGCGACAGAGCGTCTGTGAGATAGTGGCTGCAGGCGAGACGCCAGATCAGGGCCAATCACATTACATATCCGTCTCTGGATCTTGTCAAGAACTCCGAGGTGAGGTAAACAGAAGGTGCCCCAGACCATATATGGCAGCAATACTCCATGCAAGGGCGAATGGTCGTTTTGTATATTTGAAGTATCGATTCAGGGGAGAAAAATTTCCTGGCGCGGCACAGAGAGCCAACTTTCCTCGCGGTGGACGATGCAATTGACTCAATGTATTTGTTCCATCTCAGGTCAGCAGTCAACGTGAGACCGAGCAGACGGAGGGAGTCACTCTCAAGAAGTTGACTATCAGACATTCTAATGGGGGTCAGGTAAGGATATCTATAGTGGTTAATGGAGAGTAGTTTAGTTTTAGAGGCGTTAAATTTGACCATCCAATTGTTGGCCCAGTTAACAACCGATTGGAGGTCCATTTCAAGACGCGCGGCCAGGTTAATTTTGACCACGACACTAGATTTGGTTTTGAGGCAGGAGTAAATTTTAGTGTCGTCCGAGTAGGGTTCAATGTGTGTGTGTGTGTGTGCGCGCGCGCGTGTGTGTGTGCGTGTGTGTGTTGACTGTTTGTGTATGATAGCAGTGATTTCAAAAGACAGTGAACAAAGAGAAGGGGATCTAGAACTTACTTTTCGTCGCGCTTTGTATGTAGAAAAATCATCGATGACTGATGCGTTGTCATGGTAACGTGTGTTGAGGCTGTGCATTTTTTATTGACCGTTCCTTTTCACAGGTCTGTTTGCTGACTATCCTGTTTCAGAATTGGTCCTAACTGTTGCTGACAAGCAGTTTTTCATCGTTTCCTAATCGCTATCTGAGTTTTGCGCGGGAATGTATCTAATAATCCGAGCCCCGACCTATTTCCAGGTCATTTGGAGTTCAAACCGCGCGGACTTCGTAGAAAACTGATCACGGGACTTGTCAGGTTCCAGAAACCTCTTATTTAATTTTGGAGCTGTGTTTGTACAGAATTGTAAAAACGTTTTTCGTATCTACTGAAATTAGTACGATTAATTTGAAGGCGTCCCTTACTTGTTTGTGCTTCACTTATTGTCCGTAAAATATAATAATTTATATACTATAAAATGCAAAAATTGTACTGAGAAGTACTACTTACACTTTATGAAGGGATTTATCTACATAAAATGTGTAATCTTAGATTGCCTTTTTTATTTACTAAAAATACACACTGAAAGTATTACGATGAGATTTCTTAGGTCTCTGGTTGGTACCCGGAAGAAAATGAGTATACAATAGAAATAAAAGAACATAATAATAATAATAATAATAATAATAATAATAATAATAATAATAATACCGGTGGGATTTTTTTATCAACACAGATCGACTAATACGAAATCAACTAGACATTATTTTCAAAGACAGCAAAGGCAAAAACTTTGCACATTGACTGATATGAGCGTACCAAATGACAAAAACATATCTGCGAAGAGTTTTGAAAAATTAAGTAAATACAAAGATCTAGAAATGTAAATAAAACAAATGTGGCACTTAAGAACTAAAACTGTTCCCCTTGTGATTGGAGCTTTGGGTCTGATCAAGAAAGGAACTCAATAGCAGATCAACAAAATTACAGGTGTACCATCTCTCCAGTAAATACAAAACAATACTTCTAACAAGCACAGTAGCCTTATGTATTTGAGGGTTTTTTGTGTTAATTAAGAGGAAACAACACAAAAAGTCACATTCGTGTCCTAGGTCATCCGGCGTGTGATTATAAAAGAAAATGTAATTTTTAAATTATTGTTTTAAAATAATAATAATAATCCGTATAACAACATCTGTCTGTATTTCTGTATTTCTGAGATGAGGTATTATGTACACTATTTACATTATTCGGACTATTGTCCTCATCTTTGTTGCCAAGTGCAATGTGTCCTTGAGGACACATTGCACAGTTGATAAAGGCGTTAGTTAGATCAAGCAACAGGCCTCAAAGAGTGTGAGTTCAATACCCGATTAAGGCAGTGGAGAAATTTCAGATGAAAATTAACAGGAGATAACTGACAACTGACATGCATTAAAACATGGCACGTTGAACTAGAACCGTCTACCCCAGGGAGTGAAATAAAGGGTTCAGTTCGACATTCCAACCACGTTGTAATAAATATGGTGACAAAGATAAGAACAATAGCCCGAATAATGTAAATAGTGTACCGTATAACAACGTTTGGAAATTTGATGAATCTTTCTTTGATATTTCTTTCAAATTCCTTATTTCCGATACCGTTTCAATTATTTTTATTTTTCCCTTTTCTTTCTTGGGCTTTCCATTTTATTCCTACCTTTCCTTAATTCAGCCTTTCCTTCGTTCATTTCCGATTTCCTTTGGTAAAATCAAGGAGACAGTCTCACCAGTTGTTACAGCTGACTTTAGAACGGTCCCGCATAGCCAGAAAGAAAGGAGAGTGAAACTGGAAAGAAGTATAAGAATCGATATAATCTACATCAGAGTATTACTGAAAACAGCTGAGAAGAGACCTGGAATATTGAATAGACATATTTTCCCTTAATCTTATCATCAATTACCGTTGATGTGAACACTCAATGAGTGAATAATAAGCAAGAAGGCCAGACATTTACTGTTCAGAAGGGAAGGGAAGACAGTTTTGGATCACCGATATAGCGGTAACAGGGAACGTAAGTGTTGTTGTGAGAGAAAATTAAAAGGAAAAAAAAGGTATAAAGATTTGAAACAGGTGGTAGCATGATTGCTGGGTTTAAGAAAGTAGTTCTTTCTATTGCTGGGAGCTCACTTGGAAGAGTGACGAAGAAAAACCAAAGAAATGGTTGGGTAAAATTGCGTCTGTGATTCGAATTGAGGCTTTAGAAAATAGCACTGCTTGGGATAGCCGGAATACCGTGAAAGATTTTCTTTATATAGAGTTGTGAAGAAATGCCAGAAAGCATAGTTAGAACTGACTGGAAATGGTTAAATTACGGCGTAAGAGATTCTTGGGAAAAAGGAGGTAATAATAATAATAATAATAATAATAATAATAATAATAATAATAACAATAATAATAATAAAAGACCAGAAAAATAGAATGAGTTTTCTTATTGATATGGCCGTTTCTGCAGGCTGCAATGTATCTTTGAAGATTTTCAAAGAACTATCAAAATACAAGGATCTTAATGTAGAAATCTAAAAAATGAGGACATCAATAATTACAACTGTAGTTAGAGACCCCCGTTTGATTGGAAGAGTTTCCGACAGATTCATTGAAGGGATCTTTGGTAGCCCGTGCCTTAAAGAAATACACCCTCAAAAAAAAAAAAAAAAAAAAAAAAACTGTTCTCACAAGTACAACTCACACATTATGAAGATATTTATCTATGTAAAATGTGTTTGATTTTGGGGTTCTTTGCGTTTTCTTTTTCGAAAATGTTCAGTGGAAGATGTGAGGATCACATTTCTGATCTTAGGTCTCTGGTGGGGACCCGGAAGGAAATGAGTTTACAACAGAAATCAAAGGGAAATAATAATAATAATAATAATAATAATATGGACACAAGCCCCTTTGAGTGGTAGAAGGCGAAAATGTTACAGTGTTCAGCATACACGTCGACAAATATAAACATTAGCACTTATCTTATAGACATGATCGAACTGTTTGATAAAAGAATCTCAACAAAATAGTTGACAAGCTTTCAAAATATAAAGACCATGGAATCGAAATTGCAAGATCGTGTCATCCAAATATGACTAACACTAGGAATGTTTAGAAAGAATACCTGATATACACATTAAGAAAAAACCCCAAAAGCCAATCACACTCTTTGAGGTACAATGCATTGTACTCGGAAGATATTGTTCGCATACTAAGAAAAAATTTATTTGAATATAATAAATATGCTTAATAACTTTTAAAGAAAAAACTTGCTTTATTTCAGTTCATAGATCAAAGATTTGCTGAAGGGATATATCAAGCGGCAAATCAGGAAAACTTGAAATAATAATAATAATAATAATAATAATAATAATAATAATAATAATAATAATAATAATTGACATGGGAGTCTCTCCAGACTGGAATGTATGTTTAAAGATGGTCGAAGATCTGTCAAAATACAAGGAAGGTGAAGTGGTAAATCTCAAAAATGTAGCACAGGAAAACACCATTAATTCTAGTTGTGGTTGAGGTCCTGGGGTAATTGGAAAGAAGTCCTGATAAGACTCAGTAAAGAAATCCCTGGTAGGCCATGCCTTAAAGAAATACAAAAAAAATGTTCTCACAACTACAGCTCACATCTTATCTATGTAAAATCTGTGTACTTTAGGTTGTTGTATTTTAAATGTCATGACGCCATTTCTGACCTTAGGTCTCTGGTTGGGACCCGGAGCGAAATGAGTATACAGCAGAAATCAAAGGAAATAATAATAATAATAATAATAATAATAATAATAATATTTTTTTTTTACCCTAGTCATCCCATATCTCTGTCGGTACGTGTATATGTATATGTACATGTTTGCTAATCTCTCTCTCTCTCTCTCTCTCTCTCTCTCTCTCTATATATATATATATATATATATATATATATATATATATATATATATATATATTGAATGTACATGTATATATGTCCACACTGACAGGGATCATATTGTATTATGTCTGTGTTTTCTGTTTTTTTGTTTTTTTTTTGTTTTTTTTTTCATGGCTACAGGTTTAATTTTCCTACAATGCTCTGCCCTTTGTCTATCATCTCTTTGAGTGAAAATTTTAAAACCTATCTTTCAGCGGCAAGTAGGTTGAGAGATGACCGGAAAAGTATAACTTTTATTCCCTTGCTCCTACCCCTTTGTTTAATGAATTCTTCGATATTCCCCCCTACCAATCTGTAGTATAAGTCCAGCCTACCCGATAAAATTTGATAAGTATCTGTCGTTGGCGACGGAAAATTGAACATTTGTGGAGAGTCACTTGTGCCATGCTCCGAAGTTGTAATAAATGGTAAATGTAGCATCTTTGAATGATACATTTCCTTTAGCTTGATATGATTGTAAATCCTAATGACTCAAGTTAATTCCTTGCTTTTCAGTTCCCTTTTCTCTCCTCTAATATTTTTTTTAACTTGTATTTGAAGTTTTAATCCCCACCCCAGACCTTAAGCGGACACCCGTGTTCATTTTTTTTTTGTTTTATATCTATATACTGAAATCTAATTATCCCACTTGGAGGTGTCACTCGGACTTATACTAAGTTAAAACTTAGTATTATCTACCCAACTGAATACCATACACTGTTATGAACTTTTAACTTCGATATATTAATAAACCCGCTATCTCAAATCTGGGCTTGCTCTTGGACCTTCTTCAAGTCTCGTCCTAAAGCTGGTAATCTGAACAAAATTACCCCTTGGCGGTCAAGGTTAAAACGCATCTCTACCAATTTCAATGAATACGAATAATATCTCATACCGGATCGGCCGTCAACCGGGACAACAAGGGCCGCGTCCCTCAGAGAGGAACCAGTCTGAGGTCGAAAAGTCTGTCACTGGAACAAACTCTTCCACACACGAAGAGACACTAGGTCACCAAACCCGGATTATCGCCAACCTTGGACCAAGTGTCTCAATGCCAAATCGACTAGTAAAAATTAAACGAACGAAATGGAGCCGCGAAGAGTATCGACAAGTTATGACATCCTTCTTCACTGCACTCGAAAACCCAGCAAAGAACAACACCAATCAAACATACCAAATATGGAGAAATATGGTGGGAAATATAAGACCTAACCTCAATCCAATGTCCGCAGAGATATCATGCGAAACAACAGACTCTCAAAGGCAGAAATAGATAAGATAAAATTAGATATAAGACAAAATACTATGACCCATCACTCAAACTCTGTTGAGACGAATGTTGAAATAAAGAATGCGACAGAGGATGAGGTGGACGCTAAAGCGAATGAAATACGAAATAATCTCCCAGGAAATGAAACCGAAGATTCTACCTTAGACACAACCTCTAGTTCTCCAGAAATTGTCACTGAAGATGACTCTAGATACATTAAGTTAGAATTCCTTGAAAACCACGAAGCTGAAATCACCAAAGCGAAAAATGACGTCATCCGAGTACTCAGCAGAGTAACTTTCATAAAATTGTCAGACAGAGACCAGCTCCCGAAAATCCATATGACAAATCCCAACAAGCACATCGTGAAAATTTACAATGCTGCCCTGGAAACACTGTTAACAGATAAACCACCGGGAAACATAACAGAAGTTAACAACGTCATATACGCAACAGCTCTAGCAGCGACTCGGAAGCTTGGTGTCAAGACAATAAATAAAATTAACAGACACAGAGAACCAGCTTGGAAAACCAAACTGATACGAGAAATAAAACAAATCAGATGTGAGCTGTCTATATTAGATGAGCTCACCAGAAACCCTAATATTTCCACACGTAAATCCAAAAAGATCAAACGGAAATATAGCATTAAATCCCTAATTGATATTCCATCGATCAAGGAAATGCTGAAACAGAAACTTCAGCTAAAGGCACAGAGAACAAGACGATACGAGAAACGTTGTAGATTCTATCGCCAAAATAAAATATTCCGAACAGATCTTAAGAAATTTTACAGGGAAATTGGAAAAACACCTATACATGTCGAAACCCCACCATCGATTGATAATGTACAGACATTTTGGGAAAATATTTGGAGCAACCCAAAGGAATGTAACCCAAATGCAGAATGGATACGGCGTGAAGAAGAACGACTGCTGGATACACCTCTGCAAGAATGGGAAAATATATCCACAGATGATGTTAGGCAAGCACTAACGAAATCCCAAAAATGGAAATCCCCAGGAAATGACAAGTTGCCCAATTTCTGGCTGTATCATCTCTCATCTACCCATGGCATACTTGCAAAAACATTATCAACGCTTGTAAATAATCCCAATAAAATCCCGGAATGGGTTACTGAAGGTATTACATACCTCATACCAAAAACAACTGAAACAGACGACCCGAAAAATTATAGACCGATAACATGTCTTTCCACAACGTATAAGTTGATCACGTCTGTACTGACGAACCGTACTTATTCCTTTTTCGAAACAAACAGCATTCTCCCGCTGGAACAGAAGGGATGCAGTAGAGGTTCATATGGCTGCAAAGATCAACTTCTGATAAATAAAATGATCCTGGAAAATTGCAGGAGACGACGCAGAAATCTCAGTGCAGCGTGGATTGATTATCGTAAAGCCTTTGATAGTGTTCCACATTCTTGGATCCTTAAGACTTTGGAAATGTACAAAGTCTCCCCTGTGGTATTAAACTTTCTTAAGCACAGCATGGGGATGTGGAACACAAGACTATACCTTAGGCACACCGGGGGCACTGCCATATCCAACCGTCTGAATATCCGACGTGGAATTTTTCAAGGAGCTATGGTTACAAAATAAATAAGAAAATATTCAATCACCTACTATACATGGATGATCTCAAACTCTTTGCCAAAGACGACAATATTGTAAAATACTTTAGTGACGACATAGGTATGGACTTCGGATTAGATAAATGCGCAAAAGTAACATTTAAGAAAGGTAGAATTACAGAAACACCCTCAATAGATTTAGATTTTGTCACAAAGATTAGGGAATTGGAGCATGAAGAAGCTCATAAGTACCTAGGAATTAGCGAAGGAGATGGCATACAACACCCCCAAATGAAAGAAAAAATAAGAAAAGAGTACTACAGGCGTGTCCGTCTGATACTAAATACTGAACTAAACTCAAAAAATAGAATATCAGCTATAAACACATTGGCTGTCCCAGTGGTGCATTACAGCTTTAATGTCTTTAACTGGACCATAGCTGAAATTAAGCGAATAGACGCCAAAACGAGAAAGCTTCTCACTTGCTATCGCATGCATCATCCCAAAGCTGATGTTGATCGTCTGTATGTGCCCAGATCCGAAGGAGGCAGAGGATTAGTTCAACTAGAACTGTCCTACAAAACTACAACAATTGGCCTCCAAAAATACTTGGAAACTACAGAAGACTGGATGATGGTATGCGTCAAGGAACATGAAAGTAGTAAGCGTCTTTACTCCGTAATGAAAGAAGCCAACAAATTCAAAATGGAGCTTCAAATGGGCGTAGAGATGCAACTATAGCACAATACACCGGCTGAAACTGCAAAATACTTGAAAAAGACAGCAAAGACGAATGCAACCGACCAGATACAGAAGCGATGGCAAGATAAACCGCTCCATGGCCAATACTCTGCCCGTACCAAACAAGCTGATGTAGACAAAACCCGTACCCATCAGTGACTACGCAGTGCAGGGTTGAAAGCGGAAACTGAAGGTTTTATCCTTGCTGCGCAGGACCAATGCTTGCTAACTAGGAATTATCAAGCACATATACTAAAATATTGTGTCAGCCCAAAATGCAGATTC
>OZ010579.1:10187162-10204662 GCA_963932145.1 Acanthosepion lycidas
TTACATATTTATAAGTCTACCATTGCTGCTATGCTTGATAAAATACAAAGTAGAATCTGCAGTGTTATTGGTCCTGACTTGACATCTCGGCTTCAGTCACTTTCCCATCCCCGTAACTTAGCTTCCCTATGGCTTTTGTATAAATACTTTCATGGTAATTGTTTTGATAAACTTTCCTCTATGGTACCTAGACATTATTAGTTTAATTGCAGTACGAGATTAAGTCAAGGTCTCACCATTTTACAGTTGAAATGGTTAGATATAACCGTAAGTTCTATGCTAACAGTTTCTTCTATCGCATATCTCCCTTGTGGAACTCTCTTCCGGCTTCTTAGTCAACTTTGATGTTCAAAAATTTAAATGCAATGCCAATTGTTATTTTCAGTCTTCTTAATTCCTCTTCTTTTGTTGCTTTCTTTCCGTAATAGTTTTTTTTTCTCATATTCTTTCATACTCATTAACCAATTGCATCTTAGTGGCTTTGGTGCCTTATTTGGGGTGAAAGTTCAAACTTTTCCAGATCGAACCCACCTTGCCACGTATACAGGGCGGAGTCACGCTAAATCCCTTTGAATTCAGAATTTATATACATTTTTTAAATTTTATCTTCTATATATTTTTTTAAAATTTTATCTTCGGTAGGAACTGAAAACACTTTTCTCTTTTCTTGCACAAGTTTATATTTTCTTCAATTGAAAGTTCGTGAACTTTGGCCAAAATTAATATTTTTTATGAAAAGAGTAGTGAATTAGCCCTCTCCAACCGACGCAGGACATTGGCTGTAGAAATGATACGATAATAAGAGTAGCAACACTCAGTAGTCTTATATCAGTAGCAGCCACTCGGTACATATATAAACCAACCTTGTCTTTATTTTCCTTCTCCAAGTGTATTTGTTTCAGTCAGCCATGTAACACTTTTCGGGTTTCAGAATGTAAAAATGTGGATTCTCTGGCTAATGGAAGGCGTACCTTTTCACAATCAAACCATTGTTATTTTATTTTTATGGAATAAATATTTTATAAAATTTCAGCCTGTCTTGCATTTTGATTTTGTTCTGTATCGTTTTGTTGAAAACATAACGGAGGAGATATTAGATAGAAAAAATCACTTCACAAGGATTCTCCATATCAGAATGATTTTCACATTTCATAGCTGGAATACACTGGCGGAAATCACCACAACTGCTCGTTAAGATACTGTCGAAGATCTTAGGTTTGTCTCATCGATTGCTGAGAGAATGTTCCATCAATGGAAACAGCATCTCTTAGGAACTGGCAACTCATTCCAAATATCAAACTTTAACGCAGGTTTGCAGTCTTTGAGTCTTGGTGTAGCTCATAGCATGTTCTTTCACTCTGAGAAGATATTTTGAAACTTGGATATAATGTCCTTCTACCATACGCTAATAATAGATGAGGTCATATCATCATTTCAGTTCCTCCTAACATTAGAAACAATCACGTTAATAGGAGACGTATCTGTTCTTAGATGGGCGTGTGGACGAGTGTTTAGAAAGTTAGCGTTCCAGCTATAGGACCTAAGATCGAATGTCAGCATCGTCGATTTGTCAAAGATGTGACGTCAGGGGAATTATCGGCCTAGGGAGTGAGTGACATTGTTGGAAAGTGCCCCCAAACCATACGACAGGTTAACCCAATCCTGGTGAGGGATAGGCGAATCTGTTCGGAATCGATGTTTGGTTCGAGCAAAAAGTCACAAGACATTGTGAGTGAGAATGTTAGTGTACTAGCCGTGTTCAACTATTGATCACGGTCCAATGTAACTATGGTCCACTCAGCATTGTTGCAGCATAAAACGCAGGTGGGATCTGTGGGTGTTGAATAAACACAAATTAGCTTGAGCCAGCGCCTGCAATAAACATTAACTAAACATCCTTGTAGACTCTAGAGTGTTCCGAGATTGACATAAGTCAGCTACTACCTGTTCGTCAATAAAAAAGCAATAAAAGACGGTTTATTAAAGTTCATGCAATAATTTCAAAATAATATTTTGATGATTACTTTCGTTACTTTAATCTTCAGGTTTGTTTTTTGGCCCAAATAGTTAAGATTTTCTTGGACAAAGGGAAGATCATGATATCACGTTGATCAAAAGGCTTACACTCGATTTGCAAACTATATAGAAATATGAATCGATCTGGATGCTGATTTCCAATGAATATTATGACAAATTAATCTCTCGTGGCTCTAAGCAGTTTTTCCATATCTAGGATATGATTCACTCCTTGAATTATTAGATTCTCTGAGATCGAAATTAATATAAAGAACAGACGTTTGTTCTAAGAGCAGTTGACCTGTAATGACTCCAATATGCAATGAACTTGCCTCAGGTGATACCGAGGTATAATTTGCACTCAGTGACACACCAAAATATGCATATCAGCGTCTTACGTGATGTCAGTAGCTGCTCCGACATGTAAACCGCTGCTCTTAGGATGTTCACATGGGAGTACAAGAAGATATATAAACTCCCAATCCGAGAGGAAATAACAGTCTCTCATATTCTCGCCTGAAGAAGTTTGGTAAAACCTCTTCTAACGACATACTCACTCGCCGATTCTAACTGATGAAGTCTGGAGATGAAAAAACAATAATTTAACATATAGGGTATTTAGTCCCAGACGTTAGCATTACACAGTCTATTTCGAATAATTACCATTTTTGAAGTAATTATTTAACGTAATCTTTCCAAAGTGTGCCTTCCAGGAATTAGCTTTGAATTAATGAGGAATGAGTCTTAAACGATTCTTAAGGTATACATAATCGACCCAAAGCATTGGCGTAAGAAATTCCTGGAAATTACTCCATCCTTTTCTGTTTTCCATCTTTATTATATCATTACTGCAAATATGAAACCGTAAAACATGGAAAGAACACAGAGTTCTTGAAAATTGCGAGTAAATAAGAAAAAGAAAAAGATTCATGTTTTTTGTTGTCATCATCATATCATTATTCAACTGAGCATGGCTTACGGCCATATCACATTGAAACATTGGTTCTCGTACGATCACAGAAGTTAAGCAACATCAAGCCTTGTCAGGACCTATATGAGCGACCATTTGGGAATACCAGATGCAATAGGCTTGGATGAGCGAGTGGTGTAATGGAAACTGAAAATCAAAGAGTCGAGTTCCATTGCAGTAGGGTCTGTTATATTTGCATACACGCAAATACCTTTAGGAAAGCTATATACTCATCTTTTTCCACAGCTATGGGTTAATTAATAGGACTTGTACCTGTAAATGATTACTATCCCAAAATATATTACAATCTGAAAATATTTTTTTATCTTTAGATAACCTTCAAAAGGCTGATAAGCCGTAAAAAAAACCTAATCAATCAAACGATTGAACACAAGCATTATCTTGAAAGAAGACATGATGCAGTTCAGGAAGGCATCCTTAGTGGCAAACATATGCCAAGTTACGGGGTTATCAATGCAACAACTTTTGAAAAATCGATATATCTTCTTATCAAGTATGATTTCATCTACCCTGTATATTCCAAACCTTGTTCCCATCCATTCATGATCACCCGGATCACGAATTTGATTGATTTCACAATGGGTCATATAATATTCATTCAGAAGAAAATGAAAAACTTTCAAGAGATGGAGGTGAAAAATGAATACCAACTCAGAAGAAATTATTTTTTTCCATGATGATACGTTTAAAACGCCCTCTATTCCTGGAGATATATGCAATGGATAGGAATTCCTTTTGCACTTGTAAGTATAAGAAATATTTTGGAGCGTCTATTATCGCTTGACCTATTTTCGTAATAGAATGACTTTTGAAGCGATTTACATTGTGGAGCATGTTTACAATACTAATTCACAACCGCCTGGATTTTCACTGGATTCTAGTATTCAATTTTTATTTCTTTCTTTTATAATGTTTACTCTGTACAAAGACCGAGAGACACTCCAGGTAGAGTGAGAGACACCTCCCCATGCAATGAGATAATGCCACCAACATGAAAGTGAAAGAGAAGGAAAATGATTTAGAAGGAACCGTAAACCGAATCTTAAACTGGTAACGAGGGATAAATATCTACTCCTGTTCAATGGATCGGTGAGGAGTGTGGACGGGTCATGGGGTGAACCTATTTACTCCTATTCAGGAAAGAAGAGTTCAGAAGGAGACAGGTACCTGATCGTGCAGTAGACGAAGTAGACAGAGCTATTGGATTGAATCGTCCGCAGATATAGTCGGAAATGTGCCATTTATCATGGCATCGAGAGGCCTCACCGGAGACTACTGCATGATCCAGAATGTTTTTACAAAATGGCAGTACAATAGCCTCGATATTATACACCTGCTGATGGGATAGCAGGATTTGAAGTTACTCAAAGGTTCGGATCCCTAACAATCCGGCAGATAATACCAAAAAAAAAAAAAGAAAAAAAAAGAAAACGTTTGTCACCAGCATCCGTAAAGAAGAGAGAAATAATTTTGTGGTTGTATCGAGGATGATTCAATAAACCACGGCAAAAAGAGAAAGGAGGAACTATTTTTAGTGTTGTTCGCATAAAATAAGCCTCATGAGCTCCTCAACTTAGAGTGTTACTAAATGACGTTGATGAAAGTAGAGGCGGATCTGTTGATGTTAAAATCGCATTGATCGGTTAGACATTCATTTGGGAAGCTTTTTCGAATATAATAATTCTGGAGAAGAAGATGTCTCAGTTGAAGTTCTTCCTTACCAATGGAATACAAACAGTTATGAGGAAGAAGTGCTCTTAGTTGAACTTCCTCCTTACCAATGGAATACGAATAATTATTGGGAAGAATCTCTCTTATTTGAACTTCCTCCTTACCAATGGAATCAGAAGTGAATAAGGATGAGTTCACATTGTATACGTGACTTAGTGGGGTTCTTGCTGTGAAAATCTAGTCTTGTGGAATATGTCACTATAAATCTATGTCTTATGGATTGTATGTGTATGCATATATTATAGATAGTATGTCATTATTTTCATCTGACATGTAAATAGTGGCATGTTATCCATAGACTTGCAACGTTTCACGTATGGGAAAGAGCTTTCAATTTGAAAGTAATTCATCACGAAATAGATCACGTAAATAAACTTGAATTTTCTCAAAAACGAAAACTGTGTATTAGCCAGTTCCACTTAGGATATGGAAACTCAATATTTGATCTCGTCTGTCTCCTCAGAAGTTACTGCATGATAGAAGGAATCAGGTACTATCTGTAGTGGTAAACCTATCATCTTTAGCGGTGGATCGTATATATGAGTCCCGTTTGAGCCATAAGAGATAGCCAAGGCAAGGAGACTCATTTGGATTACAATGACTGGAAAGTAATAATTATGATAATTATTAAAAGTTAGTAACTTGGTTTCTTGACCTATCTATCTATCTATCTATCTATCTATGCCTGTTCACAATCTATCCAGCTATTAAACACGACAAGTCAGTTTTCCCCTGCTTTTGAATATCTATCTATCTATCTATCTATCTATCTATCTATCTATCTATATATCTATATATCTATCTATGCCTGTTCACAATCTATCCAGCTATTAAACACGACAAGCCAGTTTTCCCCTGCTTTTGAATATCTATCTATCTATCTATCTATCTATCTATCTATCTATCTATCTATCTATCTATCTATCTATGCTTGTTCACTATCTATCCAGCTATTAAACACGACAAGCCAGTTTTCCCCTGCTTTTGAATATCTATCTATCTATCTATCTATCTATCTATCTATCTATCTATCTATCTATCTATCTATCTATGCCTGTTCACAATCTATCCAGCTATTAAACACGACAAGCCAGTTTTCCCCTGCTTTTGAATATCTATCTATCTATCTATCTATCTATCTATCTATCTATCTATCTATCTATCTATCTATCTATCTATGCCTGTTCACAATCTATCCAGCTATTAAACACGACAAGCCAGTTTTCCCCTGCTTTTGAATATCTATCTATCTATCTATCTATCTATCTATCTATCTATCTATCTATGTGTATCAAAATAAAGTTTTTATGCTTGAATTCAATTTCCCGATTCTCTATGCTTTCTTCTTCGTCCAGTGTACATTTTAAACCAGAAGTAATTCTTTTAAAAGTTATTTTGGTGACTTTGCTTATTTCGTATTCCAAAATGTCACATTTAATTTCAATATGACTCCAACCAGGTGCCATGAAAAGAAATTCTCACATTTTTTAACCTGATATTATTGAACATTACTTTCAAATAACTTCAACGAATATTGAGAGAAGTACTTTTCGGTATGTAATTTTCCTAATATGTATTTTCCAGCTTTCCAGAACTTTGAACTATATTTTCCTGAAATTTATTCATTAATGAAATCTTGACCTCTTCAAGTCTAAAGTTATGCATTACCTTTCCTGCCCAACCCCAAGAAATTCATCACCCACAAGGCAATGTAAAGGATATTGAATTCTCTCAACGTTGGAAAGTGAGAATTGGGCTGCTCAAACCCAGATACGACAACAATACTCCATGAGTAAATTTCAAACTTTCAGAGGGAGGCTAGCAATGTTTTATATATGGGAAAGCAGTTGTAGGGTGGAAATTGAACAGGATTAGAGGTTGATATCTTGTTCCCTATTTAGGATTGAGTTTCTTGTTTCTTCTAATGTCTATTTCAGCTCTATGTTTGAGTGAAACTTCCTCCTTACCAATGCAATACAAAGGGAATGAGGATGATTTGATCCCGTGTATGTGGCATGGCGGGTCCTAGCTGTAAATGCTTCAACTGATGAAATTAAGCAATGGCGATCATCTGACCATTTGTCATGGATATAGAGTAGCAATAAGCTCATAACAGTACATCTGAGATTATAGGGTTGAAAGGAATTCATCACCCACAAGGCAGCGTAAAGGCTATTGATTTCTGTCAAGGCTTGAAAGTGAGAATTGGGCAGCTCAAAACCAGAAACATCAACAATACACTATGAGTAAATTTCAGACTTTCAGAGGGAGGCTATCAATGTTTTATATGTGGGGAAATGGGTTGTTGGATGTAAAATGTTTTATTGCCCTCGAGGCCGGGTAAATGACTGAAATCTGTCAACGTTGGAATGTGAGAACTGAACCGATTCTATCGCAGATATGACAGTAAAATGTTTGGTCTGATCTGATTCTTTTAAAGATAGAGTATGCCAGAGGATGTCAGGTACTTTCTGCAATTGTACTGGTCATTTTTGCAGCCTTTTTAGCTATCGAGCCTATATACCAATTCCACTTGTCTGCGATGAAACTGAGTCACAATAAATGTTCAAAGAATATTTAACGTAGAATACAATGATTCAATATTCTTTGAAAGCAAGCGGAAATAGCAAGTAACTTAAGAGCTTATTTAAAATGATGGAATTACGAGGACTGTCAAGATAAATAAGGGTAAAAAGGGAAGTGTTAGTACAACAAAAGATGTGAAGTTGAGGAGAGCCATCATCCCCTGCGTACTGAAAGTTAATGAGCAGTAGCCCAGGTGTAATATACAATTTCGAATATTAATATCAGGTTGGTGCAAAAAATAATGACGTAATAATGTCGTTTTTTGACGTATTTTTTAACGTCAAAAAACGACATTATTACGTCATTATTTTTGCACCAACCTGATATTTTAGGTAAACCAGCCTTAGACTGCGGAAAATCTTTCTATCTCTTATTTTTATTCTTTTTGTGGTGCCATGTTAAATTTATTAAAAGTTAGTATTTCAAGTTGTTTTTGTGATTTTAGATTGAAGGACATTCATTATTCTTCCTTTTTTCATAGTTTATTTATCTATGCGTGCTGTATTTTTATCGCAAACATTTTAAACACTGAAGTTTTCCGCATGGAATGAACAGTGTGTAGATTACAGCTAAAATGAGATAAAAATGGCAAGCGAACCCTGATGGTTCGAGAAGTCAGCCATGATGCCCCCCCCAACGTTGAAGGCCTGTAAAACAATACCTGCAAGCAGTCTGAGAAACACTGGCTGTCATTATAACCGAAAGGTTACAGTGCCACTCAATTGCAGACGTCGAATTTTATTCCAGTAATCCTTCTCTTCACACCCTGCTTAAAATACTTCAGCATGCACAATAGACGCCTTGTGTCTTTCCAGCCATTCTTAAAAAGAAAGGGTCCCCAAATGGGGGGTCACTTTCTCTAAGATATTTGATTACTCTTCCCACGTTAGAGGGGAGCCAAAACATTAAAGTGCCCCAAACTCCGAAAAAAAGAAAAAAAAAGAAAAAGAAAAGTGTAACAGAAAACAAGGTTATCTTTTTCTTTCTATCTGATTTCTTTTCGCTTATTTATTTTAGAGAAAATGTTTGAACTGGAGTATATTTACAGAAAGAAAAAGCTAAATAAGTAAATATATTTAATTTCGAGTGTATATATATATATATATATATATATATATATATATATATATATATATATGAGTGTGTGTGTGGTTTATGTATTTGTTTTGCAAGTTGTTCACACGATCACACTTTTGTTAAGAAAATAGTATGCAAACCAATAGGAGTAGATAGGTTCACCTATCGACCGTTTCACACTCCTCCCTGGAATTTTTCATTGTTTTCTGTTTAGGATTGGGTTTCCGCTTCCTTCTAAAGAATTCTCATTGTCTTTCACTCCCAGTAGGCCCTTTTGTCTTAGTGGAATTATTGCTTTCTTGAGGTGAATTGATTAAAAAAACATGAGCGAAAATGTCGTAACTGTCAATAGCAATATCAGTCAACAAATTACAGGCTGTATTACAGAATGTAACACTTTAATCTGACAAATGTGGTATTTAGTCATTATCAAAATATAAAAATGCCCTAAATCATAAATCTAAATGCTCAACTATAGTACTAATATATATATATATATATATATATATATATATATATATATATATATATATATATATATATATATATATAAGTATAGGATTGGTGTATACGGAATAAATTCCAATAACCAACAATTACTATTCTCAAAAAAGTGATCAGTATAGAGTAAAGCGAATATTCCAGTTTATGTAAAAGCGTTTCCCACTGCGAGGGCTGGTTAATTGATTTGAGCCTTTTAAAAACCTTTATTTTACATTTAACATCATCACTTGATAAGACACCAGAGGTGTTGAAACAAAATGGCTATTTTTGTAGTGATTTTATAACATATTTATGTTATAATTTTCGAATAATATATATATATATATATATATATATATATATATATATATATATGTATATGAAGAAATATAGTTTTAAGGTGAGCTATATTTATGGGATAAAGTGATTAATATCAGAGATAGAGCGTATGTAACTATAAATATAAAAGTGAACATTGAAGTCAACACTCAGAGGCGTCCAGCATGAAACATCTTGTCGCCTCTGAGTGTTGATTTCAATGTTCACTTATATATATATATATATATATATATATATATATATATAATTTCATCCCAAGCAAGACAAAAAAGTCACTAAGACACAAGAGATTACTGGGTGTGAGAGAATATGGGAAAAAGAAAACATTATTAAATACAGAGAGAACAATAAAAGAACAGGAATTATATAAAAAGGACGTGGAAGATACCTTATGGCGGTGGGAAAGTGGCTGGAGCCCAGATGACAGGTATGGACCAATTAAATTGCTGATTCTCCTTTGTATTTTTATCGAGAATCTCTAAATAGACAATTACATTACAATATATTAAGCAAGACACTGACAAAAGAATAATGATTGTCTGTTTCTGTTTACATGGAAGATTTCCAAGCAACGTAAACGGAAACAGACTATCACCACTGTGTTGTTCGTGTATTGCTGAATATATTGTAATGTAATTGTCATCTTTGATAATGGCTTATGTAAGCCGGAAGCTTAGATTGGATTTAAACATGTATCAATATGGTGATTTCCTTTCGTCTTTCAATGATAATGTGATTAAGCTTATCAGACAGTATGAAAGGAACTTACTTAAAATAAATAGACGAAACTTGTCTATATTATTTAATGAAACATGCATCAATATATATATAATTTTAAATATTAAAAAGGGAATGCTCCTCTGTAAGGATCCCTCTGGATATTAGTAACTATTTTTTTACTAAGAATTTGTTTTAGTTTTCCATGTCGACATATTGTTAAAGTTCTCAGAATAATTTTCAAGATAAGATAATTTGGCTGAAAAGAGGACAATTGGAAAATACATTTCTTAGTCATTGCCGACGCGTCTCGTCAATCGTAACTTTTTTTTACTACGAAAAAGTTACCAATATCCAGAAGGAGGCTTACACAAGAGCGTTCCCATTTTACTATATATATATGTAGTAAACTACGTCACCAATGGCACAATGCAAGACACCATTCGTCAAGAAATAGGTCCGTTAAAAGACTGCATAATCAACGTCAATAAGAGGATATTGAAATGGTCCGGAGACGTCATAGAAAAAGCGGCAGACAGAAGGGAAATAGATTCCCAACGTCATTGGAGTCAATGGCACAGAACCGTGAGATTTGGTAGGAGTTTCTCAGGGACTCAGTTGTGCAAAAACCACACTTGGTCACGGGACTGATGATGCTGATGGTCATAAAAATGCACAGACAATTAAAAAGAAACTTACGACAAGAACTAAACTTTCTTCTTTGTCTATATTTCTGAAATGCGGTATTGTAGGTGTTTAAACTAACATTTTATAGAATATATTTAGTACGTGGGCCAGTGGATTAAGACGTTAGTTAAATCTAATGGCTAGACCTAAAGAGTTGTGAATTCAATAGCAGGCTACAGCAGTGGTGAATCAAAGTTGAGTTAATGGGGATAAGCCGAGACAACCGTAAGAGGCATGTCACTTGAAACTAGAACAATCTACCCCCTGGTGAACGAAATAAAGGGTTCGATTCAAAATACCAATCACCTGAAGCTGGCCAGAACGTAGAGAGGTCGAAACATTGTGAATATGGAAATGAAGAAGATAACTGTCCGAATAATGTAAATAATGCATGCTTGAGACACTTTTCATTATGTCTAGGAAGCGTTCCCCATGTATACTAAGGAATGGCTGCTAGGACTTGCTATATGATCTTTTTATATGATCTTCGTATAAGTATTTTGTGTTAGTATATTACTAATACAGTGTATCTTTGTTTTCTTTTTTCAGTTGGTACGTGCATTTATTTTATTATCCCCGATCGAGTTTTGATAAATTAGGAATGAAACCGGTTAACTCCCAATATTTTTCCTGTATTAAATGTCAGTTTCAACTTTTTCTCATGGTTTTAACTTCATTTTTTATGTACGTTTTCTACGCCATCACTAAATATTGTACCGTTAACAAAATCTTTAAAATAATATGTATTATTGTTATTATTTGCCTTTGACATAAGCATATTTATTTCTAGGGACAAAATGATGACTATCCTCTTCATATCCCAACGTTATCGCAAAGTTCGAATACTCCGAATTTGCACAAATATACATATAAAATCATTGAAGAAGCAAGAAATTGTAAGCATTGCTTGCGAAAATATTTTTATACCGTCGGCTTTATCTCGCACGCAAGAATTTGCTGATAACTTCCTTTATGATAATGGTGTTGATTATATTCACCGCCCATGGGCAGGTTCAGGGCAAGAAGCTTCCACACTCACCAAAACCTGCTCCTATCATCCATTCCTTATAGCCATTTAGCTTTACAAGAGTTGGTTGAAGGTCAAAGAAGATCAGAGAAGAAGAAAGTGCCGATGGCGTGAATTTGTTTAACGCGAAACTCAGGAAGTGCGCCACAAACTTGATTTCATGATCTTCTTCTGCGGCACAGATAGAATGAGACATACAGAATCCAGTTATGAAACTGCAACGGACTGCCGCTGACTATAATTTCGAGTGGCGCCTTCCATAGTATATCAGTCATGTGTAGCCCTCTTCATCCGTTGGTTCGACCGTTGGGATATATTGTAATCGTCATCCGCTTGTTCTAACAGTCAGGAACGCATGCATATGTGACAGCCCAACAAATATGGTTGCATGTGCATGTGACACCTCGACAAATTATTTAATTTTTATTTCTTTTGGTCACTGCGTGATGCACAATGAAATTGGGCAGCAGTTCCAAGGTGCACCAACACCCCACCCACACACAGCCTCGAATGAAGGAAAGTAATGACGCTTAACATACGTTCAAACATTGTCAGCGTGTGGTAGCATTCATTTTGCGCAGAGCCTAAGGATAAAAATTGTCCCTCAAGTGCTTTGTCCTGGAACAAATAAATCTAAAACGTCACCTCGAGGGATCAAATAAGTGGTAATCGGGATGCGTGCCACTTTTCATGATATGTGTTTTCATAAGGTGTGAATTGTAATAAGATTTTTAAATGCCAGAGGCAAAATCTAAACGAAATTCTCTGTTACTATGTTTGGCGAATGAACAGGAAATAGTATGAAGTAGTAAGTTCCCAGAGAGGGGTATATATTTGCAAGACAAGCTTAATAAAAGGCTCAAGAACCACTCAATGTAGAAAGTGTTAAAATGGTTATGAGGAATAAGTTGTGATATGAATGAAAGAGACAGCAGCAGGAAGTTGAGATTAAGTACCTAAGGGGGATAAATTACGATTGACCTTTGATTTGAAGAGGTTAAGATTGTAGTGTTCAGGAAAGCATCCACGCCAGAGTCTGTTACTCAAAGAAGCTGTTCTTGAAGAAACCCGTCGAAGTGGAACTTTCGTCTTGCAATTTGGAACACAGAGGAAATAAGTGCAAGTCGTCTCTGTGGAATTGGCATGGCGTGACTTAGTTGTAAATATTTGAACTGGTGGAACTGATCTGAACAAATGCCGCGGAAGGCTTGTAACTTTACGTCTGTGAGGAAAGAGGCTGCAGTGTGGAAAATAAACATTTCCTCAGAAGGACGTGTAAACGATTTTGAACACTATCAAAGCTTTACCGACAGCCTAGTTACTACTAAATCAATATCGCCGACGTCAACAAAGGTCAGGGGTCTATGTATCTACACCTTTGTGTAAATTAATTGACACAAAACAAATAATTCCGCTATTATTAACTTTCTTTTCGTATTTTTCCAATGAAACATGATCCACTTCACAAGTTACTACTTCGTATGTCCATTTCACAAGGTCGTTGCTTGCAGATTGACCACAGAATCTAGATTGGATTTAAATCAGGAGAGTTTCCGAGCCAGTCGATAGTACATTGACTTGATCAACGATAAGGCTTGTCTTTGTGTTCATGCAGCATTACAATTTTCTTACGCTTCTTTGGAGCAACGTCCATCGCTCACAATAGCCGTAGGACAACTAATCGATACTTGAGACAATAACGCAATATTTTTCAAGACCAAACAAATTTCATCATACACCCCGAAAATAGATTACTGGACATCACTGCAAATGACCTAATCTGAGGAAAAAAATAGAAATCGATTACACCCTGTCACTCCAGTGGGTCTAAAACTGACAGTATTGTGAAAGAAAGAAAATTAAAGTGGTTGTTTCAATTAATTTGAACAAGGGTGTAGGTCACCGGTGGATTCAATGATGTGTCGTAAGGGGGAAATTTAGTTCCAAGTTGTTTTGCTTAAGACTAATGAGTTAGGTTTACTTATAATAACCTGCATTTTGACGATTTTATTTTTTTTAGTTAATATTCTATTATTTAATTTTATTTATATCATTTATTTTATTTATTTTCTTGGTTTTAAAATTTGGCATTGGTTGTAAAATTTGTTGCATTTAGGTTATAGAATTTTTTTAGACATTTGACTTATGATGAAGTGTTCGGAAGTAATAAACAACACGAGTGAAAATTTCAAATAATAAAAGACTGGCTTGAACATTTCTATAAAAACCCCGACATTGATCTCTGAATTTCAAGCATGAAAAAATCTAATCTGTTCTATCTAACAAGAAGTTATAAAGAATGTTCTTTCTAAATCTATAAATCGACAGAGATATTTAGTGGCAAAAATAGTTGCATAGTCGCTAGTGTGAGGACTTAGTATTGTACAGGAAAAAAATCTGCCTCGTCAGTCATGTATCGAAAGATATATTATCGCCTAAGTGTGTGTCGCGTATGGCACATAACTGACTGACTCGAGGGGCAGATAGGTGGCATCAGTTTAATGCTGAAATAGCTAAATGTAACCGTAAGTTCTATTCTAATAGTTTCTTCTCTCGCACTTCTCAACTGTGGAAATCCTGTTTCTTACTGTAATATAAACATATAAGTATAATGTCATTGGCCATCTTCTGAATTTTTGAATCCTTTTCATTTATTGTCCTTTCTCCTTACACATTTTTTCTCAGGTTCGTACACTCTCAGTAACATCTTAGAATGTTTATCGCCTTGCTTGAGGTGAAACGATAAATGCTTATTGTTATGGAACCTTACACATAATAACATAATGGACTATTCCATACGTAATAAATACTGCGCATCAAGAGGAAGCAGAAAGTTCATTCCGAAGTCGGGCAACCGCCTGATCGGCTGATCGGCTGATCGGCTGAACTCTCTGCCTACGGGCGGGGAGGAACCCGAAAAAAGCTACGCCGAAGGGCGGAGTCTCTTTCGGGGAGGTAAACCGACCCTGAACCCGTTTATACGGGTTTAAAGGGCATACTTTTGGCCGAGCCCACGGCCTCGGAGGTCTCGTTAAACCGGCCTTGTGCCACATGATGCCCTCGTGGGAGGGTGACTAAATACCGTTCAGTCCGAAGTCGGGCGACCAGCTGACGGGCTGATCGGTTGAACTCTCTGACTTCGGGCGGGGAGGAACTCGATCGAGGCTACGCCGAAGGGCGGAGTCTCTTTCTGGGAGGTAAACTGACCCTGAACCCGTGTATACGGGTTCAAAGAGCATATTTTTGGCCGAGCTCACGGGCTCGGAGATCCCACGGGCTCGGAGATCCCACGTTAAACCGGCCTTGTGCCACATGATGCTCTCGTGGGAGGGGTGACTAAATACCGTTCAGTTCGAAGTCGGGCGACCGGCGGATCGGTTGAACTCTCTGACTTCGGGCGGTGAGGAACCCGATCGAGGCTACGCCGAAGGGCGGAGTCTCTTTCGGGGAGGTAAACCGACCCTGAACCCGTTTATACGAGTTCAAATGGCATATTTTTGGCCAAACCCACGTTAAACCGGCTTTGTGCCACATGATGCCCTCGTGGGTGTGTGACTAAATACGGTTCCGTCTGAAGTCTGGAGTGAAGTCTGTCAGGAGTCAGTCAGTCAGTCAGAGCGAGACAGTCAGCCGAGTCAGAGGCAGTCCGAAACAGACTCGAATTCAGACAATTACTACTAAACCTGATTGTTCGTACTAACACTTTCTACTTCTCTGTATATATTCCTGTTTGTAATATATCTGTGTTATTCCATATCCGTGTTCGAGATCTTCGTTATTGGTTCTACCTTGGACTATCACCGTGGTACAAGGAACCGGACCATAACACTTATATATATATATTTATATATGAGATTGTTTCCAGTTCCCACTGAACTAACTACATTATGCCCTTCCACCATCCTCAAATGACACACTAATGTTAAATCTGAGGTTTTAAATCAAAATAGATGAACACTCTCTGTCTTTTCCCACTCTCTAAATAAGATAGCAATATCCCTTGATTTTATCCGGAGTAATTTTTTCGATTTCATTTATGATTTTGTTTCTAGGTCTTGAAGATAGAAGGCTGATTTTTTAGAGCTCTCATGAAATAAAAATTATTACATATGGCATTTTAAGTGTTTGATATACATTAATTAATAATAATTTTGCTCTGTCTTTTGACATAGAGCTCTCCCCTGGATCTATATCCTCCTGGAAATTACATATCAATTACCATGATGTATCATTACTCTCTCTCTCTCGCTCTCTCCCTCTCCCTCTCTCTCTCTCTATATATATATATATATATATATAGTACAGGTAATAAATCCGTTGAAAAGTGGATACTAGTAAAATAAAATATTAAAAATGATCCACAAAAAGAGCTCAATGTATTTATTATAACAGAGCCATTAAATAGTATTACACAACAAAATTCAAAATTAGCTCATATGGCGGGTGGGTGGATCTATTTCAAACGACGAAAACTACATCAATCTCATACACCGGGGTTGAATAAAACTGACGTAATTTTCGCGTGTTGAAATAGATCTATCATGAGGCAATTTTGAATTTTGATGTGCAGTACTATATATATATATATATATATATATATATATATATATATATATGTATGTGTGTGTGTGTGTGTGTGTGTGTGTGTGTGTGTATATATGTGTGTGTGTGTGTGTATATATATGTGTGTGTGTGTGTGTGTGTGTATAAATGGTGGTACTCGTTTGGAAAAACCTCGGATAGCTCAACAAATCTAAAAAAAGACTAAAAAAAAAGAGAGAACTAACAACATTACAACAAGGTGAAAACAATCGTCAAGCTACAAGTCTAAAGAAAAAAAACCCCAAAACGAGTAAAAAGGACAACTACGTAAAGTAAAGTGCTCAATACAGCAAGTGGAGCAAAACCTAAGATAATCCTAAGCCAGGCAAACCTACCTAGGTTTCACCTTAACGGATCTTCACGGTAAAGCCTGGCTCCTTAGGATTATCTTATATATATATATATATATATATATATATATGATATTTAGGAAAATATTCATGTAATTATTGAGATTTAAATAAAATGGACTTGCATCTGCACTGTCTGTTAACCATTACCTTGGGCAAATATCATGAAACACCGTTCCATACATTCTACGTGAACATCGTGTTTAGTAGTGTAAATAAGCTAGATTTATCTAAAAGGTTTTCCCATTGCAGATTGGGAGTGGAGAAGCTGAATTTTGTATAAAACAAATTAAAAATGATGGTATACACTAGATAAACTGGATTTATCTGAAGTCTTTTCGCCATCAAAGGTTACAGGAGATAAATTTACTGTCATGAACGACAGGCGATAAGCTGGAATTTGAATTCATTTAACCACTGAAGGTTGGAGAAGATAAGTTTGAAGTTGTTTAAAATAAATTCACTAGCTTTGGTTGTCAGTAGGTCAAATGGATTCTTTTTCAACCGATTTTTTTTTAATCGTGGGATATAAACGATAAGATGATCTAAACGAATTGCATTATCGAAGAGTAAGTAATCTTTTGATGCGAATGATTTTTATAGTATTGTTTAACCAAATACAAAGGCTTAAGAGCCACACAATGTAGAGGTTCTTGTAAGGGACCAATTCATTTTAAGGGTATATGAATGTCAGATTGCAGTTGAACCTACATTTGAAGATGTTAAGATCAAAGTGACAGTGACCAGGGAAGCATCGTCTCGCGAATCAAATTTTAATTTCCATAATAAAATATTCATAACCTTTTATATATATATATATATATATATATATAGGATTGGTGTATACGGAATAAATTCCAATAACCAACAAATAGTATTCGTAAAAGAGTGCTC
>OZ010579.1:10209662-10339662 GCA_963932145.1 Acanthosepion lycidas
GATTGATACTATGTATGATTATTTCTTTATATATAAAATATATGCTGCCTAATATTATATGTTTATATATATACATACATACGTACATACAGGTGATTGAAAAGTAACTCCCTATTTTATGTATGAGTGACCACCCTGTGACTTTTTCTTTGGGGCTGTTTAAAGGAGCAAGTCTACGATACCAAACCAAGACTTTGGAGGAACTTAAAGAGCAAATACAAGAAGTTATGTCTTCCATACTACAAGAGTTCCTGGTGAAATCAATTGACGCGATTCCTGTGCGTCTTGAGAATCTGATTTGCGAATGTCATTTCTTGCAAAAATTGTAGTTAATAAATAAATTATAAGTATTTTAAAATGGGGAGTTTTCAATAACCCTGTATAATTACGCACACACACACACACACACACACACACACACACACACACACACATATATATATATATATATATATATATATGAATGAAAAACTAAAATTCCTTGCCTCATTTTTGGTTTTCCCAGCTTCTTGTTTTATTTATGTCGATCTTCTATTTCGTTTTTTTTCTCTTTCCGTCTGCCAAGGAAATTTTTCACTGCACCCCGCTTGGTGACTATTTCTCTCTCTCTCTCTCATTCAGTCTTTTTTATTATTTTTCCAGCAGGCATATCTCAACCCACACAAAAATAATAAAGGAAAAACAAAAAAAAAGCAAAAACAAACTTCCATGTTCTCAAGAACTGCAGAAGCAGTGGCGTGATCTTAATTCCCGATGCGTCAGCAATTCCATTACTCTTATCCTCCAATATAGAAAGACCCTTACTCATTAGTGCTCAGAGTCTAATTCCTACACAGCATTTACATGTGCGACAGTTATTTTCTATGTCTTATTACGTGGCTTGACGCGAATTAGAAACCCTCACATCTTCTCTGTGGGTGCGTAGATGAAGCTAAGATTTTGAATGATGATTTTACAATCAGCTTTTCTCAACTTGAAGTGCATAGCAACATTTTCTACAAAGCTGCAACAGTAGAGTGTCTTGGGAGAATAACTTTATACTAGCGGATGGTCCGCGAGAGAAGCCCGTTAACCACTTCACCATTTAAAATTAAGTATCTATCCCTGTCTTAATAGTAAATCTAATCAGTTCGATTAGGTCAAATTGACTCATTGCCCCTTCACTGGCTAACGTTTTCCACTGACATGAAGTGGTTTGCTTTGGTTTATTTTGTTTAACGTCATATCAACCTCAATGGGTTATTTATTCTGACAAAAATTTTTATTGCTGGTAATATTTTGTTTTATCAAAAATCTGTTTCTGGTAATATATTTCCTTCAAAATTGTATTGCTGGTAATATTTTTTTTCAAAACAGTATTGCTGGTAATAGTTAACTATTTGGCCATAGCTGGGACCCTAACAGGTTCTACCACCCCGGGTCAGGGTGATCCTGGTTCCACGCTCCTCAAAACCTCCTGATCAGAGGCCTTGCTGCTGGACGTAGTTTAACGTCTTACCCAGGACGCGGATGTAGTTTAACGTCTTACCCAGGACTCTAGCATGAAGTGGAATGATTACATTGCATAAATTGCTACATCTGAAGCTAAGAATGTTTTTTTCCCCTGTGTCGTGTTAGAGAATTTTTCACGCCAGAAATTATCTTACATTGTTATAACTCTGCCATTCTTCCATGCTTTGAATATCATTGCCACATATGGTCAGGTGTTCCTGCTATGCATCTGTTCCTGTCTGTAAGTCTTAGCGGTTCGATGCAATTAAATTGTCAGCCGATCTCAAAAGTGATCTAAAATCTGCTGTTAACTGGGTTAAGAAATGGCTTGTTAATTTTAACGCCTCAAAAACGAAACATCTCCCTTTTAATATTTTGAGAGAACGCTTCACTTTCCATCAGGATCTCAAGGAGAGTGTTCCATTGCACCTTCTTAGACTAAGGTTTACCATTGACATGAAGTAGAAAGATTATATCGAATCAATTGCGAGGTCTTCTGCTAAAAAGGTTGCTTCTCTATGTCGTACTAGACAGTTTTTCTCGCCACAATCTATCTTACATATTTATAAGTCAATCATTCGTCCATGATTTGAATACTGCTGGTTCATCTGGTCTGTTACTCCTTCTATATATTTAGAGATTCTTGATAAAATCCAAAGAAGAATCTGCAATGTTATTCGTCCTGACCTGGCATCTCGCTTTCAGTCCCTTTCCCAACGCCGTAACGTAGCTCCCCTTAGCCTTTACTATAAATACATCCATAGTAATTGTTCTTATAAACTTTCCTCTATCGGGACTAGACTTTATGAACTTAACCACAGAACAAGATTGACGGCAAGGTCTCATCATTTTACAGTTATTATGGCTAGATGCAACCGTAAGTTCTATGCCAACAGTTTATTCTATCGCAATTTTTCTTTGTGACACTCTTCCGGCTTCTTGATACTAAGTCAACTTTGATCTACAAAATTTAAATTCAATATCGATTGTTATTTTCTTAATTCTTGTTCTTTTATTGTTCTCTCTCCTTAATAGTGTTCTTTTCTCAAATTCTCTAACACTCTGCAACCCCTGCCTCTTAGTAGCTTTATTGCCTTGCTTGGGGTGAAAAGACTAATAAAAGTATAATTAGCTCTTTCCATACAGGAAACATTCGGCATTCATTGACTAAACAGTGCTAATGTCGGTTAAAATTTATAAATAAAAAGAGCTTTTCGTCAGTCCCATAAATGGCATTGGAATTCGTGAGTCCAATATCTGTCGGAGATCTTTCTATTACTAAAGAGAATTCCGTTCCTGAAGTTTTGTTTTTGGTAATGTGGAAAGTTAACAATTTGATTATATCATTATTTCCTCTATTTGCTATTCACTTTTGTTTTTACTGCTGCCGAAAGTTTCCAGCACAATTGATGGAATTGTCTGAGGACACACATCAAATTAAGTGGCCCTTAAATGATTCTACCTGAAGAGGATTTTATGACTGCGTAGACAGGGAAATCTATAAAACAGGATCTTCAGAGCACTCGCCTATACGGAAGTAGCTTGAAGGGAAGCGAAACAAATAAATAAAATAATGAAAACTTTCGGGATCAAAAGTGGAAATGTAGTGAGGCGGAAACAGAAAAGCGCAAATTGTGATGTAGAAATGAACATCGGGCTCCTAGGTGAGAGTAGGCAGTCTATGTGGGTTGTTTTTTAGAGTGAGTGAGAGTGATAGAGAGAGAGAGAGAGAGAGAGAGAGAGAGAGAGAGAGAGAGAAAGAGAGAGAGACAGAGAGATATAGAGAGAAAAAGAGAGATAGAGAGAAAAATAGAGACAGAGAGAGAAAGAGAGAGACAGAGAGAGAAAGAGAGAGAGAGAAAGAGAGACAGAGAGAAAGAGAGAGAGAAAGAAAGAGAGAAAGAGAGAGAAAGGGAGAGAGAAAGAGAGAGAAAGGCAGAGAGAGAGAGAAAGGCAGAGAGAGAGAGAGAGAAAGGGAAAGAGAGAAAGAGAGAGAAAGGGAGAGAAAGAGATATTCTCGCTGGTCGAAAGGAAAATCTGGTTCGTTAGTCTGTCGTCAGCAGCGAAGATGTCCTAAGTACTACCCGTCTATAGATGGATAGCTAGGAATGAGTTGATATAGATAGATAAATATGATGTGATATGAATAGGTATATATAAATAGAAAGAAAGAAAAAAAGAAAGAAAGAAAGAAAGAAAGAAAGAAAGAAAGAAAGAAAGAAAGAAAAGAAGGAATAAAGGAAGGGAGGAGTGAGATAGATAGGTAGATAGAAATGAACGGACAAAGCTGGATAGACGTATATAGATAAATACGAAAAGATCGATAAAGAAACAGATTGAAATAATATTGATTGATTTCTTTTTTACGACTAATCAACATTTTGCAGATTATCTAAAGCTAGAAAATAATTTTGGATTGTAAGTAGTACCTGGAGATAATGATTTACAGATACATGTCTTACTATTTCACCCATTGCTGAGGGGAGAAGAAGGGTTATTGAGTAAGTGAATATAACGTATTCAACTAGTCGCAACGCTGAGTTTGAATTTAAATTTTAAGATTCTGCGTTTATGTACAAATATAGTGATAAGAGAATTCTTTTTTACTGGTAGATTTTCCGTCAAAGTGGCATGAACTATATTGTTCAATAATTACAGTAATGTCGCACTTATTATCCGAAAGTTGCACTTGGATCGGTTATTTTAATTTCAATAAAGGCGCAATTAATTTACAAATTCATGAACTATTCATACAAAGAACAAATACAAAGGTTAATGATTTAAATGGCGAGAAATCCATCTTCGCGAGCAATTCAAATAATATACAAAAACCTCGAACCTGTTTATGAATGAAAAGATTCTATATTGCTATTGAAATATAGACTGCACGTTCCAAAACAATAACACATTTCTCATAGCATTTTTCGGATTACAACTCTAATTTCGTTGTCAACTTATTACTGAGAGTAAAAACAAGAACAAAATCTATTTCATACCTGCTGATGTCTGTAGGAACAGACGAAAGCTTGTAAAAATAATAAGATCATATGCAACTGAAATTTATAAAACAGGATCTTTTCATTCATAAACAGGTTCGGGGTTTTTGTATATTATTTGAATTGTTCGCGAAGATGGATTTCTCGCTATTTAAATCATTAACCTTTGTATTTGTTTTTGTATGAATAATTCATTAATTTGTAAATTAATTGCACCTTTATTGAAATATATATATATATATATATATATATATATATATATATATATAGAGAGAGAGAGAGAGAGAGAGAGAGATAGATAGATAGATAGATAGATAGATAGATAGATAGATAGATATGAACAGACTAAAATAGATATGAACAGATTTCGATACATATGAACAGGCTGAGATAGATATGAACACTGAGATAGATAGATAGATAGATAGATAGATATGTCGCGTATAAACAGATCGAGATAGATATGAACAGAATGAGATAGATAGATAGATACGAACAGGCTGAGATAGATAGACAGGTAAATAGGTATGAACAAACTGAGAGAGACATGAATAGGCTGAGATAAATAGATATGGACAGATTGAGACAGATATGTAGATAGTTATAATCATCACGCATATATAAGCAGGAATATTAACAGAGAGGAAAGATGAATATTATCTATCTATCTATCTATCTATCTATCTATCTATCTATCTATCTATCTATCTATCTATCTATCTCATACTGTTCATATCTATCTCGATCTGTTTATAAGCGACCTATCTATCTATCTATCTATCTATCTATCTATCTATCTATCTATCTATCTATCTGTCTCAGTCTGTACCTGTCTTGAACTTCTCAATATCTAGCTTGTTATCAATCAATAGGAATATAGAAAGAGAACTTTATTGGCCACCACAGTATGAAAACTAGGACAAAGAGATGAAAGCGGAAGACACAGATGATGAGTTGGGTAAGAAGATATTTGGATGTCAAAGGTCATCCATCGGGCGGGACGTATCAAAATTAACTTAAAACCTGACGACAACAGCAGGACTGACAATTAATGTCGACAAGAATCTTTTTTTTCAGATCGAACAAGTGCGAGAAATATGAATGAGATTTCAGCTTAAGTTTGTCCATGTCTTGTCCGTTATTTTCTTTCTCTTTACTGTTCCTAGGATTAGCAGTTACGATTGATTCTAGAATCAGTGATTTGTCCGTGTGTTCGGCCTTGGATCAAAGTGTTGTTACCTCAGCTTCTGATCGTTGCCAATGCTCAAAGTTTCATCCTCTCTTTAGGATCAGCTTACTGTGTGTGCGTTTTACCTGAGATCAAAGTGTTAATATCTTATACTGTCTTTTATTAGAGCTCAGCTCTTCAACTTTCGGGCTGCGATTACAGTTGCATTTTCACCGTTGCTTGTAATCACCACAATGCGAGCGGCGTTTGTATCTTGAGGTAGTCTGGCTGGTCTCGGAGATTTCAACCCTCTCTCAGGATCTTTCTCCCTGCGCCAAAAAGTGATGTGATGGATTATTCCGACAGTGCTCACAAGGAATGTGCAATCGACAGTGATGCTTAAAATAAGAAAAGAAAGTTGAAATATGCAGGACACAGCGATGAAAGAGTGCTTCGCGAATTTGATACCCACTGGACACACTAAAGCCAGGATGGAAAACAGCGAGCAAATTTATGCAATGAGATTGTGGGAAGAGAGAGTAGAGCGGGAACAAAGAGTTAAACGAGTCAGTAAGTTGAGGAGAACCATGATGGCCCATACTCCGAAAGAACAACGTACAAAAAAGATCAAACCTAATTTGCAGTGTTATGTGTTTAGTAAAGATGAGGATTAACTTGAATTTAAAATTCTGCAATTTTGAAATGGTTGGTTGGTTGCGTTTGTGATATGTCAAACCTTGAATTATTTTTTATTGTTTTTAATCAGTTCACCCCCAAGTAAGGTGATGATGAACTAGAAGCGTATTCGTTTAATACGACCTTCATTTAATGTTAAAATTTGTGTAGGGTTATTCATTGATGTTCGAACAATACTAATGGTCAACCTGATTGGTCGAATTAACCCCCTACCCAACACCGGAAATTTCGCTAATTCAGTTGTTCACTAAGTTTATTTATAAAGTCTTCTTTTCAGATTTTCTTGTAAAATAATTCACTGCTTTCTATAACCTATGCAAATCAGTCAGCAGTGGAGAAGTTAACTCTTGAAAATGCTTTCAAATGTGTTTCGCAACGCTAAGGATAGATTTGAAATTTACTGGAATAAAAAAAGAAGCACATGTTGAAAATTTTCAATAAAGTTTTGACGTAAGATTTATAAATCTATTTGTATTTTTTTTTGTCATAATTTTAAACTTTTACTCAATCTTATTGAAGTAGTTAATTATGGGAGGATTTTTATATAAACACCCCTAAATATGATCCAGTTTTTGTCCTTATTAATGTTTGGACGAAACCGGGATTGTTTTTATGGATTAAAAACAACAGGTTTTCAACGCTGCTTCCAGACAGATTCTGTTTACTTCATTATGTAATACAATTAAAACAGAATGAATTCACGAAGTGAAAAAAGTTTTCTTTTTCTTTGAAACAACATTTGAGGAGTTCAATGATTTTCCGAAGACATTGAAGAGAATTACTTACGGGAAAGAATATGGCGGTGAAAATGGTTTTACCAATTCCAATTCTGCGAAATCGTTTGAGTGGAAACCTAAAAAGTAAAATAACGAAGATAATCAGAATAAATGATCTACTTTGGAAAATTTCACAATATTTTTAAAGAGTAACATCTCCAAATTTTTATTTTGAATTCTGGCATCTTTATAGCCAAGAAAACTAGCCATAGATATCATAAATGATGTTTTATATTCGATTTCTATAAGAGAAGGATGCTTAAAAATTCTCGAGACGACGCAATTGACAAAATCTTAACTAATAAACAGATAAGATAAATTTCTCATTTTTGAAAGGCCTTCTTCTTCAGAGCATGAAATTTATCACAGCCTACTGATGATTGCTTTGGTAAACGTATTAAAAACTAATTATAAAAACTATCATACGATTTATACAGCTCCCGTCTTTTTGAACAGGAGTAGAGGTTTATCCCTTGTTTCCGATTTAAGGTTGGTTTCCGGTTCCATCTAAAGTCCTCTCATTCTTTTTTCCCTTTCCTTGTGTCTTAGTGGCATTATCGCCTTGTATGAGGTAAATTGATTTAAAAAATATGAAACATTTATATTCAAAGGTCGTATTCGTGTTTTGCAGAGACAATCTGATCCAAATGTTAAGATTAAAAGCTTATTTTCTTCCAATGTATTATGAAGTTTTCTTATGACTATAAACGTCATTTTAGTGGGTACACGCGTTTTAATTGACATTCTTGTTTTCTTTTAGTTTTTCTTAAACTGTGAAGTTAATATCCACCTGATTAGATCGTGAAGTCTTACTAAAGAAAATATGACTTCCACCCGGGATTGAACCTGTAATCCCATTTTACATCATAAGACTACTCTTACAGAAGAAGAATGCCCTTGCCAATTTAGCTATGGGAGGCAATCTTAAGAAAGAGATCAATCGTAAGAAAGAGATCAATCGTAAGAAAGGGATGAATTAACCACTGAAGGAATGCTCACCTCTATTTGGAAAGTTTCCGAATTTATATCTTTTAGCTTTATTTTCGTACCCGAAACGTAAGCACTGTAATTTTCCAATGGAATTTTAATCGGACATTATTTCTATAAACGCTAGTTTTTGTTATTGTAATAAACAAAGTCGGATTAAAAACTCCATTTAAAAACTACTATATTTAAATATATTCAAGTTCAGTCTTTGATTTGGCTGATTGGAAGTATCTCTGCATCCAGAGGAAAACAGAAAGTTCCGATGCCGTTAGTTTCCAGTTCAGTTTTCCGACGGTCAGATTTTTCAAATTATGCAATTTAAATGTCATATTCATACTCTGTGAGGAAGAAAAAAAAAGATAAAATTTTTTAATAAAATGAAAGTCTTTCTTTTCTTCCAATCATTGCCCAAGTAGAGATATTCAAAAAAAAAAAAATATTTCGATTATTGAATTTATGAACCAGAATGGCTCAGTAAAAAAATTATTGAATGGAATTGAAGTGATCCTAATTGCTTGAGTTCAAAGAACAAGAGCATTGATCAATCAAGTGCCTTGTACATTATTTTAACTTTTACTGATGAAATAACAGCTGTGCCTTTCGATCAATATTCTAATTTAAGTTAATTAATGTAAAACTCAATGTACTTAAAAATCAAGAATATATTAAGTATGCAGCTCAGCCTGCTAATCAATTCAAATGTCTTTTAAAGCAACGTAAACCGTAACTGATTTAATGAAAAATTCGAATTTAATCCCGTCCTGGTTTAGACGATAAACTACATCTGACAACAAAGCCTCGGATCAGGAGCTTTTGAGGAGCGTGGGACCACCCCTTAATTGTTTGTATTCTCAGGTTCATCACGACCCGGGGTGGTAGCACCTGTTAGGGTCCAAGCTATGGGCAAATAGCTCAATGTAAGCGTTTTGAAAGCAAAGGAAGGGTTTGTCGTAGATTAATTCCACAATGCAGAGAACAAATCACTGTAAGTTCAGACTCGCAGGTACTATCTCACAAATCCTAATGCACCTAACCAGTCAGAAAAATAACTCACTCTCCGACGAACGTTGTAGCCAAAATACAGTTTTTTCTCCTGCTTTTATCGGTCGAGTAGTTTTTTTCATTCGTCGGCAACTTTAACTTTTAAATCTAAACTCAAACTTTTTAATCTAAATATTCTGTCTTCAGTATGTCATGCGGAATACATGCCCCCTTTTTTTGGTAAGTAATTTTCTTGTCGCTTGGTTTGACGAGTTAAGTCGCCGTTTTCTTCGCTATACTCACCCCAAAACTGGGGTAAAAAACCATGAAAGTGTAAAAATGGATTTTAATACCATCAATACATTTTTGGAAAAAAATATTACCAGCAACAAAAATCTTGTTGCCATTAAATAACCCATTGAGATTGATATGCCGTAAAACAAATCAAACCAAACCAATTTATTCAGAGATAAAATCGGCGTGAACACTCATAAAAAAAACACAGGAAATGAATATGAAATTAGCAATGCAACCTGTATTATCCAATGATCAAGCATTAATATGTAAAGAAATTAGTCTAGAATATTGACGTATATCGTACTACATTCCAAATAAAGCTACTAATAGAAAATAGCTTTCCTGTTTCCCCTCCAGAGACCAGTTTACTGATGCTGAAAGGACTATGCTGTTCATAGCTAGTCTTAAACCTTCCCAAAACAGAAACTATAATCTAAAATTGGAATGAGTGTATTGATGGTGCAAGCTCTAAATCCATTAAAAAATCCAGAAGGTGGTATTAATAAATTCTAAATAATCCCTATGTACTTCACTGTAGACGAGGGTTGGCTGAAAAGTTCATAGGCTGACTATATAGGAACGATATACAGCCGTGAAATCTTGCATGCATTAATTTCAACTCTTATTAATAACTGTGTTTTTTTTACCATTACCATAAAGTTGTAATTAATGATTGTAAATAAACATGGATTTCCATCTAATTTCGGTTATTTTTTAATACCTAAAGCAAGACATGTAGTTAAAGATTTATTTCTCACTGTGTCATGTATTTTGGCGGGATTAAAATTTAACTCATAGGGTCTCCGTAGTCCACAAACGAGAAAGAACAGGTCATTGTCATTGCAGTGAAACCCACTCTCCATTGATTACTAGCTATAATCTATATCTATAAAACAGAAAATGTCTCTGTGTGTGCGTATGTTATTTATGCATGTCCACATTTCTCGACCGATTTCGATTAAATTGTAGGCACATTTTGCAAATTTAGCAAGCTAGGTCAAGATCCACTTTTCAGTCTCCAGGCCTCCAACACCGGGTTTGACAGAAAAATCGATAAAACTGAATGTGGGTACGACTTTTTGCAAAAACCAAGTCAAAGTTACAGGCGAACAAAATTTTTACTGAATGATCGTAATGCAAAACATAGCTAATGTTAGGAGGTTTATGTAGAGTGCTTGATCGTTTTCCTTCAAAATTGGCTTCACAAAAAATTGCAAAAAACTGAGAAAAAAATCGGGTTATTCCCACTACTTAAAATAAAATTCGAATAACTTCCACATTTTTATCTGAATTTCTTCAAACATGTTGCAAAAAATTTGCCATCATGCAAGAAATAAGTGGTTTTAGTCTTGCTTACTTCACCGCGTATAAGGAAAAACCACGAAAGTTTTTCGGCCATAACTCCCTGATTTTTCCTCCGATGATTTCTAGATTTGCCATGTAAATTACATATGACACAAGAATTGTCTTCCGTGCATGTTTAGTTTAGATTATTTCATCTGAGTGAACGAAATCTGCGACAAACTAGGTTCAAAATCGGATTTTTCCATTCAGTCAATAGTTTGTTCATATGATTCCATCCTAAATTGGCATTCGAACAACCTTTGGTGCAAAAATTGTTGAAGAATTATTGTAGAGTTAAAAGGGAAAAATTCCTGAAGAACCTCTTATTAACCTCAACTTTAGAGTAAACGTGAGAAGAAGGAGGAGGGCTTTCATGCGTTTGCAATTGCAGTTGAATCAAGCTCTGACGCTTCATCCCTATTTTTGTTTGATTATTAGATTTGTGAACAATGCCATATTATTTGCAAGTTATTACAGCCATAGGAAATTTATTGAATATCTAAAACATTGAAACAATTTAACCCTGAGTAACAACCACACAAGAAGGTTTTATCGATGGAATTTCTTTATTAAAAATAATCAAACATTTGCGAAGGACATACAGTAAAAAAGATGAGGGATAGGAGTATGTAAACCCGGGTAACTTGGCTAGTATACTAATAAAGATGGGCGTTGTGGTTTAGCTGAAAGAACCGTAAATATTTGTAGATAGTCGTTTTTTTTTAAATATCCGAGTTCAGGTTGATGGATCCATACGTGAAGATATCTAATTCCCCTAAAAGGAAGTGAAGCAAAGACGAAGCGCACCGACTTAGAATTTTCAGATCGAGGTCCACTCATAAAGGTCTTTTAATTACTTCACCCCTAACAAGGTGATTATGCCAATAAGACGCGGTGGTGGTGGGTTACAGGGAGTGAAAGAAAAAAATTTAGTGAGAAGAAGTGAGATAAAGATATATAAAAGAACAGGGTTCAGGAAGACGGAATATTGACGTTGCATTTAAATTTTTAAAGATTGTAGTTGGCAGGGAAGCAAGAAATCCGAAGTATTTATGTGTAGGAAAAAAAAACTATTAGAATAGAACTGACGGATGCATGTAGCTTGTTCAACAGTAAAACAGTGAGACCTAATTTCCAATCTAGTAGCACGCTTAAATTCATGAAGTCGAGACCTTAAAGGGAAAACCTCAGAACAATTGTCATGAAAATATTTGTATAAAAGATAGAGGTAAACAACGTCATGTCGCCGCGAAAGTGATTGAAGTCTTTGAATTTTGTAAAGAATCTCCAGACATACAGCAGGAGCAGCAGACCAGATATGGAAGCAGAAATATTCAATGCCCGGACAAATGGTAGATTTATAAATGTACAAGGATTCTGACTAGAATAATTGTCCGGCACAACACAGTGAACCAGAGTCTAAAAGCGTCTCCGCAATTTTTGTAGGCGACAAATTATTTTTTACTCTGCAACCTCACACAGACGAGACGACGCACTCCTCCCGCTGCTCTTTCTTTATTTTTCTGGAGAGTGTTCAGATGTGAACTACACTCCTTAGTTCCATAAGGCCTAACCTTCACGGCTAAGACCAGCCATACCACACACATTGTAGCAGACACCTTAATTCCATTCAAATGTGAAGAATCTACTTGGGTGGAACTTACATCTCACCAGGGGGCGGTGAGATGTAAGTTCCACCCAAGTAGCTTCTTCACATGAACCACTGTCATGAGGAACTTACTCTCAAGAGGTTCCTTCCCAGATCACTACAATCTAAAGCCTTTCATGTCTAGGATCAACCGTTATCTTTGGCACATGTCCACATAAGCTGCACCTCCTATTCGGTCACACTCTATCTTAAGTGCCCTCCAGGGCCTTCTACAGGGTGAACGCCACTGTAAATTGATTCAATATAATCACTTCACTTAACCCTGAGTTCCTGAAAAATTTTACCCCTTCTGCTTGAACCCCTGAGCCAAAATTCGAAAATAATTGGTATGTAATGTTTCACAGTAGATATAAAAATAGTTACAAGTATTTACCCACCGTTCAACCGGTGGCTTGACATGAAGTCACTGTTTAACCGGTGGATGTGTATTTTTCTCTACCACCGTTAAAGCGGTAGTCAGGGATCAGTAACTGCCACGTTATCAAACAGTCAATAAGGTAACTTTCCTATGTCCTGATTTATAAATTTGCCAAAAATAAAATCGGCCTCCTTTTTATACTTTTCTTTTTTATTACGTACTGGAATTGAGTACAATGAAGGCATTTAGATAATAACTGGTAAAGTTATCAATTAGGTGTATATTCCTATATAAGTCTCAGTATTAAAGTTAATCATTTCGATTTTCTTCAAGACAAGAGCAGCCCTTCATTTATTCTTTTATATAAATTTACGAAGACAGTGAATTCCTTCTCATATTTACAAAGATAACAGCAGATACATTTTAGCTTAGCGAGGAAATTTTCCCTTCCAGTAAATTCATGACATATTTTGACGTATATAATATCAAACGTATCGAAAAAAAAATACATAAGCTAGCAGTACATGGAAAGGTTTGTTATGATGAGGAGGTGCTGAAAAGCTTTATGTCAGACCCACTGTATCCAAAGCTGATCAAAAGACCAAACAGAAGATCTTTGTTGATTTTTTGATAGGGAGATCATAACTTGAGCAGACTGGGAACTGTTCAGCGTACCCTCGTATAACACGTTTTTATCAACGCTCTGGTAGTTTCCATTCTCCTATATGGATGTGAAATGTGGACACTATTGGCAGAAACAGAGAGAAGAATCCAAGCATTTAAGGAAGAATGCATGAGTCATTGGCATTCTTTATTGGGAATATAAAGCCAATGAGTTTGTGAGGAAAGGGCTTGATAGTTTTGTGGGCCACCAGGAACCTCTTCTCGCTACTGTCAACCGGAGAATAATGGCGTGGTTGGTATACGTCACAAGGCACGACACCCTGTGGAAGACTATCATGCAAGGCACCGTTGAAGGTGGACGTAGGTGAGGACGCCAACGAAAAAAATTGTTGGACAATATCAAACAATGGATAGGTATACCAGAATTGCTGATGACTGCCGTTGACGGACCGTTGTGGAGGAGATTTAGTGTGATTTCGGACCCCACCCCTACGATTACAGAAGTCAAGGGGATAATGATCATTTCAGATTGCTGTCAATTCTTCCGGTAGCAAATCGTCTGACCGGAACATTGGAAGTTCTGAAGAGCGTGGAACTACCACTTAATTGATGTTGTTTCCAGGTCCACACTAACCCGATGGGGTAACACTTGTCAGTGGGTCCCACCTATGGTTAAATAGTGACCCCCACCAAACAAAACACTATGAAAGTATAAAAATAAGTTTTTATAGTAAACATACCAGCGATGCATTTTTATATTAAAAAATAACTAAAAATACATATAGTAAAATGACCAACAATACATTTTATCTGTAGTTAAAGGCATGCAGTTGCGTTCAAATTATTTAGATTTCGGCATTAAATAACCTATTGAGGTGTTGATATGCCACTAAACAAAATCAACCAACCAAAATTTTTTATATTAATCCATGTAATATCCTAGAATTTCTTAAATCAAACTGTATTCCAAAATATAACTTCAACAAAGCTACAACATAAAACGCACCGCCTCTGGTAATTATGTCCACACAAACATGTAAATGCATAAAAGCTGAGTATCATCTACCATGTATTCTATTGTGAAAGCAGAATAAAATATATCATATTTTTATTACTTCAAAGCTCCTAAAAAATTAAATTTCGTTCTTAAATGACCCATAAGGTGTTGATGTACCGTTAAACAAATTAATCGATCAAAGTCACTAAAGACTTGTTACTTATGATTTTTTTCCAAATCGAAATCTTGAGATCAGAATGACTAACCTATTTGATGACATAAAAGACGTAACTACATTTCCACAAGTCATATTCAGGATAAAAGTTGGTGCAAAAATAATATCGTTTTCTCACATATGTTACTATGTGAAAAAACGACATTATTTTTGCACCAACCTAATAATTGCATTTTTTTATAGACGGACTGCTGCCCCCATCTTTCGGTTGTTATCAAGTTCCTGTCTAGTAGGTTAATCGTCAGCAAATTTCGAACAGAACCCTTTCTTTAATCTACTAGGCTAGATTGTTCCCGTTCCGCTGAACATGTCTGGGGTGGGGCATAACTAGTTATATTTTTTTTTCTTGCTTTAGTACTGTTCAGTTATTGCTCGACACGTTTCCACTGAGTCCAACTATACAAAGTCCGGCCCATCGACTGAACTTACAATTAATCTGTCACCAAATACACGGCCAATAATCCAATTTTCAGATAGTTCATGAATTGTTAATCTCTATTCTTTATTCCGCTTTGTTCAAACAAGTTGAGATTCGTATTTTCTTTCTGCATTTTCTACTTGGTTAATGGTAAAAGTGGGTTGGGATATTTACGTATAATGTATCAACTGATACCAACATACGTCGCTGGTATAAGTTTATGAATATTTTAGAATATGGCTATACTACTACTACTACTACTACTACTACTACTACTACTACTAATAATAATAATAATAATAATAATAATAATAATAAATGCCCTGAAGCTACACCAAGTATGACTCTAATGATTTCATACGTCGACTGATTGGAGATGTTAACATGTACATATTTTGTCTTGGAGAATTAAGATGGTCGACAGTAAGTCCCCCCCCCATTCAATAGCATCGGATTTCTTTGTCAGTTTCCCGACCTGAACTCAAATAAATAAATTAACTTACTCATTGAATGGACTCGAACATCCGTCACAGAAACGTAGACATTGACACGCAACCTAGTCATATGGAGGGAGCTGGTCGGATGTCCAGATACAATATACACCCCGGTCTTGGGATTTATGACGATGATGATGACGACGATGATGATGACGACGACGAGGATGATGATGATGATTATGATGATGATGAATACGATGGTTGTGATGATTATGATGATGATGACGATGATGATGATGATGAGGATTAGCTTGATATTAACAGGAGCTATTGTCAGGCTTGTACTAGACACACCACTGTTGCTATGACTGCAGTACATACATGTTGCCCCTACCACCTTAATATATTGCAGGACACGTGATGTGATGTGGGATGTTTTCTAAATTTCAAGCTTCAGACTTAAGAGATCCGTAGCAGGATTTAATTATGACGATGGCGTTGGCTGTTCGGTCAATGAATGCCGAATATTCTCTTATAATATTATTATATAAACAGCGATTGACTTAACCTAACATTGGGTAAATGGACGGCAAAACAGGAGCTGAGAGGGATAGTAAAAGAAATAACATTACAAAGAGCTAAAATGAGGAAGAAGTTGTGGAGAACCGTGTTATTTATTTTTACTATCTCTGTTCTGCCATCCATTCACACAATGTTACTCGCTGTTTGCTTTTCTTTCTCTTGCCTTTAATACGTCTAGTGAAGATCAAATACGCCAGGATCTCTTTCCTCATTTTATGTCTTAGAAATTTCACCTCTTATTCTGATTCTAACTTAAGTCTCGTTTTTATCTCCTTTTTCCTTAAAACTTCCTTCTTAAACACATTCTTAGTTCATGGCATTTTGACGGATTTTCTATTATTTACCGATTTATTTTCCCGTAATATTAAAATATTAATATTAGCTTAGTCATTTCTCAGCTTATATTCTCTAAGTACCCACATTGATTTAGTGTCCCTATAACTACTTTTATTTGATGTGAACAGGCACTCGATGACGGTCCGATGACACTTGTTGGTCATATCTTTCCTTACTGGTCGGCAAATCAGTCATAAGCAGCTTGACTCCCTTCACGGCGTGTTGCGTTGTATTAGGCTTATTCATATTAAAAACACACCTTAAAAATATCAATTTTAGCATATATTATGTAATAGATATTATTTATTATGTAATTATATATTTTGTAATGGATATTAGATTTTGTTCCTTTTAAAGAGGAAGATATCAAAGTTTGACGATTTTTATTATATTGTCCTTCAATTAACAGCTTTGTTATTTTAACACATAATTAAATCCTGCTACGGATCTCTTAAGTCTGAAGCTTGTGCAATTGTTTCTTTTGTCGCAATTACGCTACCGAAGCAAGATCTTTGTCTCAAGAAAAAAAAACACATAAAAGAAATAATCAACGAGTATTTACAAGACGAGTGGTAAGAGAAGAATTAAAAATGTTTACATTTTCAGCTAAAAACAGAACAAGTCAAAAATATGACAAGTGTTTGGCACCAAAACACTTTTTCAAGTTGAATGAAATCCACTCAACTTCCGGTGTGTTAATTTTTTATATTTTTCTTTCAATTTGTAAAACGCACCGCACACAAGATTGTTCTTCACAAGAAAAAAAAAATACAGCATTCCTTTCCGATTTAAAAAAGGAAACGTTATCTCGGCCTGCGACAGATGGCGTTTATACGGGTGGAAAAATCCCCATGGATGGAGCAGGCCGATGGTAAGGGGAAATTGGTAATTTTTAAAAAAGTTAAAATGAATTTTTTTTTCCCTCAAGTCCTATGATTGCGTAAATATTCGTCATCATTCCTTTGCGTGGATTACCTTTTTTGGTTGTGATGTCTATAGACATTTTATATTGAATTTTTGTGGGCTCCTGGAACATTTATCCCGAAAACTATCTTGGCGGCCTCACGTGAGTCAGGAAAACAAAAAAACAAAAAAAAAAAGACAAAAGCAAACAAAAAACAGCTAACAGGAATCAATGAATGAAATACAAACGACAATGCATATTATTATAAAAGGAATTCCAATGTGTACACAATTATAATGAAAGGAAAAAAAACTTAAAAATACTTATAAGAGTGTGCTTGTTGTGTGCCTGTATCTGTGTGTGTGTGAGTGTGTTCGAAACAAACGTATGGATTTGAGAGGGTTCAAAAGTCAACAAAGGTTCATGGAAACGAACGTGCCTGTTCGGCAGCGTTCTTATTCTACCTTCAACTACATCTGGAAGCAAGAGTTAAAGAGAAGAAGAAAGAGAATATGATTGCTTTTTGATAGGCTTAAACAGCGCCCCTGCAGGCGTTTTGGCAAAGCGAAGTCGGATATACCACATCACCACCTCTAGATAAATTGACAATCAAGGCAGAATATTTTATATCTGCTAATTTAGTACACTAACCAATTTTTAATTCACAGTTGTCTTTCTCCTATATTGGCTTGAAACCACGGCTAGAGAGCACAGTCTATCCTGCTATTTAAAATGTAGCCGGGGGGCGAATAGAAGAAATAGATTTATATAATTTCCAAGCGTATTAGCGCGAGAGTGACCATGACAGTTTAGGCCGGAATTCGAACTAGTCTCATCAATCTTTCTTTATACACCGTTAACCATTTCGTTACCATTCACATTCAACCCCGACTACAGTATTCACTAAATTGGCATATTTTGTGTTGAAAGTCGATCGGCTTTCGCTACACTAAATTGTTGAACATAGACTCCCCCACTGATTATGAGAGGACCGTCAGCTCATAGGAAAGGAGTCACAAAGTGTGTCGCACGCATTGCCTCACTAACTACGGTATTCGCTATTATTGTACTATTAATACAAGGGATTAAATGCATGGGATTAATCTATGGGATTAAATCCTTCCTTCAATTTGTTCTAGTGCTTTTCTTTACAATACCAGAAACTACGAGCTTATACAAGAATTCTAAGAGGTGAAGGATTTCTGTTTCCTTCATTGATCCAGCAAACTGCTACTTAAAACTCAATATTGTCCTCATTTTTATCGGCGCACATGTAATAGAGCCGTTTGCTTAAAGGATAGAAAAATTAGAAATGAGAGGAGAAAGTGAAAGCTCTCGAGAAAACAGCATCATTAAAATCAAGCAAAAACCTGAGGATATCTGCCTATATTACTGAGATGAGGTATTATGTACATTATTTACATTATTCGGACTATTGGCCTCATCTTTCTCGCCATATTTATTACAACATTTCGGGCGTTGTAACCTCCGACCTTCTTCAGGTGGTTGGAATGTCGAAATGAACCCTTTATTTCGCTCACTGGGGTCGACTGTTCTAGTTCCACGTGCCATGTTTAATGGATGTCAGTTATCAGTTATCACCTGTTAATTTTCCCTCTGAAAGTTCTCCACTGCCTTAACGGGATATTGAACTCACACTCTTTGGATCCTGGATCTAACCAACGTCTTTATCCACTGTGCCATGTGCCTTCAAGCGTACAACGGAGCGTACAATGGCCGAAACGTTGTAATAAATATGGCGACAAAGGTGAGGATAATAGTCCGAATAATGTAAATAAAGCTGAGGATAGCAGTGAAGAGAGTGTTACTTGATCTTCAGTATACGCCATTACAGTTCACTCAGTAAGTGAATTATAACAATAATAAGGAAAATATGTGCTTCGAAAACTTGGGCTTGCGTACCAAAGAGCCAAGCAATAATAATAATAATAATAATAATAATAATAATAATAATAATAATGAAGGAAGAAGAATGAAAAGAATCATGAGCACCGGCAAAAAGAAGAAGAAGAAGAAGAAGAAGAAGAGTATAACTAGTTGTGTCTGTGGTGGGGATGTATTGGGTAAATAATCTGGCTTTTCGTTTGTCATTGAGTGTGATGTATGTAAACAAAGGCGAGTGTCTTTGTGAAGGAAAGTCATAACATTAATTCATTTGATGTCTGTGCGCCTGCGCAGTAAAGCGTTGTGGTTAACATGTGACCGGAAGTCTTGAAAAAAAAGGAGAATGTAAAAAAAAAAAAAGAAAAGAAAAAAGATGAAAAGAGAAAAAGGAGTGACTTTTGATCTACTCTTCAGTTGGATCAAAAGTCATTTCATTTCATTTTTGGTGAAGTTGGTGAGGGTCAGGGCTTGGCATTATTTTTCAGGATTTTCTTACAAGTGCTTTCTCTCTCTCTCTCTCTCTCGCAGCAGGATTATATTGTTGCTATTGTTGTTATTATCGTATTTTAAAATAGTTTTCTTTTATTACAGCGGATTTTTGTTTACTTTGCTTCAGTTGTTTGATGCAAAAGCACTTTTAAACGGAACTTTTTTCGGCCTTCGCATTGGGTTATGTCGTAATTTACAAAATCATTTTCAAACATATTATGCACCCCCATATATATATATATATATATATATATATATATATATATATATATATATATATATATATATATGTATGTATGTATTATTTTGGTAATTTTGGCTTTTTCAAAGAAAGAACAGTAAGGTATATAATCCGGAGTTCTTATTGATATTTTTTTTATTTTTTACAAAACAGTGCTCAATGTAAATTTACAGAGCATAAGAATTAAAAATTAACTGAGTGAAAATATGTTTTTTTCGCTACACAGTAATAACCATGTTTCAAAAAGATTTTGATAGCGTTGAGTCAGAACAGGAAAGAGTAATATTAAAAATGTGCCTGATACACATATAAAAAGAGCTTTGAAATATTGAAAATTAGGAAATCCGCTGATTCTGCTACTTTGGTTTCTATCTTTCGGTATCTTCAGACAATCTTTTTAAATTGGATCTATTCATTCTCATCTTACCTCTGAAATATGCAAGATGAGAACAAATAGAGTACAATTCCAACGTTCGTAATATTTAATTTAAAAGAGTCCCTCAATACAGAGTGGAGAAATATCATTTATTTTAGGTTATTACACCGAAAACATGTTGTCGTGTTTCGATGCATATCAATGCATCTCATCAGGAGATTGTAAATTACTGGCGAGTGAACGATTTATTTAGATTTAAAAACAAAATAGAACCTCTTTTTACGAAATACAACCTATTTTTACGAAAAATAAAAGGTGTTTGTGGGCTTTACTCTGATCGACCAATCAAATATGACGTACGTTAAATTTAAACTATGCGAAGAAGCAAAAATGAAGAAATTATCTATCTATCTATCTATCTATCTATCTATCTATCTATCTATCTAGTATTGCTATTTTCTGGCGATTATGTTGGTGCCTTCTATATATTTACAATGCTGGAGGCAGCGTCTGTTGGCAAGGTGATGGCTTCTGTTTTTTTTTTGGTTGATTCTGAAGGCGTAAACGTTATAGACTACCTGGAAAGGGGAAAAACATTCAGGAGTTGTGCTACACATCAGAATTAAGACAATTGAAGGAATCAATCAAGTCGAAACGCAGAGGGAAGCTGAGGACAGGTGGGCTCTTGTTCCATGATAACGCACCCGTTCACACTGCTCAGGCACTGAGCCAGACAACCGTGGTTTTCTATTGCTATCCTATACTCCTTACTCACAAGACTTAACTCCATCTGATTCCTTCTTGTTGCCTGAATTCAAATCCCACCTGCGTGGCTGCGATTTTGGAAATAATAATGAGAACATATGTTACAAGGAAACATTCGACATTCATTTACTCATCAGTCAATACTATTGTCGGTTGGAATTCATAAAATCTTTCTTTTCAAACAGTTTCTTAGGAAATTAGTCTTCTGACGTCCACAAATTGTTATCGCTCTCTCTTGTATTGACGGGAGTTTATAGCCAACCCTTTTGTTTTTGATAGTGCGGTAAGTTAACATCTTGATTATATTATTTTCTCTTCAAGTAGACATCATTGAATATATGGCCCGAGAGACACTCAACCTAGGGACCTACTTTTTTGTCAACAGTCAAAAGAATGACATAAGTAAATGTAACAACTATTATGGGATAGAGATTATATAAGTTATGATTAACGGTGGAAAGACATCCTAATCAGTCACTTGTGTACCTTCGTTTGCTTGTAAAATCTATTATATTTCCGCTTATATTTCCGTTTACTTGCCTTTCTTAGCGCTTTCTAATTTCGAAGCCGAATTATTAAACAAGTGATTATAAAGTGCAATATCAATTTGAAAGTTTGGTTTGTGCTTCAGAAAAAATTCTATTTGATTGTTTTCAATTTCGGAACAAATGACAGCACGTCACTGAAATATATATAATTCCAAGTTTATTCTATCTTACACTCTTTTCTCTCCCTCTCTTAAAACGACAATCACAGCAGACACAACACCCTGCTACCCCAACAATATTATAATTATCGTTCTTTTCGTTGTCTTGCGTCCGACAGGCTGGTTTGACTCACTTTTAACAAATGGAACAAAAATAAAATAAAAATATCAGTGAATATGGCGCACTCCAGCCAGTATTGATTAGATCTTGGCCCGGTTTGCCGGTCAAAACGTTGACGATGATACTGCTGTTTGGTTAATATTTTATGCATGAAGAACAATATACATATGTTTATCCTCTGCATAAAAAATGATAAAAATAAATAAGGCAGTAAGGACATTCATTTGTTAATTTAACGAAAAGATCACCTTCTGATATACGACTTTTTACAGATGCGTCGTGCCGAAAAGACAAACTAAACAAATCACTCTGTCTTCATTTACTAACAATAAATATGAAAGACACGATTATTGCGCGTTACAAAATAGTTCCCAATTTGCCTACTCGTATTTAGTAATTCCATAAAACCTTAAGATGGCGCAATAATTCTTTTATATCATTGGTCAACACGATATCTATAAGATTTATATGTACACTTCAATCACAGAGAAAACAGTGAGGCTTTCGTTGGATGAAAAAAGTCTGCAACAAACTAATAAGACAATTTATCCGAGACTTTTTATCAAACGACATCAGAGACGTGCCTCAGCACGCAATGACGTGATCAGGATGGGATATCGTTCTCTGAGAATTAATTTTTTTTTTCTTATTGTTTAGGCTATTTTTTTTTCTTTTGAACGAATTAATGAGGTTGTTGGTATTCTTGTCAGGACGACGTTCACTGAAATGACCCGCGTAATTTGCATTGACAGATACCAAATGCACTTATATTAGGGTGGTTCGATTAAAATGAACAATGGACAGACCTACAAGGACACACATACACTTTAATATTGTTCGGAGTTTCCGGGATCCACGAGTGTTTAAAATATAAGGAAGCTGCTTTATACCAGGGAAGTAAACACACACACACACACACACACACACACACACGCGCGCGCGCGCACGCAGAGGGCTATAAGGATATTTTAAACATAATATATACTATTTACATTATTCGGACTATTGTCCTCATTTTTGTTGCCATATTTATCACAACGTTTTGGCCGTTGTACACTCCGGTCTTCTGGTGGTTGGAATGTCGAAATGAACCCTTTATTTCGGTCACTGGGGTAGACTGTTCTAGTTCCACGTGCCGTGTCTAATGGATGTCAGTTATCAGTTATCTCTTGTTAATTTACCTCTCCAGGTTCTCCACGGCCTTAACCAGGTATTGAACTCGCAACTATTTGGGTACTGTCACTGGATCTAATCAACGCCTTTATCCACCTTGCCATGTATCCTTAAGGACATCTCTGTATGAATTTCTGAGAACCATTTTTACCAGAGCTCATATTGTAATTTTATTATCGTTTTAGTCAGTCACTCCTTAATACTGGTTCCATATTGTATTCATTTCTATGCTTGGTCGGCTCAGGAGATTTTTGTGGCCTAGCATATGTGCTGATTCCTTAAGTTTACGAATTTTCCAATGATGTTCTTTGTCTTAGATTTCAACCTGATCCCACAGAGGGCGTTGGACACATGGCACAGTGGATAAAGGCGTTAGTTAGATCCAGTGACAGGACCCAAAGAGTGTGAGTTCAATATCCCGTTAAGGCAGTGGAGAACTTTTCAGAGAGGAATTAACAGGAGATAACTGATAACTGACATCCATTAAACATGGCACGTGGAACTAGAACAGTCTACCCCAGTGAGCGAAATAAAGGGTTCATTTCAACATTCCAACCACCTGAAGAAGGCCGGAACGTACAACGGCCGAAACGTGGTAATAAATATGGTGACAAAGATGAGGACAATAGTCTGAATAATGTAAATAATGTACATAATACCTCATCTCAGAAATATAAAGAGATACTAAAAACTTCCTCCCCACGTTAAAGAATGTCTGCAAAATCTACTGCCTTGTTTCGTTCTCCGTAATCTCGTACACTGCATATTTTGTTCAAAAGAATTGGCAGTTGCAGCGTCATAACCAATGCAACATGAATACAGTCTCCAAATTCAACTGATAACATCTCACGGTCACTAATAAATCCCACAGGAGAATGTCTGCTCGCACATGCGCAGTAAGGATTTTTTATAGTTGGATGCCAATTGACATCAATTCTGCGCAACTAGTCATCACTATATTCAAAATAAATGGAAAATTTCGTTAACGTGGTGTAAAATGTGAACTTTGAATGAACTTAATGCACTCATATATAATTGGAATTGCACAGAGTTCACGAGAGGAGAGTTAAGATTTCATCAAGAAAATTGGATCTTAAGGTGATTGATATAAAAGAAGAGTGATAGATGAGTTCTTTGGGTGTCCGGGAAAATGGCGTTTAAGAAAGTCGATAAAAGAAGAAGGAAGGGTTGAAGTTTTCAACCAATTTCCTAAATCAGCTTTTGTGCCGCATCGGCTTCCAGTGTCTTTAGGCGGAGATGATTGGCAGTCAGATATGATGATTTTGGAAAGCGTGGAGAGGCATGACGGAAAGGAGTTTTATAGAAAATAGTCAAAAACTCGTTTTACTAGTACAAAATCTTCCCATTCCTTGACTTAAAAACAAGTGGATGTCAAAGTATTAAGTTGGAGAATATAGCTGTTCGTTTGTGATGACGAATTTATTTTAAGGGTTAATCCGTATGTGTTAAAAAAGAAAAAGAAAAAGTTTTATTTTCTCCCTGGGTTGAATCCTTGTTAATCACCTGTGTGTCAAAATTTGATTCGCAAATTTTTAACATCGTAAGTCCTTTCTGCAAACAGTGCAGTCTTGGAGGAACTTTTGGTTGTCATTATTGGTTTGCTTGTTGCTAAATTTTCTTCCTTTTAACTTTGTTATATAAACAGATACGCAATAATGTTAGGTGTAAAAATGGCTGAACAGACACAGAATGTTGATTTACAGAATGATGCCGGGTGATAAATTACCATTCTTTTATCAGAACGAACGTAACTCTTTTCATGGATTGATTCTGTCGAGAGATTTGCAAACAAAATTAATCTATGCTAAAACACAAAATTTAAGCGTTATCATTTTAAGAGATTTTCGTATAGACAATCAAATAAAAAATGTCAATATTGTTGGTAATAGAACTGTATTAGATGAAGTCTAATCTGTTTTTCTTCTATTTATTTATCGAATTCGGCAGAAGCAAGGCAATAAAGCCACTAAGAGACAAGGGTTTAATGGCGCTAAAGAATTAGAAAACAGAAACATCATTAATGAGCGAAAACAATAGAAGAGTGATCAGACAGACAGAAAATAACGATTGACGTTGCACTTAAATTTTCCAAGATCAAAATTGCCTGTTAAGAATAGAGCCAGAAGAGCTTTCTACAAGAAACTGTTAGCATAGAACTTACGTCTAGCCAATTCAACTGTAAATTGATGGGACTTTGATGCCATTCTAGGACTACGCTTAAATTCATAAAGTCTAGGTATCATAACGAAGAGTTCATCCTAACAATTACCATAGAAGTCTTTATAGAAAAGGCACAGGGAAGCTACATTATGGCAGGTGAGAGAGAGAGAATGGAGCCGAAATGCCAGATCAGGATCGGTAATATTGCTGATTCTTCTTTGCATTTTATCAAGAATCTCTAAATATTGGCAGAAACACCGGACCATATGAGTCAGCAACCTTCAATTCATGAACGAATGGTAGATATATAAATGAGTAAGATAGATTCTGGAAAGAGAATTTGTGTAGCAGAACACTGCGAACTTACTTTCCTTGCAGTAGACCTAGCAATGGATTCAATATATTTCTTGTCAGTGGAAAACGTTATCCCAAGAAGGTGCAATGAGTCAGTTTCCTGACGATTGGCATCACTCATGCTTATGAAAGGCAGAAAGGATTCTATGAGACGATTAAAAGAGATCGGTGTCTGGGGTCTGGTAAGGAAAGTAAGTGTTATGAAGCGAAATCACAGCGGTAATTTATAAAGCAATGCCTGCTTTTTGCTTCACGATAATCCTCGCGAGGCTAGCTTTCTATCTGTTGTTAATCTCTCCACCTTCTTCGTGAAGTTTGTATTGAAATTCAGGACCGCAATCCTCTTTTTCTGTCTGCTTTGCAAAACTTCTATGACCAGATTATATCTCTCCACATAAAAGATGATGTCTGTGTGTCTATCTGTGCGATAACTTTTCACTCGAGATCCATCCAACCAATTTGGACCAAACTTGGCATATACATTGTATAATGTATGATATAGGTTCTTAGCGTAAAAAAATCGATAATTTAAAAAATCGATAAATTCAAGTTTTACCCTCCGATTTCATTCAGACTCAGTATGTAGGTTACTTACGTCGTGACGAGCTCAACGATACCTCATTTTTATTTCTATTCCATGGTGTTTAGTGAAAAACCGTATGAAACGAAAAATCGATTTCAACACAAATTTTAAGTGAAAAACTCCCTTAACTTGCAAGCAATCTAATACAAACTTCACTCAATTGTAGACAAAAATAAGTTAATTGTTTAGCAGTCACTTAAATTAATAACTGAGTTCAAGCCATATAGTAAAAAACCTGTGTAAATAGTAAAAAATGGCGATTTTCACTGGTTTCTTATTTTTCGTTTTTCTTTCGACCGATATTATCAGATTTGACAACTGCTTTATAAATGGATCCTCTTTTATATCCCAAGTAGCACACTGACAAATTGAATTTCAAAAACCCCAAAATTATAAGTTGGTCTTCATGTTGCCTGTTTTACCTCTTCGTGTTCTCGGCTAACTTTGATTGAATAAATGCATACTACTTCTGTTATATCAATAACTGAATTAATTCAAAATGTTTTTAATGAAATTAATTTAGAATAATTGAAGGAGATAGATTCTGTTACATCTAAACATGATGCTTTTTTTGCTTCATTCTAATTGAACGCTTTTTTCTGATCGACCAGCTGCGTATGTCTGCTAGTTTGCAATAAAAGAGTTATAGTTTTTTAAAGTTAGGATGGAGATAAAAATGTCCGAAATGCCATTGACCTGACGCTCACTGAAGAAATGTCTAATGGAAAATAGAACTGGAATTTATTTGCACTTAATTTACAAACATCGGAAACATTTTCAGATATTTCTAATAAAATTTAACTATCAGTGAATAATTTGGAAGAGACAAACCGTAAGCCGTCAGGCCATTGCAAAAAGTCACTGAAGTATAACTGCTACCTAACGGAAACCTAAAAGGCACGCACCAGAAAGCAAAATAATATAGTGGTTGAAAGAAGACTATATAATTTCCCCTGAACAAGAAGAAAATATATTGATCATATATTCAATAATTATGCGGTGACGTAGCAAAGAAATTAGCTAAGAAAAAACTATCATGAGACACACCTCAGAAAAAAAAGAAACCTGAAAAATGGATTACAACAAAATGAAGAGAGAGTATTATGAACTACGTACACACACGTAAAAAGATGGTCATACCGGGTCGGGAAGATCCACTCTCTTCTAGCTCGTTGTTCAGTGACTTGTATCAACCTAGCTAACACAGAACGTCTTTTCTACCTCGCAGACATGTTATATTTTGTTTGAAGGAAATTTGATAAATGTGACAATGTTACAGGATCCTGAAAAAAAAGAGAAGATTTTTCGTTTAGTAAAAAGCAGCAATAACCAAGAAAGGGTACGTCTTCGTCATCATTCCGTTTGCTACGCGTCTCTCTATATCTCTGAGATGAGATGTTGTGATTGCTTGCATGATTTACATTATTCGGACTGTTATCGTCATCTTCATTGCCATATTCACAACGTTTCTTCCGTTGTACGCTCCGGCCTTTTTCAGATGATTGGAATTTCGAAACAAGCCTTTTATTTCGTCCAACGATGTACATTGTTCTACTTCTACGTGTCATGCCTCGTCCGGATGTTTCAGTTATTTTCCTGTAATTCAGCTCTCCAAGCCCTTGATGACATATGGCTCATTGGATAAAGACGTTGGTTGGATCCAGTGACTTGACCTAAAGCTTTGTGAGTTCGATACCAGGCCACAGAAGTGGTGTATCACTACATGGAGATTCATGATTATGGATTGATGAAGCGACTATAAAATCAAATTATATCCTTTATTATGAAGTCAACTATCAATCAAATCTCACTTCTCATCAGCCGCAGAATATGTGACTCTTAGAATGAAAAGATTTAGACAACAGTATGAAATAATATCAAGTTATCCATACCTTTGTAATATGATTTAAAAAAAAAATATTTCATTAAATAAATGCTTCTTTATGACCGAAATTGATAACAAGAGTGGAAGAAATAAGAGTTTCTTTGACGTTTAATTTGCAATTTAATCGCAAAAGTCATGTACAAAACTATTTCGATTTAAATCTTACAGAACGGAAATGAACGATACAGGAAGAGATCTAATTTTTTTTAATTTCCTTTAGAAAAAAATAAAAAAGAAAGTTATTACGGCAGTGTATTATTTGTGTGCTTCACGACTGGTGTTAAATAGAGGGTGATATTCGTCATTTCCCGCCTGAAGGATATCAGTCAGTCGACAGGATGAAAATTTATTAAAGAATTTACAGTTAAATATTGTGATTACAGAGGAAGAATTTAGCGCTATATTCAAGCAATTTCACGTACCAGATCCAAGAGTTCAAGACATTAACATAGAATTATGAGTATCTGTCTATATTTCTGACATGAGGTATTATGTACATTATTTACATTATTCAGACTATTATCCTCATCTTTGTCGCCATATTTATTACAACGTTTCGGCCGTTGTACGCTCCGGTCTTCTTCAGATGATTGCAAATCCGAAACGAACCCTTTATTTCGCTCACTGGGGTAGACAGTTCTAGTTCCACGTGTCATATTTAATGGATATCAGTTATCTCCTGTTAATCAGTTCGACATTCCAACCACCTGAATAATGTAAATAATGTAAAACTTTTAGGTTTTTCACAGCGTCGACAATCTTGATGTCGACGCCGTGAAAAACCTCAAAGGAGGTGAAAGAAAACTGAAGGTATTATCTCGTGCGGCAAGAAATATCCATAGAGATGTGAAGAAACCACCCGGGACTCACTACCAATAATATTAGCTTGAGTCATAAATAATTTCAGTTTTACTTTATCAAATTTATTCTCCAAAGAACAAAGAACGATTACATTATTCAATTCTATTATTTTCACTTTCAAAATCTTTTGCAGAAGTCAAAAAGAGGTGTAAGGTCAGTTGGTAGAAAGTCAGGTGAATATGGCGGGTTGGGTTGGACGTCCCAAATGAAATGTAATTTATTTTCCTTTTTTATTCTCTCTGTATGCGGCCTTGTATTTTCATTGAGCAGGACAACATTTTTCCTATATATGAGCGCAGGGCACGATTTGACGATACTTTATAGATATTTTGCAGCTGCTGGATGTATAAATGTGCATTTAGTGTTATACTGCATACTCGCCAGAATCTATCTTATGTATAAGTCTACTATTACTCCTTGCTTTGAATATTGCTGCCACATATGATCTGCCATTCCGAAACTTGAAAAGAACGAAATTTGGTAATACCGTAGAGAATAAGTAGAGAAGATATGAATAGAACATGGGAAGAATTAATAAATACGAAAGACAGAGACACCGTTACTAACGATGAGAAAGAGTTGAAGGAGGGATTAGAGTATTTGACACTCACAGGACGCATCGAATTTATTACTCGTGTATGATTGTCTCTCTATATAAAACAGGTTGTCTGTGTGTCTGTCTGTATGATACATATCCACTCGAGATCAATGCAACCGATTTTCACCGAACTGGGCATATATATTTTACAATGTATGAGATAGGTTTTTAATGTAAAAAACGATAATTAAAAAAAAAAATCAATAATCATTAAAGCCGATCAAAAATCGATAAATTCGACTTTTTTCCCCCCGATTTCGTTCAAACTCGGTATGTCGGTTATTTATATCATACCGAGCTCAACGATAGCTCATTTTTATTTCTACGCTACTGCGTTTAGCGAAAATACGCGAAAAACGAAAAATCGATTTCAACAGAAATTTTAAACTAAAAACTCATTCAATTTTCAGACAATCTAATACAAACTTCACTCAATTGTAGCCAACAATAATTTGATTGTTTAACAGTCACTTAACTTGATATTTGTTTCCACCCATATAGTGAAATACCCTCGTAAATAGGGAAAAATGACGATGCTTACTGGTTTCCTTCTTATTTTTCGTTGATCTTTCAACCAATTTTCATCAAACTTAACAATTGCTTTTTTATTTTAATGAAAGTACTTGAAGAAGATAGACTCTGTTACATCTAAACATGATGCTGTTTTTGCTCCATTCTAATTGAACGCCTTTTCTGATCGACCAGCTAGGTATGTGTGCTAGTAAAACTACAAAAATACAGAAATAGAAAGATAATATTACCACATAACAGGACCGATACAGAAGTAATTCCCAAATGAAATATGTACAGTAACTATAGAGCTGTTAAAGTTAACTATGCAGGTAACATACTTTTGGTGATGTTTCTTTGGTGTGTGAGGTTAAATTAGTTTACTCAATTGTCCACTCAATCAGGTTTTTACTAATTATCTAGAATGACAATCAATTGTGGTGAAATGGGGCCAAGAAAACTCCGAATGCTAACAGACCAACGATATCTCGCCTGCCTGGTCAGGGCCGCCATTTGCAATTTTAAAACTATCGCGTGCTCAAGAACCTCAATAAAATGTTAGCGGTACAGGTACGTTGTAGAAGGACTAGTAGGCGTTATCTTGTTCAAGACAAGGGTATTTTGCTGCTGCTTACCATATCAGTGACGGGATGTTTTGCCAATGGTGCAGCTTTGAGCGCAGTGAAAAATCGTTAGTAGATGTCTTTACTTATTTAAAGACTGTTCAAATACATTAATTCAAACATAATAGCTGATTCTAAAAACGGACGTTATTTTCCGAACAACATGACATAAGCTAAAACTCACACGATATATTGACCAAATAAGGAAAAGTATATCCTGGACATTTTAGCAATATGGCAGGTTGCTTTTTTAATCTTTTCAAAAAATCAACATTGCACACTATGCGAAAGCTGGGGTTTGATGTGATAAGTACTGTACTGACACACACACACACACACACACACACACACACACACACACACACACACACACACACACACACACACAAAGATAGATTTATAGCTTTTACCAATTTTTGAGCATTTAGTTTTAAACTTTAGCTGAAAATTATACAGAAATCCCTAATTTTCGTAGGTTTTTGCTTTTAAACTGACTTCAAAATTTTACTATTACATGAATAAATTCAAGTAAACTTGAAATTTTTGTATTGATTACATTAAATGAAAAATATATTCAAACCAGAAATCTAATTATAAATCACCGCAAGTAAAATATGTATTTTTTTACTGTATTCGATGCGTAAAAACTGTAAACAAATTGTAAATGTCGACTTAATGAATGTGTTAGATCATTTGTTAGATCATAATTAATAAAACAAAAATATATATAAAAGATTATATAGCACGATAATTATACTTGGTACAAATTATAAGACAGAATATTTTAAATTTGCATTGTTTATTGAAAATCACCCCAAAATTACTGCACTGTATAATATATTACATCATAATATAACTAAATTGTTCGGTATATTTTCCCTTTGAAGTAAGCGGAGATTTTATTTGATGGCACAATGATTTAGTAATAATGTACATGTATGATTCATCTTGTTTATATACAATTTTTAAAGCCTTAGGAAATTATAAATTTGATATGGCTGTGCTATAAGGCTTTCACTGATCACCGGAATGAAATTCCAATGTTCTGATTTTGACCCTAAACGCCATTTTTAAACTTGTTTGCTTAAAAAATGGTAGCCATTTTGAAAAAAATATTTTACGTCATTATTTTTCATGTCAAACCCGAACTGTGAAACTGAGTGCAATATCGCGCTTCCAAAACAGACCTACCCTATTAGTAATAGCAGTTTCTTAATATCAATTTCATTTTGAAACACTGACTTACATAATAAAATGTGACACGCATATATCAGGAATTGTATAAATTAATATTTGGGATCTATGCTATTAGTTGGCAAGATGGACAATGGTCAGTTTTAAGGAATGTTAAGGTGTGTATTGTCTTACATGAATTTAGCCTTGACATTTAAGTTTCATGCTCATGACCTGTACCACTTGAAAGAGTGTCGTGTCTAAGAACTTAAAACAATTCCTTGCATTTGTCCTGATATTAACATAAAAAAATATAAAATACATATTCTCTATTGGAGAACGTACGTGGCAATATGGGCAATCATTAGATCTGCCGAATATTAATAAGTATTGTATTGTATGAAGATATCTTAAATCTTCTTGGTTGTCACCCACTCCATTAAAAATATCTTGTTCGAGAACTTACAATAAATCTGTGACTTTATCTTGCCGCTATCAAATTTGGATGAACTTAAAATGTCTATACATTACTCTAACTCGAGTCGTTATATTTCAAACTGCGTTGGTTGTCAATTTCTATGAAGAACCTAATCGTTAATCAAGCCATTAAGTCCGTCCAATATAGCTCTACCTTCATCATTAAGAATTACCAACGAGAAATCATTTTTCATAGGATTCATTGAGTAAAATAGACGTTTTTCTTTGCGATGATTATTATTGTCTCGCCAATGTTTATCATAATTTACGTCTTTTCTTTTTATTTATCCATGGAAAACAATCCTTAAATATTTTCTATTTGCTAAATCTACTTTAATTTCTTCCTCAATCTTTCCACTTTCCTTGTCTTGAAAATCTTTTCAATTTTTATTTTTCTGTGATCTCCATTTTCTTTTGCAATTACCATCTTTGTCTTTCGATCGCTCAGTAACGTTATAATATATTGTTTTTCATTAGAGGTTATATCTTTTACACAACACATGACAATCATTAAATATCTGAATTTAAAAATAAATACCAATAACAATACAATTACACACACACACATACACACACACATATATATATATATTATTTACAATATAAAAAACGTAATGTATATAAGATTTATATACGTACATTATATATGTTCCAAAGGTTGTCATAGACGGGGGTCTATAAAATGCTTCCAATGTAGGCGTCTCAAGTAGACTCTAGCAACCACGTTCAGCTCCGAGCCGGAGATTTGCCGAAGGCGGAAAACTGACGCATAACCAGCTGATTCAGGTAGATTGGAGCTCGACAGCTGAAGAAGGCAGCCACTCTAGGGGAAGGGAAATACTGATGTTAAACCTCCGCTGCCTTGCGTCCATATCCAAACGTGGAAAAGTCTATGGAAGTAAATCCAGACAAAAAACCTGGAATGGAACCCAGAAAGCGATTAGTTTTTACCACTGATAAATATTTGGCAACCCTACAGCCAAAGTCGCCCCAAAGCCGAAGAGTGCCATGTAATCTGGGCATATTTAAATAGTTAGAAATCAACTGAATAAGATAGATAGGTAGGTAGATAGATACAAAGAGACTTAGATATATACGAACAAAATTAGATAGATGAATAGTGATAGATACTGAAAAGACTTAGCTATATATATATATATATATATATATATATATATATATATCCAGTGTGGGAAAATAAATATTCGTACACTTGAAAAATTGTATTTTTATAAATGTAAAAGCCTTAAATAAAACAAATCTCGGCACATTTTATATATAAAGACACATACTATTAAAAAATAATAATAAACTTAATTAATTCTTATTCTAACAGAAATTAATGCATTTTTAATTCTAACTGGTGAAAAAAGTATTCGTACAAATCAATTATTAGAATAAAATAATCAATTAATTATGAAAAAAGTATATTCTAGAATGTTCCAGTAATGTTATCAGTAATTATAGTTAACGCTATTAGCCATTATCAGAGCATTCTGCAATTGCTAGTCTTACGAGAAGGTTCTAATAAGGCTTAAAGTTAAAGAATTGACTATTTCACAAAAACAACACATTTTCTCTCTTTGAAAAGATAGAAACAGTTACAGAACGATTTCTAACAACCTGAATATTCCTTTTACTACAATTGCTTCGTTCATTGCAAGGTTTAAAACTCGTCGAAAACCAAAGACAAACAGGTGCTCCGAGGAAGATTTCTCTAAGATCAGCAAAGATATTGGGACGCCAGATCCAAAAAAATCCACAGGTTACCCGAGAAGAGCTGCAGGAACATCTGCGTGCATTAGGGATTAAAGTAACCAAGCGTACAAGTAATGAACTATATAAAACAGTCTGAAATCACGCATCTCAAGGAAGACTCCACTCCTCTTGAAACGACACAGAGATGCTAGGCTAAAATTCGTTAGAGAGCATAGGATAAAGAATATTCGTTTTGGGAAAAAGTACTACGGACAGATGAAACTAAAATAGAGTTGTTTTGTCATAATTATCGGAATCATGTGTGGAGGAAGGACGGTGAAGCCTACTTACCAAAGAACACGTTGCCAACTGTAAAGTTTGGGGGTGGCAGTATCATGATCTGGGGCTGTTTTTCTGCAAAAGGTGTTAGCAGAATATCAATAATAGATGGCAAGATGAATGCCGAAAGCTACCAGAAAATCCTGCAAGACAATTTAATGCATTCTATTGAGAGACTTCGGCTACCTCCTGAATGGGTTTTCCAACTGGATAATGATCCTAAACATACCGCTAGATCTACAAGGAAATGGTTAGCTGAAAGTAACGTTGATGTCTTGCAATGGTCAAGTCAGTCCCCAGACTTGAACCCAATCGAGAATTTATGGCGATATTTGAAAATTCAAATTGGGAAAAGACCACCAACAAATATCAATAATTTGAAGACAATATGCCAAGAAGAATGGGACAAAATACCACTCAATGTGTGCAAATCATTAGTTGAGACGTACAGGAATAGACTGGTAGCTGTTGAACTCAATAAAGGATATCCCAGAAAGTTTTAAAGTAAGTTAATATGCATTTTTGTTTTGTACGAATACTTTTTTTATCAGTTAAAATGAAAAAAAAATGCATTAATTTTTGTTAGAATAAGAATTAATTAAGTTTATTACTATTTTTTAATAAAATAAATCTTTACACATAAAATGTATCAAAATTTGTTTTAGTTACATTTATAAAAATACAATTTTTCATGTGTACGAATATTTATTTCCCCCACTGTATATATATGTATTTATATATATATATATATATATATATATATATATATTTAGATAGATAGATACATAAATAGATATCCATCGCAATGACTGAGATAGATAGATATAAAGATAGATAAATCTGAATAGGTTGAGATAAATACTGAAAAAGGCCTAGCTAAATTAATATATATATATATATATATATATATATATATATATATATATATATATATATATAGTGGTACTGACTTGGAAAAACATTAGGTATTTCGACTTGTAGTAGAAAAAACTAGTACCCAAGGAAAAATAAGGGATAAAAAAGCAAGAACTAAGAACATGAAATTGAGGAGAAAACATTTGTCCAATGTTCAAGCTCAGAGTCCAAAGAAAAAAAAATCCAAAACGAGTAAAAGTAGTTACGTAAAGTGCTCAATACACGAAGTAGAGCAAACCTAATATAAAGCTAAAGAGCTAGTCAAACCTGACGATCCATTTAGGTGAAACTATATATATATATATATATATATATATATATATATATAGAGAGAGAGAGAGAGAGAGAGAGAGATTGACAGATAGATATGAACAAAATGAGATAGATAGATAGAAATAGAGTTAGATATTTGCATGACGATGTAACGATTTGCACATATATCACTGTACACGATTATATTCTCATTAAAAGAACGAGCGGTTTCAAGGACTGCCCCAGCTGACATTGTAGGGATGGGAATGACTCTACGGTCAGTTCCTTTCTTTATCGCTGTTACGGTAGATGGACATATATAACCGACCGTTTCATCCGCCTCACCCCATAATCTCTGGGAGTGGAGCTAAGACTCTCGACCTAAATTAATGCAGACCGAAACCTGAATCTCTGGCTCCGTACGCCCAATATGGCGACACCCCATTAGAGTCGCAGCCGCCAATTTTTGTGGTAGTGTTAATGGCACTTTGACTGAAGTTGACTTGGACGCGCCCAGGTAACGTCGGGAAAGGGCTTAATGCCGCTAATAAGTGGCAGTATTCACAGACAATACGACTATCGAAGGTTAGCTATTGTATTCGCCATTTTGTTGCGATGCGTTGATCGTCAGGTTGGCGATAGAATGATTTGTACATTTGCATTAATGTTAAACATGGAGGGGAAAGGAAAAGAAAGAGAGAAAGAATGAATGGAAACCATGAATATAGTTAAAGAAAAAGAATATGAAGAAATAAGAAAAAAAGGAAGAAGATGAATGAGTATAGGTAAATCAAAAAAAGAAGATGAAGGAATGAAAATTACGTAGAAATAGTAAGAAAGAAAAAAAGAGAGAGAGAGATTGAAATAATAATGAAGAAAGGGATAAAAGAAAAAAAAAAGAATAAAAATTATGTATAAATATAAAGAAGGAGAATTTGAAAGAAAGAAATAGGAAAAGAAAATGAAAAAAGAAAAATGATGTAGAAATATGAAGAAATCGATAAAATATGGCGAAAGAAAGGAAACCACAAGAGATAATAAAAAATAAGAAAAATAAATAAAAGAAAAACACGAAAACAGAAAGACACGATGAATTACAAACAAGGAACTTCAATTATAAACATGGAGCTTAAATATAAAATAAAGACAAAGGCAAAAGAAAAGAAAAAGAGAAAAAAGAAAGCAAGAATAAAACGGGAAAGATTGATTGGTTAATTTTCTACGGTTTATCAACAATTTGTAGGTTATTTGAAATATTTTTAGATTGAAAGAACTGTTTTTTGAGATAATAATGGTTTTAGTGATATAAGTGTTACTAATTAATTGGGATTGTGCATTCATACCTTTACCAATTTGCGTTTAAGTAAAAATAACGGACCCAACAGTGATTGGAGCTTGACTCTCCGATTAACACTTCCGTGCAATTATGTATTACACCACCTGCACATCCAGATTTACAGCACCTCGTATTCCCAAGATGGTCAGTCATCGAGATACTGAAACAGGCACGACGTTGAACTTCAGTGATCGTATATGAATAGGTGTTTCAACCTGATGTGGCCGAAGGCCTGGGAAAGAAAGAAAGAAAGTATAAACGAAAATGAAAGAAAAAGAAACTAAAAAAATCCTGTTACTCGATTCTTAGAAAAGAAACAGGTATCTTCATTACAGGATCCATTTTTATTTCTAAATCTCAGAAAAGTTATGGCCGCTTTTGTTGATGTCTTGAAGCCACCGTTAGTAAGAAAATCTTTTAAAAGTTAGTTCTATACGTCTATGATAAAGAATTTATTTTAAACGCAGATGGCTACGGATTGGATTAACCCATTCACTGCAACAGAGGAAGTTCAGTTGTAGTTTTATTTTTCTGGAAATGATTAAAACATTTTTAGTATATTTTCTTTTGGTTTTCTTTATTCTAATCTGATTTTAAATATTGGGAAAATGAAAATAAACATCGCTAAAGAAAAAAAAAGGACTTCAAATGCGTAAAAATATAGAAATAAAATATAAGACAATAAAAATATAAAACTATAGTATCGTCAATTTTTAATCTTTAATCTGTGGCATCCTTTAGTCCCGGAAACCCTGGTTAGATCTGAGCCTGGGGAGATTTTGAATCAGCTGGGCGTGTTATCGCAGAGTCTACATACAAGTAGAGCTCAGGCTTCAAACTGGTAGATGTTGCTTTCCGTCTTTTGAAACTCCGGATAGGGGACACTGGCTGTCTTCTCCCTGGCGCAGACCAAGACAAGATCGACATTTTCTCATGCAGCACGTTTCTCCTCTCCAAGTCATCGGTGCCGTCCAAGTGAAAGGTAGGTGTCAATACTGTTGGCATGGGTTTTACCTCAGGAGCTAACGGAACCAGGTTGAATGCAACGTCAGATTGCTTTTAGGATTCAGGTACCAGATTTTATTCTCAGCGTTTACTCCTGAAGTCTTTCCCAAAGAAGAGGAAGTTTCACCCCAGAGTCACCTTCGTTTATCTGAACTAACCTCCCACTCTGACGTTCTATCTACCCTATCTCGAATCTTAAGTTTGCCTCTCTGTGTCTTTTCTATAAATACTTTCATGGTAATTGTTCGGATGAGCTGTTTGTACATATGGGGAGTAGTTAGGATTTTCAATAGAGACATGAGGTATTATGGTGCGTGTAGTAAGAAAGATAAGAATGCGTTGTTTTGGTGTTAGGAATATTGTTTGTATGTTTGGATCAGTGTTTGTGGCTAGCTAAGTTTAATATTAAGACAGAAGAAGACCATCCTTTAACCCATTTTTGGCCTTGTTCCACATTTTCTGTATTGAAGCGGAAATAAATACCGCTCTTCGCTATGGTACCTCGTCTTTATGAATTTAAGCGCAGTACTAGACTGGCGTCGAGATCTCAGCATTTTACACTTGATCCGGCTAGATGTAACCGTAAGTTCTATGCTAATAGTTTCTTTACTTGCACTTCACGTTTGTGGGACTCCCTTCCGGTTCCATGCTTTCCAGCCAACTTCAATCGCTATTTATTGTCCTCCTGATTACTCTTTCCTCTTCCCGCTCATTATTGCAAGATTAACACATATATGAGGTGGAGATAATAAGACAGAATGGAGAAGCTTATACACGACATGTTTTGCCATCCCCATGTGTGTTGGTTTCAGCTTCAGGCTAGAAAGTCAAAATTTTGTGTAAAGAAAATATATTTGGATATTTGAGGATAAGAGGGGAAAGAAATTAAATTAATTTATCTGATTATAGATGGTGCGTTTTGCCAAACATGACTTTTATTGAGTTTGACTTCTTCAGGTCAAAATGTGACACAAAGCTATGTGCAATGAAAATCCATTGGGATTTTTGCAGATAGGAGATGCAATAAATTAAATTACTTTATCAGATCCATCAACCAATGATTTGAAAGTTTGTTTTTATATTAAATATATAAAAGCTAATCTGTTTCATTCTGTTAGCTTGTATACCATATTGCTTTTTCAATGATTGGTGATATTGGGTATGGTCCTGGTTATTGGTTTGTCGAATTGTGAGCACATTTTCAATGCATTTAGTCCTGGATGTTTTGCCCGAGAAAAGGCATAGCAGAGATATGCTATATAACACTTTAATTGTACTGGCAATTCACTGTAATACATTTAATCACAATTTCAACTTAATAAATGTTTATCTGATCATGACTTTGTTTAATGTATGTTTAACTTGAGACTGGATATAGAATAGGTGGCATTGACCTCTGCAAATTTTAAGTTAGAGTAATTAATGAACTAAGTTAATTTAGGGCTAAAACAACATTTTGCAGGCAAGTTGATTGAAGGTATGAAAATATTCCTCTACCTGGTCAGTACAGATGATACTATTTATAACCTTAGAGATTTAGAGCTTGTTTGCTTGTTTAATGGAGCTTTTAGGATGGGAACTTTCTAGAAGACTTTTTTGTGAACTAGGCATGACATGTCCATAATATTGCTTTAGAATTTTGTTTTTTAATAGATTATGCACCCAACTGTATTAGAAAGGGAAAAATCTTATCTTCCCTTTGGTTTCAGCTATCTATCAAAAATCCATGCAACACGATAATCTCAAACAAAAAAAAATGTTTTGGTGAATCCTGTTCTCTTCTGATCAAAAAAATATTCTGGATATATTGAATTCAATATAAACCAGTGAACATATTTTCCAATCTATTCTATAGATTCCCGTCTCTGTTATCTTGTTGCTGCTGGTCTCTTTTGGTACCTGATCAACGTTGTTATTGCTTTAGAGGTGGTGTTAATGAATTTTAGATCAACGTTTGATAAATTATAGTAATGGTGGCTGATATTCAGTTGGAAGGCAAGGTAATGTACCAACTTTTATTATGGTTGTTATGCATTAACATATATGATATTTCCGTTGTTGTTTTTTTTTAGCTAGACAGGTGCAGCTTGTTGATTATATTGAGAAAGTGAAGGAAGGAAGTAAAAAAAACTGAAATTACATTTTCAGATTAAATAGATTAAATAGATTGATTTGAAGGATGGATAGACTATATAATATAACTAAGGAGTGTTGGCTGAAAAGTACATAGGCTAACCAAGATACTCTCATAAAATATGACCAAATGAGGTTTATTTTTCAACATAGTCCCCTGAGCAGTCTACAAATTTCTTCCATTCTAGTTGCAGTGCTTGGATCCCATTGATAAAGATGCTTTCATCCTATTCATCAAAAAAGTCACCAAGAGCAGATCTGATATAATCATCATTATCTCTAGACCCTTAATATGAGGATCAGCTGAAAAGTACATATAACCAAGATACTCTCATAAAATATGAACAAATGAGGTTTATTTTTCAAAATATTCCCTTTAGCAGTCTACAAATGTCTTCCATTCTAGTTGCAGTGCTTGGATCCCATTGGTAAAGATGCTTTCATCCTATTGATCAAAATTCATCAACAGCAGATCTGATATCATCATCATTATCTCTAGGCCCTTAATATGAGGATCAGCTGAAAAGTACATAGGCCAACCAAGATAATCTCATAAAATATGACCAAATGAGGTTTATTTTTAAACATAGTCAACTTTGAAGTCCACACAATTCTTCTATTCTAGTCGCAGTGCATGGAAAAGAAGCTTTCATCGTATTGATCAAAAAAGTCATCAAGAGCAGATCTGATATTATCATCATTATCTCTCGGTCCTGAATATGAGGATCAGCTGAAAAGTACATAGGCTAACCAAGATACTCTCATAAAATATGACCAAATGAGGTTTATTTTTCAATATAGTCCCCTTTGAAGTTCACACAATTCTTCCATTCTAGTTGCAGTGCTTGGATTCCATTGGTAAAGATGCTTTCATCCTGTTGGTCAAAAAAGTCATCAACAGCAGATTTGATAGCATCATCATTATCTCTAGGACCTTAATATGAGTATCACCTGAAAGTACATAGGCTAATCCAGATACTCTCATAAAATATGACCAAATGAGGTTTATTTTTCAATATAGTCCCCTTTTTAGTCCACACTATTCTTATTATTGTTACAGTGCTTGGATCCATTGGTGTAGAAACTTTCAATCTTTTGGTTAGAAATGTCATTCGCAGTTACTAACAGTCAGTATCACTGCGATATTTGTTCTCATCTAAATTTTTTTATTATTGGGGAGCAGATGATCGTCAAATAAGGAGAAGAAGTAAGGTGATCAGCCAGTTTGAAATCTCAGTCATACACAGTAGTCGTTAAAACCAAGAACGTGTGTAGTGGATCATTGTTTCCTGTCAACTACAATCTTCAAAAATTTAAATGTAATATCACTCGTCACCTGTCTCCTTGAATCCTGCTTTTTATTGTCGCCTTTGTTTCTTTTAGTTTCCGTAAACGCTTCTTGGCTTGATTGCCTTCGTTGGGTTGAAATGATAAAAAAGAATTGTAACTTATGGCACTCATAACAACATTGTTAGGTGTTGGCGCTGTGTGTCATTTATTATACTTTGGGAAGCCCCCCCCCATGTGATGGGACTAAGGAAAGTAGCTCGTTTGAACATTTGCAATGAAAATAGCGGTACTATAGCGAGAGGCTATCAACGTTTCGTCTGCGAGATACGGGCTGTAGAGTGGAAAATAATTCATCACCCATAAGAATGCGTAAACATGTTGTAAAAACTCTGTCAAGGCTAGAAAGTGAGAATTGTGTAGCTTCAGTCCAGATATGGCCGCAATACTCTATCTGATCTGACTTTTGTAAAGTTAGAGCATTTCTGGAGGATTCAGGTACTTTCTAGACAAGGTATAGGGAAAAGGACCCTTTTCTACCTACCTACCTACCTACCTATCTATCTATCTATTTATCTATCTATCTATCTATCTATCTATCTATCTATCTATCTCTGTTTATATCAATCATTTTTGTTAAAGCTTTTAATTTTTAATTCAGTTCATTCAAAAAGATCAGTTTTTTTTGTTTCTGTTGTGTCAAATTTTTAATGAGCGTGCATTTAAAAAAATCAAAATTTCAGGTTATCGATTCTAGCGTTGAAAATAGAAGGGAATAAGTAACATTTTTTCGTTGCGTTGAATCTTTAACTTTCTTTAACTAAAAATTCAACGCAATAAATTATTTCTACATTTCATGGCGAAGTTAGCAAGGCTGAGTGTACGTGCTAAAGTGGTTTGTGAAGTTTCACAATACGAAGAAGCGGCTGATAGTCAATATACTTCATCTAAAAATGAAACATTGGTAACTATTTGTCCCAGTTTATATTAGTCGCTTTGATGTCTACCTTCCAAATGAGTTAAGCGAAAAAATAATTAAGATGTCCAGTTCCATTTAACCAATTCCAGTCTGAATCCGAGCGTTGGTCGCCGATTTCAGTTATTCCTCTATTTATATTCATATCATAGCTTTGGATTCACGAACAAAAAATTTAGGAAATTTTTACACTATTTTTTTGCTGATCATTTGGCATCAGTTGCAGAATAAGTGAAATTGTCCTAAGGGCTGTGATAATGAAGAATACACTTTGAAACCAATATATATACATATATAAAAATATCTTTTTTTATTTTTGTGTGAATAAACTGTTATTGTTGCCTTCTGTGTTGCGATAATCAGTAAACTTATTTGGGAGACTGAATTTTCGAGAATTCTGTGATCGATCCTCACCATGTGCCCCATTACTCCGGCCTTGTGCCATATTAACGGAAACCTAGTAATATAAACTTATTAAATAACTAAAACATTAAATCATCAGTAGCTACTGCTCTTGGGCGCAAATCTTTCCCAAAACGCTTGTATGACAATAGCTTAACAGAAAACACATCTCATCTCTTCATGACCTGTTTTGTAATTTCGTGTCCGCTAGTTTATCAACCATGTAAATTTTTCCTCAATCTTTTCTTCTTGGGATGTATCTTGAACACCTCAGTATATTTTGGCCTGTCACCTGGTTTATATTGATATTTTTCACCTTTAGTTCGTTTTCTTATCCATATTTGATGATTTTCTATCTTTTCGTTGACTTCTTCCCATCTCTTGAACGCTTCCATTTTCTGTGTTGTCTAGTTTCTATCTTTCGGTTGTTTTACTGATTCTTGCTGTCCTTCTTTTCCATTTCCTGCTTCCTTGCGCAATTCAACTTCTATGCCTTGGTCAATTCCTTGATCCATGTCAACTTCTTTCTATCTTTTTCTCCGAACCTTGCTTCACGTTGACAACTCTCTTTATTTTATTCAGATCACTGAAGTATCTTGATCTTTTTCTATCTGTTGTTGCTTTCCCTGACACAACTCGACCTATTTCTCTCTCTTGGCCCGTTTACCATCCATGTTGACCTCTTTCAATTTCTTTGGATCGATTCTTTAATCCATTAATCTTGGTCCATTATCTGATCCATGTTGATCTCTTTTTCTCTCTTGGTCAAATTCCTAAATCATGCTGACCAGTTTGTATTTTTCAGTTCGCTCTCTGAATCATGTTGACCACACACTGTCTCTTGATTCATTCATTGATCTATGTTAACCTTTTTCTAATCCAATTAGTCTGTTCTCTGTTAATTTGTTTCTGTCTCTTCGTTCGTTTCTTGACCAATTTTCTCCATTGCCTGGTCCATGTGGGTCTGTTTCTCTCTTTGAGTCCGTTCCCGGATATATTTGATCCGAATATTGATCATGTTCATTACATTCTAACTATTGGCCCATTTCCCAAAAACATTAAGGCCGTTTCCTGTTAGTTTATTTCTGTCTCATCGGCCGTTCCCTGATTCATTTTCTCCTTTTTTCTGATATATGTTAGTATCAGTTTATCTATTGGCTCGTTCGCTCATCCAGGTTAGATTCTTTCTATCAGCCGGTTCCTTGACCTGTGTTAGTTATTTTCTATCTCTGTCCGTTCCCTATCAATTTGGTGTGTTCCCGGATCCATGTTAGATTATTTCTATTTTTGGTCAATTACCTGATACATGTTAGTTTTTTCTGTCTCTTGGTCCATTCCCGACCCATTTAGACTGTTCGTTCCTATCACTTGGGCTGTTCACTGATCCATGTTGGCCTTTTCTAACTCTTGATCCTTTCCCAGATTCACTGATACATGTTACTCACTTTTTATCTCATGGTGTGTTCTCGAGCTATATGGTCCGGCTTCTGATCATGTTAGTTTCTTTCTATCTCTTAGTCTTTCTCTGATCTATTCAGTCCGGTCCTGATTTTAATTTCATTGTAACTCTTGTCCCTTTTCCGAACCATTTGCTCCGTTCGCCGATCCATATTGGTCCTTTCCCGTTCGTTTTGGTCCTTTCCTTGATCCATATTAGTTACTTTAGGTCAACTCTAGGTCAGTCCCCGATTCATATGGTTTGTTCCCTAATCCGTTCCATGATCCACGTGGATCGTATCCGGATTTTCTATCTCTTCGACCGTTCCTGATCCATTTGATTCGTTCCCTGATGCATAGTATTTTTTCCATATATTGTTTTTTTCCTGATGAAATTGTTATTTACCTGATCCATGTCAGTTTAATTCTATCTCTTGGTTCATTTCACGATCCATGTTACCGTCTTTCAATCACTTCGACCGATCCCTGATCCATTTCCTGTGTTCTCTGATCCATGTTGATTTTTCAGATTTCTTTGTCCGTTCTCGGATCCATCTGGTCCGTTTCCAGATCTATGTTAATTTCTTTCTAATTCTTAGTCTATTTTACATCCATTTGCTCCGTTCCATTATCCATGTTTGTTCGATCTCTTGGGCCGTACCATGATACATTTGGACAGTCCTCTGATCCATTATAGTACCTTTCTATCTGTTGCTCAGATCCAGATGCAACTACTACATTCCGTGATCCATATTGTCAATTCCCTCCGCGGTCATCCAAGACTCCCAACACCGCGGCTGGTCGCTAAAATGACACTTCAATTCGCAGCTAACCTTGTCCCACGTTGTGATTTAAGTTTGGTAATAAGGAGGCCGAGATCAAATCTTCGCAGGTATCTTCGAGTCCGGCTGGTCCAAGTAGGGCGATGATGTACAGGAAAAAATAACACTCGAATAAATTGCACAAAATTAAATACTGTTTTTATATCAACTCAACTCGCGTCTAAATTGGAAGTGATATTATTGTTGAACTGGCAAAATCTCGTTTGCTGCAGTTGGGATAGTTTGACACATTGCTGAAGTCGGAGGCTTTCATTGGCAGATAATCACGTAGGCTTCCCACCTGTCTCTGATTTCGTCTCTGTTTCTTCTGCCTCCTTTTTTCTCTTTTCTGCAACTCCCCTCTGACGAATTCGCTTCACCCATTCGTATTTATGGACATTTAGCAAAACTGGAGAAGTAAGAGAATTCGTTAATTCTGGGAAATTCCCTTCTCCTACGCTCTCCTATTATTACCTCACACTAAATCTCCTCAGTGAGCGGGAGTGGCTTATCCACCCACTTCCTGTTATTTCAACTCAACTTTCAACCAGGGGAATCACCTCCAAATTCGTTGCTTACAAAAAATGAAATTTTCGTTTTATTGCTTGAATTTGAAGCTGTGTTTTCCATTCCACATTTCCCCCTAAATGTGGGTCACTTTTGCATTGTTTAAAATGCACGACATACAATTCAATTGTGTGAATTAATTCCTCAATTCGTCCGATGGGTTTTTGGTATTAACCTTTCTCGTTTCACTGTCTCTCAGCACATAACACCTCCCATTGATAAGAAAATTTTCTTAGGTATTATTTTACCGCGGTAACCACAAATAGTATCACAGCTGTTACATTCTAGATGCTTTATATCCGATTCCGTATCGATATTGTCCCTTCAATGACCCAAGTTGCTTAATTTCTAATTGCTCTGTTCACGGATCTGTCTGTTCCGTTTCCTAATCCAGGATAATTTATTTGTACCAATTAGTCCATTCCCTGATTAATTTGGTTTGTTTCCTGATCGATGTTAGTTGCTTTCTATCTTACGGTTCATTCCAATATCTATTTTCTCAGTTCAATGATATTTTTTTCTATCACATTTCCGTTGCCCGAACTATTTGCTCCGATTCCTGATTCACGTTAGTTCCTTTCCATTTCATGGACTGTTCCAGGCTCCATTTTTATCCGTTCTCTGATACATGATACAAGGTTCATTCCATCTTAATGTCTATTACCTCAACAATCTGATTCACTCAGGGATACATGTTAGTTTCTTTTGTTCCATTCCCTGATCCATATTATTTTTTCTATCACTTCCATCGATCCCTGATCCATTTGTTCCGTCCCCTGATCCATGTTAGTTCCTTCCTATTTCTTCGTTAGTTCCCGGATTGATCCATGTTACTTTCTTTCTCTTTGCCCGTTCCCTGATCCATTTGTTCCATCCCCTGATCCATGTTACCATCCATTCTTATTATCTATTTCCTGCTACCCATATTTCATTTCTATCTCTTTATCCGTTCACTGATCCATTTTCTCCGCTCCCTGATCCAAGTTAGATTTTCTTCTCTTACTTCGGTCGATCCGTGATCCATATGCTTATCCATGTTACTTTCTTTCTATCTCTTCTTCCATTCACTGATCCATGAGTGATAATTTCTATCTCTTGGTAAATTCCCGATACATTTCATTCGTTCCCTGATTAGTTTATCCATTCCAAAATCCATGTTAGTTTCCAGCTATCTGTTGATCCGTTTTCTGTTCCATGATACATTCTTTCTATCTCTTGGTCAATTCCTTATACTTTTAGTCTGTTCCCTGATCCATTTTCCGCGTTCCCTGATCCATATTCCCCGTTTCCTGATCTATGTTGGTTTCAATGTGTCTCTTTGTCCGTTCCATGATCCATTTGATCCGTTCCTTGATCTATGTTAGTTTCTTTCTATCTCTTTGTCCGTTCCATGATCCATTTGATCCGTTCCTTGATCTATGTTAGTTTCTTTCTATCTCTTTGTCCGTTCCATGATCCATTTGATCCGTTCCTTGATCTATGTTAGTTTCTTTCTATCTCTTTGTCCGTTCCATGATCCATTTGATCCGTTCCTTGATCTATGTTAGTTTCTTTCTATCTCTTTGTCCGTTCCATGATCCATTTGATCCGTTCCTTGATCTATGTTAGTTTCTTTCTATCTCTTTGTCCGTTCCATGATCCATTTGATCCGTTCCTTGATCTATGTTAGTTTCTTTCTATCTCTTTGTCCGTTCCATGATCCATATTCCCCGTTCCTTGATCTATGTTAGTTTCTTTCTATCTCTTTTTCCGTTCCATGATCCATTTGATCCGTTCCTTGATCTATGTTAGTTTCTTTCTATCTCTTTGTCCGTTCCATGATCCATTTGATCCGTTCCTTGATCTATGTTAGTTTCTTTCTATATCTTTGTCCGTTCCATGATCCATTTGATCCGTTCCTTGATCTATGTTAGTTTCTTTCTATCTCTTTGTCCGTTCCATGATCCATTTGATCCGTTCCTTGATCTATGTTAGTTTCTTTCTATATCTTTGTCCGTTCCATGATCCATTTGATCCGTTCCTTGATCTATGTTAGTTTCTTTCTATCTCTTTGTCCGTTCCATGATCCATATTCCCCGTTCCTTGATCTATGTTAGTTTCTTTCTATCTCTTTTTCCGTTCCATGATCCATTTGATCCGTTCCTTGATCTATGTTAGTTTCTTTCTATCTCTTTGTCCGTTCCATGATCCATTTGATCCGTTCCTTGATCTATGTTAGTTTCTTTCTATATCTTTGTCCGTTCCATGATCCATTTGATCCGTTCCTTGATCTATGTTAGTTTCTTTCTATCTCTTTGTCCGTTCCATGATCCATTTGATCCGTTCCTTGATCTATGTTAGTTTCTTTCTATCTCTTTTTCCGTTCCATGATCCATTTGATCCGTTCCTTGATCTATGTTAGTTTCTTTCTATCTCTTTGTCCGTTCCATGATCCATTTGATCCGTTCCTTGATCTATGTTAGTTTCTTTCTATCTCTTTGTCCGTTCCATGATCCATTTGATCCGTTCCTTGATCTATGTTAGTTTCTTTCTATCTCTTTGTCCGTTCCATGATCCATTTGATCCGTTCCTTGATCTATGTTAGTTTCTTTCTATCTCTTTTTCCGTTCCATGATCCATTTGATCCGTTCCTTGATCTATGTTAGTTTCTTTCTATCTCTTTGTCCGTTCCATGATCCATTTGATCCGTTCCTTGATCTATGTTAGTTTCTTTCTATCTCTTTGTCCGTTCCATGATCCATTTGATCCGTTCCTTGATCTATGTTAGTTTCTTTCTATCTCTTTGTCCGTTCCATGATCCATTTGATCCGTTCCTTGATCTATGTTAGTTTCTTTCTATCTCTTTTTCCGTTCCATGATCCATTTGATCCGTTCCTTGATCTATGTTAGTTTCTTTCTATATCTTTGTCCGTTCCATGATCCATTTGATCCGTTCCTTGATCTATGTTAGTTTCTTTCTATATCTTTGTCCGTTCCATGATCCATTTGATCCGTTCCTTGATCTATGTTAGTTTCTTTCTATATCTTTGTCCGTTCCATGATCCATTTGATCCGTTCCTTGATCTATGTTAGTTTCTTTCTATCTCTTTGTCCGTTCCATGATCCATTTGATCCGTTCCTTGATCTATGTTAGTTTCTTTCTATCTCTTTGTCCGTTCCATGATCCATATTCCCCGTTCCTTGATCTATGTTAGTTTCTTTCTATCTCTTTTTCCGTTCCATGATCCATTTGATCCGTTCCTTGATCTATGTTAGTTTCTTTCTATATCTTTGTCCGTTCCATGATCCATTTGATCCGTTCCTTGATCTATGTTAGTTTCTTTCTATATCTTTGTCCGTTCCATGATCAATTCGATCCGTTCCTTGATCTATGTTAGTTTCTTTCTATCTCTTTTTCCGTTCCCTGATCTACGTTAGTTTCTTTCTATCTCTTTCTACGTTCCCTCATCCATTTGCTCCGTTCTCTGATCCAGGTTAGTTTCTTTCTTTCTCTTGGTCGATTCACCGATCCATTTTTCCCGTTCCCTGATCCATATTATTTTCTCTCTATCTTTTCACTAATCCATGTTTCATAATTTCTATCTCTTGATAAATTCCCGATACATTTGTTCCATTCTCTGATTCATGTAAGTTTTTTCTATCTCATTGATCCATTTCGCGCGTGCCCTGATCCATATTATTTTCTCTCCCTTGTCCATATTTGGTTCTTTATATTTTTGATCTCTTCGCTGATTTAGTTTCATTCTATCTCTTGGTGCCCTCACTGATCGATCTTTTATTCCATTCCCTTATCCATGTTCTTTCTTCCTATCTCTCTGTCATGTTTCCGGTTCCATTTCATCTCTTCCTTGTTCCTTGTTAATTTGCTTCTATCGAATGATCCATTTCCTGATCCAATTTTCTTACAGGTTCTTTCTCTCTCTTGTTCTAGTCTCTGATCCATGATAGTTTCTGTCATGGGTCCTTACCTAGACCGACAGAATGAACTCTTCCTAACGCTATATGTACTACGCCTCTCAAGAAAGACGAACGGCATTGAATCGAGTCATCTCTCTGCCAAAGCAGAGAGGAACCCGGACGAAGCTTTGCCGAAGGGCAAAGTTTCGTTCGGGGAGGTAGACAGGCCCTGGACCCGTCTAGGCGGGTTCAAAGGGCTCAGAGAAACCCACGTTAAACTCGGTGTTGTGCCACATACATTCCTCGTGGGGGGACTGTTAAATATCGGTATTGAATCGAGTCGAGCTGATAGTAGTTCACTCCAAACCAGTCTGACAGTCATACTAACATCTTCCACATCTTGTATTATTATATCATGTAATATATTCTTTGTTATTTCTACTCTTGTGTTCCGTGTTGTTCTTCCATGGTCCTAACCTTGGAACCATAACAATTTCTTTCTATCTCTTTGGTCAAATCACAATACATTTGGTCCATTCCATGATCTATTTGATCTGATCCTTGATCCCTGTTAGTTTCTTTCTATGTCTTGTTCCATTCTCTGTTCTATTTGTCCCCTACCTTGATCCTTGTTAGTAACTTTCTTTCTCTTGTTCCGTATCTTTATCAGTCTAAGTTTCTTTCTTTGTCATGGTCAGTTTCCTGATGCCTCTTAGTTTTCTTCAAGCCTATGGCCAATTCCACTATCCATTTGGTTTGTTCCTTTAGCCATGTTATTTTCTTAATATCTCTTCGTAAATTCGCAATCCATTTTTTCCTTTCCCTGATCCATATAAATTTCTTTCTTTTCTATGTCTGTTGATTGATCTCCATCATTTCTTTTCTATCTCTTCGACTCCTGCCTGATCCATTTCGTCCATTCCTTTTTCCATGTTTGTTTTTTGTTCTATTTCCTGATCCATTTCGTTCGATTCCTAATCCGTATTAGTTTCTTTCTATGTCTTGTTCCGTCCATGTTTGTTTCTTTCTACATATTGATCCCTGTCCTGATCCAATTTGTTTCCCCGATCCATTTTTGCCCGTCCCCTTATCCATGTTTGCTTCTTTCTACATATTGATCCCTGTCCTCATCCATTTTGTTTCCCCGATCCATTTTTGCCCGTCCCCTTATCCATGTTTGTTTCTTTCTACATATTGATCCCTGTCCTGATCTATTTTGTATCCCCGATCCATTTTTGCCAGTCCCCTTATCCATGTTTGTTTCTTTCTACATATTGATCCCTGTCCTGATCCAATTTGTTTCCCCGATCCATTTTTGCTGGGATTAATATTCAGATTATTGTTCAGATTATTGCTGGGGTTATTGTTGGGATTAATGTTCCGATTATTGCTGGGAATATTTCTGGGATTATTGCCCGGATTATTGCTGGGGTTATTGCTCCGACCATTGTTGGGATTATTGCTGTGATTATTGTTGGCATTATTGCTGGGGTTATTGTTGGGATTATTGCTGGTAATATTTCTGGGAGTATTGCTGCGATTATTGTTGGGATTATTGTCTGGATTATTGCTGGCATTATTTTTGAGATTATTGTTGAGGGTATGTCTAGGATTATTGCTGGGATTATTGTTGGGATTATTATTTGTGTTATTGCTGGGATTATTGTCAGGATTGTTTCTGGGATTATTGCGACGATTATTGTGGGATTATCGTTGGGATTATTTCTGGGATTACTGCTGCGATTATTGTTGGGATTATTTCTGGGATTATTGCTGTGATCATTGTTCGGATTATTTCTGAGATTATTGTTAGGATTATTGTTGAGGTGATTGCTGCTATTATTTTTTGATTATTGTTGGGATTATTGTCGGGATTATTGTTGGGATTATTGTTGGCTATATTGTTCGGATTTTTGTTCGGATTGTAGCTCTGATTGTTTCTGGAACTATTGCTGCAACCATTCTTGGGATTAACTGTTCGGATTATTGATGGGATTATTTCTGGAATTATTGTTGGGATTATTGTTAGGGTTATTGCTGGGATTATTGTTGGGATTATTGCTGCAATTATTGTTGAGATTATTTCTGGGATTATTGTTGGGATTATCGCTGGGATTCTTATTGGGGTTATTCCTGCGATTATCGTTGACATTATTGTCCGGATTATTGCTGGGATTATTTCTGATTTTTATTGTTGGGATTATTGTTGGGATTATTGTTGGGATTATTGCCAGGATTATTGCTGGTATTATTGTTGGGATTATTGTGGGAATATTTCTGGGATTATTGCTGCGATTATTGAAGAACGTCGAAGTATACAAAACCCGAGAATTTTAACAGTGAAAATGAAGAGATATCTTCTTTTTCTTGTTGCCGTATTCATTCAAGACGTTGGCACTTATGGCTCTCTACAATGTCCTATCCTTTGTAGCTCTTAATAAAATTTTGTCTTGCTATCTCTCCTAAACCCTGTTCTGCTATACATTTACACAAACTCTTTAGGTATGTTATGAGCTGTGAAATTTTCTCAGCCCTCTTTCCTCATTATGTGCCCTAGAAATTCCAGTTGAATCTTTTTAATTATAAGTGTTTTTTTTTTTTGTTTCCATTTTCTCTAAAACTTCGTTGTTGGTCATATATTCAGTCTTTGGTATTCTCAGAACCCCATTTCTCTTGCTTCAAGTGTCTTCTTCATCTGTTAGGAGATTGTCAAGCATTCACTGCCATATAGGAGGACTGATATCATATAACAGTTCAGCTTTCTTCTCTTTGATTCGAACGAAATTTTCCTGTTTCTTAATAGTTTGATTAGCTTATGAAAGACATCTTTCGCTATCTAAGTGTGACTTCTGATTTTGGTGTGGCATATTCTGATCTCTGTTAAAATACTTCCCAGTTATTGAAATTGCTGTACAGGTTTGATTTTGGTAGCTTCAATTTGTAATTTGCATGTTGGGTTGTTTCTGCCACTGGCAACCATATATTCTGCCTTCTTGCAATTGCTATTTAGTCATTTCCTCTCGCTTTCCTTCACTCCCACCTATAGGAGGTCTTGTAGCTTCCGCTCTGCTTTTGCTTTCAACACTGACATTTCTGTCCTGATAGGATTTCTAATTCCCTCATAATAGCCTCACTGGTTGAATAAGTCCGGTGAGAAGACACATCATTGTCTTACACCTCTTAATATTTTTTATATTTACTGAATTCATTGTCTATCCGTATGCAAATCGTTAGAGATAAAAAAAGGAATGATAGTGATAATTTCTGATTTGAAAAATCAGATAGAAATTCACTATTTCGCCTGAATAATCTTTGGGATCTTTACTGATGAAAGTGTCAAGAATTTGAAGCTATTTTCTTTTTAAGTTAACAAGTCTCTTCTCTCTTGCACCTCTGTATGACGAATATAGTCGCGTGTCATGATCACGTGGTATCAGTCGTTCTATGAAACCATTTTGTAATCTCTATAGAGAGCGAGAGTATCCCGCCAGAAAGAGAAGATCGTTCTCATTGGATAACGTATTAGGAGTCGAACTGAGTAAATAAAAAAGGAGTAGAAAGAAAGAGAAGGAGAAAAGGAAAAGAGAAATAGAAAATGAACAGACTGAAATAGATTGATAAATAAATATATAGATATATAGTTAGATAAATTATAAACAGTCCCTGATAGATATATAGAAAGAAGTACGAACTGATAAATAGATAGAAATGGATACTGGAGAGAGAGAGAGATAGAGAGACATAAGATGAAACAGATCCAAAATGGCGAAGGGAAATGGGAGATAGACCGAAAAATAATTATACAGAAACATAAAGAGAGCGGCTAAAGTCAGAGAGAGAGAGAGAGAGAGAGAGAGAGAGAGAGAGAGAGAGAGAGAGAGAGAATATAGGCAAATAGATAGAGGGGTAAGATTGAAAAGAGAAACAGCCATAGAAAAAGAAAGAGAGAAAAAGAGGAGAGAATCCCAAACTATTACTAACGCACGAATTATTATTTCCTGAAACTGCAAGGAATTCAAAGAAAAAAGCTATTACGAAATGCGATGGTGATAATTTGTTTTACAGGGGAAAATCCTGTCACATCTTTTCGTAAGTCGTTCATGTGGAAAGCGACAAAAAGATAAGCCTTACATTTTTTTAAAATGCTGGTAGAAATGAGTTGAGAGCGATTGAATAAAGTAGCATCAATTGCAGTGTTAATGCACTGAAGAATACTCACAGAATCTTGCATTTTCGAGGGGGTGCAGAAAAAGCTCTCGCCTGAAAATTCTTCCTAAAATTGGACCAAATGACCAAACATCAGACATGATTTTAGACGAGCATGTCATTAATGGGGACGAAAACTCTTACCTACCTTTCCGTATATATAATAAGTTAAAGGCGGGGGGGCTACGGTCAGAATTAAAATTTAACTTCCAGAAAGATGGAAAAATTTGTTTTTAAATTTCCCTAATAAATAATTTTATCAGAAGGTATCTACCATCGACTGAAGAAGTACAATCTTAGTACTGAAACATGAAACTTTTGTGCAACGATGTAAAATGTTTCTATTGTAATTTATTTTAATAAAAATATTATAATAATATTTTCTTCTACTTTGTATTGAGCACGTTTTTTAAAAGTAAATGCTATGAACTGTGGCTTTTTACTCCATCAGTTTCATTTTCTCATATGTATATATATATATATATACACACACACACACACACACATATATATATATATATATATATATATATATATATATATATATATATATATATATATATATATATATATATATATGTCTCATTACTTAGACATTATTATTAGTGGATACCCATATTTGAGTAGACGTACCTCTTACGTACCTTTTCGTTTTCTGTACTTAAGCTAGATTGATCGAATAAACCTAGCGAATATTCTTCGCTGACAGTAGAAGGTGGTTTTCTCGCTTGGCAGAGTGTTCATTTTGAAACTATTAAAACTTTGAAGCCTAGAAATGACATTTACATAACCAAGGCTGATAAGGGTTCCGCTGTAGTTATCTTAAACAGTCAAGATTACATTGATAAGATGTCAATCATTTTAAATGATTCCTCTTATCTTGGGAAGATTAGTCCTGCTAGCACATGTGATAACACCGGTAAAATACAGACGAGAACTCAAAGACGGTTACTATCAGTATATAAGAGTAACCTAATTTCTAAAAATCTGTATAACAGAAGTAGACCTGTCGGCCAAGAATGTATGGATTAACTAAAGGGCATAAATCTGCTGTGCCACTCAGACCTATTTTATCAATGATAGAATCTGTACAGCATGAACTGGCGAAATGGTTAGCTGAAATGCTCCAACCCGTATTGAATCTTTTCTCCGTCCATAATATTTCAGCTTCTTTCACGTTTTCAGATTTTCTTAGCAATTTGGAAATTAGTTCAGAAAATAAACTGTTAGTGTCTTTTGACATTGTTATTATACAAATGTGCCGCTCCAGGAATCTATACAGATATCTTCTAATGTCCTTTATAAAGGTCATTTGAATCCTGCTATTTTCCCGAAACCTTGTTTTTGAAATGAATGCGTCTAGCGACTGAGGGAGTTGAGTTCAGTTTTGACAATACTATGTACGCCCAGACTGATGGGGTTACAATGGGTAGTCCCTTGGTTCCAATATTTGCTAATACATTTGTGGGATTCCATGAGGCTCTTTTGTGTTAAAAGTGTCGCAGGCCCCATGTTTATTTGCGTTATGTTGACGATACCTTCTCCATCTTTGACTCTATGCTATGGACTATTTTGCTAAACTCAACTCCCTTCATCCATCTCTGCGATTGACTGTGGATGCGTAGAGTAATTGAAATTTGCCCTTCTAGGATGTCTCGTTGAACGTAGGGGTGGTGTATTTTTCATAAACCTACGTTTATGAATCCTTTCTTGCCTGTAACATTAAACATTGCCAATGGTGAACCCTAGCTGATAACCGTGATGCATGGCGTCTAACCACCAACCATGCTGTCTCTTTCATTGAAAATACCCGAAGAAAAGCTCTCAGGGACAAGAGGCAGAAGAGGAAGTACTTCCATGTTGTGCCATCGAGTTTAGGCCAGACTTTTAGCTGCAACTACTACGACCGAGTATGCCTGTTCCGCACTGGACTTATCAGTCATAAACGTGCCTGCAATCGGCGTGAACAGACTCCCTCGTGAGCTTCGTTTTGCGAAGCGAAGCCATATTGATGATGACGTCCCCAGGTTTAATAAAGAAATGCGCTACCTAAGTAAATAAATTAATTCAGTGCTGTAGACATTTGTAAGAAGACAAAGTGGATGGTTGTCAGCAAGCGGGACAGCCCAAGATGTGAAGAGTATCAAAATTCAAGCAAGTACCACCAACCATGCTGTCTCCTTTGAAAATACCCGCAGGACCGATCTCGGGCACAAGAGGCAGAAGAGGAAGCACTGGAATGCTATACCGTTGAGCCCAGGCCGGACTTTCAGCTGTAACTGCTGCGACATTGTATGACTGTCCCTCATTGGACTTAACAGTAACAAACGTGCCTGAAAGCGACATGTACAGATACCCTCGTGATATTCGTTTTGCGAAGCGAAGCCATGATGATAACGCTTACAGGTTTATACATAAATTGGAACTCCGAAGATCCGCAAGATTCTCCTGAAATCAACTGAACTTTAATGATTTCTTATAATATTTTAAATGAAGAATCTCAAAAGATTCAATAGATTTTTGTTGAAAATGGTTTTTCTGTCGATGCCATTGAGCGTGTTATTGAATGCAAGATAGAGCGTTTTAAGGAACCAGTAGTTCCTAGCCGATATCCCATTTACTTAAAGTTGATATAGTGAGACAAAAGGATTCAGTTGCTTATTGATTGTGTAGCGAATGCTATGTTTTTCTACGCCCACATTTTATTCGTCTGCGATTGGCTAATAAATCAATACTGCCTTTCTATAGGATAATTTAGCCATCGCAGTCGTTGCTTTGAATTTTTCGATTTTGAACTTGCTTACTTGTTTCGTTAGCACAAATTTAGCGATTGGTCAAATTTTAACCAATTACATATTTTAGTGCAAAAATCAACTTTTCACGCGGTTTCGCTGGGAGCCAACTTTAAAAGAGGCGACTTTTTCACAAGCCGCCAGTAGAGTCCAGTAAATTTTGCCTGTCAACACAAACCTATGACTTTACTCACAAAATTTCAAACACAGACACAGAATTTTGTAATACATATATACATATCTCTCTGTGACTCAGCCAAGTTCAATCAACCAGGACTCTGTTGATTTCTCTAACACAACACACTTTCTGAGACACACTTATTCTTGTGTTATCTATTCTAACAGCAGACTTGTTCTAACATTGATTCATGAACATTTCTCTCTAAAGAGAACTTTCTTTCGAACAATCAATTACAAATCAAAATACAGTAAAAGGGAAGTAACTTCTTTTCCCCTTAATCTATACATTGAATACAAATTATTGTATATTTTGTTTTTGTATGTTATTTCAATACTTGTTGATTCACATTTGGAGTTTCGTTGTTTTCTTGAATCATTAATAATACAAAAGATATATGCGTTAAAGAACACGCCGATAACAATAGAATCTCAGCTTGCATTACTTCATTCTACTCAATCGTTAAGTTACGTACTGCCTTTCAGACTAGTTCTGTGTTTCCATCTTTTTTTAAAGATCGGTTGTCTTATTTTCAGTATAATGGTATACAAAGACAAATGCCAATACGGTGCTGTATACATAAGATTAACCAATCAAAGGTTGAAAACCCGTATTGCGCAACACGTTCCTGCTTATTAAAGATCGAATATCGTCTTTCGTCAAGAACCACTTAGTCCGTGAACAATTCGTCTATTAGGCAGCATTTGTTAGATAACCCGGATTTTGCCGCCGAGTACGATGACATATTCCTTTCTGTGCTGCATAGAACTCTCTTTGACACAAACTATGAGTAATCAAAGCTATATATATATTAAATTATATCAGCCGAGCTTACCTAGACAGAAGAAACATTTTCTTGTGTTTACTTGGAGGATTATGAGTAAGCCTTTTCTATTTTATACTCTTTTTTGGAATAGTTTAATATATGTATTAATCTTTAATCATTTACAATTACAAATTGTTTTAATCGTGTTCCAATTTCTCCGGCTCATTGTCTATTCTTTTCTAAATTCTGTCTTGGTTTGGTTTCGCTTGATTTACGGTATGTCAACCTCAAAGCCGACAATTTTTATTGCTGGTCATATATTTTTCCCAAAACGAATTGCTGGTATTTTTTTTCAAAAATGTATTGCTGGTAATAATTTTTTACAAAGTATTTCTGGTATTAAAACCTATTTATAACTTTCATACTGTTTTGACCCCAGTTTCTGGGTTAACTATTTGTCCATAGCTAAGACCGTAACAGATGCTACCACCCCGGTCAGGGTGGACCTGAAAACACCAGCAATTAAGACGTGGTTCCACACTCCTCAAAACCTCCTGGTCAGAGGCCTTGATGTTGGACGTATTTTATCATCTTAGCCAGGACGCAGATGTAGTTTAGCGTCATACCCAGGACCGAAATAGTGCTTTGAGTTGGTTTAATTGCGCCCACCTTTTGAAAAGGATTGCTTAAGGAAAATAGGTATATAATGACGTCTTCTTTGTTTAAATCTGTGTTCTTCTGTGACGTCAATTCCTTATATATATATATATATATATATATATATAATGACGTCTTTTTTGTTTAAATCTGTGTTCTTCTGTGACGTCAATTATATATATATATATATATATATATATATATGTGTGTGTGTGTGTCCAGGTAAGATGGGAACGTATAGAATACACTTCCAACGTTTGTAACATTTAATTTAAAAGAGGGCTCAATACAAAGCAATATTATTTATTTTAGGATATTTAATCGAAAATATATATATATATATATACATACCCTTTTTTTACCTTGGAAAATCGCTATACAATTGCAGTCGGGTTTCGATCCGTATCAATGCATCTCATCAGGAGATTGTAAATTACTGGCGAGTGAACGATTTATTTAGATTTAAAAACAAAATGCAACCTCTTTTTACGAAAAATAAAAGGGATTTATAAGGTTTGTGGATTTTACTCTGATCGACCAATTAAATGTGACCGACGTTAAATTTAAACTAACCGAAGAAGCAAAAATTGAAAATGATATATATATATATATATATATATATATATATATATATATATATATATATCACAATCTGTTGTCATATATATATATATATATATATATATATATATATATATATATATATATATATATATATCACAATCTGTTGTCATATATATATATATATATATATATATATATATATATATATATCACAATCTGTTGTGCCATTGGTACCGTTGCAGCTCCATCATATGCCACAAATTTTCATGGAAAATTTGAAGAGACCTTATTATTACCCTTAATAATGATTACATATTCTATGCAATATATATCGATGATATCTTCTTCATACACATCGGAAGTAAGGAGAAACTTATGAAATTCCTTATGCCCATAAACACGGTAGACGACTCCTTCAAATTCGACCACGAAAAATCAAGATCGGTAACATTTTTAGACACCCGCATCTACATCGATAAAAAACAGAGAAGCTTACAAACGACACTGTACACTAAAATCTCAGACACCCACAACTATCTACACGTTAAGTTTTCCCATCCACAACACCTCAAGGAAATCTTTACCTATTCGTGGTGAAACTCTGATGTTACACACATACTTTGGTAAACTTGCTAATTTTTGTTACGGATCTAACGCCATTTAATGATATATATATATATTTACAGACTTTAATAGTGTGTGGTATATTTGTAGTGTCTAATTTTAATGATAATAATACTGAAACTCTAGAAGCATGTCTAGTCCTAGATATCAGGTGATGAAAATACTGTTTCTGTTTTATTAGCAGTAAGTATGTGGTTTTTGTTAGCGTTTTTGCGCTAACAGTCAAAATATATGCGCCACAATGGTTAATGTTACGATATGTCAAGCCTTGGACGTTTATTCAATACTGACATATATTTTGATTTTGGACTTATATGAATATATAAGTAATTTTATTTAGTTCAGAGGCAAATATTCATTACTTATAGCTTAGGCTACAAACATTTACTTGGTTCGTGTATCGGTAAAGAATAGGTCATTGCTCTTTTAAATTGAAGTTAGAATTTATCTAGATGTTATATTGGGGTGAATTTTATCACAAGGGTGATACTATATATATATATATATATATATATATATATATATATATATATATATATATATATATATAAAAGAGAGAGGTTGTAGTGGTTCCAACGAGAGAAAAGTATGTATATTAAAAAGAAGAGAAGAGAGGTGCCGTAAACGTTTTTGGTTGTAATGTGGATTTATTTAGAAAAAAATATTATGCTTTGTTTTCCATAATTTTACTAGACGGGTTTCTGGTCTCGCGACCATCTTCAGGTAACAGCGGAGATTTCCACATATTATTAAAAATAATTAATTTTTTCCTTATGTTTTTCAATGTTAAATATTCTCGATATGAGACATTTTCTGTTACTAATAAATATAAGCAGGTACACTCGTCCGGCAAAACCTTATGTGTTTTAGCTTGTAAATTAACAAACCAATACCCAAGGTAAAAAAAGGGTATGTATATATATATATATATATATATATATATATATATATATATATATATATATTTAAAGATATTTTTGTAGGTACAAAATTTAATGATCGCAGGGTTGTACACGCGTTGGGACTCTTTTTGTCCCACTAAGCGCAAGATTATCATTATTAAAACCGTCTTACATAGAGCATTAACGATCTGCTCTGAGCCTTTCTTGAACGACGAAATCGACTTTATTAAGGATACCCTATGTAATTTGGGTTATCCTCTTGATACTGTTAATTCAGTTATCCGTAGTAAAATTGAAGAGTTCAGAAGTGCTGAGATCTACACTGTCAAAAAATGCCCAGTTTACCTCAGATTACCCTGGATTGGTACCAAATGTGAAAAAATAGCTAAACAAATTTCATCCAATGTTCGTTGTTGTTTTTTCTCTGCTGAAGTTCGGATTATTTTTAAAACTCGGCCTATGTTTCGATCTGCGTGTAAAGGCGTTCTCCCTCCCCATCAAATAAATTCAATTATTTACAAATACTTTTGTAGTTGCGGAGCCGACTACATAGAGAGAACAACTCAACGCTTAGACATGAGAATAAAACAACACGTTACTACAAAAATTGGAAATCATACCTTGCCTTTGAAATGGACTCGTCCCGAATACCTATAGTTCCGCCATATGCGAACACCTATTAAAGAACAGAGATTGTGCATCCAAATTTAGTGTTGACTGATTCACCGTGTTGTCCCGGTTTCACTCCTTATTTCATCTAAATTTTCTGGAGGCACTTTACATCGGGTCCCGTAAGCCTTATTTGTGCAAACAACGTGTGTGTTTGTTGGGACTCGCTGTCATTTGTTTCTAGTTCCTTTTTCATATTTTTTTTTTACACTTCCTTTTATTGTACATTTTTCTGTGTTAATTTTAAATCTCCCGTTGAAGCCTGAAGAGCAGGTGCGAAACCGGTTGCTTCACCCGTTTTTTTTTTAATATGTCTCGTAATATTAAGTTTTATACTTTTATTTCGATATATATATATATATATATATATATATATATATATATATATATATATATATGTGTGTGTGTGTGTGTGTGTGTGTGTGTGAGAGAGAGTGTGTTTGTGTGCGTGTAATTAATATGAAAAACATTTTTTCCTTAAATCATATTTACGGAGATTCGTGGCTATATACCACTCGTCGGAGCAGAGTTAAATTGCTGACATTTCTCGATTCTCTTGTACTTTTATTGTTGTATGAGTCAGTTATTTATTTCCTTTCGCTTGATGGATGTTGATTGATTGCTCATTTCTCTTCCTCTTCTTTCCACTCTTTCATTATTTTCTCTTTTTTTCTTTCCTCACCTTCGTTGATCTCTGGTTTATTGATGAACATTTAATTTAGGTTATGGTTGGATCTTTGTGTGTCTATGTATATTTGTGCAGGTGTGTGTTTATTCGAGTGCCTACATATAAGTGCACGCATGTACGCATACACATACACAAGCATGTACGCACACACTGACTGTGTGTACGTGTATGTGCATCTAATTTTATGTGTGTGTTTGTTCGTGTTAACTGTATAGTGTGTTCAATTGTGTGTTTGTGTTTGGGAGTGTGTTCGTGTTGACTGCATATGTATTTTTAGTGTGTTATATTATTTAACTTTACTTAGTGTTTTAACTTTACTTAGTTTTTGATACTTTTGTTTAGTTGTATGGAAGAATAGTTTTTTGATGGAGTAGTTAAACCAATTAATTGTTTCTTTTGTATTCTTTTTCATTGGTTTATATTTAGTATGATCTTAACTTTGATATCATTTTAACTATTTTAGTTTAGGTTATGGTCAAATATTTGTGCATGTATATGTTTTCTTTTTTCGTATGTGTTTGTTTTTCCGTGCAGGTGAGCGTTTGTGCGAGCGACCGTGCAAACACAGACTTGCATAAATAACTAATAAATATACACCTATATTAATTGGTTTAACAACATCAAAAAATAATAATCGCAAGAAATTGCAAGGCCAGAGCTCCAAAAAATTAAGAAAACAGATTCTAGAAAACATCAACATATTAGGATTCAAAGTAGACATAAAATCTAATCTAAAAATGGTAAAATTCTTAGATATAACATTCAATCTAAACAACAACACATATAATCCATACAGAAAACCAACAAAAAACCTATATACCTCCACAAAAACTATGATGACCATCCTAATGAATACAAGCCCATACCCATATCCATAAACAAAAGAATATCAAAAAATTCCAGCAACATAAAAATATTCAATAAAAATAAAATGCACATTAAACAGTATTAAGAAATATCGTTTATCCGGAAAAAAACTAGAATATACAAATGAAAACAAAACACGTAAATCACAATAAAAAAGAAACATAATCTGGTTCCACCTACCCCATAATAATACAATAAAAACAAAAGTAGAAAAATATTCTTCGAAGTAATTGAAAAACATTTCTCAAAAACAGCAAACTATAAAAAAATCAACAAAACTACAGTAAAAATGAGTTATAGCTGCATGGATAACATGGAAAAATAATAACCAAACAGAAAAAAATACACAACAAAGACAAAAGTAAACACGTCAACACAAACCAGTAAATCAACAACAAAAACTGCAATTGTCGAAAAAAACACAATTGCCCACTTAACATCAAAAGCGTAAATATCAACATAATATGTTAAACAAGCAATGCAAACATGGAATGAAAAGCCTACACAGAAGCTACAGAAACAAACTTTAAACAAAGATTTAATAATCATCAAACTTCATTTAAAACAGAAAAATACAAAAAACAACACTATCATAATACATATGGAACTAGAGAAAAAATAAAATCATTTACAGAATTAAATGGGAAATTTTACTAAAAAACAGCCCCACACAGTAGCAGCAACAGAAGCTGTAAATGGTGCCTGAAGGAAAAATTAACAATCATCATCTTTAAGGATCAAAATAAAAAGAGGAATGAAATAATGAAGAAATGCAGGCATTTGAATAAGCATCAACTTTGTTACCTAAATACTAATATAAAAAGGAAAAAGAAATACATCACAAAACTCAATCTCATCACCAACACAAACCACTGTACCTAGCACCTAATCCATGATAATCCCAAACATAATCTATCCCAAAAAGAGTAACAAATCAAAAACCAATAAAATAATAATAAACCTTAATAAACGCAGACAAAACCCAACATACAAATCACCAAAAATACACACCTTATCAAACGCATAAACACAAAAACGGTCTTCACAACATCAACAAAATAATAACTAACAAAATAATACCCAACCACACAAAACACAAATAAATTGCCACAATTACACTCTTTATAAAATGCAAAAACACTCATATATATATATATATATATATATATATATATATATATTATAAATTAATTGATTTAAAATATGGTTTTCCGCTACATAGTTTTAACCGCATTATATATCTTACTGTTCTTTCTTTTTATTTACACACACACACACACACACACACACACACACATATATATATATATATATATATATATATATATATATATATATATATATATATATATTTAAACATGTAGAGACACCCACAAAAACCTACATACACAGATATTGAACCCTAACCTAATCTAAACTAGTTAAAACGATACCAAAGTTAAGGAGCATACGGCTTAAAATCAGACATACAGGAACGCAGAAGCGAACATGTGCGGGTGAATGTGTGCGTAAATGCTTGTGTATGTGCACGCCTGCACAGACACGTGCATAAACACACACCTGTACAAACATACATACCAACACAAAAATCTATCCATAACCTAAATTAAATGACCATCAATAAACTATAGACCAACGAAGAAGGCGAGGAAAGAATAAAAGAAAAAGAAAAGAGAAAAATAAATGAGAAGAAGGGAGAGGAAAAGAAATCAGCAATCGATCTCAGCCATCAAGCTAAAGGAAATCAATAACAGACTCATACCATAATAAAAGTACAAGAGAATCGAGAATTAGCAGCAGTTTAACTCTGTCCTGACGAGTGTTTATATCTATATAGCCACGAATCTTGCAAGTAAACATAAGTGAAAAAGCTTTTTTACGGCTGTATCTCTATCTTCGATATTGAGCACTCTAGCACATATCCTGATTGTCATAAATGTCTCCTTATCAGCAAACCAGTGAAAAATCAGCAATTATGGCTTCAAAAGCAGTATTTCAAATTAACATTACATATATATATATATATATATATATATATATATATATATATTAGGTTGGTGCAAAAATAATGACGTAATAATGTCGTTTTTTGACGTTAAAAAATACGTCAAAAAACGATATTATGACGTCATTATTTTTGCACCAACCTAATATATATATATATGGGAGGGTTCTGTGTATTGCCGTATACTAGTATAATAGTAACCGAAACAACAGTAATGATGAGATAAAGTGTAAAAGCTTATAAAAGACGTGTTTCGAGTACGGCTTCTTCAAGTCAGAATGACAGACAAAGCTGAAGGCAATAAATTAAATTACCTTGTCAAATTCGACGAACAGATAATAAAATGTGTTTGTTAGTTTGTGTATATATATATATATATATATATGAAGAAATATAGTCTTAAGGAAGCTATATTTATGCTGACTATCAGAGATAGAGCGTGTGTAAATATAAAAGTGAACATAGAAGTCAACACTTAAGAGGCGACAGTCTGTTTCATGCTATATGCAATCGTCAGGCCACGTGTGCTGTTATTTTTCTCGGCTATTTATATATATACGGTTCAGTGGTGCATTGTGGGTAGTCTATTATGGCGGTTATTTTACCGGAAGTCGTTTATTTATTTATTTGGGTTAAATTATTTTGCTTGTTTTTATTTATTTTTATTTTTTGTTTCTTATTTTATTTATTTATCTATTTTTAATCGGTGTTTTTATTAACGTAGTAAAAATTTGTTTATATCACTTAATTAATAGTTTTGTTTTGGTTTGAGAATTTAATTAAAGCTATTTATTCGATTTTGGGGTTGATTGTTGTAGTTTGTTCTAACTATTATTTTGGCAGGAGCAGTTTTTAATTTGTGTTTATTTGGGCTGATTATCTTTATTTGTTTTTTCTAACAGTAACTTTATCGGCATTGGTTTGTTTATTTATTTACTTGGAAGAATTTAGGTCAATTTATTTTACTCGTATATTTTCTCTTTTCGGTTTTTCGACTTTTAAGTAACGTAGTATTTATTTATTTATTTTTTATTTTTATTTTATTTTAATTTTTTTTATCGTTATATAACAGTTATAGGTATTTTTTTCGTCCGATTTTTGGTTCGATTTTTTAGTCTAACTAATATTTTGGTCATAATGGTTAGCTAATTTGTTTATTATTTACTTTATTTATTTGGGTTCGTTTTTTTGTTTTTTTTGTTATTATTATTATTATTATTATTATTATTATTATTATTATTATTATTCTATTTCGTCTATTCTAACAATAAAGTAAAGTAATGAAAGCTATTTTTCCTCCAAGCAAAGTTTCCAATTTTTTGATTGATTGTTGTAGGCTGATGATCTTTTCCTTATTTTCCAAGATATTTTTGGTGTGATATGCGTTTTGTTTTTAATTCCCCAGATATACTTAGAAAGCATTGTACTGTTCGCATATTTACTATTTGTGAAAGATGTTTTGTGTGTATAATTTCTTTGTTTCCTTCAGTTACTCCTATGTATACTTTTTCTTCATTATCTGGGGAATTTATCGTGGCTTAGTATATTACGTTGTTTTGTAAACAATTTCCGTTCAAGGACATTCGTTCTTTATTCTGCAGTTGCACGTGGATTTAATTTGTTCGTGTGGTTTGTTGATATATATATATATATATATATATATATATATATATATATATATATATCACTTTAAACGTTATTTTTAGTGGATACTTGTATTTCAGTAAGTTTGTTTATTAAACGACATATCATTTATTTTTGTCTACCGGACTGAATATTTATAAAGATTAAAAAAATTTGCGTTCTCCGACAGGAATCAAACTGCGTTTCTCCGGGTAAAGGGAGCTACTGTTTAGCCTGGAACGCCTTACTGACTTGGTCGTGCAGAACAGTCTGTCATACGAGACCAAATTTCGTCCTTTCAAGCGAAATTTCTGTCATAGATCTCTCGAAGTTTTTCATATCTGCACTGTTATATATATATATATATATATATATATATATATATATATATATATATATATATGTATTCTAGTAGCTGGGGATTTAAAATCAGTCTATTAATACCAGAAAATATAATTATATATATATATATATATATATATATATATATATATATATATATATATACATATATATATATATGTAGCGATGGAATCATATTTTTTAAAAATAATTATAATCTAGGTTTTACTTATGCATCGACCACTGTTTTTAAAAAATAAAAACAAAAATACTAAAGAACTTCGGATCATCAATCTAATGGTTCTTTCTTTTTATCAATTATATATATATATATATATATATATATATATATATATATATATATATATATATATATATATATATATATATATATATATATCTTTGAAAATTTTATTTTCTGAATGGAATAAGGAACAGTAAACTGAAAATCGTCCAGCAATACCTGTTTTTTTTTTTCTTTTTAGATTGATTCGTTTTCTACGCTTAATCAAGGAGTTGCGGGTCATTTCAAGCCAGTAATTTTATTTTGCATTGGAATAATTTTTTTTATAATAATAGTTTAGTGATAGAAGTTTTAACATTTTACCCATAACAGGCGGCGAGGATGTGCATCCATAACTTCCCCATGTGTATTTGAGCGTAAGTGAAGAGAACGAAGAGAACGAACCCAACCGGATTTGGAACTCGATTCCCCTATTAACAATTTCCAGCTATTATCCATTACACCAGTCACACACCCTTACAGCACTTGTTATTTCCAAGCATTCTCCCATTTAGGTACTATCCAGACTTGGCGTTGCTTAACTTCGGTGATCGTACGGGAACCGGTGGTTCAACGTGATGTCTCCGTAAGCCTTTTTTGTTGTTCTCTCTCGTCAATAGTGTTTTTTCTCATAACCCCCACCCCCTAAAAAACGAATCACATAAGAAATGGAACAAAAATAAAAGACTGGCAAAAGATTTGTCACAACATTTGATTTAAAATGGAAGGAAAAATGCCATGCGTGTGTTAATTTGAAATCAACTGAAAATCTAAAATCAGTCGTTTCGAAATGTACTCAGTCATATTATTGAATAAAAATAAGCCACTTTTGATCGTAACCTGATTTTAATATCAATCCTGTGCCACAATCAAAGAGCATTTTCCCTAGCCAACGTTGCACTAACAAAAGAGAATCGTCATTGTCCATTTATCGGCGAGAAGTATGGCCGACTAGATTCTTCAGTAATTAAGGCAAGCGTTAACAGGTCTGTTATATGTTTAATGTAAGTGCATTTATAATGATTTTAATCAATAAATACATTGAAATAAGGAAGAATTAGATTGTCAGTGGTCAGGAATTAATGCAAGCATTACTAGAAGAATAGAATTATTATATGTACAATGCAAATGCGTCGCTAATGATTTTACTTTAGGAATGCATTGAAAATCAGGAAGAAAGTAATTTTCAGAGGTCAGGAATGAATACAAATGTTACTGAGAGAATAGAACAGTTGAGTGCATAATGTAAATGTATTGTAAATGAGTTTATGCAGAAATCTATTGCAAGTGAGGAAGAAAATGATTGGTTAGAAAAGAGGGATTGGTGAACTTGTGGATTTTGCCAAACGTAGATGGTTGCGTCCCGATAAATACCATTTCGGGTGATGATTTTACAGGCATCCTCTGGGTGGATGATAATGATTTGTCTCTTATTTAGCTTCGTGTCATAAAAAGTTAATAATGAAAAGAAAAAAAAAATAGATAATGGTCCCTGAATTCAACCACGGGACGATTGAGATCGTCTGTCTAGTCTTATGTGTTATGGTCGTATAGAATGGGAACGACCAAGGCTCTCCTCAAACATTCTTCATAGCTGTCACCCATTCATATAAACTTATAACTTAACCTAAACAAAATTTTCCTACTCTTGCTTTCAATGAATCCTGTGAGTGTTAACTTCTCTAAACCTTTTTTTCTTACTATCTATCCTAGTCTTAGTGTCAAATCACACAGAAAATATTAGTTCTCACTCAATCACCGATTTTAAGGAGCGTCAGTACTTATATTGGCGACCACTTGGATAGAATTTCCTACATTCTAAAATATGTTTCGGCTTTAAATAACCTACAAAAGGGTTGGTAAACCATAAAAAAACAAATCAATCAATTATAGGTCCTAAAATCTGAGCTTTCTCTTTTTAATTGTTAGTAGTAGTTTTCTTGTTTCTGTTTTCATGAAACTTTGCTCGTTCCTCAAATGTTCTGTCTATGGTATTGTCAGCTTTCATCGGTAGAACTACCTCCCTGTCGATTCGTCTTTTCATTAATGATGTGATTGTCTATCATTCCCTGCTGTATAGATGGCTTTAAAGGTGAATTACAGTGTACTGATCTCTGGGAATCTTGTCTTCAATCGTTCAGTTTGGTAGTGATCGGTTTCTTTAAGTGGGGTATACAAAGCATCAGGAAGGATGTGGTGAAAAATCGAAAAGGAAAACATACCGACGAAATAAAATAATTTATATTAATATTATAGATTGCTTGAACCGAGGGTATTTCTCGAATAGAAGCCTTTACTTTTTCAGACTAGATTAAAGGTAATGTAGTTTTTGTTGTTGTTAGACTGGGGTGGGGTCATTGTTTGAAGTTCAGAAAATGTCGTTCATGGACGAACAAAAACTAAATTGGTTGAAATGGTTGAGAAAATAGACAAACAAAAGAATGAAAAAAATGAGAGAGAAATTTTATTTTATAAGGTCATATTCGTATAGGACAAAACAATCAAGGATAATTCCTGAAAGAAAATGCGAATTTAAGTAATGTTCTTAAGCGTCTCTATAAAGAATCAAGTTAAAATTGAACTTACTCTGTTGGTGAGCTAAGGATCGAGTGAAGTGTATTGTCTGCGTCAAGCGCGTCTATTGAAGGTAACGCTAATTTTAGCATCCTATCTTGATCTCGGCGTGAAGAGAGGTAAGTCTCTTGGGATTCACAGCACGCATGTCCCCAGTTTTTTTTCTGTTTGCGCATGCCCAAAAGCTGAAAAAGCGCTTACTGTTGCTGATAGGACTATCAACGCATGCGTGTTTCTAGCGGTGAATTTTAACGTCTACTACATTTTCATTCATTCACTTTTGGCACTTCAAGTGTTCTTCCACAACACTAGAACTCGTAACTGTCAGTTTTTTTTTAAAATGTTCTGTTTCTTCAATATATTCACCGTATTTGTATTATACACAGCTACTAATTCTATCAGTCTCCGATGGAAGCTGGGATATATTTACTGTATGGGTTATTTTATTTTTTTAATCTATATAATTAACTTGTTGCGAGAAGGAATTCTTTCAAAATTATTAAAATTAAAAAAAATATCTAAAGAAAGCTAAGACGAGAAATGTTTTAGCCGCCTGTTCATTAACTAATAAGATATTCCATTGTTATGGGAACATAAGGCATATTCACTCATTGTACTAGAGTGATATTTTCTTTTACAAAAGACAATGAAAACAGCGTATATGTAACATATCTAAAATCATATTGTTTTACAGTACAGAATAGATTTTTGTGTAAAGCTAAGCTTTGTAAATAAAATATTAAATAGAGAAACTCAATGTAGCTAAAGGCTTATCGCCATATCACGTTGAAACATCAGTTCGTGTACGATCAATGAAGTTAAGCAACGTCGAGCATGGCCAGTATCTAGATGGATAACCGTTTGAGAATACCAGATGCTGTAAGCTTGGGGAAAGGTGTAATGGACAATGACTCGGAATTGTTAATCAGTAAGCCGAGTTCCAATTCCAGTTGGGTTCATTATATTTATTTATGCACAAATACAGTTGGGGAAAAGCATGAATTCACCTTTTCTCCTCTCAACTATGGGTTAATTAGTAAAGACTTGTATCACTACATCATTATCATTCCCCACTCCAAAACAATGTTACAATTTTAAAATATTTTATGGCTTTAAATAACCTGCAAAGGGGTGATAAACAGCAGAAAAGACAAATCAAACAAAATTCAATCTAGCTAAAGGTCAAATGCATTTGATGACCTCTTGACCTTATTTTCGGTCCGATTTCAAAATTTAAATATCCGATTTTAAAGGTAAAAAAAAAATCTTGTTAGGTTGAAATTTGCGTCTAATGAAAAGAAATTAGAACAATTCTTTTCATGAAAGTTTTAAAATATTCAAAGTTACTAACATTAAAATGTTATTATATACACACACTATGTAACGCTTAATAATAAAAGGATGTACAGTGCTTTCATCAAAATAAGCTGACCGACTTACCGAAGATTTGATGTCCATTTTGACCTTTTATTTTATAGAAGTTTGTTTCCCACATTTCTTATGAGGTAGAATCATAAATAATTTCCGTTTCAGAGAACAAATTTTAACTGTATGAATTTTTTATTGATTTCTTTAGTAAAATGTCAATCAACATGGTGGTCCAAAAGTCATGTTACCCACCACCAAAAAAGTAATGAGAACAAATACAAGAATAAGTAATACAAAATACAAAGTACTGGATTCAGGTTATTCACTTTCATTGATAGCGTCACACATTGAGAAGGTCTGTATGAAACAGCATCATTTTCGTGGCACAAAATGATGCAGTTTCATGTCCTGTGTGTCATTTTACGAAGCTGTGCTTTGTTGATTGTTGCAATGGCTCTCCGTTAACTGATGACTATTCTGGTATCGTGTATGTGAAACTCTCTCCTTGATAATACCCCCCCCCCACAGAGCGTTGAAATAGAAAATTATATTATGTAGGGGTGACAGTACTTTCGGACCACCCGTACAGTAGAATGAGGAACAATGCATTTACATTGTATTAAGTTGAGTCACAAGCCAATTTCATTTAGAGAAACCAGTTGTAATGACGAATGTACCATCCTTGCTTTTAATCATTTCGCAGGAAATCAAATCGGGAATGTTACTAGTAGGTAGGGATTACGGGGGCTGAAGATGAAAGAGAAAACTTCGTATAGTGAGGATTGAGGAAAGGACAAAAGAATGAACGGGATTCAAGAAGGTAGAAGATGGCGATTGACATTGCATTTAAATTCATGAATCAGAATGTAGTCATCAGAGAATCAAGTAAACGGAAGGGAAATTCTCATGCGGGAAGTGCGAGAAAATAAACTGCTGTTGTAGAAGTGGCGGTTACATTTACCCATTTCAACATTAAAAGGGTGGGACCTAAATGTCAATCTAGTAGCACTCTTAAATTCATATAGTCGGGGCACCAGGGAAAATTGCTCATCACGTGTGGCAGTTAAGAATAATTAAAAGGTAAATAAACATTCCTCATTTGTACGGAAGTAGCAACATGTGCTATAAATTACTTAAACCCTACTAATCGATGGGTTGACAGTGCATTTTATCACATAATATGATATATAATGTAAGGATTTGGGTAATCACGGTCTCCCTAAGCAATGTTTCTCTCCTTCTTATCTATTCGCGTTCCTGTTCTGCCATCCATTTATATAAGCGCATTAGTCTAAGTTTCATTCTTCTCTCTTGCCTTCAATATGTTCTGTGAGTGCCGTATCCTCCAAGGTATCTTTAGAAAATCCAACAGTATTTTTCTGACGTTCCCTACTTGAGTCATTTTTGTTGGCTTTTTTGTTAAGACTTACTCGTGAGTCACATGTTCAGTCCATGTTATTCTCTGTAGTACTATAGATTTTTACAAGAACTGTATAAAACAGGATAATCGAGTAAATACTGTATAACTCCGAATAATCGAGGCAATACTGTATAAACTGGGATAATCGAGGAAATACTGTATAAATCCGGATAACCGAGGAAATACTTTATAACCCCGGATAATTGAGTAAATACTGTATAAATCCGGAAAATCGAAGAAATACTTTATAAACCCAGATAATCGAAGAAATACTGTATAAATCCGAATAATCGAGGAAATACTGTATAAATCCGGATAATCGAGGGAATACTGTATAAACCGGGATAATCGAGCAAATACTGTATATAACCGGATAATCGAAGAATTAATTTATAAACTCAGATAATCGAGGAAATATTGTATAAACCCGAATAATCGAGGAAATACTGTATAAATCCGGATAATCGAAGCAATACTGTATAAACCGGGATAATCGAGGAAATACTGTATAAATCCGGATAACCGAGGAAATACTTTATAAACCCGTATAGTCGAAGAAATACTGTATAAATACAGATAAACGAAGTAATGTTGTATATATCCAAATGATCGAGAAAATGCTTTATAAAACCGGATAATCGAGAAAATACTGCATAAAGCTTTTCTGCATAAAAATGCACTAACCATAATGTTCAATTAATGAGGGAAACCTTTGATTCCTAAATTGCATGTGATATTGTTTTCTGAAGTGAAAGTAATGCCTTAACTCGTTTCACTAAGAACCAATTTTACAAGAACCCTCTTCTTTAGTGATGAAGTTTTCCTCTTTCTTAATATTTTGTTTAGCTTTTGGAAGGCATTTTTTGATATATTCCAATACGCCTTCGGATTTCTTTGTCATATATTTTATCGTCTGTTATAACACTTAATAGTTACATTTCTAGAGCTTGCTTGATTATCTCGTCTTCAGTTGATGGTAAGCAAATCCGGCCGTCCAGAACGACCATATCGTCTGTCTTTTTACATTGGATAATTTGCATTTCTTCGCGTTTTCTTTTATTGCATCATCTAATAGTTCCTGTCAAGTATGTTAAGATTGCCATACTAAAAATATCAGATAGCTTCCAGCACTCTTTTCTCTGCTTCTAACATTTTTTTTCTTCTGTTTCTTAAAATCTTGTTTACGTTTTGGAAAGCAATACGTGTGTCATAAATCAAAGGTAACCAAACTTGCTTAATATAACCGACACATGATATAACCTTTAGACATTTGAGAGCCGGAAGACATAAACCTGAATTTGAAACTCTTGCTGACCTGAAATGACATTAATCCTTTTACGTCCAAGTATTTCTTCCTTCAGCAACTTTGCATGAAACTGAAGCACTGGAATTAAGAAATTCTTATATATATATTTACTAAGCATCAAACTTACGTTTCAATCCAGCGAAGTTACAGTCTATAACTTGTACAATAATAATAATAAATATTAAAGGCTTTTCTCTTAAATATTAGGTTGGTGCAAAAATAATGTCGTTTTCTCACATATGTTACTATGTGAGAACACGACATAACTTTTGCATCAACCTAATACTTTTTATATAAAATATTAGAAGATATGTAGACGAGTTGAAACATATCTACAAGTCGTACATTAAATATCCAATACTCTGTACATGTGGCTCTCACGCCGTATTTTTACCACCTCTGTTATAAATTAGTTGTTGCCGTTATTTTTTTTTTAAATCGGTATCATCCCATATAAGGCGGTAAAACGCAAGGGGTTAGAGAAGAATTAGGAACAGAAACATTAATCATGAGAAGAAAGAGAAAAGAGTAATCAGGAAGGCAGTAGATAGCGATTGACATTGCATTTGCATTTCTGCAAATTCAAGTTTGCTGCAAAGCATAGAGACAGAAGGGAATTTCTACAAGCAAGAAGTGCGAGAGAAGAAACGGTTGGCGTCGAATTTACGGTTACGTCTAGTCAACTCAACTGTAAATTGATGAGATCTCGCCATAAACTCTGGGTACCATAGCCAAGACCTCGTCCGAACAATTACTATGATTTTATTTATAAAAAGGAAGAGAGAGACACCCTTACGCTGGTGGGAAAGTAAATGAAGCCAGATCAGGACTAATAATATTGCTGATTCTTCTTTGGATCTTATCAAGTAGCTACAGGTAAATAGCAGGGATATCAGACCATATATGGCAGCAATTCTAAGCATGGACCGGTAGTAGACACACACACACACACACACACACATATATATATATATATATATATATATATATATATTCTGGAGAGAAAAATTGCCTCTCCCGACATAGTTGTTATGGGACCTTACCCATAATAACATAATGGACTATTCCACACGTAATAAATACTGCGCCTTAAGAGGAAGCAGGGAGTTCAGCCCGAAGTCGAGCGACCGGCTGATCGGCTGATCAGTTGAACTCTCTGCCTTCGGGCGGGGAGGAACCCGAACGATGCTACGCCGAAGGGCGAGGTCTCTTTCGGGGAGGTAAACTGACCCTGATCCCGTTTATACGGGTTCAAAGTGCACATTTTTGGCCGAGCACACGGGCTCGGAGATCCCACGTTAAATCGGTCTTGGGCCACATGATTCCCTCGTGGGGTGTGTGACTAAATACCGTCCAGTCTGAAGTCTGGAGTGAGGTCCATCAGAAGTCCGTCAGGAGTCTGTCAGTCAGTCAGAGGCACTCCGAAACAGAGTCACGTTCAGACAATTGATACAAGTCATTGGAATAGTGATACTGGTCGAGGCAACATTGTTCTCCCTACTAAACGTGATTGTTCGTACTGACACTTTATACTTCTCTGTATATATTCCTGTTTGTAATATATCTGTTATTACAAATCTGTGTTCGAGTTCTTCTTTATTGGTTCTACCTTGGACTATCACCGTGGTACAAGGAACCGGATCATAACAATAGTGAACCGACTTTTTCAGAGCTGACCTAGCAATGGATTCAATATAGTCTTTGCACTTCATATCAGCTGAGAACATTAGCCCGAGTAGGCACAATGAGTTACTTTCCTGGAGGATAGCATCAGCCATGTTGATGGAAGGTAGCGGAGGGCTTCTCTCAGATGATTAATGGAGAGAAGTTTATTTTTGGAGACGATAGAATTGACAAGCCATCTTTTGCCTCAGTTAATGACGGTCTTGAAGTAGTTTTTTTTAACATCAGCTGCGATTTCGATCTTGTTCGATTCACGAGCCTTACTATCGAGGCAGGAGGAAATGGTATTGCCGGCAACATAGGAGCCAATTTGAGAACTGATGCCATCAGGAAGGTTGCAAATTAAAAACAGCGTAGGACCAAGGATGGAGCCCTGGGAGACACCTGCGTTAGTACGAAAGGATCTAGACGTGTGGCTGTTCAGAATAATTTGCATTTCACGATTTGATAGGAAAGACTGGATCAGCTCGAGAATTTGTCCGGAGACACTGTAACTTTTCAGCATGTGGAGAAGACCTGAACGCCAGACCTATTCACAGATTTTCAAGATGTCAAATGCTATAACCCGGGCTTCACCGTTTTTATCTCTTTCTGCAATTATCGCCAGTCTATCATCAGTTGAAGCGGAGAAATGAAAGTCGTATTACTTTTCTGAGAAAATGCCCTACGATGAGGGATGATGAACTAGTTCAGTATTGATTAGGAGTTTCTCGAAAGGGTTAGAAGGCTAATAGGCTGATAGTTGGATAGGTTGAAGGGTTCACCAGAATTCTTAGAAAGAACAGAGGATGACTTCCAGCAGGCAGGAAATAAGGGAGCAGTAATGCATTTACTATACAGTTTAGAGAGAACAGGAGCCAGTTCAGGAACACATTCCTTAATGACTATCACAAGGATACCATCGTGTCTATATCTATATATATATATGAAGAAATATAGTTTTATGGGATAAGATACTAAATATCAGAGATGGAGGGTATGTAAATATAAAAGTGAACATTGAATTCAACACTCAGAAGGGACAGACTGTTTCATGCTTGACGCAATTATCAGCCCTAGTGATTGCATCTAGCATCAAACAGACTGTCGCCTCTGAGTGTTGACTTCAATCTTCACTTCATATATATATATATATATATATATATATATATATATATATATATATATATTTGTCCTTTTTCGAACATATATATTGAAACAGAGAATCATGATAATCCAGAGAATACTGTATAAAACCGGATAATCGAGAAAATACTGCATAAATTAGAATAATCGAGTAAATACTGCATAAATCTGGATAATCGAGGAAAGGCTTCATATAACCGGATAATTGAGTAAATACTGTATAAATCCGGGTAATCGAGAAAATGTTTTATATAACCGGATAATCGAGTAAATACTGTATAAATCCGGATAATCGAGGAAATGCTTTATATAACCGGGTAATCGAGGAAATACTTTATAAATCCGGATAATCGAGTAAAATGCTTTATATAACCAGATAATCGAGTAAATACTGTATAAATCCAGATAATCGAGGAAACGCTTTATATAACCGAATAAAAGAGTAAATACTGTATAAATCCGGATAATCGAAGAAATACTTTATAAACCCAAATAATCGAGGAAACACTGTATAAACCCGAATAATCGAGGAAATACTGTATAAATCCGGATAATCGGGGGAATACTGTATAAACAGGAAACTCGAGCAAATGCTGCATAAATCCAGATAAACGAAGTAATGTTGAATATATCCGAATAATCGAGAAAATGCTTTATAAAACCGGATAATCGAAAAATTACTGCATAATGCTTTTCGGTATAAAAATGCACTAACCGTAATGCTCAATTAATGAGGGACCCTTTGATTCCCAAATTGCATGTGAGATCGTTGCGGGTTTTCTGAAGTGAAAGTAATGCTAAGAACCAATTTTATGGCATTTAATTTACATTTGACAGATAGCCTTAAAGGGTCTATAGATAGTCTAAGCGGTATATTTTGGTAGAGTTCGCCTGGTAAATTCGCTAGAATGGTTCTTATTAAGTTCTCACCAGTTATTAATGTTCTAATTCTTATATATTTCATGCTACAATGGTATACATACAATGGTATACATACAGCCACTGGTTTATGTAGGTATGTAAGGCTGTATCGTGTATAAGTTGACCACTGATATTTGGGCATTAAATTAGAAACTCTGCTAATATATAAGATTGCTTTAGGAAAAGTGTGCCGTTGCTGGTCGAGTCAGCCGAACGAGAACACATCCACCTGAAGGGGCCTCGGACGACTTCATCTGAAAAGTCGTTCGACAATGACAACGATTCATTTATACTGAAGTGGCCAAACCATAACTTGAAAGACATTCAAAACTGTTTCATTATTCAATGTATGTCCCGTGAAAATATTAGCTTAAGTCATAGATAATTTCCTTTTTTGTTTTATCCATTTAATTTTTTTTTTTCAAAATAAAGCATATTTTATTCAGTTATATATTCAAAATTATTTGTTATGACGTGTTGACATTTATCACGCATCTCTTCGATATATTTTAAATAAAATTCTGCAGATGTTGATGTAAAATACTTTTTCGATGAACTCTTGAATCTATATTTGTTTGTTAGAGAAAGGTAGGCGTTTTACCGCACTGGAATGGCAAAAGTAATGTAAACCGTTTCCTTACAAGGACACATTTAGCATTTATTGACTCAGTCCAGTAGCTGTTATCGCTCTAGCCTTTTGTTTGAAGCCGTGTGGAATATCAACATCTTAATTATGTCATTATTTTCTCTTCTCAAGTCCAGTAGCTGTTATCGCTCTCTCCAATATTGATGGCGGTTTCCTTCCTAGCCTTTTGTTTGAAGCCGTGTGGAAAATCAACATTTTAATTATGTCATTATTTTCTCTTCTCAAGACCAGTACCTGTTATCGCTCTCCAATATTGATGGAGGTTTCCTTCCTAACCTTTTGTTTGAAGTCGTTTGGAATATCAGCATTTTAATTATGTCATTATTTTTTCTTCGAGTTACATGTGCTATCCATTTTAGCTGTTGCTGCTGTTGGTAGTCCTCAAATAATGTTTCTGTTATTTGCTGCAGTTCATTGTAATTCTGCAGCCTTTGTCAAAACTCACGAACTTTATTCGCTAGCAAGTTTTTTCACTATTGGTCTTAGGAAGCTGTTGTATACGGCTAACAGTTAATTTATTTCTGAACGGGTGCCAATGCCTGGCATCCATATGAGAGTCTCTATCTGACGAGACTATTTAAGAACATGACTTATGTTTTCAGGTTGATATTTTGGTTTCGTAGGAGTTTGTGCTATTGGGAGAAACTAGCTCTGTCATAGCATGTTCTATGTTCAATTTCTTTTCCTCCTATACTTGTTCTGATAGACCCATACGACCAAGTGTTTAGTATTTACTAATTCCACATCTTGAATATTTATAAGAGATTCAGGGAAAAGATGGTGAAAAGTAAAAAGAATATGGCAGACGGAGTTAATAAACATGACTTCCATTTTTTATTCTTGCTGTATACGACTGTTGTTGTGAGCGAGAACTGTATATCCCCTTTTACCCAACATGTACGCTAACATTTTCGTTAAGATATATAACTGGTAATTAGGACGAAACATTCCTCATTCCGATTGATTCCTTAGAACTGTAATTACATATCAAATATTTTCTGTACTGTTTTGCATTATATTTAATATAAAAAGCTATTTCGAAAAAGTTCTTCAAGCTTTACAATTTTTATACAGTGTATAGACTGCATCTTCACTGGATCGAAACGTAAGTTTAATCCTTTGAGCCCTAACCACCGCTTTACCGGTAGTAGAGAAAAATGACGTAATACCCAGCCACCGGTTGAACGGTGGGTAAACACTTGTAACTATTTTTATATCTACCGTGAAACATTACGTACAAATTATTTGCGAATTTTGACTCAGGAGATCAGGCAGAAGGATTAAAATTGTTCAGGAACGCAGGGCTGAAAGGGTTAATGTTTAGTAAATATATGTAAGGGTTTAAATCTTAATTCCACTGCTTGAATTTCATGCGACATTGTTCTTCATTGCTGAAGGAAGAAATGCTTGGACGTAGATGGATTAATGTCATTTCAGGTCAGCAAGAGTTTCAAATTCAAGTTTATGTCTTCCGGTTCTCAAATATCTAGTTTATATCATGTGTCCGTTATATTAAGCTAGTTTAATCATCTTTTTTACAACACGAAAATACTTTTCCAAAAACTAAATGAAGTACAGGATGCCATTTTTATATTTTTAATTTCGCGCATGCGCGTTGTTTGATTATGATTTTGTCGACTACGTATTATAGTAGCGGCAGTTAGGCACCGTCTGTGATAAAAAAAAAAGAAGAGCAATATAACGCGGTTTACTCCGTTAGAAACTTTGAAACGGCATGCTGTACTGCTTGGAAATGAAAATTTCAGAGTGTTTGGGTGTCAATCTGAGGACAGTGCAGAGGATTCGGAAAGAGTTAGGTGAGTCTAATGGTGATCAAGAAGGTATGTCAGTTCCGGAAACTCATTCTGATCGTTCTGATAAGAAAAGAACTCCCGAATTTGTTGGTCAGATACTCAGACTTAAAAAAGAGGCTTACATCAAGTGCTTTGAGAAGGTAGTGCTACCTTGAGTCAGAAGGGTGTCTTCTGGCAACAGGACTCTGCACCATGCCACACAAGCAGGAAAACCCAGGCATGGCTGTCAGACAATTTTTGCGAACACATCACCCCTTATAACTGGCCACCTAACTCCCCAAACTGCAGCCCCCTTGATTATTATGTGTGGGGCGCAGTTGAGCGAGAGACAAACAAAATTCCTTCTAACACCAAAGATGAACTGAAAGCAAGGATTATAGCAGTATTCACCAATTTAAACAAGGAGACCGTCTATAAGTGTTGCACGAGATTCCGAAGTCGTCTTTAGTATTTCAAGATATTTTTCTGTCATTTTGATAAATATATATGTTAAAATGAGATGTCAGTGGTATTTTCATTTTTTCGCCATTTAGACGACAATTTTTCGTCATTTAGACGACAATTTTTCGTCGCATCTTGCATTTATTTTTCAGAGCGCCCATGTCGGTTCCGAATGCGAGACAAGGTCAAGTTTTAAAGTGACTTTAACGGCAATGCAGTGGAAAAAATTGGCCAGGTCCACTCGGCATTTCCTCTTTTGGAGACGAAGAAACAAAAAAAAAAAAAAAAAAAAAATCGTTCGAATCAAAGAAATGAGTGCTGAATGCTATGTGATATCTTTTTTTAGTATGGTCGACAAGGAAAGAAAACTTAACATGAACTACTAGATATTGTAATAAAGGAAAGTGAGAAGAAAGTAAAAATTGTCAACTGTAAGTACACTGAATATTTGGTCTTTATGGTCATCCTTAGATACTATCTATGAATTGGAGAAGACAGAATTAAGCAAGTAGAGAAATTTAATTATATATATATATAACAGACAACGGAAATATGACGCAGAAATTCGAAGGGACATTGAAATACGGAAAACTGCCTTCCAAAAGCTAAGCAAAGTAATAAGAAAACAATTCGTTAAAAAAAAGAAAAGTGTGGTGAACTGTTATGTAATATCAATAATCTTATATGGCAGTGAATACGAGAGATTTCAAAAGAGGATTTTAAAAGAGAATGTAGTAAAAGAAAGTTGGAAGAAAGGAGTAACCATCAATTTTAAAACAAAATGTATTGCCAATAGAAGGAAAAGCCTAAGATGAGAAATAGGAAATGATGAACTCAAGACAGCACACAAATTTATCTCTCTGGAAAGTATTCTAACAGAGGACAGGAAATATGGCACCGAAATCCAAAGACATATTGAACAAGCGAAAAATAACTAAGCAAAGTATTAAGAAACAGGTATAATAAGGTAACTTGTTATTGGCAAATATCGTAGTTTTTAAATTCCAAGGCGACGATTTGGAATGGATTGGCGTGTGCCATTCTTATTAATTTTCCCAGTCAAGAATATTTGCTGAGAGGCCAGGTGCGAGCATGTGTCTTTGATTCCGTTTCTGATGTCAGACGAATATGTTTTGATTTTGGGGTAATAGCTCTGAATGAAATGGGGTAAAATCAAAACATAGGATTTGGTCTTTTAATCGTGACTTTAGACAATGGAAAATTTTGTTATTTTGGCGTGTGAACAGTTTGATAAGTGGGAAGAGATTTATTTATAAATTCAGCTCAATTTTTGAGGATATAGCGGAGACGAGCCGGGATGATAGAGACAGACGAGTCGACAGATGCACAGGCAGTTGCACATCCGCACGAGGAAGGGGTTCAATATTCACTAGAATTTCTTATTGAACCTTACTGAACACATCGATCAAGATTCCAAGTCACTGCCTTCTGAGCTTTTTGTGATAATAGATGCCAAATATATTCGATTGTAAATTATTTTATTGACCTGAATTAAGTCGTCTATATTTAACCAAAACTGGCATTATTATTTCTTCGCTGAGTGCTTGAGCTTATTTACAGTCAGCCCAGTCGTTAACAAGAAGTTTATCACGGCTTCTGACTAGAGGAAGAAAGACAGCATTGTTTGTCAGTAAGAATCACAACACTTGAAGAACCAAAACTGGACGATCGATGATTTATACTGGCACCAATCCCTAAACCAGTTTGGCAGCTGTATAACTCTCCTTATCCAATATCCGTGCGAAGATTGAGATATTAGAAGAAGCGGCGTCCGAACTGAGCGACTTCACGTCGACAGAAAGCGAGACTAGACCAAAGGGGCTTAGAAGACGTATACCGTAATAGAGGGTGCGGTTATACAGGAACTTTTCGTTAGAAACACAGGAAAGTGTACTAATCGTTTAACTGTAATACCAGTCCTCCTCTATGCTAGTAAATGTTGAACAATGTCCTCACAGATGAAGAAAAGAGGTAAGGCAACAGAAATGTGGTTCTATAGATAGATGCTGAGAATACCATGGACTGAACATGTGAGTAATGAGGAAGTTTTAATAAAAGTAAGACGGAAAAAGGACACTTAGAAAGAAAGAGTTAATATTTTTAGGAAGCATAAAGCGGAAAGTGTTCTTGGAGAATGTGGCACTCGAAAGATATATTGAAGGCAAAACACACAAAAGAAAACAAATAAGCTATCTACAAAGCAAATAGACGCAGAACAGGGACTGGGAGGGATAGTAAGGTGATAAACATTACTACAAAGCATAGGAAGCTGTGGAGAGGCATAATCACCCCTGTCGTGATGGTAGACATCATATAATAGAAATTAATATTAAAGATAAATAAAGGAATATAAAAAGTAAATAAAAACAAAACTGTAAACAATTCGCGCGGTTGAAACGTAACTTTAATGGTATTTAACTACTAAAAAGATCATTCGGCATCTGTCTGTATTTCTGTGATGAGGTATTGTAATTATTTACATTATTTATATTGTTCGTACTGTTGTTGTCTTTATGGCGCCATATTCAAGGGCACATGGCGCCAGTGGATAAAAGCGTTGGTTGAGTGATCCCAAAAATGACTTCACCAAAAGAGATGTGAGTTCAATTCTTCGCCACAGCAGACGAAAAAAAAACAAAAACATGTAGAGTTCGTTGACCAAGGTGAATTGACTGAAACTGAGATATCCAAAAAAGGCATGGCATGTAGAATTAGAACAGTCTAGCCCCAGGGATTAAATAAAGGATTTGGTTCAAAATTCTAGCTAAAATCACCTGAAGAAGGCTGAAGAGTACAACTACCGAAACGTCGTGAATATGGCAATAAAGATGAAGTCAGCAGTTCGAACAATATTAAATATTTTATTTTAAAACGACCCCCCCGTACACTTGATTTACTGAAGTCTCTATACAGCTTTTGTAACATCATTTCTATACGTTTTACGCCATTATTTTGTATTGTGCTTTGTCGTTTTATACTTAATCTAGAGTAATCCTTCATCATGTTTTCGTTGACCCCGAATAATGTCAAGTACCTTTTGGTCTGAAGAATTTGCCTCCTAAATAAATCTATAAGGTCTTTCACCATAACCTCTATCCAGTTGAATAAGTAGTATTTTTCTATTTGTTTTTTTATGTATACGATAATGTTTTCATATCTGTGTATCAAAGCCGTAGGCGTGAAGATCATGTTATGTATGAAGCAGATCGAATCTTTTTGAACATGAGTATCTACTGTCCATCCGTCATCGAACTCTAATTACTGACCAATCACAGGCACGCCGAATTATTGATGTTTGATTTGAAGTAAGTAAAGTAAAAAACATCGAACACGCTGGCGAAATCGAACGGCCTAGTTTTTTGCGCTCTTTTTAATTAAGAAAGCAAAGAGAACGTTTAATTAAATCTGATCAACATTACCAAAAGGATTTTCTAATTCAAACACATGCACAAACATACGTTTATATATATATATATATATATATATATATATATATATATATATATATATATATATATATATATTACTTCAAAGATTATTTTCAGTGGATACCAGTATTTGGGTAGAGGCCCGTTCATTTTAATCATATTTGTTTGCGTCTACTCAAATACGCGTAATCACTGAAATTAATATTTGAATTAATAAAATAGATTAAAAAATCCATGAATTCTCTCTCCCCTTTTCTCTCTCTCTCTCTTTCTCTCTATTTCTTTCTCTCTCTCTCTCTCTCTCTCTGTCTCTCTCTATATATATTTTAAGACATTTTATGTTTATATATTCTTTTTATAGATGGTATTTGGTATTTATCAATCCACCCACGAGGATTGAATGTGGCACAAGGCTTTTTTAATGTGGGTATCTCCGAGCCCGTAGGCCCAGCCAAAATTAAATAACCATCGTCCCCACCGAGGCGGGTCAATTCCGTCAACCTCCCCCAACGAAACCCTACCCTTCGGCGGAGCTTCGTCAGGGTTCCTCCTTGCAAGCAGAGAGTTCGACAGACACCCGACCCGGCAGCTCACAAAGCACAGATACTACACTTTGATACTAGCTACCGGGCCGAGCAGGCATGATTTTTTTCAATGGTATTTATCAATCCACCGACAGGGATTGAATGTGGCACAAGGCCTTTTTAATGTGGGTATCTCCGAGCCCGTAGGTCCAGCCAAAAATAAATAACCATCGTACCCACCGAGGCGGGGCAATTCCGTCAATCTCCCCCAACGAAACCCTATCCTTCGGCGGAGCTTCGTCAGAGTTCTTCCCTGCAAGCAGAGAGTTCGACACTTTGATCCTAGCCACCGGGCCGAGCGGGTAGGTATTTATTAATCCACCCACGAGGATTAAACGTGGCACAAGGCCGGTTTAATGTGGGTAGCCCGCAGGCTCAGCCAAAAATATGACCTTTGAACCCGCCTAGACGGGTTCAGGTCCTGTCTACCTCCCCGGACGCAACATTGCCCTTCGGCAAAGCCTCGTCCGAGTTCCTCTCTTCATTAGAGAGTTCGACAGACACCCGACCCGGCAGCTCACAAAGCGCAGATACTACACTTTGATCCTAGCGACCTGGCCGAGCGGGTATGAATTTATTCGATACAATTTTTTGAGTAAATGCTCTGTTTATAATAAACAGTATTAAACAACATTTACCGGCCTGAATGTTCGAGAAATTTTTATAGAAAATATTCGTCCACCGACAGGATACAATGAAAACTTCTGGGACATTCAGGCCGGCAAATGTTTAATACTGCTTATTATAAACAGAGCATTTACTTAAATATTTGTATCAATAAAAAGAATGTATAAACATAAAATGTCTGAAAATAATTGTCGGACTTTGTTCATTTCATAATATATATATATATATATATATATATATATAAAGAAATATAGTCTTAAGGTGTGCTATATTTATGGAATAAAGTGCTCAATATCAGAGATAGAGCGTGTGCAAATATAAAAGTGAACATAGAAGTCAACACTTAGAGGCAACAGTCTGTTTCATGCTAGATGCAATCGTCGGGTTGATATAGATGATATAGAATGAACTGCAACAATCAACCCCCAAAATTGAACAAATAGCTTTAATTAAATTCTCAAACCAAAACAAAAATGTTAAATAAGTGATATAAACAAATTTTTGCTACGTTAATAAATAAATAAATAAATAAAATAAGAAACAAAAAAATAAAAAATAAAGACAAGCAATATAATTTGACCCATATAAATAAACAAACGACTTCCGGTAAAATAACCGCCATAATAGAATACCCACAATGCACCACTAACCCGTATATATATAAATAGCCGAGAAAAATAACAGCATATGTGGCCTGACGATTGCATATAGCATGAAACAGACTGTCGCCTCTAAGTGTTGACTTCTATGTTCACTTATATATATATATATATATATATATATATATATATATATATATATATATACAGGGTGTTCATAAAGTTCGTGTGCACTTTAAAAAAATATAACTTTATTTGTATTTGCGATAGAAATAATTTGTAAAAATGATTAGAAAGAAGTAAATCTATATTTTTTAATGTTTTACTGAAATTTTATTCAAGTTTCCACATGTCCTCCATCATTAGCAATACAAAGGGTAATACGATTTTGCAGTTCCCAGAAAACATTTGCCAACTGATTTACAGTAATGCCTGAAATCACATTAGTTATTTCAGCTATACTTAAAACTAGGTACATTAAACTTTATAACATTTTTTACGGATTATTTCTATCGCAAATACAAATAAAGTTATAATTTTTTAAAATTGCACACAAACTTTATGGACATAGTGTATATATAATTATTAACAAGAATAACAAAAACATATTATAAACCGCTACACAAATGCAAATCATGTTTCAGCACTATAAGTGCTTCTTTAGGAGGTGCAGGTCAACTGGAGAATAAACGATCACTTTATGCATTAAAAGCAGCAACACCCTCGAAGGAATTAGAGGAAGGGTAAAAACTAAATTTCTAACCTGCTAGGGAGCGACCTCGATTAACCAATCAGATGTCGGACCTGGATTCCTATTGACTGTACGAATTATTTAAAATCAAACTTAGATGTTAACGAAGTGTCACCTTTATAGGATTCTTTGGTCTTAATTCAATAGAATAACATAAAAACGTAAACTATCAAAATGAAAGCAAACGATAAGTGATTAAAATTAACCTGCCTCATACTTGTATATATATATATATATATATATATATATATATATATATATAACTATGAACCTAAACAGCCAGGCGAACCTACTTAGGTTTCACCTACGCGTTTCTTCATGGTTCGCTTGGCCAAAGATGTGATATTAGAACAGAATATAAATAGCCTACGACATAAAAAAATGACCATGTGACCAAAAATAAAAAAAATAAACAGTAACACAACAACGGGAGGGGATAATATTTATTCAATAACAAAAAAAAAAAAGAAAACTAAATCTATTCTAGTAACCAGTGTTTCCTATGTCTACACTTACTCAGATTTCAGATTTTAGATTTAGCAAATTGTTGGGTTCTTTATACAAAGCGATGGCAAACTTTTCCTCAAATTTATTCCCTGCTTTATACTTGTGACATTTCTTTAATATTTACCATTTCAAAATGGAATCTTTATTATAGTCTTGTTTAGTCTTGTGCACTTTGCTTAGTTATTTTTACTTTATTCGTGTCGGAGTTTTTTTCTTTGGACTCTGAGCTTGGATTCTAGTCGGACTGTTTTCGCCTCAATTACATGTTCTTAGTTCTTTCATTTTTTATCCCTTATTTTTCCTTGGACATTGATTTGTTCTTTTAAAAGCCAAAACAACTAAGGTTTTTCCAGGCGAGTTTAATTACTTATACATACATATATATATATATATATATATATATATATATATATATATATATATATATATATATATATATATATATCGAACATATAGTGCTAGTGTTAATAAGAACGTGCTCGACATAATAAGATACAGCTATTAATCATATATATCAATAAATATACATATTATCATTCATCGATTGCACAACTCGGAGTTTCATGCCCAACGCAGTCTTTAATATAGATTATAGACTGACAGTTGGGTAATTTAAATTTTAATAAAAATATCAGGTTATGGTAATGTTGGCAAAGTTAAATATTATACTGGGATTACAGTTCATACTTTAAAATATATATTTGGCATCTAAAATAAGCGGGATTGCAAACAGAATTGTTCATAACCATTTTGGTTCTCACCAGTCAAGGTGCAACTAAAAACGAGGTTGCATCTTTGTACTGAGTAAATTGTTTTCGTCTATATGAAAAAATTATAATATATAATATATATATGTGTGTGTGTATGTGTGTGTGTCTGTGTGTGTAAAAACTTAATTTAGAATTGTAAATATTATTTTTTATATTTAGCATAAATGTAAATTACTGACTGAATTTAGAAAACAAACAGCAGATATTTATTTTTAAACCGATATATAACCATCAATTCATTTGTCATGTTTAATAAGCAAGGCTTATGTAAGTGTTTCAAAATAACTAATTTTTCAAAAAGACATAATTTACATTTATCGCCTTTCCCATTCTAAGATTTGGCTTTAGCTATAATAGCCCAAGTAATATGGGTGTATTGCCACCTTTCTTTATCTTTTCTAAGAATTTCAATTACGAAACGTTCAGTCTATACCCGGCACCTGCAGATTGCGTTGTGAATGAAACTCCGAGTCGTGTTACTGGTGAAGGATAATATATATATATACATATATATATATATATATATATATATATATATATATATATATATATATATATATATTTTTGAATAAAAACAGACCACTTTAAGGTTCCATGTAATAAGCTATTTCACCACAACCCCTTTAACAGGGCTCTGGATCATCAGACTTTACTTCCAAAGGTTGAAATGAAAAAAATTAATTTTTTTTTTCATTTCAACCTTTGGAAGTAAAGTCTGATGATCCAGAGCCCTGTTAAAGGGGTTGTGGTGAAATAGCTTATTACATGGAACCTTAAAGTGGTCTGTTTTTATTCAAACATATCTGCTCTGAATTTTACATTGAGCTCTCTGGATATAATCTTCTTTGGGTCTACCCATGCGGATTACCTAGTTTTGCATAAACTATATATATATATATATATATATATATATATATATATATATATATATATATATATATGTGTGTGTGTGTGTGTGTGTGTGTGTGTGTGTGTGTTATAGCGAGACTCTTCGGCAAAAGCGAATTGAGTCCTGTCGGTCACTGTGTGTTTATCTGAAAATAAATGCGCTAAAATTCAGTGCTAGAATTTCCGACTGACGCCAATTCAGTCGGGTTTCGATCTTAGCTAGAGGCAACCGGACGTCTAGCCACACTGAAGAGCTGCGAAACAGTCAGTCTGTGGATGACATTATGTATGTATATAAATGTATATATATATATAGTGGACACTGAAGTCAACACTCAGAGGCGACAGACTGTTTCATGTTAAATGCAATCATCAAGTCAGATGATTGCATGAAACAGTCTAAATGTATTTTTCATATATTTTTTCATTTTTCTAATGCAAGAGATATTAACTTTATTTGGATTTATTCTGAGTAAAATTTTGAAGTAAGTTTGTAAGCAAAAACCTGCGTAAATTTTGTATTTCTGTACATTTTTTCAATCTATTTTTAAAGGAAATTCTCAAAAAATTGCTGAAATCTCTTAATCTAGTTTTTGGTGTTAGTATTAGGACATCAAACGTCAGCTTTTACATCGAGTGCAATGTTGCTTTTATAAAATAACAAAATAAATCAACCTGCTCTATTGTACCATGCGTCTAACAGTAGACATTGTCAACTTGATATTCTTGATATGTTAACCTTTTCTATAAACCCAGCACATCTAATGTAGCTCGGCTTTCACTATTAAAACCTATTGTACAGAAATCAATTTTCAAGTACTTCTTTTCGAGATTTACATGTTTATCTTTGTGAAATTTAATTAAGGGTTGTAGTTTGATTGCTTTCGTGTCTTTAGCCAATGTTTTTAATATTATAGCATCTTTGTGATTATTAATCTTTGTGATTTCCACATTTGTAACAGCAGCTTTTTTAAATATTCACACATTAATGCAGCCATTTTCCTGCTTATGGCCATTTTAACTTTTAGCAATTTTTTTTGTGATATTCATAAAACTAGTTTTTTTTGTTCTTATATCGTCAGTGTTTTCGATTTATTTATTTTTTATCCCGCCCTGTCGACTAGGGATTCAAAATACACCGACTGCACCTCTGCAGAGGGGTAAAATCCACCTCACCCCACCAAATGCGCGTACTGGGTAAGACGATAAACTACATCTGCGTCCTTGGTAATATGATAAACGACATCCGACAGCAAGGCCTCTGATCAAGTGATTTTGAAGAGCGTGGAACAACCTCTTAATTGCTAGTGTTCGCAGGTCCACCAACACCCGAGGTGGTAGCACCTGTTAGGGTCCTAGCTATGGGCAAATAGCTAGGCTGGGATCAAAACGCTATGAAAGTGTAAAAATAGGTTTTAACAACAGTAATACATTTTTGTAAAATAGTATTGTCAGCAATGAATTTTTGAAGAAAAAATTATTACCAGCAATACATTTTTGAAAAAATATATTACCAGCAACACATTTCAAAAAAACATTACCAGCAATACAATTTAAAAAAATATTACCAGCAATATATTTGTCTGTATTTCTGAAATGAAGTATTATGTCCAAGTTCTCCATTGCCTTAAGGATACATGGCACAGTGGATAGAAACGTTAGTTAGATCCAGTGACAGGACCAAAAGAGTGTGAGTTCAATACCCGGTTAAGGCAGTGGAGAACTTTCAGAGGGGAATTAACAGGAGATAACTGATAACTGATATCCATTAAACATGGCACGTGAAACTAGAACAGTCTTCCCCAGTGATCGAAATAAAGGGTTCAGTTCGACATTCCAAACACCTGAAGAAGGACGTGAGCGTACAACGGCCGAACTGTTGTAATAAATATGGCGACCAAGATGAGGACAATAGCCCGAATAATGTAAATAATACTGCAATATATTTTTGAAAAAAATATTACCAGCAATAAAAATCTTGTCGGCAGTAAATAACCCATTGAGGTTGATATACCGTAAAACCAAACAAACCAAATCACACTATTTTTTTTTTATCACTGAACATCTTCTTCCCAATTTCCGACTTTCTGAATCACTTTACACTATCCTGTTTCTCATTGGAAGATATATATTTCTTACATCCAGTGGCAATCATTTTATATCTAAAATAAAAATTACTGCCAATAACTATACATATTTATTTTCAATATAAAGAACAACATACCAACTAATTTATGATAAATTTTTCTAATAAAAATTTAATTTCTGGAAATAACACAACGCGTTGTTGGGATAATGATTCGGCAAAGACTAGTATCCGAGAACGGCAGATCTTACAATCAAACTAAGTGTGTTATTAGTTGCTATGCACTATAGGAAGATGTTCATGTTATACTGTTGGCGAAAATTTAGTGAAACTTATCTAGCGAGGTAGATTTTGCGTTGTTTTACTATCCCTCTCTTGCCTTCAATCTATGCTGTGAGTATCAGATTTTCCAGGATTTCTTTCCTTATTATGTATCCTATAAATTTTAACTATGCCTTCTTGATAAGTATAAATAAGTATAAATGTTCTTTTGTTTTACTTTTCTCAAAAACTTCGTCGTTGCTCACATTTTTGGTTCATTGCATCCTTTTGTAGAACAACTTTTCTGCTGCTTCAAGTCTCATCTTCATCTGTGAGGTAATTGTCCAGCATTCACTGCCATATAGGAAGACTGATATTACATAACAGTTCAGTACTCTTTTCTTTGTTTCAAACGAAATTTTCCCGTTTCATAATACTCTGCTAATAGGCCTTCCAATTTCAGGATTTGTAATTTACATGTTGGGCTGTTTCATTGACTAACAATAATCCATTCCGTGTTTATGGCCATATCACATTGAAACACTGGTTCTCGGACGATCACCGAAGTTAAGCAACGTCGAGCCTGGTCAGTACGTAGATGAACGACCGCTTGGGAATACCAGGTGATGTAAGCTTGGATGTGGGTTGTATGCCTCAAAGACATATCACATTGAAACACCGTTCTCGTACGATCACCGAAGTTAAGCAAGGTCGAGCGTGGTCAGTACGTAGATGGGTGACCGCTTGGGAATACCAGATGCTATAAGCTTTGATACGCGATTTGCATGTCCTAAGGTCATATCACATCGAAGCACCGGCTCTTATATGATCACTGAAGTTAAGCAACATCGAACCTGGTAAGTACCTAGATGGGTGACCGCTTGGAAATACCTGATGTTGTAAGCTTGGGTGTGCGGTTGGTGTAATAGATAACGGCTAAGAATTGGTAATCGGAGAGCTGAGTTCCATTTTTAGTCGGGTCCGTTATATCCGCTGACGCGGAAATACCCTTAGGAATGGCATGAAAATATATTTGTCACCCCATCTATGGATTAATTAGTCGGATATGTATCAGTAAATCCTTATTATCTCCTCCAAATTCTTACAATCTAAGAATATTTTCTGTCTTTAAACAATCTGCAAAAGGTTGATAAGTCATAAAATAGCCCTTCGTTCAATTGATGCTACTTCTTCCTTCTCGTTTTCCTTCCTTATCTTTTGTAGGAGTTCTTGTAGTTATTTTCTGTGTCTGCTGTCAACACCGTGTCATGCACTTATCTTATGTTGGTAAGACTGTGGCCGCCAATAAAAGCCATAAAGATAAGATGACCAAAATCTCAGTAAAGAAAATTAAAATTAACGAGGCTTTATCTACTAAAATCAAAAGAGGTTATTTATCCTTGTCCAAGAAAGATTCATAACAGAAAGAAATGCATAAAGATATCATAATAATTCAGTGTTTCATTTATATGCAGTGAAATCCACTAAATAAGAAAAATGAGAATATATCTATCAGTAGTCACCGACCAGGGTACTTAAAAAAGCGCATAGTTTTCCTTTTCCTAGATTATTCTTGTGTCTTATTCTTATTAACTAAAGAAAAAAAGATTAAAAGGAAAATAGGAAGGAGGAAAAATGGTAAACATAACAACAGTAGTTTTATTCTATTTAGTAAATTGTGCCTCAGTTAATGACATTCTCTGTCCGAGAAAGAGTAATATAAAAAAATAGTGTTCTTCGACATGACAGACAAGTGATAACATTGTAATTTGCAAAAGTCGTTTAACAACGTATGAATATCTGATTCCCTGTGTCAGATTCTACATTTAATTATCAAATAACATTTATTCGCTGAAATACATTCATGCATCTGTGCATCAATGTGAATAAATGGGTGTGGTTTCATTAAAAACGACCGGGACTTTTCATATGAACAAATATGGCGCCCATTACAATAACTACTCGTTTAAACATGGCGTCAAAAAGGTTGGCATATTTGGATAAATGTTTATTATTAATAAAATCAGTGAAGTAGAATAGATAATCAGGTTGAATCTTCATAGATCAGTCTTATAGGAAGGACTTGATAATTGAGAAAACTGGATCTATGAAGATTCTTTTTCAAGACCATTCTACGTACACTGCGTCGAATCATCCTCATCCCCTTCGTATTCCATTATTAAAGAAGAAGTTCCACGCATGTAGCTTTGTCCCCAGAACTCTTATACTGTGGAACAGGCTCTAGAAAGGAGGTTTCGCTGATCACTACAATCTTAACAAATTCATATCTAGGATCAACCAGATTATCTATTCTACATATCCCCATAAGATGTACCTCTTACTTCTTGTACATTCTTGCAACAACATCAATTAGTAACCGTCCTGCTTGAGGGCCTCTAGGGATTTGCATTGAATAAAGAACAGTGTCTTTACTCATGTTGGTTTTTGTTTGGTTTGGTTTGGTTTGTTTTACGGTATATCAACCTAAATGGGTTATTTGATGATGAGAAGAATTTTATTGCTGGTAATAATTTAAAAAAAAATGTATTGCTGCTATTTATTTTTTTCCAAAAATCAATTGATGGCAATATTTTTCTTCAACAATGTATTGCGGGTAAAGTACTGCTGGTAATAATTTTTTTCTTCAACAATGTATTGATGGTAAAGTATTGCTGTTAATAATTTTTTTCTTCAACAATGTATTGATGGTAAAGTATTGCTGGTAATAATTTTTTCTTCAACAATGTATTGATGGTAAAGTATTGCCGGTAATAATTTTTTTCTTCAACAATGTATTGATGGTAAAGTATTGCTGGTAATAATTTTTTTCTTCAACAATGTTTTGATGGTAAAGTATTGCTGGTAATAATTTTTTTCTTCAACAATGTATTGATGGTAAAGTATTGCTGGTAATAATTTTTCTTCGAAAATTTATTGCCTGTAATAATTTTTTACAAAAATGTATTGATGGTCTTAAAACCTGTTTTTAACTATCATGGTGTTTTGACAGCAGTTTGAGAGTTAACTATTTGCCCATAGCTGGGACCCTAACGTATCAGAGTGGACCTGGGAACAACAGTAATTAAGAGGTAGTTCTATGCTCCTCAAAACCTCCTGATCAGAGGCCTTGCTGTTGGAATGTTAGTTTTAAATATATATATTCGGATTATTGTGTAGCAGTTCTGTGAAGATGATTTATTATTTTATAACGATAGAAAATGAAGCCACGATTTAATGACGTTTGGTTATTTTGTCAGATATTAGCAAGAAGGTCAGGACTTAACCTTTTCAGCACCTTTTCGCAGAAACATCCTCGTCGTTCATCACGTTCTATTTTCCTATGTCAAGTTAATTTGTTGTATAACTATATACAGCAATGTTTGTTATCAATAAAAATTATCGATTGTTTGCAGCTAGGAAAGTTGATTTACTCTATTGGTAGTTCTCGCTCGAATCCAACTGACACGTTCATAGATCTACCGTACTTCCGTGCATTGAACATTGCTGCCACATCTGGGGTGCCTGCTATACAGAGTGCGATGGGTAAATGTTCACCATTTTGTATTTTTAAATTCGCGCATGCGCATTGTTTGATTTGGATTTTGTCGATTGCACAGTATAGTAAGGCCAGTTGGGCACCGTCTGTGCGAAAAAGAGCAGAATTACGCAATTCACTCCACCAAAAATATAGAAACGGCATGCTATACTGCTTGGAATTCACGCCTGAAGTTCCAGTACGAAGGTTTTATATTTAGGAATTATTTACGAAGGGATATTTCTCTATTTCATTACGCCTTGAGATATCGGGGTCGCATTTTACACCCTATTTTAAAATACTCGCTATTTGTACTTGCTGATTTTGACATCCCGATTTTAACTCAAATGATGGAGTTTTCTTTATTCTGACAACTATACATTTTGCCTTATTAAAATTGATGTTCGGATTACACTTTTTCTGCTTACACCCTTGCGTAAATTAATTGAAACTGCCATTTTAGTTTCCTTTCTTTTAACCTACAGTCAGTTTTAGACCCACTGCACTGACAGTGTGTAATCGATTTCTAATTTTTCCTCAGATTAGGTCATTTGCAGTGGTGTGCAGTAATATGAATCTATTTTCGGGGTGCATGATGAAATTTGTTAGGACTTGAAAAATACTGCGTCATCCGTGATTGCATCAGATTTTTATCACGCCCAGACACTGTCTATTAGTTGTCCTACGGCCATTGTCTGCGATGAACATTATTCCAAGGAAGGATACGAAAATTGTAAAGCTGCACAAATACACTGGCAAGCCTTACCAGTGAGCAAATCAAAATACTAGACTGACGCGCAAACTCTCCTGATTTAAATCCATTCGAGAATATTTGGTCAATCTGCAAGAAACGACTTCGTAGAATGGACATACGAAGTACGAACGTGTGCATTGGGTCATGTTTTATTGGAAATATACGAAAAATAGTAAATAATAACGGAGTTATTCGTTTTGTTTTAGTTAATTGGCACAAGAGTGTACCTATCTGATGTGAGCAAAGTCATGATATAATAGCATGTAAATGTAATAAGAGGTAACCTAGGAGGACTACAAAATACTAGTGACTTTTAGATAACAGTTTAAAGATATATGAACAGACTGAGATATATAGACATCAACATAGATAGATAGACATATGAATAGACCGAGATAGATAGCAAAAGTGGGGAGAGAGATAAAGAATGAAATAATAGATTGGTATGGAGAGAGTTACAGAATAAAAATAAACTGATACGAGCAGAATTACATAGAGAGATAGATATGAAAGATAGGAATAGACTGAGACAGATAGATATGGAGTGATTGTGATAGAAAATTGTTCTGAACAGATTTAGATAGATATGAAAATGTAGAGTCGATAGATATGTAATTGTTTAGCCCCCAAAAGGTTTAATATCCAAGAAAAAAAAATCACGAAACTAATTGAGTTTCTTTTCCCCAGGTTTTCAGATAAGACGTTCAGCCATCTTGGCCCCATTTATCGTAAGAATCACTGAAAAATCTCTTTGAGTTATTCAGCTAGAAAGAGAACAGTTTAAAATCGTTTCGTATCATCCCCAACTGACCAATGATAAGAGGAAAAATATCTTTCAAACTTTCATTAATAGTAAAATTTTGGACGCTAAGAAAACATGTCGAAAAATGGGAATGCAGATAGAAGTCCGCATGAAACTGTTCTTAGATTTAAAAGCATGGGGCTATTATCGAGTAACTGAGAATCTTTGCTCATAATTATCAAATGAACTAAGTAAAGCTACTTTATAGCTTCTGGAGATTATGGCTCCCATACGACCCACCGGAGGGCCGTGGTGGTATGTCTGCAAGGCCCACACGACCATCCGGTGGTTACCAATTTCTTTTCTTTGAGCATTATTGGGAATAGGATGCTATAATTGATTACTTATGAGATCATGGTACACCAATATTTTAAATATTTTTGAATATAAAAATGCCAGTTAGTGTCAATGAAATATTGGGAATTTTCCGACGACCCATGGGTGGGTCGTGTGGAGCTCTGGGTTATAAAATGGACTCAATTGGGTCGTGGGTAATAAATACTACCTATGGCATCCTTGCCTCATATACCAGATCTAACAGATAAATTGTCCAAATCGTGTAACAGCATTCTTATGCACCCTACAAAATGTTTTAATATAAAAATCAGTAAATCTTTCTTTTTGCACGTTTTCAAATAAGACGTTCAGCCATCTTGACATTATTTGTCGTAAGAATCACTGAAAATCTCTTCGAGTTATTCAGCTAGAAAGAGAGCAGGTTAAAATTGTTTTGAGTCAGCTCTACTATGTCTTCCCAACTGAGCAATGGTGAGAGGAAAAAAGATCTTTCAGAATATCATTAATGGTACCAACGTTCATATTCTGGCTTTCATCTTCAAGGTCCATTCAAGAAACATTGTCACAATAGGGAATAAGCTTTAAAAAGAGGGAACATTAAAGAGGAAAACTAGATCAGTATGTTACAACAGCAAGAGGGGTCATCTTTTCAAAGATTTAAAGGGATCAATTAGAAAAGATCCAACTCAAGATGTTTGGCACGTGAGAGAGAAGTTTCAGCTATGAGAATCCAAAGAGCAGTGAAAAAAATACCTGAAAATGAAATCGTATGTGAAACGTGTGAGGCACCTTGTTACTCCAGGACAGAAAGTTAAATGGTTAGAAAGGGCGAAGATCATCTTGAATAAGTTGAAAAATGATCCTGGAATAATCTTATTCACAGATGAGAAGAATTTTACACAGGATGCGTACACAAACAGACGAAATGGCCGTATTCTGTCTTCAGATCTTCACGAGAGATACAAGAATGTCACTTTTAAATGTCAAACCCCCTGCCAAGGTAATGGTTTTTGCCTGTGTGGCCTCTGATGGCAAGAAGATGCTATTGATCATGTTTGAAAAGGGCGAGAGACCGACAGGAATTCGCTATGTTGAAGTATCGAAAAAGGTAAAGACCTAGATTCTTTCTGAATATCCTGAGGATGGAGACAATGAAAACTCCAACAACATCTATAAGGACTTCAAATTTACATTCCAGAAGGATGGAGCTTCTTGCCACACGAGTGTAGTGACTCAACAATTTCGCAGTGAGAGTTCGCGAACAGGTTTTGGAATAAGGAAACATGGTCTTCTTCATCGTCTGGTCTGAATCACTTAGACTTCAGCATCAGGAATGAACTGACCAGAAAAGCTTGTAAGATACTCCACAGTAAACTGCAATCCCTCAAAAAATCCCTCAATAAGATCTGTGTGAAGAACAATTGATGATTAATTAATGATGAACTTTTTAATTTCGTTTATGATCGATTTCATCACGATTCTTCTGTTAAGCTTGGAGAGTAATTATACAATCGTATTGTTTCATGTAGAGTCTGATAGTGTTATAAAAAAACTCGGGGAATTCCAGTAAGATACCTTTAATCATAAGGTACACCGGTTAAAAGCTTGATCTAACAATTGGACGATTTTGCTGTTACACGATTTGGTAGAATTTTGTTGTTACTCATGGTGTGTGTGTATATATATATATATATATATATATATATATATATATATATATATATATATATCGGAACAGATTGAAGTATAGAGGTCGGTAGGTGTGAATCATTTAATTTAATAAAGAAAATTTTATTTGTATTTATTAATGCAGAAATTAATAATTTAGATCTCTAAAGTAAATGAGATTAAACATTTCGAAATTGTAATTTGTTTCTTATTCATATTATTTTCACAAAGAAACATTGTTTTTTTTATAATATAAGCCAATTTTTGGAAGAGTCAATTGTCACTTTTTCTATTAACCGTAGAATCTAACTTGAAAAACATATATAATCGTTTATAGTCTCTTGAAACGAGACGATTCCACCATATTCTCTTTGAGTTAACATAGAGTTTTAGGTGGTAAAATATGGCCTACAGTTTAGAGCAAAAATAATTTTAGTTTGTTAATTTATGAATGTTTTTCTCAGTTGCTCTTTTTTGATTCAAGTTTCTGTTTTACCGGTTGTTTTATGTATGTGTAGATGGCAAAATATTTCTATGTCTTTAAAATTAATGCTGATTAAGTAAAGCGATATAGAGCTGGAGAATTAACAAGCAGCACAACCACACCCTCTCCTGAAGTCTTTGGTTACATTCTTCGGCGTTGAAATTTAAAGAAAAAAATGAAAAGTTAACAAGTACAGTAGAATGATTAATAACAAACATATCTGTGTATTTTAGGCGGGATTTGTTGTTGTTGAAAATAAAAGGAAAAAAGGAAACACGATAAGAAGAAAGAACATACTCCAAAAACAAATAGGTGGCTCAGTAGAAGAAAGAAAGAAAGAAAGACAGAAAGAAAGAAAGAAAGAAAGAAAGAAAGAAAAAAGAAAGAAAAAAAAAATAAAGAGAGAAAGAGAGAAAAAGGAAAGAGAAACACATTTTTTGTATTGTATTGGCATGGAGCATTATTTTATTTTTTAGTGACGATTTCTAGAATCAGGTGAATCTCGGTGAGGTTCCAATGAGAACACACGAATGAAAAATTTGAATGGTGATGCCATATGACACGATTTTAAAAGTAGCGCTTTAAGAATTTCCATAAAGAGACATTTTGTTTCAAATCGAAACTTTTCTATTCTTTTCTGTCTATCTTTCTCTCTTGCTACACAAAGACACAAGTTTGCACACACACACACACACACACACACACACACACACACACACACAGAAATACACACACACACAGAAATACACACACACACACACACATATATATAGATAGATAGATATAAATCAATGTGTAACTACGTACACAAGAGAGTACAAATACGGCATTATGGACATACGCCCATATTATGCTAGTATATATATATATATATATATATATATATATATATATATATATATATATATATATATAAAGCCATTTTTATGTTTATACATTCTTCTTATAGATGGAAATATTTAAGTAAATGCTCTGTTTATAATAAACAGTATTAATAACATTTATCGGCACGAATGTCCGAGAAGTTTTCATAGAAAATATTCGTCCTCCGACAGGAATCCAATCTGTATCCTATACGGAAGTGTCCTATAGCCTGACGTGCCTTAACCGATTGAGCCACAGAGGATCGCAAGGTCGATTTTACTGCTTTTAAACTACAATCTTCCGAGCAAACTGCCTTTCGAGCAATTGATAGTTCGAGAAATTATTTTTTCGAGCAATTGATTTCAAGCAATTTACTGTCGAGCAATTTACCTATACGACCTGAGGACCTCAGAAGAATCGTCTTCGTAAAATTGTCTAACAAACTAGATGCAAATGAATGCCAACTCCATCGAGCAATTAACTTAATGAGCCACAAAACTAACCTAATAATCCTTATCCTGATGAATAGAACGCAAAAATAGAATTAAACCGGAAACAGAAGGACATTGACTATTTGACAAGGACACTGGCTTAAGAAATGCGATGTTTATTAGGATGGTATCGGCGATTGAAATACAAATGCAGAAGCGTTCATATTTATATAAAGGGTCTTTCATTAGGACAGATCAAAGTCAGCAGTAAATAAATCAGTGTTATTTGTAAAAATGTATTTATTTCTCTATTGGATCATGTTATTTAAGTCATGGCAATTATTTGTGAAAAATAAAATCTCCCAAATGTCTGCCAAGGCTTCGGCGGCACACCTCCACTCGATGGTCAAGATTTTCATGACATCTCCGTATAGTTGCTCCTCGATCTCACCAATATGCCTTATTATCTCATTCTTCAGCTGTTGAATTGTTGTTGGCTTGTTGGCATAGACCTTACTTTTGAGATGGCCCCAAAGGAAGAAATCTAAAGGTGTCAAGTAGCATGATCGTGGGTACCAATTGACTTCTCTGTTTCGAGAGATGATGCGACCTGGGAACTTCTCATTCTGTTTGAACGTCCATTTTCGAAATAGACTTTAACACGTTGTCTGCTTGTTAATCTTTCCATGTTTGAAATTGCCAAAGACTTAAGTTGTTAAATGTGAAAGAAAAACAAAAAATCATTAGACGCTTACATCGGTCCAAGTTACTGGAACAGCCTCTATTATAGATTTCGCAAAAGCGTTTGACAATATACGGCTCAGGTATTTAAACTATAAAAAGAGTACTGAGTTGCTACGTGACATCTGTCCTCTTTTGCGGCAGCAAATGGTGGACGGTCTCCTGAAAGATGAACAAGTGATTCGAGGCAACGGAGATGTGGTTCTACAGAAGGATGCTAAGGATATCTTGGACCGAGCGTGTGAACAACAATGAGGTCTTAGAGGGGATGCAAATAAGGCGGAAGATTATAGATAACATCAGGAAGAGGCAGATGAAATTTCTGGGACGCGTATTGAGAAAGAAAAGTCTAGAGAATCTCTCACAGGTCGACTAGAAGGAAAGAGAGACAAGGTAAAGCAACGGATGACATACTTGGCGGGCTTAAGGAAGTGGAAGACGGAACGTGGTCTGGGAGAGGTGGCAAAGGAACGAAACATATTGAGAGCTAGAAGGACTGGGGGGGAGTGGAGAGTCAGGACGGCCTACGTCCTGAAGGGACACGGCACATAAAAAGAAAAGAAAAAAGATTTATTCAGAAAAGATGTTAGACTAATCCATAACTTATATGAGAGAAAACCGCCTGCATACGGATAGAAAATGAATTGAGTAAAGAGACAATAATGTGACTTCTCTCCAGATGTTCTTCAGAAGAAAGTGTCTTCCCACCAGATCTTCTACAGAAGCTATCCTAGCGAAGCGGGACAACTTATTATCGGGTAGAAAGAAAAAAGAAAGCAAGCAAGCATGCAAGAAAGAAAGAAAGAAAGAAAGTAAGAAAGACAGAAAGAAAGAAAAAAGGAAAACGAATTAATTAAAAGCGAAAGAGATATGTAAATAAATAAATAAATAAATAAATAAATAAAGAAAAATGAATGGTATGAGTGACAGAACGAAAGATAGCTATGAATAGATGGAAAAAGAAAGAAAGAAAGAAAGGAAAACGAATTAATGAATAGATGTAAAAAGAAAGAAAGAAAGAAAGAAAGGAAAACGAATTAATGAATAGATGTAAAAAGAAAGAAAGAAAGAAAGAAAGGAAAACGAATTAATGAATAGATGTAAAAAGAAAGAAAGAAAGAAAGGAAAACGAATTAATGAATAGATGTAAAAAGAAAGAAAGAAAGAAAGAAAGGAAAACGAATTAATGAATAGATGTAAAAAGAAAGAAAGAAAGAAAGAAAGGAAAACGAATTAATGAATAGATGTAAAAAGAAAGAAAGAAAGAAAAAAGAATTATTGAATAGATGTAAAAAGAAAGAAAGAAAGGAAAACGAATTAATGAATAGATGTAAAAAGAAAGAAAGAAAGAAACAAAAAAGGAAAACGAATTAATGAATAGATGGAAAAAGAAAGAAAGAAAGGAAAACGAATTAATAAATAGATGGAAAAAGAAAGAAAGAAAGAAAGGAAAACGAATTAATGAATAGATGTAAAAAGAAAGAAAGAAAGAAAGAAAGAAAGAAAGGAAAACGAATTAATGAATAGATGTAAAAAGAAAGAAAGAAAGAAAGAAAGGAAAACGAATTAATGAATAGATGTAAAAAGAAAGAAAGAAAGAAAGGAAAACGAATTAATGAATAGATGTAAAAAGAAAGAAAGAAAGAAAGAAAGAAAGAAAGGAAAACGAATTAATGAATAGATGTAAAAAGAAAGAAAGAAAGAAAGAAAGGAAAACGAATTAATGAATAGATGTAAAAAGAAAGAAAGAAAGAAAAAAGAATTATTGAATAGATGTAAAAAGAAAGAAAGAAAGGAAAACGAATTAATGAATAGATGTAAAAAGAAAGAAAGAAAGAAACAAAAAAGGAAAACGAATTAATGAATAGATGAAAAAAGAAAGAAAGAAAGGAAAACGAATTAATAAATAGATGTAAAAAGAAAGAAAGAAAGAAAGAAAGGAAAACGAATTAATGAATAGATGGAAAAAGAAAGAAAGAAAGAAAGAAAGAAAGAAAGGAAAACGAATTAATGAATAGATGTAAAAAGAAAGAAAGAAAGAAAGGAAAACGAATTAATGAATAGATAGAAAAAGAAAGAAAGAAAGAAAGGAAAACGAATTAATGAATAGATGGAAAAAGAAAGAAAGAAATTAAAACGAATTAATGAATAGATGGAAAAAGAAAGAAAGGAAAACGAATTAATAAATAGATGGAAAAAGAAAGAAAGAAAGAAAGAAAGAAAAACGAATTAATGAATAGATGGAAAAAGAAAGAAAGAAAGAAAGGAAAACGAATTAATGAATAGATGGAAAAAGAAAGAAAGAAAGAAAGGAAAACGAATTAATGAATAGATGGAAAAAGAAAGAAAGTAAAACGAATTAATGAATAGATGGAAAAAGAAAGAAAGAAAGGAAAACGAATTAATGAATGGATGGAAAGAGAATGAAAGAAAGAAAAAAACGAATTCATGAATAGATGGAAAAAGAAAGAAAGAAAGTAAAACGAATGAATGAATAAATGGAAAAAGATGGAAAGAAAGGAAAACGAATTAATGAATAGATTGAAAAAGAAAGAAAGAAAGAAAGAAATGAAAACGAATTAATTAATAGATTGAAAAAGAAAGAAAGAACAGAAAACGAATGAATAAACAGATGGAAAAGAAAGAAAGAATGAAAGGAAAACGAATTAATGAATAGATGGAAAAAGAAAGAAAGAAAGGAAAACGAATTAATAAATAGATGGAAAAAGAAAGAAAGAAAGAAAGGAAAACGAATTAATGAATAGATGTAAAAAGAAAGAAAGAAAGAAAGAAAGAAAGAAAGGAAAACGAATTAATGAATAGATGTAAAAAGAAAGAAAGAAAGAAAGAAAGGAAAACGAATTAATGAATAGATGTAAAAAGAAAGAAAGAAAGAAAGGAAAACGAATTAATGAATAGATGTAAAAAGAAAGAAAGAAAGAAAGAAAGAAAGAAAGGAAAACGAATTAATGAATAGATGTAAAAAGAAAGAAAGAAAGAAAGAAAGGAAAACGAATTAATGAATAGATGTAAAAAGAAAGAAAGAAAGAAAAAAGAATTATTGAATAGATGTAAAAAGAAAGAAAGAAAGGAAAACGAATTAATGAATAGATGTAAAAAGAAAGAAAGAAAGAAACAAAAAAGGAAAACGAATTAATGAATAGATGAAAAAAGAAAGAAAGAAAGGAAAACGAATTAATAAATAGATGTAAAAAGAAAGAAAGAAAGAAAGAAAGGAAAACGAATTAATGAATAGATGGAAAAAGAAAGAAAGAAAGAAAGAAAGAAAGAAAGGAAAACGAATTAATGAATAGATGTAAAAAGAAAGAAAGAAAGAAAGGAAAACGAATTAATGAATAGATAGAAAAAGAAAGAAAGAAAGAAAGGAAAACGAATTAATGAATAGATGGAAAAAGAAAGAAAGAAATTAAAACGAATTAATGAATAGATGGAAAAAGAAAGAAAGGAAAACGAATTAATAAATAGATGGAAAAAGAAAGAAAGAAAGAAAGAAAGAAAAACGAATTAATGAATAGATGGAAAAAGAAAGAAAGAAAGAAAGGAAAACGAATTAATGAATAGATGGAAAAAGAAAGAAAGAAAGAAAGGAAAACGAATTAATGAATAGATGGAAAAAGAAAGAAAGTAAAACGAATTAATGAATAGATGGAAAAAGAAAGAAAGAAAGGAAAACGAATTAATGAATGGATGGAAAGAGAATGAAAGAAAGAAAAAAACGAATTCATGAATAGATGGAAAAAGAAAGAAAGAAAGTAAAACGAATGAATGAATAAATGGAAAAAGATGGAAAGAAAGGAAAACGAATTAATGAATAGATTGAAAAAGAAAGAAAGAAAGAAAGAAATGAAAACGAATTAATTAATAGATTGAAAAAGAAAGAAAGAACAGAAAACGAATGAATAAACAGATGGAAAAGAAAGAAAGAATGAAAGGAAAACGAATTAATGAATAGATGGAAAAAGAATGAAAGAAAGAAAGAAAGGAAAACGAATGAATGAATAGATGGAAAAAGAAAGAAAGAACGAAAGAAAGAAAGAAAGGAAAACGAATTAATGAATAGATGGAAAAAGAAAGAAAGAAAGAAATGAAAACGAATGAATGAATAGATGGAAAAAGAAAGAAGAAAGGAAAAAGAATGAATGAATAGATGGAAAAAGAAAGAAAGAAAGAAAAGAAAATGAATTAATGAATAGATGGAAAAAGAAAGAAAGAAAGCCGAAATTAAGGAAGGAAGTGCGAAACTAAAAAAAAATGAAAGAAAGGAGGAATGATATGAGGAAGAAAGAAAAAATGAAGAATAGAAGGAAAAAGAAAGTGAATGAGAAATTTTAAAAATAAAGAAAAATCTCGAATAAATTTTAGAATAGGAAAAAAATTGTCAAAGAGAAAAACCAGAAACAACGCAGCGAAGTTGTAAAAAGTGAAAAATATTCAGGGAAAAATATTGAAGAAAAAATAACTATGAAAAAAAAAAAAGATAAAAAAGGATCGATGGAAAAATAAAAGAGAAAGAAAACGAAGCACAATAAGCAACCGAGTGAAAGCTTAACGAAAAAAATATGTCTGTGAGGGATGCGATGTTAAAAAGGCTGGGAAGAGACACGCCCGATCCATTACTCCCACCGCACATGTTTGTTTGCATGAATCTACAACCGCCACCGACGCCTTCCACGGACCGCAACCTCCCCGACGTTTATGCTGAATGAATGAAAATTAATTCATGGGGATCGCAATTATCAGCGATGTTTTCATGTTCAATGTTTTAATTATCCTGTCTGCATGGTTCGGACTAATTATTCTACTTTTAATGAGTCAGGCTTATTGTGCATGTGAAGTTGTTGAACGCATCTGCGATTTCTAGCAGCCTCATTAAGGGCTTTCATCTGATGTCGACAAATCAGGTGGATATCAAAAACACAGCCGACCACATGCTTATAGATATGAACGAATTCTGGCAGACAGATGAGTACCTGGAATGATAGAGAAATTGATTGAAGTTTATAATTTGATAGAGAAATATGAACGGATTGAGAGAAAACAGGATGGATAAAAAGACAGGTAGGTAAGTAGATAGAGATAAGGATGATATAGACAGACAGATAGATAAAGACAGATGGAGGCAAAAAGATAGAGAAACAAACAGATAAATAGATAGATTTAAGACAAACCGAGATAGATAGATAGATAGATAGATAGTTTTAGGAGAGATCGAGATAGATAGATAGATAGATAGATAGATAGATAGATAGATAGATAGATAGACAGACAGATAAAGGCAAAAAGGTAGAGAAACAAACGGACAGATAGTTTTAGGAGAGATCAAGATAGATAGATTAATAGAGATGATAGAAAGATAGATAGTTAATGAAGAGACTGCGATAGATAATGAACAACTGCGGTATATATATATATATATATATATATATATATATATATATATATATATATATATATATATATATCGCAGTTGTTCATTATCTATCGCAAGCACCCTCCATCCACAATTAAACATATACCCTCATCAATAGAAAATAGAATTAGCAGTAACTCCGCTAACAAAGTAATATTCCACCAACATAATGACTTCTACAACACTGCCCTAAAAAGTAGTGGTTATAAAAATGCTAACATTAAATATAGGGACAATTGCAATAACCAAAAGAAAAAAAAACAGGATACGAAACATCATTTGGTATACACCTCCGTTCAACCAAATGGTTAGTATTAAACTAGGACAGAAGTTCTTAGCTCTAATCGATAAACACTTTCCCACCAAAAGTAGGCTTAGTAATATATTCAATAAGAGCACACTAAAATTGAGTTATTGCTGCACTGAAAATCTAGAAGGTATAATAAGAAGACACAATAATAATATCCTGAACAAACCCCCTTACCTGAATAGTTTTAATAACTCTACACTTCAGATAATGATAGGGAAAAATTATACGATTGTAGAAACCCGGTAGACTGCCCATTAGAAAATAAGTGCTGCATCAAATCTGTGGTATACCAATGCACTATATCATCCACGGAGAACACTAACAATAATATGATATACATTGGGTCCACGAAAAATGCCTTTAAAACCAGATGGAGGCAGCATAAATGCTCCTTCAACAACATAAACTTTAGACATCAGAGCTCTCTATCTAAATATTTTTGGCACCTGAAAGAAAAAATAGGACACCTAAAGTAAAATGGAAAATCATTAACAGGACTAGAACTTGCAAAACTTGGGATGACCCATGCCCTTTGTGCCTCCATGAGAAACTACACATTATTAAGCTTCTAAACAATAAAAACCTATTAAACAACAGGCAAGAATTAACGGTTTTCTGCCGACACAACCGAACTTACGCTCTGAATAACTAGCTAAAAACACGCATACAAAAAAATAAATTTTAAAATCCATAGCCCATATCCATAGTTTTAATAGCCTACAAAAATTGATAACCCTTTATGAAGTCGTCAAATAACAAACGTTACATCCTTTTCATATATACACATCCCTTTCATAAAGAGATATAATAAAAGAATAAAATAAAAATAAATAAATAAATCTCCGTAGACGCTCAAGCCAGACTATGCGAAAACTTCCTCCGTCGTAAATTTAGCCACCCCCACCTTACCGTGACCCGGCATCTATGAAAGTAACTCTATACTGATACAAATTATTAACACCCCACCCCTGCCGATTCTAAACAATCCGCCCTTGATGTTACCATGGAAATTTTTGATTTCAATTCTGACCATACTATTAAAACTCGTAAATTTCAGAAATAAGTCATTCCCAAAAAATTTCGCTTGAAGATGGAACAGAGCCTACTTTAAGTCAAGTTAATTCAAATATTATTTTGAAGTTTTCGGCTCTTGTTTTGAAACATGAGACCTCTTATGTAGCGTGTTGGAATCATATTTTTAAATAAATAATTATATTTATGCTCTACTTTCGTATCAAGGACTATTTTTTTAAAATAATTACAAAAATACTAAGGAACTTTGGATTATTTACCAAACCAGTTTCTTTCCTATTTTCTACAATATTTTCACACACACACACACACACACACACACACACACACACACACACACACACATATATATATATATATATATATATAGTGATTTTCTAAGCTCGGCTTAGATGTGGCACAAGGCCGAAAGTATGGTACACCCCTTGAGGATTGAACTCACTATTCATTCCTAATTGTTCTAGCGAGACATGCTCGCTAACCATTACAAAACCTCGAGGTGCCCCCCCCCACACACACACACACACACACACACACACACATATATATATATATATATATTATAAATTGATTTATTTAAAATATGTTTTTTTTCGCTACACAGTTCTAACCATGTTTCAAAAACGGAAGCTAAAAGCTACGAATTTAATTTTCTAATTAAATTAAAGACATTAGTTACATTTCATCCTCAATTTTGGAGTAACTTTTTAAAATTACTGGGTTTTAAAGAACACCGGATTATATATCTTACTGTTCTTTCTTTTTATTTATATATACATACATACATATATATATATATATATATATATATATATATATATATATATATATATATATATATATATATATAGCGAGAGAGAGAGAGAGAGAGAGAGAGAGAGAAAGATACGAGCAGGGTGAGATAGAGAGATAAATAGATAGATAGATAGATAGACAGAAAAGGAAAGGAAAGATGGAATGAAATAAAGAAGAAAAGAAAGAAAGATATGAATAGATTGGGGCTGACATACGTATAGATATAAACAGATTTATAGACAAAGAGGAAGTTATATAAATGCAACATAGTTCCAAGGATAGAACCCGCGGGACATATCTGCATTAATGCGTTAAGAAAGATTGAAAAATTAAGTTCAAAAATTCGTTCCAAGACAACATAAGCTTTAAAGGGATAGCGAAATAAATCTATAGTTTTTACAGTATCTCATGTATGAACATTTTCAAATAGATCGATACATAGTCAGCAGCCAATTTTTGAAAAATGAAGATTAATATATACGATCATATTGAAATAGATATAGCTATATTATGAACATACCGAGATAGATAGATAGATAGATAGATAGATAGATATGAATGAATGAATGAATGAATAATTTGCGGTAGACAAATTTAAACAGATTACAACACAGTGACGTCAGTTTCTAAAAATAAAATTTATATTAAACACCTTTGTTGGTAAAACAGTCAGAATATATTCAAATTTCTATGGGCAAGAGGTCGTGGGAGATTTATTTTTGATCTGATTAAAATTATTGACAGGAATTTATTTTCGTCTTTCTGATTTAAAAAAAAAAGAAACATAATTTTTATTGATAAATAAATCCAAGTTATATGGCTAGACATTGATAAACACATTATGCCATATGCTTGAATAAATTATTATTTTATATGTTAATGTGAACTCCTTGCTTAGTTGTTATGTGTCTTTGTCAAGCATTTATATTAGATTTTGCCATTATCTCTCATTGTAGTAAAAGGCGAGGTGTTACCTTTACGGAACCACACACATCAAAGATTTACTTAGCTAATACAATTTCATTTTCCGTCACGTACCCTGTCCCTTCAGGGTGGATGACCATGGCTCTCCATACTTTCTTACTCTGAGTAAGGTTTTTTCTTGTGAACCATTATCGTATCTGTATTTCTGAGATGAGGTATTATGCATACTATTTACATTATTCGGACAATTTCCTCATCTTTGTCACCATATTTATTACAACGTTTAGCCTTTCAGTATCTGTTTATATTTCTGAGATGAAGTATTATGTACACTATTTACATTATCATCTTTGTCGCCATATTTATTACAACGTTTCGGTCTGTCTATATTTCTGAGATGAGGTATTATATACACTATTTACATTATTCAGACTATTGTCCTAATCTTTGTCGCCATATATATCACAACGTTTCGGTCGTTGTACGGTCCGTCCTTCTTCAGGTGTTTGGCCTGTTCTAGTTAGTTATCAGTTATCTCCTGTTAATTCACCTCTCCAAGTTCTCGACTGCCTTAAGCGGGTATTGAACTCACACTCTTTAGGTCAGGTCACTGGATCTAACCAATGCCTTTATCCACTGTGCCATGTGTCCTTGAGGAGATCTGTGTATGAATTTCTGGGTATTATAAACCTAATGTTTTCAGCAACCATTTTTTTTACCAGTTTTCATATGGCAATTTTTGCTGTTATAATTACATGTTTTTACCAGAGCTCATATTACAATTTTTGTTGTTATTATCGTTTTTCTCTGATACTCCTTATTACTGGTTCCAATATTGTATTCATTTCTATGCTTGGTCGGCTCAGGAGACTTTTGTGGCCTTGCATATGCGCTGATTCCTTAAGTTTACGAATTTTCCAATGGTGTTCTTTGTCTATGATTTCAACCTGATCCCACAGAGGGCGGTGATCTCGCTTTTCTCTCCATATGTGGTTAGCCATGCCTGATTTTTCCACTTCCCCTCGTGTTACAGCTTTCTGGTGTTCTTGAAGCCTTACCAGGAAATTCATTATGGGCTACTTTTAACTCTCCAGGTGAACCAATTGTGTATTTGCCTGTTCTCAATGGAACCGCAAATATTAGGTTGGTGCAAAAATAATGACGTTTTATAACATATGTTACTATGTGAGAAAACGTCATTATTTTTGCACCAACCTAATACGTTCAATATGTTCTGTGTGTGTCCCACATACCTTCAATATGTCCTCTGTGTGTCAAATTATCTACACCAATTTTCCTCATCATGTGCCCTAGAAATTTCAGCTGTCTCTTTCGGATTCTAAGTATAAGTGTCCTTTTTGTTTCCGTTTTACTGAAAATGTCCCTGTTACTCGCATGTTCAGTTTATGATATTCTCAGCATCCTTCTGTAGAACCACATTTTTGTTACCTCAAGTCTCATCTTCATCTGTGAAGAAAATGTCCAGCATTCACTGCCCTATAGTAGGATCGATATACATAACAGTTCAGCACTCTCTTTGTTTCTAACGAAATTTTCCTGTTTCTTAATACTTTGCTTAGCTTTTGGAAAGCATCTAATTTTTCTACCTAGATATTTACACCTGAAAAAGTCTGGCTAATGCAATTGGTGAATGGTTGCGTCTCAAATAATTCGAATAGGTAGACTTGTAAGAATAAGTCAGAAGGCAATTATGATAATTGTTCATTTTAGAATTTGTCAGATAAATTATGACGGGTTCTGAGCAGGAGTCGAACGGCGCAGGTGCGAAGAAAAACTGACAGTAACAAGAGGCCGGAGATAATGAAAAATATTGACAGATATGAAAAGAATACGGAAGACAAAACTATGAAAAGAGGTTGCTGAGTAAACCGATTATGATCAGATCGATACAAGGCAGTGAAATGATTGGGTCTCACTTGTGCTGCAAGATAAGAAGGTTTGCTTTTAATCCACGCGACAAATGCGCGAGAAATGAACAGACAATCAAATCCATTAATAGCACTGGCGAATTCCCATGAATCTCCTGCTCTGATCCTAAAGACGGGATTGAATTAGCCCTGAGGAAAGTGAATGGGCACGTTTTACGAAATTAAATATGGCTATTTTGAATAGAAATCTTACTTCCTCGAAGTGCATTTTTCGCGCAATTCCTATAGATATAAAGACGCACGTTTATATATATATATATATATATATATATATATATGTGTGTGTGTGTGTGTGTGTGTGTGTGTGTGTTTATGTATATTATAATACCTATACTGAAGTGGTGTGGGGAAAAACGGATAATACAATTTGCAAATAAAATATATTTAAGTATCTGTCTATATTTCTAAATGAGGTATTATGTACACCATTTACATTATTCGGACTATTGTCCTCATCTTTGTCGCCATATTTATTACAACGTTTCGGCCGTTTCAGGTGGTTAGAATGTCAAACTGAACCCTTTATTTCGCTCAATGGGGTAGACTGTTCTAGTTCCACGTGCCATGTCTAATGGATGTCAGTTATCTTCTGTTAATTCCCCTCTCCAAGTTCTCCACTGACTTAACCAGGTATTGAACTCACACTTTTTGGGTCCTGTCACTGGATTTAACTAACGCCTTTATTCACTGTGCCATGAGGAAAGTTGTGTATCAGTTTCTGGGTATTGTAAACCTAATGTCTTCAGCAACTGTTTTTTGCTAGTGCTCATATTGCAATTTTTTTAACAGGAGATAACTGACATTCAAACTCCATGCGAAATATACTTGTAGGACATACAAGTATAATAGTCTCATCCCATGTAAAAAAGGACTAAAAATAATGCAATCTCAAATAATAAAAAGGAAAAAGCCAAGACTCAGTGACATCGACTATAAACATGGTCACAATGTGCTGACCGTGTTTGAAACTCTAGAAGCATATATAAAAATCAACGCATTCAGTTAGAAATAAAAGATTAAAAAAACATCCTAAAAGGATAGCCAAAAGTACTCGAATACACTTTATTTCCAGCAAAGACATCACTTCTATGAACACACGTCAAATTGAATAAAAAGCTTGTGGTTCGACTTTAATGAAACTTGTTTAAAAAAGTAATTGCTGCCCAAATACATAATTATATATATATATATATATATATATATATATATATATATATATATATATATATATATATATATATATATATATATATATATATATATAATATGTGGTGTAGTTCAATTTATATTACAATGAATCATTCATACAAAAAGTAAATTTATAAAGTTAATAATATAAAATGACGAAATCCCTTCGCTAACAAAAATTTAAAGATGCATTAACCTAAGATCTTTGCTTTTTTTAAAATTATAAGCTGGGTAGTAAAAAACGCACTCACTTAAATTTACAAAAATTCAACCTTAGCGTTGCAACTGCACGCTCCAAAAGTTTGTAAAAAGAAAAAAACATATTTCGATTCGCAATATATTTTTTGTCTTGGATGCTACCTGAATTTTACCAAAAATAAAATAATTTGCATGCCTGAAGATGACTGAATGTACAGTCGAAAGTACTTGCGTATTTAAGAAAGACCTTATACAATTTATAATTTTAAAAACAAGGATCATGACATTCATCGTGGGAAAGGTATTAATCCTCTTCTTCTCCCCCAGCTATGGGTAAATAACAGGGCAGCCTGGGTTCTATAGCCTTTGATGGTAACTGTTCTAGAAGAAGAACAACTCTGAATTCCAAACACGCGGACGTGTGTTTGGGGACGTTGTGGCACGTATTCAGCCTTCAAAAAGTGTGATTGGTTCAGCACAAAGCCTTCACTACTGTAATCAAATCATATATATATATATATATATATATATATATATATATATATATATCAAGTATATGGTGCAGTTCAATTTACATTACATGAATCATTCATACAAAAAAACAGATATATTATTATTCAATAAATACAGGAATGTCACAGTTATTATCCGAAATTTATTCCTATAATTTATTCAATAAATACATTCCTGTATTTATTGAACAATTTAGTTCATGCCACATTGACTGAAAAACCTACCAGTACAAAAGAATTCTCCAATTACCATATTAGTACAAAAACGCACAATCTTAAAATTTAAAAATTCAACCTCAGCGTTGCGAGTGCACGCTTCAAAGAATTTCTTACAATTAACAATAACACATTTCTAAAAACTTTTTTCGGATTACATCTATATTTTCGTTGTCCTGTTATCACCCAGAAGTAAAAAACAAAAACAAATCTATTTCCATACCTGATTATGTCTGTATGAACAGATGAAAGCTTGTAAAAAACTAAAAAAACACCTTATGCAACTGGAATTTATAAACAACGATCATAGCATTCATCTACAGCTTCGGGGTTAATGTAATTTATTAAATTTGTTTGCGAAGATATATTCTCGCCATTTATATCATTAACTTCTATATCTGTTTTTTGTATGAATGATTCATGCAATATATATATATATATATATATATATATATATATATATACATACAGGCCTGTTTCGGACATCAGTGTGGTTAGACATCCAGTTACTTCAAGCTGGGATTGAAACCCTACCAATTTGGCACCAGTCAGTGATCTTACACCTAAGCTATAGGCGCACGGCAGATAGGAAGGTACATTCTAACGTATTGTGTGTGTGTGTGTGTGTGTGTGTGTGTGTGTGTGTGTGTGTGTGTGTGTGTGTGTGTGTGTGTGTGTGTGTGTGTGTGTGTGAGCGTGCGCGCGTGTGTGTGTGTCTGTGTGTGTGTATTTAGTGGTAATAATATTTGTGTAGTCGTTCCGATAACCGTTTTATTCTCTCCGCCATATTTCATTTCCAGACGAAGTTTAAAGAAACGCGAAACATGTTAAATTTATAATCGTTTCAGGCTGAAGATTGCACCTAAGCATGAAACGGACTGTAGCCTCAATGTCCGCCGTTACATTTAAATAGGCTCCGTCCTTGTTATTGTGTACTTTGACCCATAAATATAGCATACCTTCAAACTATATTATTAACACACACACACACACACACACACACACACACACACACACATATATATATATATATATATAAGGGGTGTTCCAATAACTTGGACCAATTTTAAATGGGAATTAAGTATTATTATTTTTAATATATTTTCAGATTTGGTGTACATTTGGGCGATATTCATTTTCACACGTAATTGCCATGACTTAAATAATATGGTCTAATAAAGAAATAAATACATTTTCACGAATAAACCTGATTTATTTACTGCTGACGTTGATCCATCTGAATGAAACACCATTATGTATAATGCGTCTTAATGAAACAACCTTTTATATATATATATATATATACCGAGGCGAATAAATACAACAGCCAATTTTAGATCTAATGGTTTATCTAATCTAAATATCTTGTATGTAATTTTATGGCATCAGCTGAATGTATTTTGAAGGCAATTGTATGCTTTCAACTATAGATAAAACTGTATTGCTGGCCATTTTACAATATACAGGGGTTGGATAAAATGATTGAAACATTTGTTAAATTCAAAGAAAATTTATTTAATATGGAGTTGGTCCTCCTTTAGCCTCACAGACAGCTTTAATACATCTAGGAATGGAATCATACAGCTTCCTGACTTCATCCAGACGAATATTCGGCAATTCTTCCATTAACACCTGCTCCAGCTCTTTAAGACAATACGGTGGAGGATAGCGGCTCTTAACTTGTAGCTCCAAAATTCACCACAAATGTTCAATAATATTGATATCTTGAGATCGGGGAGGCCACTCCATGTGTTCTAGCTGACTTTCTTGCTCTTTATACCAAGTGTGAAGTCATTCAAGTCACTTTGCTAGCGATGTCACACTAAAAATGAAATCTGCACATATGCCATCAGTACGCCTTTTTGGCGTCACGTTTTCCACTGACAGGAAGTAGAACGACTATATCGAATCAATAGCTGAATTTATTGTAAGGAAAATTGGGTCATTTTATCGTGCCAGCAAATTTTCTCGTCTGAATCTATCTTGCATATTTACACCCTTGTGTAAATTTATTGAAACAAAACGAATAATTCCGTTATTATTTAATTTTGTTTTCATATTCTTCCAATGAAACATGACCCAATGCACAGAGGTTAATACTTCGTATGTTCATTCCACAAAGGCGTTCCTTACATATTGACCACAGGTTCTCGATTGGATTTAAATCAAGAGAGTTTCCGGGCCAGTCTATAGTACTTTGATTTGCTCACTGGTAAGGCTTGTCAGTGTGTCCATGCAGCATTACAATTTTCGTAGGCTTCCTTGGAGTAAGATCCATCGCAGACAATAGGCGTAGGACAACTAATCGACAGTCGAGACAATAGTGTCTGGACGTGATAAAAATCTACTGCAATCACGAATGACGCAATATTTTTCAAGGCCCCAAACTTTCATCATACACTCCGAAAATAGATTCATGTTACTGCACATCACTGCAAATGACTTAATCTGAGGAAAAAATCAAAATCAATTACAACCGGTCACTCCAGTGGGTCTAAAACTGACCTTAGGCTGAAAGAAAGGAAACTAAAGCAGTTGTTGCAAACATTGGGATAAAATGTACTAATCTACCATTGGTTCATGCATTGAATACTTTTAACATATCTGGTCTGGTGCTCCTGCTGTACATATCGAGACACTTGAAAAAATCCAAAGAATCTGCAATGTAATCGATGCTGACCTGGCATCTCGACATCAGTCACTTTCTCATTGACATCACATAGCTCCCCTATGTTTTTCTACAAATATTTTCATGGTAACTTCTTTGACGAGCTTATTTCCCTGGTACATCGACTACATGAATTTAAGCATCCTACTAGATTGGTAACTAGGTTGTACCCTTTTAATGTTGAAAAAATTAAATGCAACAGCCACTTCTACTCCAACATTTTCTTTTCTTGCATTGAGAAGAAATATTGTGTATGCCAAACCTAAGAAGAAATGGCGGGAAGCGCTGAAGAAATGATGTGTAGGTTAGACCTTAGAAAAAAAGGCGTCTAGGACAGCACTTAGAAGAAATGGCATCTAGGGCTAGCCTTTAAGAGAAATTGCGTGTAGGCCATCCCTTAGAAAAAATGCCGTGTAGGTCAAACATTAGAAGAAATACTGTGTAGGTTCAGTCCTTGGGAGAAATGGCATATATGTCTAGCGCTTAGGTGAAATGTTGTGCAGGTCTAGACCTTGAGGAAATGGAGTGTAGGTTAGCTCTGAGAAGAAATGCCGTGAAGCTAAGAAGAAATGGCCGGTATGTCAGAAGAAACGGCGTGTAGATAGGTCAGCGCTTAGAGAAAAGTCTATGCCTGTCAAACCTTAGAAGAAATAGCCTGTATGTCAGTTATTTTAGAAATGTGTGTGTTTCAATCATAACAAATTTGTGTTTTGTTTATCAATATACACAAGAAAATAATAAAGTACAATATCATTTTATTCAATTGAAGTTCAGAAAAAATGTCGCGTGGGTCAGGCCTTAGAAGAAATTCCATGTTATTCTCAGCATCATTCTGTAGAACCACATTTCTTTTGCCTTTAGTTATTTTTTTTTTCATCGGTGAGGAGATTGTCAAACATTCCCTGCTATATAAGCGGATCAATTTTATATAACATTTCAGCACACTTTTCTTTGCTTCTAAAATAAATTCTTGTTTCTTAATACTTTGTTTTCCTTATTACTCACGTGTTCAGTCTCTGGTATTCTCAGTATCCTTCTGTATAACCACCTTTTCTTTGCCTAAAGCATCTATTAGCATGTAGGAGGGCCAATATTATATAGCAGTTTACCATTTTTTTCTTTGTTTCTAATGATATTTTCTTGTTTCTTAATACGCAATACTATTTTCTTGTTTCTTAATACTTTGCTTAGCGTTTAGTAGACACCTCTCGCTATTAAAATTCACCTTCGGATTTCGTTGTCACATTTTCCTTCATCATGTGTCCTTTTTGTTTACATTTTCCTTAAAACTTCCTTATTACTCACGTGTTCAATCTCTGGTATTCTCAGTATCCTTCTACAGAACCACCTTTTCGTTGCCTAAAGCATCTATCAGCATGTAGGACGGCCAATGATATATGGTAGTTTACCATTTTTTCTTTGTTTCTAATGATATTTTCGTGTAATACTTTTTTCTTGTTTCTTATATATTATCTTGTTTCTTAATACTTTGCTTAGCGTTTAGAAGGCATCTTTCGCTATTAAAATGCACCTTCTGATTTCGTTGTTACATTTTCCCTCATTTGTTAAAATACTTTCCGGATATTTAAATTCTCATATTTATTTGATTTTGGTGTTTTCGATTCGTAGTTTGCATATACAAACTGTACCTTCTGCTGACAACCATGGTTAAATATTTCTTCTCACTTCCGGTTACTACCTTCTCTCGGTGTTCCTGGAGTTTTCTTTTCTGTCTTTGCTATCAACACCATTCCATATCTCATACTGTTAAGACTGTGTTTACAGTCCTGGGTATGACGATGAACTATGATGATCCGACAGCAAGTCCTCTGATCGGGAGGTTTTGAGGAGCATGAAACCCCTCTGAATTGATGTTGTTCACAGGTCTACGCTGACCCGGGGTCTTAGCACCTGTTAGGGTCCAAGCTATTAGAAGATAGTGACCCCCACCACACAAAAACAAAACACTATGGAAGTACAAAAATACATTTTTTATAATAAAAATACCAGCAGTACATTTTTATATAAATTACCAATAATACTTACATACTAACAAATTGTATTGACTTCGCCTAAATCCTTTTAAAATACTACCAAACAGCCAACATAAAAAGCCTATATAATATTCGACAATTAAATTTTATTTCAAAATATATTTTCTTGTTTCCTACTATTTTTCTTCTTTTTGTGGGACGGAAACATCTTTCGTTACCCCAACTATATATAGGAATAAAGTGTTGTTGCCTAGTCTGGAATTTGAACATAGATCACCAGTGAGCAAACATGGGCGATCCCATTTTGAATAAGAAGATGCTGTGATGGCAAAGGAATTGTATATATGGGAATTAGCGTGGCGTCTATACGGATTACTATTCGGTGGTTACTATTCGAGCCAATATAATCGAGCAAGTACTATTAGTGTGAGTGATATTCGAAGGCGTCTGACACCAGTATTGTTCACTGGCGTTACTATAGTTGTATCTGCGATTACAAAGTCTCTACTACAACGATCATTACAAAAGTGACAACGAGTATTCGTTGACATCACAAAACCAACGCACCATCCTATTTCGTTGTCACATTTTTCGTCCTATGGCAAAACACTTTACAGATATTTAAATTTTCGTACTTGCTTGATCTCGAATCTCCAATGCGTAGTTCACGTCTTGTCCTGTCTCTTTTATTGACATTCATACATTCTCTTCTTACAATTGATGGCTTGTTCTTTCTTTTCGCTATCTTTTACGACCTTCTGTAGGTATTCCTAATTGCCAATGTCATTCATAGCAGCTCTTCCATACTTACCATTTCTTTTTGTCAGGACAATTATTTTCTCTTCAATCATTCCTTCTTTGTCGGAAGAACTTCGTTGATACTAGTCCTTCGTTTTTGATCTTTCTATTCTTTTTTTTTATTTACTTCCGTTCTGAACTTTGCTCTTAAACTTCTTTCGTTGTCTTTAACGATTGGCCAATATTTTCTAGATACTGTGTTGTCAGCAGTAAATTCTCTCGTTCATCAAAACGGCATCCACATTACGCAAAATGGCTGCCTTCCAACAAGATGACTTCCGTAAAAGCAGGCAGCTGTCTGTACAAACTGAGTGCTCAACAACGATGCCTTTTTTTTTTTTTTTTTTTTTAAGCGTTTCACCCCAAGCAAGGCGGGAAGCCACTAGCACGCAAGGGATTGCAGAGAGTTGGAGCGAGAGAAAATAGGAGTGATAGAAGAAAGGATGAAGGTAAGGATAGGGGATAGATCAAGGCATCCGGAGACGTCGATTGACATTACATTTGAATAGTTGGAAATTATAGCTATCAAGGAAACAAGAAAAGGAGCGGGAGTGCGAGACATGAAACTATTGGAGTAGAAGAGACGGCTACATTTAACAGTTTCGACAGTGAAAGGGTGTGAGCGAGATGCCAGTCTAGTAGAACGCTTAAATTCATGAAGTCAGGGAACCAGCGAAAGCAGCTCATCGGAGCAGTTACCATGAAAGTATTTGTAAAAAAAAGACAGAGGGAGGCGATGGCAGGCCTGTGAGAACCTCGAGTCAAACAGAAGAGGCACCGGACCATATATGGCAGCAATACTCCATGCAAAGGCGAATGGTTGATTTGTACAAACATTTCCTTCGTTTGACACAAGGGCACAAATACGGAACATTCATAGTAGTAGTAAGTATCAATCAGATCAGATCGTTAACCATTTCCCAATTTAGAAACCCCCAATCCTAGTGAATTACTAAGTGTAGATTGGCACAAGAATGCAAGTATGGAGCACCCAGAGTGGACCGAATTTGCTACTCAGTGATAATTGATCTATGAGACAAGCTTGTTAACTATTACACCATGTCGAAGTGTTGAAGAGGGCTGCCAGGTGATCTAGTAAGCGTAGATACCATGTGGCACAAGGCCGATAGTCTGGAACAACAAGTGAAAACCGAACTCAGTAGTTAGGCGTAACTGATCTGCGGGACGAACTTGTTCACTCTTAAACCACATCGATGTGTTTCCAAGATGGCTGCCAAGTGATTTACTTGTGGCACATGGCTGCAAGTATGGACCACCGAGTAAGGATCGAACTCAATTCAGAGTTGCAATTGATCTGTCAGACGAGCTTTCTTATCATTAAACCACGTCGAAGTCTTCAAGATGGGTTCCAAGTTATTTCATAAGCGTAGAAGTCCACAATTATAGATCACACAGTGAGGATCGAATTGATGAGTACGTCATAATTGATCGGTGAAAGAAACTTGCTAAGCATTACATCATGTCAAAGTGTCAAAGATGGCTGTCTATCTTTATATTATATCGATTGAAATTCTCTTGGAGGATTGTCCAATCAGAATTCGACATCGCAGAAAGACAGAGTTTCATTGGCTGTGTTAAATACATGATTTATGATTGGACTATCTTGCTGAACATTATTAATTTCTAATTTCCATTTTTATTCGTATTTGGTTTTCACTTGCTTGATCTTATTTTCTCTTCTTGTTTTTTATATTTTTCTTCTGCATTGTAAAATTATTATTACTTATTTGTTGAATACTATTTTTGTATTTTTGTATTTTTACCCGACTTTTTGTCATCTAATTTTATGATTTACATTACCACTTTCAATCTTTCCATTTTTCATTAATTTTTTTTATTTCTTTATTATATTATTCTTTAATCATCTCTTAATACTTAATTTCTTTCTTCACTCTTTTAACTTCATTTTTTTCATCTCTCTCTCTCTCTTTCTTCTTCATTTCGTCTCTCTCTCTCTCTTTCGTCTTCATTTCACCTGTCTTCTTCATTTCACCTCTCTCACTTACTTGATCATTTCGCCTCTCTTTCTCTTCTTCACTTCTCTCCCCTCTCTTTCTCTTCTTTATTTCACCTCACTCTCTTTCTTTCTTCAAATCGCCTCTCTTTGTCACTTTCATCTTCATTTCGTCTCTCTCTCTCTCTTTCGTCTTCTTTGCCTTTCTCTCTCGCTTTCTCCTTCATTTCGCCCCTCTCTCTTTCTTCTTCATTTCGCCTCTCTTTCTTCTTCATTTTATCTCTCTCACTTTCTTTTTCATTTCGCCTCCCCTTTTTCTTCTTCAGCTCGCCTTTCTCACTCTCTTTCTTCATTTCGCACCTCTCTCCCCCTTTCTTCTTCATTTCGCCTCTTTTTCTCTCTTCTTCATTTTGCCTCTCTCTATTTCTTCTTTAATTCGCTCTTCTCCCTTTTTCTTCTTCATTTCACCCTCTCTCTCTATTTTTTTCTTCATTTCAACATTCCGTCTATTTCTTTCTTTTCTGCTATTCCACCATTTCTTTTCTTCATTATTCCCTATCCTTGTTACACACGTCTTTAATTCGATCTTTTCTCTAAACTTCCTCTTTTTTTCCTTTCGCTCTTTTTCCTTCTTTTCACTTTTTATTTTCTCTCTTATTTTCTTCTGTCTTCATTACAATTTTTTTTTCTTTTTCGGATGCTTTTTACTTCTTCCTTTAAATCTGTTCACTTTCCTTTTTTTTTCTCCTTTTCTTCATCCCTTCCTTCTTTATTTCTCATTTTACTCTTCTTCCTCGCATCCTTTTCCTTTCCTTCCTTCTCTCTTACCCGTCTTCCTTTTTTGTTCTTTCCTTTCCACATTTCTTTCTTCTCACTTTCTTTAGAAATTCCTTCCATACACGTTTTAATTCTTTTCTTCTTTCCTTTCTTTTATTTTTCACCCTGCAATGCAAGTTGTCTATTCCAGTTTAATCTTTTCAAAAACCTTTTCCTACCCCGTTTTGTTTATTTCCACCCGACACAGTTTTTCCCAACGTTCTTCAGATATTTTTTGTCCACCCGAACCTCACTGTGATTCAGTCCCAACGCCACCCTTCCCGTTTCTAATACCTATTTGGGTAATGGCTTCCTGTTTTGATGAATATTTGTTGTGACAGCCGCCAATGTCGGAAGCCCCAGGGCCACGTCTGGTTGCCAACGCCAAATTATCAACTGGATTATTTGTAAAGTTAGAAAGATACAACAAACACGAAATAGAGAACGGGAAAGAAACAACCAAAATTCACGTAGTACGCCGTCGCCAACAGGAAATGCTGTAGTGACAGGATAGCATCTAGGCCTTGTGCACTTCCAATCAGAATGACAATTGGACGGCAAGGTGCAGTGACAATAAACATCAAATGTGGCAGGGAACGAAAACATTGGGAAGAACGGCAAACGTCAAAATGAAAATTTGAAAAAAAATCGAAATAAGTGGCAATGAATAGAATTTTCACGGCAATGAAAACAAACCATAAACGAGGGAAATGGAAGATGAGGGGTAGAGTGAAAAGAAATGACATAGAAAAAAAAGAAAAAGAAATAAAACAAAACCCTACACTAACGTACACTATCCAAGAAAGGAACATAACCCTTCTTGTTGGGAAGGAGGAAAAGATAGTTTTTGAAATGGTCTTTTCGAAAATTATTTGAAATATATTAATTATACTTTAAATCTATTAATTGCTGTTTGTTATAATTATTAAAATATATTGAAATATTATAAATATATTGTTATTTATTATAATTATTAAAATATATTAATATATTTTAAATATATTAATTGCAATTTATTATAATAATTAAAATATATTAATATATTTTAAATATATTAATTATTAAAATTATATTATAACTATTCCGCTTCCTTCGTATTGAGTTTTTTTTGTTTATTTTTGGGGGGTCAATTCGCTCCTGAATATTATTATTATTATTATTATTATTTGTTCAATGTTACTTTAGCTTTTTATCTCAACAAATTCAGTCAATTTTTATTATTATTATTCTATAGCGAGCCACATCGTATTCGAGAATACCCGTCTACTAGGGCGGCTATCCAATCCCTATCGCAGACGCTTGCTCAGGCGCATTTGTTCTTATTCAACATCCACAGAGCCCAACTGTGGTTTATACTGCAACTATGCTGAACAGACCTTAAGTACAGTTTCTGGGAAAGAGCGTGTTATCTAGGGTGATCAAAAATTTGAAGAAGGCCAGCACGCTTGTGACTTTGTGCTAGCACAGCTATCGATGCTATCGTTCTGTCTACTCAAATTTATTCACAAGGCTTGGGTCAACCCGTCGGATGGTTTTCAGTCACTTTCCGAAGGTGTCGCACGCTGGGATCGACCACACCGGTCCGATATCATCAAGGAGTCTTCTTCCTGACAAACCGCCTGACAAATCGACCATGGTGAGATTCGAACCCGGTTCTCATAGTCAGAATGCGAATGTCCTAACCACTCGGCCACGTGCTCGTGCTCACGGTCATGCTCATATTCATATTATTATTATTATTATTTCCTTTGATTTCTGCTGCTGTATACTCATTTCTTTCCGGTTCCTAACCAGAGACCTAAGTTCACAAATGGAGTCATTATATTTTCCACTGAGTTTACATAGATAAAGCCCATCGTAAGATGTGGGCTGTACTTCTGCGTACAATTTTTTGTATTTCTTTAAGGAATGGTCTACCAGGGATTCCTTCAATGAGTCTATTGGAATCTTTTCCAGTCACCCCGAGAGCTCAGACTACAACTGGAATTGTTAATGACCTCATGCGCCACATTTTGGAGATTTCGATTTCAAGGTCCTTGTATTTTGATAGCCTTTTGAAGATCTTCAAAGATACATTAAAATCTGCCATGTCAATAAGAAAGCACATTCTGTTTTTGTGGACTTTGATCACGATGTCTGGGCGATTAGCTTTGCTTGTTCTATCTGCGTGGATTGTAAAATCCCATAAATTTGTTACAGGTCCCATCTCTGTAAACGGGTCTGCATGATGTTCATACCAATTTCTTGCAGTGTCCTTCCCGTAAAATTTTCCAGTGCAGATATTGGCCCACTCTATCATGCCGAGTTTTATATTCAGTTGATGCTAACACCGTGCAACCTGATACAAGATGGTTAATTGTTTCCGCATATTTATAACAGAATCTATTATTATTATTATTATTTTCGATCTTATTAAGTGTTTAATCTCAACGTTTTGGGTGGATATACTCTTCATTATCAATATTATTTCATGACTAGCCTTAGTCAATCTAATTACACTGGATCGATACATTCTTCGTTATGTTGTCTTGCTTTTTACAATTTTACTCAATTTTGTTTCTAAGATCTGGTTAGACACAGTCTACTAGAGCAAAAGCGTACAAATCCTCGGCACCAGGCTTTTCAGTGAACTACTCGAAGACAGAATCTCGGAAGAGAAGTGAAGAACAGATATTACATTTTGATCTCTGTTCAAAAGCCGAATATTTACACGTCGCCACCCACGATGGTGGAATATGTCAAATGCTCGATTTTAATATTGGGTACATGTGGGCCTTGAACAAATATTGCTCTGTCCCCGCGACCACAGTCATACTGTCATCGGTATTTCCCCAAAACTTATCAAATTCTTCTGGGTAGTCATAACACTACCTCCTTCTGCATCTTTATTGCTCCATCCATTATCAGTCTGATAATAAATATTGCAATTCTTGTTCCACTCTCTTTCAAAAACTGCACTGTTTCATTCTGTTTTCCGCTCTGTTCATCAGAATTCAAGTTATGAGGTTTGTTTAACTGATTTTCTGAACAGAGGCCGGATACATTTTCTCTTCGATTCTTAGACAACGCTACAAAGATGGATCTATGAAGGTCTTCTCACATTTCGCCACTGTAGTATGTTTCATTTATTATTTTCATAATCATGTCGATGCCAAAATCGTCTAAGGTTGAAACAATTACAAATAAGATCTGCTTTTTTTACTTCCTGTTCATCTTGACCAATACCCATCTTACCACAGATTTTTATATTTCGACCCCTTCCGTATTTTGGTTTATTGTAGGAGGGATTATAAATTTGGAAACGAAAACACACACACACACATACATATATATTGATCTTAAGAAAAGGGATCATATTTTATTCATAAAACAAACGATACTAAAGTATCATAACGATTAAAATTTTTGCTGCTTTTCGGTCTACATATCTTCAGAAAAATTAATATCGTCGGCAAATAAAACTAAGTGGTAGAAAAAAAATAATTTTCAACAATTGGTGTTAAAATATACCAAAAATAGGGGTTGGTATGGCAGACGATATTATTTTTTCTGGAGTTGTGTCGACCGAAAGGTAGCTAAAAATTTAATCATGAAATTTTTGTATCGGTTTTGCATGAATAAAATATGACCCCCTTTCTTAAGATCGTTTTAGCTTTGTATCGCAATAATAATCTGTTTAACTATATATATATATATATATATATATATATATATATATATATATATATATATATATAAAGTGTGTGTGTTCCTTCATTATTACAAAAGTTGTTTTTAGTGGGTCACGTATTTGAGTTACTATCCCGTTTTTTTTATTTCCTTAAAGATTGAAATTAATAACAAGCGTCCTAAATTTAGAAATCCCACTAGAGAAATATTGTACCTCACAAAAATAAAGTTGATATTAATGAAGAAACAATGTTAGAGAAAAATGCATTCATATATATATATATATATATATATATATATATATATATATTAAAGACATTTTTATGTTTAACATTCTTTGTATCTATTAGGTTGGTGCAAAATAATGTCGTTTTCTGACATATGTTACTATGTGAGAAAACGACATTATTTTTGCACCAACCTAATAGATACAAGTATTTAAGTAAATGCTGTTTATAATAAACAGTATTAAATAACATTTACCGGCCTGAATGTCTGAGAAAAAAAATTCTATAAAAAGAATGTTTAACATAAAAATGTCTTTAATAGATTGTCGGACTTTGTCTATTTCTTAATATATATATATATATATATATATATATATATATGTGTGTGTGTGGGGGGGTGATAAGTACGTTCAAAAATTAAACAGTGTCATCTCTTGATGTTGACTTTAATGTCCACATATATGTGTGTATGTCTCTGTGTGTGTGTGATAAAAATAAATTTGTTTTTGTTTCTCACCAATACTCCAGGTTTCATGCTTATAGCAATCGTAAGGCGCAGTTTAAAACCGTTCCACTTTACACTTTATTCATAGTCTAATGGCAAGGTAATGGAGTAGTCCATTTTCAAGTGGGAAAAATAAATGAACAAATAAAGAAACAAAACAACAACAATAATAATATTATAGTGCTTTATTATTATTACCAGCACTCACAGTGTGTTATTTTATACACACTCACCCACACACACATATAAAAACAGACGCACATATATATATATATATATATATATAATAGTGTTGTAGAGTAGTTTTCACAGTGGAAGCTTGTATTTTAATAAGTCGTCCTAAATTAGGTTCGACGTAAAAAACGTTAGAAAGAGTTAATGACGCAGCAAATCTAGTTGTGATGGTTGGTACTTCAATGTCCGATATCGTCTGACTAGCTCAATACCCCTGAGCCGAACTTGCCACCGCTACTGCTACTTATTGTCTCTGGAAGAGTCCATTACTATAGAATAAGTAGTATAACATTCCCCCTAAAACTTTACTCCGCAGCAGTAAAAAGTTTTCCTTATTTATTTTTCAAATTTTTACAGAAAATATGAAGAGAAAAAAACAAAAAACAAAAAAAACAACAAAATTTTTTTTTCTTTTTAGCAACATCGTGGAGTATTTCCTACGTTTTTTGATCCACTTTTAAATGATCAGTTTCCTTTTCTTTTCTTTTTTCTTCTGGATCGGCGTACCTTAGGTAAAATTATTTGCAGGGGTTGTTAGATCAAACTTATTGAAAATCACCTCCATCGGCGTTTTTTTTTTTTTTTTTTTTTTCGCGGGACCGCTGTCAACAACGTCTGAAAAACGTCGTCTGATCTGTTTACTGCACATAAGTTTTTCTCCTTTCACCAAGTACGTCATATAGCCAATCCGCTATTTTTTTTTATATACCTCCAAAGCATTACTAGAAACAACCTTCCGTTTTGAACTTCTTAAAGATGGACTCACAGTTTCTGTAGGTTCTTGTTGACTTAAATCATTTAATAATACTGTATGTCCTTGGTTGCACGTAACTTGTTCCTTAGTTTTTTTTCGTTGTCGGCTTCATTTTTACTTCCTGAAGCTTGTTTTTCACGCATATTGTCGGTGTTAGCCATTCCACTTTTTAAAAATAAACCCGTTTTCTCTAATCTGTCCAATTCTTTATCTATCTGTTCAATTGAAGCGAACAGCACATTCCTTTTCTTTTTCAATACCGCCTGAGCGTTAGTTTTGGCTGGAATTTTGCCTCAATCTTGGTACACGTTCCCAAACCTGGAGAAAAAACAGTAGGAAAAGTTCCCTTTAGTTTTTGTAGTAATTTTTTGGCTTCGCAGTTTAAATTTTCAACCTTGTAACAGAAAGAATTTATTGGTAAATCCCATAATTGAAATTCTGTTATCCAATCCGTACCAAGTGGTATTTTCTATGACAAATAGTTTAGCTTTTCGCGTTTTTTTATTTAACGTGATGTTTGTAACCAATTCTCCAATGAATTGTATTTTTTCTCCTGTCACAGACCTCGCGATTTTATTTGTCTTCATTAAAGTTGGTTTCCCCAACTTCTTCCACGTATTCAAATTATCTATGATAGATAGGTCGGAACCAGTGTCGAGTCGCATTTTTATTTTTTTATTACTTATTTCGACGGTAACAAATTTTCTAATTATTCCGTCGTTCACTTCGTCGGACTTTAATTTTCTTATTTTATTGTTTTTATTTTTTGACCTGCAGTGCGAGCTTTTATGCCCCACTCTTTCACAGTTGAAACATTTTTTATTCCTAAAATTGCAATATCTATAACAGTGAAGTTCATCGCAAGCAAAACATGGCTTCGGGAGTTTTGTTTATTTTTCTCTGGTATTTCACTTTTTGTTTGATAATCCGCAATTTTAGAATTCTTTTTGGTAGACTGACTTTCTTTTTTGTAGCGTATTTTTCTTACATGCGAAACGCCAGACTGTTCTATCTTTTTCGAGTCTTTCTTTACGCTAACATATCTTGTGCCGTCTTCTGCCAAACTCTGTACCGAAATCCTCGGTTCGTTTTCCAATTTTGAAAGTACCAATTTCCTCAATTCTGCGTCTCTTTCTGAAACTAGACCTTGGGGAAATACTAAGCACTTAAAATTGTCAGCGCTTAATTCTGCTAGTTTGAATTCTTCACAATGCTTGTTCACATTAGCTGCATACGTTATGAAGTCTTGTTCATCCTCTTTCATCAGATTCAAACATTTCCACCTCTTGTGAAACAAAGATGTCTTTTTACTAAATAATTCACTTAATATATTTACCGCCTCGGTAAAAGTCAACTCGCTAGTTTTTTTTTTTGGTAAAATGTAGTTTACCAATTTGTTATGCTCAGCAGTTCCTAACTTGCTTAAAAGAAGTCTAACCTTCTTTCCTTCAGACCACGTGTGGCAGTCCTCGTTATACACGTCCGTATATTTTTTAAAATACTCTTCAAAAGTTATTTCTTCGTCTGGACTCTACGTGAATATTTCAATTGACTTCACTATTGTATTCTCTGGGAAAGAATCATTTCGTAGATTTTTCTCTTTCCTCTCAGTTATTTTCAGAATTTTGCTTTGAAACTCCTTATACATCTATTCCATTTCACGTTGAAACTGCATTTGTCTATTAAAGGATTCTTCCTGAAGTTGCATCTGGAATGTTTTCTGCTGTTCCAATATCGTCTTTTGTTGTTCCGTCTGGAACTTAAAAAATTCCTGTAATATATTTTTGCATTCCTCCATCTTCGCAAAAAGTTTACACAATGCTTAAATATTGTAGAGGGGGGGGGTCCAAAACGAATTTGTAATTCGTGACCTATTTGAGCAAACTGTCTTATCGAGAAAAAAAAAATTCTTTTCTCAGTTGAGAATACGACTGATTTTTCCGTCACTAAGTTGACGTTTTGTCTTTCGAAAAAAAACTTTGCCAAGTTTTTTTTTTTTTTTTTATGTGAATCCGAGTTGTTGTCGCCGAAAATTTGACGAGCATTTTTTTTTCTTTTTCCTCCGTCTGAAACACGAATTTCGTCACTAAATAACGTGAGCGAATTATTTTTTTTCACTGTATGAAACGCAATCCCACGTACGACACGTTTATTATGGCGGGTGAATTTTTTTTTTTACGTCTGTATGAGTTACGAATCCACGTTGACAAGTGTTGTAGAGTGAACGCAATTTTTTTTCCGTATGAAACCAAAATACGTTCGTCGCCAAGTGTCGTATATGGCGAAACGAATTTTTTTTTTCGTATGAATTTCGAATTCTCATCACCCAAGTTGTTATAGAGTGAACGAAAAATATTTCTTCCGTATAAATTACGAATTCCTTTTCACCAAGGTTTTGTTAGACGTACGAAAATTTTCTTTTTCTTTCTCCGTCTGAAAAACGAATCTCTCGTCGTCAATGTTGTATTTAGGCGTACGAAAAGTTTTTTTTTTCTTTCCTCCGTGGGAGTTTCGAGTCACTCGTCGCCAAAATGTTGTAGTTAGGCGTACGAAAAGTTTGTTTTTGTTTTTCTTTCCTCCGTGTGAGTTTCGAGTCACTCGTCGCCAAAATGTTATAGTTAGGCGTACGAAAAGTTTTTTTTTCTTTCCTCCGTGGGAGTTTCGAGTCGCTCGTCACCAAAATGTTGTAGAGTAGCTTTCACAGTGGAGGCTTGTATTTTAATAAGTCGTCCTAAATTAGGTTCAACGTACAAAACGTTAGGAACTTGGAAATAAGAGTTAATGACGCAGCAAATCTAGTTGTGATGGTTGGTACTTCAATGTCAGATATCGTCTGACTAGCTCAACACCACTGAGCCGAACTTCCCACCGCTACTGCTAGTTATTGTCTCTGGAAGAGTCTATTACCATAGAATAGGTAGTATAACAAATAGCAATATATATATATATATATATATATAATGGCAATATATATATACATATATATATATATATATATATATATATATATATATATATATATATATATAATGCCAAATTGTAATTGATAAGTATTATTCAAAGGAGGGATTTAATTCAATGATAGTTCAGTGTTAGTTCCACAGCAATATATAATGATAAATTAAGAAAAATCCGTCTTGGTTATAATTTATTTCATGCATATTCATCTCTTGAGACTGAATATTTTTAAGAAATGGAATCAATCCACCCAGAAAGATATGCTGGATAAAAGGAAGAAAATGAAAAAAAAAAAAAAAAAAAAAGAGACAGAAAAGAAAAGAAAAAATAAAAGAAAACAATAATAAAAAAGAACATTTAAAAAAATAAAAATATTAAAAAATTAAGGGAAGAAAGAAATAGGGAGAGGGGGAGGGGGAGAGTGAGAAAGAAAAGAAAAGAAAGAAGGAAGGAATAAATGATGAGCCAATAGCAAAAAATAATTAAATAGCATAATCTATAAATTTGTGTTTTTATCGTGTTAACTGTTCACTCCCTCCTGTCAGTTAATCTCCGTCTCCATTAAACCCATCATCTTAAGCTTCCTTCTTTCTTCTTCAATCTCTGCAATTCAAAATGATTTTGATGACTAGCATCAAATATGGTAGACGACACACAACTTCTCTTTTGTGATCTAACCAATTTCTCTAAGGTCACTTTTGTGTATCACTAACCTTTCGCATCCAGTTTCTTACTCTGTTTCTTTTGGGCATTGAGGAAGACTATTGACATATGTAAACTACTTCTATTGATCTAAATGATGTTTGCGCTTTTTTGCTAATGTTTGCCCTATATAAAGCCAAGAGACACTCAAGATAGAGATTTACTGAAAGATGTCGTTATGCGATCGGTAAGAGTAACAGG
>OZ010579.1:10344662-10357162 GCA_963932145.1 Acanthosepion lycidas
GCAATGCCATAATCAATTTACCCCACCACACAGTCATATATATATATATATATATATATATATATATATATATATATATATATATAAAAGTGTGGATGGTCCTGCACGAGGCCTTCAACACTATAATCAAATCTCATGTGCCGGTGTCGGGCTGTCGGTTTCCTGGAAACTGATCTGCTTGACCCTCATACGTCGAATCTCGACGGGAGAGTCGATCATATATATATATCTGTGTATGTGTCTGTGTGTGTGCTTGCGTGTGCGTGAAAATTTCCGGTGGGGTATATCTGTAATAATATCATATGAATAAAGACAAAATTAAAACTTATCTTAGTCGACACGTATATATATATATATATATATATATATATATATATATATATATATATGTGTGTGTGTGTGTGTGTGTGTGTGTGTGTGTGTGTGTGTGTGTGTGTGTGAAAATATATAGAAAATAGGAAAGACCTCGTTAGGTAAATAATACAAAGTTCTTTAGTTTTTTCGTTAGTATTTTTACAAAAACAGTGCTCGATACAAAAGTAGAGCCTAAATATATTTATTTATTATAAAATATGAATCCTTTGCTACATAATGTAGCAAAGGAATCATATTTTTAAATAAATAATTATGTATATATATATATATATATATATATATATATATATATATATATATATATATATATGTGTGTGTGTGTGAGTCGAACATGGGAGCATCCAGGATTGTCAGTAGTCAACAAACATGGGAAGGCAACACGTACGACTAGGATGAACACGATGTAAGAATAAAGGTATGAAAGGGAAAATAAGATGAGAGACAAGGATCAATAGAAGGAGGGGGAGATGAAAAAGAAGGATGAGGAACAAAATATGGCGTAGAAGGCCGTGGGGGGGGGAGAAAAAAGATAATAAGAATAAAAATGTGGATGTCAAGAAGAAGAAGAAGGACGAGAAGAAATACAAAGGAGGTAAAAGATGAAAATTAGAAAAGGGAAAGAGTATGAAAACAAGAAGAAGAAGACGAAGAAGAAGAAGAAGAAGAAGAAGAAGAAGAAAAAGAAACAGAATGAAATGATAAAACGATATGGGAAGAAGAAGAAGAAGAAGAAGAAGAAGAAGAAGAAGAAGAAGAAGAAGAAGCACAAAGAAATGATAAAAAGATGTGGGAAGAAGAAGAAGAAGGATGAGAAGAAATACAAAGGAGGAAAAAAGACGAAAAAAAGAAAAGAGAAATAGTATGAAAACAAGAAGAAGAAGAAGAAAAAGAAGAAAAAGAAGAAGCAGAAACAGAACGAAATGATAAAAAGATATGGGAAGGAAAGAAGAAGAAGAAGAAGAAGAAGAAGAAGAAGAAGAAGAAGAAGAAGAAGAAGAAGAAGAAGAAACACAACGAAATGATAAAAAGATATGGGAAGGAAAGAAGAGAAGAAGAAGAAGAAAAAGAAGAAGAAGGAGAAGAAGAAAAAGAAGAAGAAGAAGAAACACAACGAAATGAAGAAGAAGAAGAAGAAACACAAATAATGATAAAAAGATATGGGAAGAAGAAAAAGAAGAAGTAGAAGGATGAGAAGAAATACAAAGGAGGAAAAAAGACGAAAAAAAGAAAAGAGAAAGAGTATGAAAACAAGAAGAAGAAAAAGAAGAAGAAGAAAAAGAAGAAGAAGAAACAAAACGAAATGATAAAAAGATATGGGAAGGAAAGAAGAAGAAGAAGAAGAAGAAGAAGAAGAAGAAGAAGAAGAAGAAACACAACGAAATGATAAAAAGATATGGGAAGGAAAGAAGAGAAGAAGAAGAAAAAGAAGGAGAAGAAGAAGTAGAAACACAACGAAATGAAAAAGATATGGGAAGGAAAGAAGAAGAAGAAGAAGAAGAAGAAGAAGAAGAAAAAGAATCATAAAGAAACAATAAAATCGAGTGAATGAATGCTGGAAAAACAATAAACCAAAAATCGAAGTAAGAGATTTCTTAGCAAATTAAGATCAATTAACGTATGAAGAAAAATCATTTGTCATCAATTGTATCCGCCGTTTAGAGCATAGATAAAAATATCTCTGCTATGATTGAGAAATTGAAAACTGAATAAACAAACACAACAATGAAATATTTATCGGAGTTGGGGGGCAAAAAATGACACGCAAGCATTTCAATAAAAAAAAATCTAAAAATCTAAAATCGTCAATCGGCTTTTGTAAGCGATCGAGAGATAGAAACATAGATGTAACAATAAAGACCTAGAAATGAAAATTAATAATAGCTGATAATGTTTCATCTCATCAAATGGAATTATATTATAACTATTAATACCACAAGAATAGAATCAGCTAACATTAAATATGGCTTTCAGCGAGTTTGGCATTTTTGATCATCATCCGTTAGGAGAGACCAAAGCAAGCATCGCACATGGTCGTGTCGTGACAAAGTGCTTTCTTTACTAATGATAACAGGTGGACAAGCAGAGCAGTAACGATGAAAGAAATACAATTCAAATAATTAATAATATTTAATAATACATCGTCTAAACAAGTAAAGAGAATTGGCGCAAGGAATAAAATAGGAAACGCAACACACACCGTTGAAATAATTTCAACTTTGATATATTATTATAGTCCAGTATATATAACTGTAATTATGTAACAGTTATCAGTCATATTTATCTCTCTCTCTCTCACACACGCGCGCGCGCACACACACACAGACATATATATATATATATATATATATATATATATATATATATATATATATTAATAATATTTCATGAAAATGTTCAACTCTTCAGACGGAAGGTTTTTTTAACAAATGGAATTAATTTGTCCAGACAGGATGAAAAGGGAGAAAAAAAATAAAAAAGGAAAAAAAAGGAAAAACATTTATATTAAAAGAGGAAGAAAAAAAAAGAAAAAATTCAATATAAAGTTTTAAAAATGTGGTGGAGAGAGAGAGAGAGATAGAGAGAGAGAGAGAGAGAGAGAGAGAGAGAGAGAGAGAGTGAAGGAGAGAGACAGAGAGTGAAGGAGAGAGAGAGGGAAAAGAAAGGAAAGAAGAATTAAACATGAGCCGATAGGGTGACCTAGAAATGATTTTTTCTTTAAGGACTGAACATATTAAAATACAAGGTAAGAGAGGGGTGATTAGGCTTAGAATAGATACAGTAATGTCTAATAGTCATGATTTTCAACAGGAAGGGAACATCATCGCATTATAATCATGACAATTTCAAATTACTAATATTAATAATATTTGACATCTATAAAATAAAGTAAGTTAATTAAAATAAAAGTTTTAAATTCAAAATATGTAATATATATATATATATATATATATATATATATATATATATATATATATAAATATTAAACAATTAAATAAAGATAAACAACAAATTTAAAGAGCTAAATATAAAGATAAATAATAATAATAATAAAATAATAAAGATAATATAAAAAATTAATATAAAAATAATTAATAATTTAAGATTATAATTGATGTATACAAGAAAATCGCATAAGTGATCATATACAAAAATATGAATATATGTTTGTATACATGTTAGTACCCATAGAACGCAGAATCAACACTTCAAGTTATATTCTCGAAAATCAAAGTTTCAGGAAATTTTAAACCTCTTCTTGTGTCTACCCATGAAGATGTTCGATCATTTGATTCAATAATTCATTAGCCTTTTACACGTAATCATTATGAAGTTTTCCTTTTTGTATAGAATGCATCTGTCCAGTAAGTTGTTGGGAGTCTGAGATGATCCTCCGTTTGATTTCTGTGGTGAAGCCTCCATCTTTAAGATTCCAATAATAATTGGATAGAGCAGTTTGATATCTTAAAGAAGCATTGGAGAAGGAATGTCAGTGGCTGTAAAGTCTTTGTTTCCAACTTCCTATCGGATATGTCTATGTATACTTTTTTTCATTGATATTTTATTTCTGAAAAATGGTAGCTTTGTATACCACATTTCCCGAGTTTTCTGGCGTTTTGCTGCCATCATTTTTTTTAATAATAGGTTGTTGTGTGAGTTAATAATACTGTGACTGTGCAGGAATATTTGACTTTTAGAGTTTTTCTATTGAAAATTATTTCATTTCGGCTCATGTTTAATTCTTCTAATGAGCTTTCCTCTTTCATACCTTGACTTCAGAAATCTAAAGCATAGCGTTAGAGTTGCAGTTAGGTTTCATCACTTTACTAGATGTAATCGCAAGTTCTATTCTAATAGTTTCTTCTGGCATACTTCTCGTCCGTGAAACTCTCTTCTTGCTTCCCGCTTTTCTGTCACAAAAATTTAAATGTAACGTCAATCGCCATCTTCATTCTTTTTGAATCCTGTTTTTTCATTTACTTTCTCTTCACTAATATTTTCTGATTTTTTTCACTCTCAGTAAATTCTTGCCCCTTCGTGGCTTCATCGCTTTGCTCGAGCTAAGATTATTAAAAAGGTATGTTTTGTACAGTTTATGTGGTATAGTATTTTTGTAGTATTGTAACGATATGTCGGATATCTTGTTGCGCTGGTTGCTTCTATGCGATTTCATTGAGCTAGTATCGGCTAAATGCCAGGTTATTCAGCATTATAATGTAGTGGTTGTGTAACCAATATATGCATTGTCTAAATTACTATTATGAGTAAGACATTCTGCAAGTGGGCAAGCAAATTCACAGGCAACACTGGTTTGGTGAAATGTTGGTCATGATCTTGGAGGTTTTTTCTGTAATAAGTAATAATTTTGTTTTTGTTGTTCAGTGATATTCAATTTTATCTGACGTTTCTTCTATTTTTCGTACAGCTTGTGCTTACCGTGTGTTTGTTTCCTGTACAATAGTTCGACTGCCAAGCACGAGATATAGGTTTTTATTGTGACACTGACTACGAGTTATCTCGTGCTTCGCATTTTCTGATATATTTTTCATCCTCCAGCGCCAATATATTCGCAGTGATATTTTTAGTTTAAAAACAATGTTATGACTTCGGCGGAAGTAATAAATCAACTCGTTAAAATATTTTCTTGCCTAAGTTGGCTATTATAAAGTTGGCGTTTTAAGTCGGATTTCATAATTGACCTCTGACACTGAATCGCTCATTTTGTAATAAAAGGAAGATCTGGAGATCACCTTATTTAATGGACACCGTTTTCTTAAATCCAAGACCGTCAGTACCAAAATGACCAATGTTATCTTGTGCTTGGCATTTTCTAATACATTTTCATCTACGGGCACCAACAACAATTTTATTCCCACAGATACTTTGAGTGTAAAAATAATGTTAAGTCTTCATAAATCAACTCATAAAAAATATTTGTTGCCTAATTTGGCTATTATAAAATTGGCGTTTGAAGTCAGATTTTGTAATTGACCTCTGACACTCTACGTGTTAATGGACTTTTTTTTAAATATTCTTTTTATTATTTCTCGTTTTTATTTTTTAAGTTTAGTTTAATTTATTTATTAATTATTTGGTTAAGAAATTATTTTTAATGTTTGTTTTATGTTTTTTAATTCCTTACGAAATATTGGGCGTGTTCAGGATATTAAATGTGCTCTGTTTATTAAATTATATGACGGCGAGTTTTGTTAATTGTGCAGACATTCACTAAACGCAGTTATGCCGTCATGGCTGCCACTTTTCCCTTTTTTATAGAAGGAAGTTTGAAAGTTTTTCATTATTCGACTCAATTAGTACGATTATAAACAGAAGTATATTATTTCTGTTTGGGTCATATGTAAAATTAAAAACTGAGTAATTTTCGAATCTTGTAGCGTTAGCAAATTGTTAGGTTAGGATCGTACATACGCTGACACACATATACTTACATAAATACACACACACACAGATATATATATATATATATATATATATATATATATATATATATATATATATATATTCTCTCGAAATAATTCGACCGACCTGTTGGAAATGAAGGCGTGATTTTATAAACAGTTGCTGTTGCTGCTAATGCAAGGCTCTTCAACTTTAATCGAGCAATCCTAGCTACTGACGTCGCATTCAAAATAAAATCGCATTCAACACCATCACTTGATAAGACACAAGAAGTGTTGAAACAAAATGGCTAATCTTGTAGTGATTTAATAAAATATTTATGTTATAAGTTTTTGTATTAATAATATTTGCTCTATTCTGTATTGAGCACTCTTTTAAGAATACTATTTTTGGTTATTGGAATTTATTCCGTATACAACAATCATATACTTGAATATATATATATATATATATATATATATATATATATATATATATATATATATATATATGCCATAACAGCAGGCAGTGGCTTCGCCAGAATTTTTACCAATTGTATTATTTTTACAGGGTTTTATTTTTACCAAACACAACAAAGAAAGAAATACCAGAAAAACAAAAAAAATCCATGAAAGCAAAAAGGTATTGGCAATTAGACATGTTGTTGCAGTTAACCATATTGGCGGTCTTTGATAACTTAAGGCTAAATTCTAAATTTTTTAGGCCCCATCAAAACATCTGTCTCTGCTACGGCGCTATATATATATATATATATATATATATATATATATATATATATATATATATATATATATATATGCACGATAGGGCCACCCTTATCATTTTGAAAAATCGCCTAAAAATTGTGTGCCATTTTCAGAACTATTCAGTGTTAATTAGGGTAAGAGTAGGATTTTTAATTAAGGTTTTAATCAATATCCTGTAATGAAAATAACAAAATCAACCAATTACTACATAAGGTTTACATAATATTTTAGCATTTTTACATAATCTATCTTGCTGGCCAATGGTGGCATTACGCTGGCGGATTTAACATTTTACGTATCTCTTCTCTAAGAACTTGGTCGCTCCAAACTTTTAGTCGATTATATATATATATATATATATATATATATATATATATATATATATATATATATATATATAGTAAGGTAATGAAGGTAATCCGTGTGGATAATTCCAAAGAGGATGTGATCCAGAGAACTGTAACACCAGAGCAAATATTAATTAAATAATTAAGAAAGAGAGAGTCTTAAGGTTCCATGATTATAATTTATGTCCACAGAAAATATATTTTTCGTGGGTCATCAGGTTACATCTCTAGTTTTGTGGGATAGTTTTCGATTGATTCAACGTGACAGAGGTTATTGGTAGAGTATGGGAAGGACTATCTTGGAAATGTAAAGTAGGGATAAGGTTGTTTTTAAGCCATCTTTAATAATTTACTTCGGTTCAAGTATACTCAATTAAGAGGCAAGACAATTGAACTCTTAAATAATTTTAGGATAGGAACAGAAAAGAAGAAAAAAGGAAACCAAATTGACATGGGACCTTAAGGTTGTCTCTTAATTATTTAATTAATTTGTATATATATATATATATATATATATATATATATATATATATATATATATATATATATACAGACACCCACAAATATATATATATATATATATATATATATATATATATATATATATATAAATAAATAAATATATAAGAAGTTTTATTTTACAACCAACAGCATTACTTGACAAGACACCAGAAGTGTTGAAACAAAATGTCTATTTTTGTAATGATGTTATAACATACTTATGTCTTAATTTTAAATAAATATTATTAGGTCTACTTAGTACTGAACACTTTAAAAAAACAGTGTTTTTGGTTACCGGAATTTCATTGCTTCTAGACCAAGCTTGTATTCATATATATATATATATATATATATATATATATATATATATATATATATATATTATACAGTTACAGTAGAACATAAAAGTAACAACTACAAAATTGTATCTTTTGTTTCGTGGTTTAATAATTCGTCTCATCAGGTAGTTAACAATGATGGTAACCGTTACTACATATATATATATATATATATATATATATATATATATATATACTAAGAAATGGGCTAAGCCCGACAATTATTTTAATATATTTTATTGTTATACGTTATTTATGTACAGATTTCTCAGAATTAACCTGTAGAAAAAGAAAATATGTATTAAAGAAAAAGAGAAAATAGGGAAATATAGTCTTAGTCGTCGCATTTTTGTTTCGTTTTTTGCCTTGAAAAACTTCACATTGGACGAAACGCGTCGGCTACAGTTTCCCTATTGTATTTTTCTTTAATATATATATATATATATATATATATATATATATATATATATATATATATATATATATATATTAACAACATTTACCGGCCTGAATGTCCAGGAAATTTCATAGAAAATATATTAAAACAGAAAATGTATAAAAATAATTATTGGACTTATATAAAATTAATAAACAATAAAATACATATATATATATATATATATTTAATAAACTATAAAATTCCAAAATATTATTTATTTGCTCTGTAATAATAAATACATTGGGCTTTTTCTTTTGTTGATCAGTTTCAACTTTTTATATTACTATAATCCACTTGTTACCTTTACTATATATATACACACATCTATATATATGTGTGTGTGTGTACACCCAGCGCCCGCAGCCTTCAGGCCCTGTATGTTGTGTTTTCGTTCGACTATTTTTCCTGCTGAATGGTGCATTATGGGTAGAAGATCTATTGCTTTATCTTAATGGGTAATGAGTGGGCGGTAACGGTAATATTTCAGATTATTGTAGACGGTGTTGAGTAAAAATAATCATGGATCCGAAACCATTAAACTTTTTTTTTTACGCATTATTTATATTAGATTAATTTATAATTTGTTCTTGTTTAATATTATTTCATTTATTTGTTTTTATGTGTGCATTCGCAGTTTGTTAATTTGTTTATTATGAAAAATTTGTTTTTATTTTTGATTGATTTAGATTTTGTGTTTATGTTATTTTATTTATGTATTTTCGTATTCGTTTTAAGTTTTCGATTTTTAAGTAAGGAATCAAAACCTTTTTTGTCTTTGCATTCTGAGATGAGTTATGATCATTTATTTAGTAATTTATTCTGGAAGGCAATTACAACTGTTTTCTCCCCAGAAAGAGTTTACAGTTTTTGAATTTATTGTAGTAGGCTGATGGTGTTTTCTTTCGTTCTCATGATGTTTTTGGTGTGATCTGGTTTTTTGTCTTTGATTTGGCAAATGTGTTTGGAAAACATTATAGTGTTCGGGTATTTACCATTTTTAAAGGATGTCTTGTATACGTAGTTTCTTTCTTTCCATGCTCCTCCAGTTACTCCTATGTAGATTTTTTCTTCTTCATCTACTGATTTCACACTGGCTTGCTATACGTGGCCTGAAGATTGCGCTTAAGCAGGAAGCAGACTATCACTACTGGGTGTTGACCTCTTTTATATTTTCATACGCTCTATCTCGGATATTGAGCAATTTCACCCATAAATATACGATAAATTCCAACTATATTTTTATCATATATATATATATATATATATATATATATATATATATATATATATATATATATTAAGACATTTTTTATGTTTATACGTTCTTTTTAAAGATACAAATATGTAAGTAAATTATCTGCTTATAATAAACAGTATTAACGACATTTACAGGCCAGAATATTATAAGCAGAACATTTGCATTTGTATCTATAAAAGAACGTACAAGCATAAAAAAATATCTTGGCGGACTTTGTCAATTTCATATATATATATATATATATATATATATATATATATATATATATATATAGATATAAAGAAATATAATCTTAAGATATGCTATATTTATGGGATAAAGTGGTCAATATCAGAGGTAGAGCGTGTGTAAATATAAATTTGTATTTTTACTACGTTAATAAAAAAACACCGATTAAAATGAAAAATGAAAATAGAAAATAAATAAATAAGATAAGAAATAAAAAAAATAAAAATAAAAAATAAAAATAAATAAAAACAAGCAAAATAATTTAACCTAAATAAATAAATAAACAAATAAACGACTTCCGGAAAAATAACCGCCAAAATAGACTTATCCACAATGTACCACTAACCCGTATATATATAAATAGCCGAGAAAAATAACAGCACTCGTGGCCTGACGATTGTATCTAGCATGAAACACACTGTCGCCTCTTAGTGTTGATTTCTATGTTCACTTTTATATATATATATATATATATATATATATATATATGTGTGTGTGTGTGTGTGTGTGTCTGGGCAATAAAAAATATTAAAAATTAAAATTTTCAGACACACTGGGTTGTATATTAATATTTCTTTGTTTTATTATTTCAATTAAGTTCCTCGACTAGTTTAGGCCAGAATGGCCATCATCAGGAAACAATCCTTCTTGTTAGTAGCAGTGAATGAAAAAATCCTGCTTGTTAGTAGCAGTGAACAGGAGTGAATGACGGTTTCTGAAGAAAGTGAACTTTATCTGTAGTTTTCATTTGCTTTTGGTCGTTAATTTTCGTTATACCTTGTGTTGATCAAACGGCCTGTTTCAAGTTGTTTTTTTAAGATAGAGGACGGGAGACTCCTGACTTTATGTATATATCTATATATGTAATGTGAGTAAAATTTAGTCACTTAGCTGATTGATACTACCCGACCCTAGAGTTTCGTATACTATGCTTTTGGAACAGTCGGAACCGTAATCAACTTTCCAAAAAACATCGCTCGGAAGATTCTACAAAGCTATAGTGAATTCAGATTACGACTTATAATTGTGAAGAGTCAGTATTGCAACTCTGCGTGCAAGATCTCTTTACACCTTGTGGTGTTAAATGGCAGTCAATCAACGTCACTTATTAGCAAATAAAGTGAAACGAACAATTGCATGAGGCTTGCGTTGGTCCGAGTGGAAAGGAGCGAAGCTCTGCTGGCAAAAACATGCCACCCATCCCCGTGAGCAGCTCGTGGCTCTTCTGTCTCAATAAATTAGAAAACCGTCTGCGTTGAGAAACAGTTGAGCCACTAGAGGGCGGGAGTGAGAGTGCATCAAATCCCTAATGCAAAGTTACGACCCAACACGCAACTCTTGTTTTATTCTTTATCATTGCCAAATGTTACGAAGTTAAACGTTGTTCGATATCCTCGTCAAATCATCCGGTAAAACTGTAATCCATTGACTAATCATTCAATATCGATTTAGCTCCCGCTTACGTTGGCCTCACAAAATCTTAAATAATAAACGTATAATGTCGTTTAGACTCTAGCTAAGGCGTTTAGTTTGAGCCTCTCTTTTACTTTTATTTGGAATTATCTTCAGCTTCGTTGTATAGATTTTATTATAGACACAACGTTTCGACCAAGTACCTATATGTCATCATCAGGTGTCTCTAGTTTGATTTATATGGAATATCAGTTGATTATTGTGTTATTTCTGTTGCTGTTGCTGTAATTGCGGTTATTGTTCGTCCCTGAACCATTGTCTTACTACCCGCTAGATGAAAATAACACCTGAACCCCATCGCCACAGAATTATATTAATGGTGTACTTTTGAAGCCTTTTATATTCGATGTTAAATGGTTAATATGGATGATTGACATTGCTTTTCATAATTTCGTGTTACATTTTTGAGACGAGGAATTGTCATTATACTTTTATGATTTCGAACTATTGCGAATCATCTTGACTGATATAAATGTAATTATAGGCAAGTTGTTTATATAATAGACACCTGAAGATGATCAGAATTGGTCGAAATGTCTTATAACTTTTATATCAAACGAAATATGAAGATTAGTTCCAAATAATAATATTTTAACAATCTCAGAAAGGAAATACTAAAAAATAACACTATTATTTTACTTAGTAACTTTTATTTTCTCTGTCAAATTTCACATGTTTTTGCTGCTACAGTAGTTAATAATAATTATGGGGTGGTGTGCTCAGGTGATCGTTCATTATTTTCGGCATCAACTGTCGTGCCAAGAAAGTGAATAGATATTTTGCTAAGATATCCAGGGATGGGACACACCAAAGGGAAATGTGGTTTAATGACTTTTCCAAAATCATACATTCGAAGTCTAACCCTCTCTTTATCGCTATTTGAGTAGAATAGAGGCTCAAGGTTTCTTCTAGATGAAACGATTTTATTGCTTCGCCATAAAGGAAATTATGGGAGAAAATATTTTTCTCAGGTGCTCATTTATGAAGAGAACTTGGCCAGAGACACCTTCCCCGATAAGAAGAATCTACTTTATGAAAGAAAGGAAACAGTAACGAATTGCAAGCATCGCCGAAAATGTCTTTAAGTACATATATCACGTGATGGTTAAGAGATGTCTGGTTCGTTTTAATGGTAAAAGGAATTCTCAATACTTAACCCCTGCTTGATGAGTCTGAATGGTGAAACTATAGTAGTGATTAACTTTTTTAACATCGCTTTTCGTAATTGATATATATATATATATATATATATATATATGTGTGTGTGTGTGTGTGTGTTTGTGTGTATGTGTGTGTGTGTGGTAAATAAAAAAAAAATTTCTTTACGACCCTGAGGAAATTTTTCAGGACTGTTTTTTACCTTGATAAAGTCCCCAA
>OZ010579.1:10362162-10364662 GCA_963932145.1 Acanthosepion lycidas
AATAGGTTTATATATCGGTTATATTATTACAATTGAGTATCTTGATGAAACATTTCCTGAGAAATGGATTGGCCGAAGAGGTCCAATTGATTGGCCGTCACGTTCACCAGACTTGACCCCAATGGATTTCTTCTTTTTTTTTGGGGGGGGGAGTACTCAAGGACAAAGTTTAGAGTCGAAAACCAAGAAGTGTCGCTGATTTGAAAAGAGATGCATTTCAATAAATTAATACCCAAAAAGACTTGTGCAAAAAAAGTCTGGCGAAGCGTTAGCGGTACATTTCAAAGCTGTGTAAATTGTGATGGAAAATAGTTTGAGCACCTGCGTTGATAAAATTTAAGGGCTTTTGTATAATTGTTCACAATAAAATTCAATTGTCAATGTAATAATTGTGTTAGTAAATATAATTCTATGTACAGTGGGGGGGAATAAATACTCGTACACTTGAAAAGTTTTGTTTTGTACGAATACTTTTTTCATCAGTTAAATTGAAAAAATTCATTAATTTCTGTTAGAATAAGAATTAAGTTTATTATTATTTTTTAATAAAATGTATCTTTACACATGTGTACGAATATTTATTTCCCCTCACTGGATATGTAATCTCAAATTAAATGTAATTATTTACTGTCCACCTACTTTTGGACCACCCTGTATTTATAAATGTGCTTCTGCTTGTGTGTGTGTATGTGTGTGTGTATGTGTGTTTGTGTGTATGTGTGTGTGTAAAAGAGCCATTTTGTTTATATGTTTCCTCGTTGGTTGCATTCTCCCTCAATAGTTTTCTCAGCGTGTTTTTCTCTTGAATCCCATCTCTGTTTCATCAAGTTTCCCTTTCATCCACAAGGAGACTGTCTAGCATTCACTAACATATAGGAGGATTGATATTATAAATCTTGTCTTATTGTCATTTTATCGTTTTCAAAACGTGTCCTTATTATCAAATCAGTAACTTCAATGTAAATCATGAATTTTATTTACTATGCGTTGCTTCCTTATGTGGTCACATATCTTAGTAATAACCAAAGTTAACATTACTTAACAGCAATAGTCAGACTTGGGACTCTATTTTCACTATGATGTGAATATAAAGACGCTATTTGAATTATCATTCACAAGAGCATTAATAAACTTAATTCTATTTTTCTAAATAGGATCGTAAATTCGAGATTTTCATATGGATGTCATTTGAGAAATGTCTAAACTGTCAGCTGTGGATAAACGCTTGTCTCATATCAGTAGGATTATAATGTTTCCCCACGGGTCACGTGTATAAACAGCGATGCATGATACGTCAGCTTCTAGGAGATGTGACCAACTGATTGAGATCACACAACGTGCAAGCAAATCTATGGGATATTTACTGTGGCCCATATAGACTCTCAGCACCATAAAACCGCTTTCTGAGAACAATGCTTACAAATTGCTTCGAGAAAATGAAGCTTGAAGTTCTTCTCGAGGTGTACCCTTATTTAAAACCTATGGCCTGGCGCTACAGAATCACAAACAAAGTACTGTACCAAATAACAGAAACTACATCACTTAAGGACTTTCAACAAGCGTAGCAACTAAAATGGGTAGAACATGTATTTCAAAGAGAAAAATTTTCAAGAATGTTGATTTTCCACACTACTTTGAACAAAAGGTTAGGAAAGAAACTCCAATCAATACAGGAAAGAGCGATAACAGTTACTGGATTTGAGAAACCTATTTCCCTAAAATATTTTATAAATTTCAACCGACAGTAGTAATTTTTTCTCGGTCAATCAATTCGAAAGTTTCAATACAAATACCACTTCATTATGTGCTGTGTCCACAACTGCAATTTTATCAAGTCTGAAAATAAACACATAAAAGAAAACATGGTGTCACCTCATGTAGATGCAGCAGTAAGCACACCATGTGACATTTCTCAATCAATGGGAACATGATAAAAAATATTAAATTTTGGTTTTTCATTTAGAGCCTATCTCTGATCTATATAAGAATAGATGAAAACCCCCGAGTGAACAGGCGTGCAGATATAGGTACCTACAGCAAGCACAAACAGGAGCACACATAGTACTTTCACTTACGCATACCATGCTGAAGAAAGTCATCTCATTCATGAACTCAAGTCATTATGAGAAATGACACAAGTGAGATAAAGTACTTACCCCCAGACACCCAACTTTGTTGACCACAGAAAAAGAAATTTACTAAGTAAATGTGGTAATACAATAAGCACATGCCATCAACTATTTTTCTATTAGTAAACCATTAGTAAAATAAATTACTGAATTAGTCAAATAAAGTTTCATAAGCTTCTACTATATTACACTGAGTTACTTCTATCCATAAACACACACACACACACACACACACACACACACACACACACACACACACACACACACATATATATATATATATATATATATATATATATATATATATATATATATCTTCAGAAGTACATACACACAAACACATGCATTAGTATATACATGGACATTTGTTT
>OZ010579.1:10369662-10394222 GCA_963932145.1 Acanthosepion lycidas
AAAGATTCTTTGTGGTGTAACTTCACACAATTTTTTGTGTATCTATTTTTACAGTATAACTCAATGAATTGCGTTAGTAAAGGATAAACGATAAATGCGTCTATATGTGTACAGATGTATGTGACAGGTCTACATTGTTTACAATGTGTGTATGAATTCTAGTTGTAGACTAAAAAAGACAGGAAGTTGTGTTGCGACTGTTGACACATGTAAACAAACCACCGCTAAGCATTAATTTGTTATATTGTATGCTCGAATAAATAAGATGTGATTAATTGTGAAAATTTCAGTTTCGCTTTTGCGAAATAAGCGAACAAACACCCTGGTCAAAGGTTCATTGAAAGACTAGTTGGCGGACAACAATTAATCATATTTATAATAACAGAATAGGCTCCGGTGGATCTAAAATTTAGATATTTTAATCGCAAGCTTATTAGTTAATATATATATTTTTAAATATTCCTTTTAAGAAAGAAAAACATTGTTGAACATATTCTGAAGCTGGCCCTCCAGAATTTCATTTTAAGATATTTTACCGTTTGCCAATTCAAAGAATACCGTGTGTTTCGTTTGACGCCGCTGATTGGTTAATATATGAAGGCAACAACATATTAAAGTGCATATAACAAAAAATATATAAATATATAATATATATATATGAAAAAATAATGGAAGGATTGTTCATAAAAAAGAAAAGCTAAAACAGAATAATATCAACTATGAAGATGGCCACAATATGCCAACCATGCTTGGGAAATAGAAGATTGGTATAACTCCATATACATGCATAAGATAATCCACACATTCAGTTATAAGTAAAAATAAAATTATGCCTGATAATGGTTTAAACTATAATCGAAAGCGCTCGAACATACAGAACATACGGGCAATTTCTATATAATTTATGTCCAGAAAAGAGGAAAATTATAAAAACACAAGAAAAATTAAATAAAAAACTACGGCACTATCTTGTCAGGTGCTTTTAATGAAAACTATATATATATATATATATATATATATATATATATATATATATATAGGAGAATTCCAATCGAATCCATTACATCCTACGTGGATGTAATACCCTTGGGAAAGGTATTAATCTTCTTCTTCTCCCTCCAGGAGTAAATAACTGGACAGATTGGTTTCTATAGCCTTGGATGACAACTGGTCTAGGAGAAGGACAACTCTGAATTCGAAACCTTCGGTGGGTAATTTGGGACCTTGTGGTACGTAGGGCACCAGTTCTCTGTATTCGGCCCTTCAAAAAGTGTCGATGGTCCTGCACAAAACCTTCACAACTATAATCAAATCATATGTGCTAGTGTCTGGCTGTCATTTCCTTGGAACTGAGCTGCTTGACCCTCGTACGTGGAATACGACGGGAGAGTCCGCCATATATATATATATATATATATATGGTATTTAGGCTTTACTTTTGTATTGAGCACTGTTTTTTAAAAATAAAAACAAAAATACAAAAGAACTTTGGATTATTAACCTAGCGTGTTCTTTCCTATTTCTCCACACACACACACACACACACACACACACACACACACACACACAATAAAACATTTTTATGTTTATACATTCTTTTTATAGATACAAATATTTAAGTAAATTCTCTGTTTTATAATAAACAGTATTAATAACATTTACCGGCCTGAATGTCCGAGAAATTTTCATAGAAAATATTCGTCCTCCGACAGGAATCGAACCTGTATCCTATAGGGAACCTTCATTTAGCCTGACGTGCCTTAACCGATCGAGTCACGATTTTACTGCTTTTAAATTTCAATCTTCCATGAATCTCTCACGTACATTCATATCTGCTCAAAGTTTATCCAAACGCCGGTAAATGTTTACTTAAATATTTGTATCTTTAAAAATATGTATGAACATAAAAATGTCTTATAATAATTGTGGGACTTTGTCCATCTCATAATAATTTCTGTTGTTCTTAGGTTGACCCTGACCAAGGGTGGTAGCACCTGTTAGGGTCCCAACTATGGGTAAATAATGAACCCCAAACAAAAACAAAACACTATGAAAGTATAAAAATACATTTTATATTAAAATGACAAGCAATAACTATTTAAAACAAAATGACCAACAATACATTTTATCTGTATATATTTAGTTGAAACCATAAAATTATGTTCAAAATATTTAGATTTCTGCATTAAATGAGCCATAGAAATTGCTAAAAATCAACCAACCAGTATTTATACTTAAATAGGCAAGCACGGTTTTGTTCATTTGAATGTGTTATTTATAGCAGTGGTATGGATATCGAATATGCAATGTCCTTGACCAATCAGATTGCTTAATGTAATTAGCGTTGATAATCGATTAATCCGTATCTCAATTTCTATTGGATATTTGGTCTGACACGTGCTTCGTCCTTGCAACTTGGATGTTTCAGGTAAATATCCAATGTACCATATCTTAGGCCAAGAAAGCGAAACAGTTTTGGTATTTTGAGATATTTCATGTCGAGAACGATACATACTAATTTATTCAATAACATTTTTTTTCAAATACGACCACATCATTTTCGAAAACCTTTTTTCATAAATCGATGTGACATGTATATCGAATGATACCGTAGTCGTTTTCCAATCTGCTAAAAAAAAACCCCAAAAAAAACTAATTCGTTTTTGTGGTTCTTCAGTGGGTTAACATTTTTACTTTAACTTGAAATTTGACTTTCGATCTCTAATACTACTACTATTACTGTTACCACAACTACTACGACTACTATTCCCTAACCTCCCAACTTCTCACTAGCTGGCAAGGGGTGGGGGCTGTGTCCAGACATAATGCATACTGAATTTTCTATCTTCAATAAGCATAGAAAGTTTTGCTTATCATTAAGCCAATGTATCTCTGACTAGTTCAGATTTAAGGTAAGAATTGTTTACCAAATAATTTATATTAGGTTGGTGCAAAAATAATGACGTAATAATGTCGTTTTTGACGTTAAAAAATACGTCAAAAAACGACATTATTACGTCATTATTTTTGCGCCAATTTTTTTTCGTTGTACTACCATAGGAAGTGTTATATATATATATATATATATATATATATATATATATATTAAGGCATGTGTTGTTAAAGACTACGGAATTTTTCCGTTTAATAATCTTTTTTTCCGTTTTTTCTTGCAAGTTTTTTTTTTAAACACTTAGTTCTAACTTATTGAAATAAGACCCGAGTTCCTTTTGTTTTGCCGAGCACTTTCGGTTATCGTCAACCGTCATCATGGCTGTATGTTTTGATTTGAAATAGGTTGCTTATTTAGTTTTTTTAGTTTTATAGATAATATTTTGGGTATTTAGACAATGTGGTTGGATTAGTTCATAATTAATAAGGAGAGGATCGGTGTTTGTTATTTGGAGGATTAATTATTAATAACTAATATTTAATAATAATTATTTAATAATATTTAATAATAATTAATCACTATATTTAAGATGTTTCTGCCAGTATTAAATGCTATGTTATTTCTGATAGGTGTTTGGTTTTTAATTAGGATGGCTTCAAGAATTTGTAATCGTTTTTTGCATTTGTTTTTATAGAGGATTTTAGTGTTGTTAATTAAGATTTTCCTAATTTCGGATGATTTGAATATGTTACTAAATCCCGTTAAACATTTTCCTTTGCCTAACTTAAAATAAGAGCCGTAAGAAAAAAACCTACTGTGGCAAGATTAAATTAATTTTCCGCTAGATTTTAAGTTAATAGTAGGTATCAGGACTTATAATAAGCTAAAAGTTGATAAGAACAAATAAATTAAATAATTTATATCTACTTATCTAAACAAAGCAGCAAGGCCAGACTCTGGCAGCCTTAGATGATTTCCGCAGAGACAAGATTACAGAAATATTAAATCTACAACAGTGTTGATATACCGGAAGACCTAAGTAGAAACTAGGTGGAAACAAATGTGAGCTCCATTGGGCAATCAGTCTAATGATCCATTATTTACATTATTCGGCCTATTGTCCTCATCTTTGTCGCCATATTTATTACAACGTTTCAGCCGTTGTACGCCCCGGCCTTCTTCAGGTGGTTGTAATGTCGAAACCTTTATTTCGCTCACTGGGGTAAACTGTTCTAGTTCCACGTGCCATGTTTAATGGATGCCAGTTATTAGTTATCCTCTTTTAATTTCCCTCTGAATGTTCTCCACTGCCTTAACCGGGTATTTTATTTACTGTGCCATGTGTCCTTGAGGACATCTGTGTATGAATTTCTGGCCACAACAATCTCCTGAGCCGACCAAGCATAAAAATGAATACAATATGGGAACCAATAGTAAGGAGTGCCAGAGAAAAACGATATTAATAACAAAAAACATGCAAAAAAACAGTAAAAAAAGCAATATGAGCACTGGTAGAAAATGGTTGCTGAAGACATTAGGTTTATAATACCCAGAAATTAATGCACAGATGTCCTCAAGGACACATGGCACAGTGGATAAAGGCGTTAGTTAGATCCAGTGACAGAACCCAAACAAGTGGGAGTTCAATGCCCCTTAAGGTAGTGGAGATAACTGATAACTGACATCCATTAAGTTGGCACGTGGGCGAAATAAAAGGTTCAGTTCGACATTCCAACCAACTGAAGAAGGCCGGAGCGTACAACGGCCGAAACTCTGTAATAAATATGCCGTAATAAATATTTAATAGTTGTAATAAATATTATGATGACAATAGTCCAAATAATGTAAATACTGTACATAATACCTCATCTCAAAAACATAGACACAGCCTTATGATGTATTTAAGAAAATTTATCAAACGAATGCTGATGAACAGACAGCAGAATCAGACAAGAAATAGGACAGGAACAGTACGGGTTCATGAAAGGCACTGGAACAAGGAACGTAATATTTGCTCTTAAAATATTATCAGAGAGAGCAATACACGTGTATCTGTGTTTGATAGATTTCGCAAAGGCGTTCGATAAAGTACACCACAAACATCTATTGGAACTGCTCACCAACCTTGATACATTTGGGAAGAATATTAGAATAATCACGAACCTATACCCTTAATCAGTCGCTTGCATACGGACAGAAAATGAGTTCAGCATATCTACGAATATATAAAAAGCTGTAATAAAAGCATGTGTCTTTTCACTGGACTCCGTCATTATTCGAATGACTATCTTTATCTTTCTTCCGTTGGCATAGAATTTCGAATTTTCGTCTATCGGAGAGTTGTCTGAAATTCCAAGATTAATTATTTTTATTAATAAACATATCATTCACGTTATAAGTCAGCCTTGGTGTAAAGCTTTAAGATGGAAGCAATAAGCACTTCATATGGATGATTGCATTCGATATATTGAAGGCCTTTTACAAAGTGTTGCATAGGAGGTTTCTACATAGGCTCTACAGCTATGAAAGAAGAAGTTTTATATATATATATATATATATATATATATATATATATATATATATATATATATATATATATATATATATATTATAGTAAAAAGAAAGAACAGTAAGATATATAATCCGGTGTTCTTATTGATATTTTTATTTTTACAAAACAATGCTCAATGTAAATTTACAGAGCATAAATATTATAAATCAACTGATTTAAAAATATGGTTCCTTCGCTACATAGGAATTACCATGTTTCAAAAACCGAAGCTAAAAACTTAAAATTTAATTATATCCTTAAATTAAAAGCATTAGTTCTATTTCACGTTGAAGCGAATTTTGTGATATATATATATATATATATATATATATATATATATATATATATATATATATATATATATATATATATATATATATATATGCATATATATGCTTACTATCTATTATATTAATACCTATACTCTGACGGTGTGAAAAAAAAAACCCTGGATAATACAATTTGTAAATAGAAATATATTTGAACGAAACGATATCGGGGAAAAAATTCAGTAAAAAAAGAAAAGACTAAAGACTAAATCATAAATTACCTTCTGAAACCTAGAAATTTGAATGTATCGTCTTTATTTTTGCACCAACCTAATAATAAAAATATTATAATAATATTTTGGTGTACGTTGTATCGAGCACGTTTGTAAAGAGTAAATTCCAGGAACGGTGGATTCTTAATCTGTTTGTTTTTTCTCTTTATCTATCTATCTATCTATCTATCTATCTATCTATCTATCTATCTATCTCTCTCTCTCTCTCTCTCTCTCTCTCTCTCTCTCTATATATATATATATATATATATATATATATATATATATATATATATATATATATATATATATGTGTGTGTGTGTGTGAAAAATTTATAGAAAATAGGAAAGAACTCGTTAGGTAAATAATCCAAAGTTCTTTAGTATTTATTTTTTAAAAATAGTGCTCGATACAAAAGTAGAGCATAAATATAATTATTTATTAAAAAATATGATTCCAACACGCTACATAAGCATATTTTTAAATAAAGAATTATATATATATATATATATATATATATATATATATATATATATATATATATATATATATATATATGAGTTACGAAAATCTTGGTAATCTGTATGGATAATCCCAAGGATTAATACTGCTCGTCAAAAGTTTAAATTTTAAATTCATTTTTCGTTTCACCTTTAATAGTGAAGTGTGAAGATCCAGAGAGAAATAAAATTCCCTGGTGAAATAAATTATAACTAATGGAGGCTTAAAGTGGTCTGTTTTTCTTTAAATTATTTATATATATATATATATATATATATATATATATATATATATATATATATATATATATATATATATATATATATCAATGGTGTCTGATAAAAAGAATCGGCCCCGGAGTTATAAAAACAAAAGTGCAACACATATCAATTAGTCATTTAATCTCCTTCCAAAAAGAAAAAAAGAAAAAAAAAGAAAAAAGAAAAATTTTAAAAAGTAAGAAAAAATGTGTTGATTCTGAAACTACACACTTTATCCAGCGTTATTTTCATTAATGGAAACATTTCTGGAACTGAAGGAATTGATTTTTGTGGAAACAAATGTCGCAAGGGGCAAGATCTATATGGTTGCTTGTTCTAGTGTTTAAATTCAAACCCACAGACACACACAGACACACAGACACACACACACACACACACACACACACACACACATATATATATATATATATATATATATATATATCTTTGCACAAATGTCTGTGAGAGAGAGAGAGAGAACAAAAGAACAAAAGTATTAACTTATTTTATTATCTGCCGACCAATTCTGATATATGCAGAAAAATTAGCAGAACTGCTATGTAGTTCTATGCGTGCCAAACAATGTCACAATTCTGTCTGGCATCATAAAACGCCATTTTCTCATCTCTTTGCTTAATGTGTTCTACTGAAACGATGAAAACATGCAAAGAAGGTGTCATCGATGTAGTGGCAATAAAATTAACATTACAATATTTGTACGCAAATTATCACCCATCGTCAATGTCGACGCTATAAGGAAGCGTATTTTGCTGTTAAGTGGAAAAATAAAATAAAAGTATGAAATAAAATTACAAAAGACAAAATAAAGTTGTTTTCCTTCTTAATTATATACGAAAAATAAAAGTAGAAATAAGTTTTTCGTAAATAAAACAATTTATTATTTATTATTTAGACGGGCGTAAATGTTACATAAAACTTCGTGAATAAACTTTCTGCTAAAAGTGAGGAACTGAACAATGAAGCGGTGTGTTTCTATAAATTTCTTTTTAGATGACAAATGCTCGTTCTAACATAAGATAAATGCGGTACCGAGTTTGGACAAAATTCTTTAGTCCTTTAGTACAGGAATCCGAAAGCGTAAAAAGTTGCCTTCCAGAAGCAAAGAAAAGTATTAAGAAACAGAAAATTTAAGCAGAAACACAGAAAAGAGTACTAAACTATCATTTAATAAATATCGGTTTCCCTATATGGCAGTTAATGCTCGACAATCTCCTTAAAGATGAAGAAGACACAAAGCAAAAGATGAAGAAGAGACTTAAAGCAAAAGAAATGCCTTTCTACAGAAGGATGCTGGGGATACCATGGATCGAAAATCTGAGTAACAACGAAGTTTTAGAGAAAACAAAAACACTTATACTTAACATCAGGAAGAGACAGCTGGAATTTCTAGGGCTCATAATGAGGAGAGAGGCCTTGGAAAATTTGATACTCACAGGACAGATTGAAAGCAAGAGGGATCGATGCAAACAATGCATAACATATTTGAGTAAATGGCTTTTTGGACAAATTTAGGAGAAATGACAGAAAGACAAAATTTATTAACAGCTCCAAGAAGACAGAATATATAATTTTCAGCTACAGGAATAGCCCCAGACACGAAGTATGAATTGAAAATACCAAAAATCAAATTAGTAGGAAATTCTAATGCCATTGCACTGTTATAAAACTTATTTATATTATCGACGTGGGTAGGCGATCCATCGTACGAGACCTTTGGAATATGCCTGTAAACCGGATCACGGCTTATGTGTGAAATTCGGTAGATAGAACCAACTGGAAGCTGTCAACGGTTGTATTAGCACGAAATCATAAGTCATCGTGGTCGAAGGTGTGAGTGAACTTATTCAAGAAATTGATTTCGCCAGATTATGCGCTCTTTCTTAGAAACTGAGGTCCGTATACCATAATTGTAGTATGAACCACAGATATGCCCTGTGGATTGAGCCGGCGATTGTAATAGGGTGTGGCTAGCCCCACCCTTGCAGACTACTGTGTCCGGAAACGAACAGTTGCCATTTATCAACACTTTGTGGGTTACTTAAGGCCGAAACATATTCTGAATTGTAATTATTTTTGCTTGTTAATATCAGATTAACAATTCCTTTGAGAAAAAGTGTGGTTATTTTTTTTCATATACAAGTTCTACGATTTAGCCATAGCAGGATGAAAATGAATCCATAGCTTTCGAAAAATATTTGAAATTCAAACTCGTCTCTCTGGGATATCATTCCGAGCCACAATTCATTACACCACCTGCACATCCACTTGAACTGACCAACGAAAAAATTTGGTTTAAAACATATTTATACATCAAATCTGATTGGAGGTTGTTAATAGTCTCGTGGAAAACATAAAAGCAAAAAATTTAATTCATTTTAAAAAAGAAAAAAAACAAACAAACTATAAATTTGTTAAGAAACTCAATTTCACTGAGAAGGAAATGGACACATCTACTAAGGCAACAGATATCGCTAAAAATATAAATGTCTGATGAAATATTAAAGAATTAAAAAAATCCGAAATAGTATCCCCGACATTGTCAATATACATTCAAAAGAAACGACACCGATAACAAACACAAAATAAATCTGTGGTTGAAAAATGCGAGACAGAGATTATACTGACTGGAAAGAAACAAAACCTATTCACCAGTAATTAGGAGTAGTCTGCTTCACATAACTTCCCAGTTATTTGTCTTGTTTAGGACTGCATTTCCGTTTCCATCTAAAGACTACTCTATACTTTAAACGTCTCCGACAAGACACTGCAGTATTATTTACTAATTCTTTATGATTTTCCTTCTCAAGAGGAGTAGATAGGCTTACCTATCGTCCGCTACACATCCCTCTCCGGTTATTTGAACGGGTGTATCTGCTTTCCCTAGTTTCTTGTTTAGGACTGGATTTCCGTTTCCATCTAAAGACTACTCTATACTTCTAACGTCTCCGACTAGACTCTTCAACATTATTTACTAATTCTTTATGTCTTTCCTTCTCAAGAGGAGTAGATAGGTTTACCTATCGTCCGCTTGACATCGCTCCCTGCTTATTTGAACGGAGTAGCGGCTTTCCCCTAGTCTCTTGTTTAGGACTGCATTTCCGTTTCCATCTAAAGACTACTCTATACTTCTAACGTCTCCGACAAGACACTTCAGTATTCTTTACTAATTCTTTATGTCTTTACTTCTCAAGAGGAGTAGATAGGTCTACCTATCGTCCGCTTCACATCCCTCCCTGCTTATTTGAACGGGTGTAGCTGTTTTCCCTAGTTTCTTGTTTAGGACTGGATTTCCGCTTGCTTTTATACTTGACTTTTATCGGTTTTCACCCTGGTCAGGTTGAACCGGCTTCCTCCTGACCAAGTACAGCATCACGGACCACCGCTGCCCACGATCGCCGATCCTGAGCCAAGTCACACGAAATGCCGAGCCAATCGCGATTCCATCGTCGAAGACCAACTATTTGTGGACCCGATAGTATTACTAGGTGATCCTTGATTGTGCTAGCCCACATCCTCAGCTTCCCACCGACCCGTTTTCGCCAGCGAGGAAGAGAAGGAGAGAGAAGTACATTACAGATGAGCACTCCCTCCGGGCGTCGAGCTGCGTGCCCGAACCATCAGAGACGTGGCTGGAGCAGGAAGAGTGGAAGATGGAAGAGGACGGAGACTCAGTCGACGACGTAGAGTGGCTGTGAGCACACGATCGATTCGGCGGCATCGTAGAATGCAGCGAATGCAATCGTTGTCGAACACTTCAAGCCTTTGTAGTTCAACCGCTCTTTGTGGCCACCCTTCGCAGCTATAGTGAAGGATAGTCCGAAAAATAGCCTGATAGATGCGTCCCTTCGTAGCCGTGGAAATCTGCCGTCGCCCCCATAGTGACCGCTTGAGACGCACGAATGCGGACCTTGCAGTTCCTATACGGCGTTCAACCTCAGCAGCAGCCTGCCCGGATGGTATAATGGTCGAATCGAGATAGACGAAAGACTGCACGCCCTCCAGATTGACCCCGTCCAGCGTCAGTGGCTGCCAGTTGACTGGATCAACCAGGGACGGCATAACTTTGGTCTTCGAGGCATTGATGGTCATACCCACATCCCGTGCTGCAGCTTGCACACGGTTGAGCGCAGCTTGCACATCGTTAGAGTTCAATCCGACCAAGACAATGTCGTCCGCGTAGGCCAGATCAGACAACCTGACATTCCGACCAACCGCAACTCCAGCGTAGGACCTTGCCGAGGATGTAGTCAATTGTATAGTTGAATAGGGTAGGGGATAATGCACACCCTTGCCGCACACCAGTTTTCACCTCAAACGTCTCCGACTCCTCACCATAAGCACGAACACGGGCTCGCGTCAACCGGTAGTAGCCCTTCATGAGACGAAGGAGTTTAGCGGGCATGCCATCGGCCTCCATTAATTCACACTATAAGATAATGTCACTAAGGTGAAACTACTACTAAGGGTACTTCTGGGAGTGAATGAGAATTAGAACACTTTAAAATGAACCGGAAAACCAATCCTAAACAGGAAACAAGAGATAAACCTCCACTTCCGTTTAAAAGATCGGGGAGGAGTTTGACCGGACGATAGGCGAACCTATCGACTCCTATTATATTAATAAATGTGTATTATGCAATAATGATCAATATAATCATTTTTTTTTAGTTACCGTTATTCTTGTTATTATTCTTGTTATTATTATTCCATTAAAACAATGAAGAATTAGGGTCTGTCGAAGAAATAGCTACAGTAGAATACAATCTAAGAATTCGTTTCAGACAAATTAAGAAAATTGAAAGCACTTAGATGAATAAAAATCTGTTATCTGACTATTGTTATCGTCACAATGTTTCGCCCATTGTAATCTCCGGCCCTTGTACTTTCTCTTCATTAGGCGCTTGCTAATCCTAGTGACCTTCTGGAAATTTTGAATTGAACACTTTATTTAATCTGTGGTGATAGAGTGTTCTGGTTCCACTGACCATATTTAGGAATATTTTGTCTAATTCTTATTTAGTACTGCCCACTTATTGTTCGCCCTTTTTCCACTGGGCCCAAGAACATATTGCTTGGCCAAAGAATTGAACTCACAATCACAATGTCCCCAAATTCACGAACCAAGTTCTACAATCCAACAGATCATTACCCGGTCATATCTACCAGCTTCTTGATGAGAGCTGCTGTGGCTTGTTACACTTGTCTGTACTCACCATGTTTTCTCTTTTCTTCTTCTTCTTCTTCTTCTTCTTCTTCTGCTGCTGCTGGAAGAAAGAAAGAAGTAAAGGTTGTTGAAACGCAGCTGTCCTTTTTTTCCTTATAACGGCTCATATACCATATTTATTTCTATGCTAGGCCTGTTAAGGGCGTCCTCTTAGTCTAGGATATGTTTATTTCTGTGCCATGCGTGATATACGCTTAGGCGATCATGTATCTTTTGACTGTCAAGGCATTTTTCCCGCAGTAGGTTGCCATAGAAGGACCAGTTGCCATTCAATTTACCCATAGCTGGAGGGATGAGAAGAAGAGGATTCGTACTTTTCCCAAGGGTATTAGCACGTATTCGAAATGGAAACTGGAGTTCCAACTCGGCTCTCCAATTCCTCAATCGGAGCCGCTATCCATTTACTCCTATATCTAGGATATGTACTGATCCTTAAAGAAGGTGGAAACGTGATAACCCCCACCCCCAAAAAAAAACACCATATTTAGGATAACCCATGCTTCTTTCACGGAGTTAAATCTTCCTTATTTTTTCCGTAAAACAAATGTAAGTTCTACTAAGTTTTTTTTTTCCAAGAACGGCTTCTTTGTGAAAGAAACTCCTATCCGGAGGCTTTCCCGAACACTACAATCTTAACCCCTTCAAATCAAAGGTCAATCTTAACCACTTCAAGTCAAAGGTCAATCTTAACCGCTTTAAGTCAAAGGTCAGTCTTTTATATACCCTAATTATTCTCATAATCTTCACTTCCTACCAAACGTTCATTTAACGTTCATCATTTTAACAGTGGCCCTCTACCTTGTGTGACTCTCGAGCCAAATACTGATTAACTTGTAGTGTACAAAATTAAATATCGGATACTGTATGTATTTAACTGTTTGGTATGTCATAGGATTGGCTATCTTCTTACGTAATTATGTTAAGAACACTACCAGCTGTTGGTGTATCGTATGAACGATAATGTTATAAAGTATATAATCTGATTATATTATTAAGATATTGAAATTTTTTTAATTATTTTCCTGTATCTATGACTATTACCAAGTTATATGTGATAGAAATATATCAGCTAAAGGCTACCTATTTTATGTTTTATAAAGCTACTTGTTTACATTGACCCGTTATTAAACTTTATGTGTATTTTCGCCCGGTTATTATGAAGCAGGTGGTCTGCTTTTGCTACTGTGCTAATCTGCCTAAATGGCTGATACCCTGAATAGAGAAAGAATAAATTGGGAAGAATTCGTGAGTTCTCTTTAAATACTAAAAGACTAAAACGCTCAAATGCGGTAGGCATATAGATTAGAACTAAGGGAAAAGGTTTTAATATAAAAAATTGTTCTTCATGAAAGAAGTGAGTTTGATATTTTTTTCTACTATATGAATTAATCTTTAATTTTTTGTAATTTTTCGTAGCTTCACTTTTTCGCAGGAAAACAGCATAGCGTAATGAAAAAAAATTAATAGAAATAAAGTTTTATCGTCAAAATGTTTAAGTTATTAAGATGAAAGACGAAACCATTTTTTGATTATTTTTAAAAATATAATCCTTTCTAACACATTCGAAATTTTGGTTAAAATCTTGTTTTGCTTACTTTATTGGGGTTGCGTCATAATAACTTTGACTTTTTGCGATTTTTCCGTTGAAAATACATTGATTTGGAAGTTCTTGTAAAAATCAAATAATTGTCCGATTTTAATGAAATTTTCAGGACTTTCATATATGATTTGATTAGAGTTGTGAAAGCTTTGTGCAGGAACAACCATACTTTTTGAATACAGAGACCAGGTGCACAAACCATCCTCCGCAGGTTTTGAATCAAGTGTTGTCCTTCTTCCAGTTATCATTCAAGACTATCTATTAATCCACCGTGTCTCCCGTATTTAAAAATATATTCAGTTTAAATACAGAAGGTATAATATAGCAAATGTGACTTGAAAGGGCCACACATTTCGGCATATACTCTTTTTCTGTTACTCCGGTTTTTTGCCAGACATTGGAATTAGCTGTCTCAACACCGATGTCAATTTAAATTTATTTCAGATTTTGTGTCTATGTATGTTTAACTGAGTGCATGGATATTTTGATTGCATGACAGACTTCAAAATATTGCTGCTACTTAAATATATGATCTGCTTTCCGAATTTGATTAACCAGAACAAAGCACCACTAAAATATGTCAAGTACGAGTTGAGAAAATTCTCTACATTAAAACATACATTAAATATAGATATATTCGGAATAATACAAGAAAAAGAATAATTTTTTTTTCTTCTTAATTTCTACCCAATATAAAGTCCAAGAGCCACTCAAGGTAGAGAGTTAATATGTTGACTTATATTAGTGTAGGGAAGGACAAGCGTTGTCTGAAGCAGACTTTAGAAGGAACCGGAAACCCAATCCTAAACAGGAAACAAGGGATAGTTCTGTTCAAATGACCGGGGAAGAATGTGAAAAAAGATAAACAAATATAATATATGATAAAAACAAACTAAAGGAAATTATTATTTTAACTATTACTATTGCTGTCTGTAAACAGTTTAAACATCAGTATCTGTTTATATTTCTGAGATGAGGTATTATGTACACTATTTACATTATTCGGACTATTGTCCTCATCTTTGTCGCCATATTTATTACAACGTTTCGGCCTTTCAGTATCTGTCTATATTTCTGAGATGAGGTATTGTATACACTATTTACATTATTCGGAGTATTTTCCTCATGTTTGGCGCCATATTTATCACAACGTTTCGGCCTTTCGGTATCTGTCTATATTTTTGAGATGAGTTATTATGTACACTATTTACATTATTCGGACTATTGTCCCCATTTTTGTCGCCATATTTATTACAACGTTTCGGACCTTCAATATCTGTCTATATTTCTGAGATGAAGTATTATGTACGTTATTCACATTATTTGGTCTATCTTTGTCGCCATATTTATTACAACGTTTCAGCAACAGAAAACAGTCTACCTGCCTTATGTGAAGGGGTTATCAGAGAAAATACAAAGGATCTGCGGTCCATATAGCATCAGGTCAACCTTCAGAAGCTGGACGACCGCAAATATCTCTCCCGAGTAAGACCTCCCCACCGCCCATAGAGGAGAACATGACTAAAGACTGTGTGTACGCTATCCCGCGCAGCTGCGGAAAGAAATATAAAGGAGAGACGGGAAGCCCGCCTTAAGGTAAGGCTTCAAGAACACCAGAAAGCTGAAACACGAGGGGAAGTGGAAAAATCAGGCGTGGTTAACCACATATGAAGAGAAAAGGGAGATCATCGCCCTCTGTGGGATCAGAGGGCGGTGATCATAGACAAAGAATACCATTGAAAAATTCGTAAACTTAAGGAATCAGCATATATGCCATGCCACAAAAATCTCCTGAGCCGACCAAGCATAGAAATTAATATAATATGTGGACTAGTAATAAGGAGTGCCAGAGAAAAGCGATAACAAAGATTGCAATATGAGCTCTGGTAAAATCATGTAATTATAACAGCAAAAATTGCAATATTAGCACTGTTAAAAAAATGATTGCTGTAGACATTAGGTTTATAATACCCAGAAATTCATACACATAGCACAGTGGATAAAGGCGTTTGTTAGATGAAGTGACAGGACCCAAAGATTGTGAGTTCAATACCCGGTTAAGGCAGTGGAGAACTTTCAGAAGGAAATTAAACAGATTAAACTGATAACTGACATCCATTAAACATGGCACGTGGAACTAGAACAGTCTACCCCAGTGAGCTAATTAAAGAGTTCAGTTCGACATTCCAACCAGTTGAAGAAGGCCGGAGTTTACATCGGTCGAAACGTTGTAATAAATATGGCGACAATGATGAGGACAATAGTCCGAATAATGTAAATAGTTTGAACATCATTTCCGGTATTGGACCGCATAATTTTCCATCAAATGAAAAGTAAATGAGATTTTTCATCTTTGGACTGGTACTACTTAAGTAAAGTTGTACATGTAGACAATTTTCTTTAAGGTAGATTATATATTTTAGAAGTATCGTGCGCGTAAATCACAGCACCAAAATATATCTACTAAATAAAAAAAAATTCTTTAAAAACATTTTTATTTATTACCTAAAAAATTACGTAAAATATAATTATCTGATATTTTAGAATTTCAAAAATAATTTTTTTTTCATCCACATTCCTGATTTTATTGTTTAGCCTAGGGTAGGGGTTGTTCAAAATGTATTATTCCAGTGATACATTTCTAATCCGTGAATGGCTGAATGCGTGTGTTTGTGTGCAAGTCACGCAAACTTAACACTGAGATACGCATATACATGTAAAGCCACACTAAAGCCTGGATCTAACCAACGGCTTTATCCACTGGGCCATATGTCTTTGATAAGTGGATAAAGAGCTGTGAGTTCAATACCAGGCAACAGTAGTGGTAAGCCAAAAAACTTGGAGAGTTGAGTTAAAGGGATAATAACTGAGACATCTGGAAGAGGCATGTGACGTGGAACTAGAACAATCTACCCCGGTGGAGGAAATAAAGGGTTCTGTTCGAAATTTCAACCACTTGATGAAGGCTGGAGCGCTCAACGGCCTAAACGTTCTAAAAATTGCAATGAAGATGTGGATAAGACTCCGATAAATGTAAATAATGCAAGTAATCATGACACCTCATCTCAGAGATATAGATAAATAAGAATGAAAATAACAAATTTTGAATTGGCTACAAAAATTCTAAAATAGACATTTCTGGGTTATTTGTTTTATCTTGCTGTAAGAAATTCTGTAGGGCGAATTTTCTGGTCGAAGGAATCGATTTATTGCCATAATGACCAGCTGCGATTCAAGACAAATTTACGCATGCGCAAACAGGTAATTCAGCAAGTGATCAAATAAATATGAAAATATCGAAAGATTTTTATTTTCTTTACGTCTGTGGTTAAACTCGCAAGCACTAATAGTTCGCTACAATATTTTATGGTCAGTTAGGCTGTCCTTAGCCTGTGAGTATTATCTGCGGCAGGCACTAAGTAAATTCTCAGTAGGAAGGAAGGAAGGAAGGAAAGAATAGTGAAGGGAAGGAGGGAAGGAAAGGATGGAGGAAAGAAGGAAAGAAGAGTGAGGGAAGGAGGGAGGGAAGGGATGAAGGAAAGAAGGAAAGACGAGTGAAAGGAAGGAGAAAGAAAGGAGGGATAGAGGAACGAAGGAAAATAGAGTGAAAAAAAGGAGGAAAGGAAAGGGGAAGGGAGGAAGGAGGGGTGGAGTAAGGACGGAAAGAAAAGTGAAAGGGAGAAGGGAAGGAAGGGATGAAGGAAAGAAAGAAGAGTGAAAGGAGGAGTGAAAGGAAGAAGAAAAGAAGGAGGGATGGAGGAAGGAAGGAAAGTAGAGTGAAGGAAATGAGGGAAGGAAGGGATGAAGGAAAGAAAGAAAGAAGAGTGAAAGGAAGGAGGAAGGAAGGATGGATAGAGGAAGGAAGGAAAGCAGAGTGAACGGAAGGAAGAAGTGAAGGAAGGAAGGAAGAAGTGAAGGAAGGAAGGAAGGAAGGAGGGATGGAGGAAGGATGAAAAGAAGAGTGACGGGAAGGAGGGAAGGAAGAAATGAAGGAAAGAAGAGTGAAAGGAAGAGTGAAGAATGAGTAAAGGAAGGAAGCAGGGATGGAGGAAAGAGGGAAAGAAGATTGAAAGGAAGGAATGAATTAATGGATGGAGGAAAGAAGAATCAAAGAAAGAGGAAAGGAAGGAAGGAAAGAAAGGTGGAAGGAATGAAGTAAGGAAGGAAATGAGGAAAGAAGAAAGTCAGACAGGAAAGAAGTGATGAAAGAAGAAAGGAAGGAAGGAAATTGAGGATGAAAGGAAGGATGAAAGTCAGTGAGGAAGGAAGGGAGGCAGGAAATGCGGAAAGAAGAAAGTGAAGAAGGGTGGTATGAAGGAAGGAAAGCATGGAAGGATGAAGAGTGGTAGAAAATATGTAAAGAAGTGAGGAAGGAAATAAGGAAGGAAGGAAATAAGGAAGGAAATAAGAAAAGAAGGAAGGAAATGAGGAAGAAAGGAGGGAAGGAAGGAAGGAAGGAAGAACGGATGAAATTGTGGAAGCAATGAAGTAAGAAAGAAAGAAAGAAAGAAAGAAAGAAAGAAATTAAGATGGAAGGAAGGGTTGGAGGAAGGGTTGGAGAAGGAAGAGAAGAATGCAGGAAGAAAGTATTGAAGGAAAGATGAAGGGGGAGGAAGGAAGAGAGGAAAACGCGGAAAGAATGGAAGGAAGGAAGGAAGGAAGAAAAAAGTGAGGATGCAAGGAAGTGAGAATGAAAGAATGGAAGAAAGACGGGGTGGAAAGAAACGCGAAAAGAAGGAAGAGAAGTAGTGAGGAAAGAAGGAAATGAGGAAGTGAGGTCGAAAGGAAGAGAGAAAATGACGAAGGGGGAAAAGAAGGAAGGGATGAAATGAAGAAAGGAAGGATGTGAGGAAAGGAGGTAGGGGAGACGGAAGTAAGGAAGTGATGAAGGAAGGGAGGAATGAAGGAAGGAAGTGAGGAAAGGAGGAAGGGGATGGAATAAGGAAGTGATGAAGGAAGGGAGTAAAGAAGGAAGGAAAGAAGTGAGGAAAGGAGGAAGGGGAGATGGAAGGAAAGAAGTGATGTAGGAAGGGAGGAACGAAGGAAGGAAATGAGGATAGGAGGAAGGGGAGATGGAAGGAAGGAAGGAAGTAGGGAAAGTAGGAAGGGGGATGGAAGGAAGGTAGTGATGAAAGAAGGGAGGAAAGAAGGAACGGAGGAAGTGAGGAAAGGAGGAAGTGGGGACGGAAGTAAGGAAGTGATGAAGGAAGGGAGGAAGTGAGAAAAGGAGGAACGGGAGATGGAAGGAAGGAAGTGATGTAGAAAGGGAGGAACGAAGGAAGGAAAGAAGTGAAAAAAGGAGGAATGGGGATGGAAGGAAGCAAGTGATCAAGGAAGGGCGGTAAGAAGGAAGGAAATGAGGATAGGAGGAAGGGGAGACGGAAGGAAGGAAGGAAGTGGGGAAAGGAGGAAGGCGAGACGGAAGGAAGGAAGTGAGGAAAGGAGGAAGGGGAGACGGAAGGAAGGAAGTGATTTAGGAAGGGAGGAAAGAAGGAAGGAAGGAAGTGAGCAAAGGAGGAAGGGGGATGGAAGAAGGAAGTTATGAAGGAAGGGAGGAAATAATGAAGTGTATCTGTAAAAAGAATATGTTTCTTCTGAAAAGAATGAAAAAAAAAGAAGGAAAATTGAAACGGAGATAAGAAACGGTGGAAGGAAATCCCGAGAAAGATTTGGAGAAAGGCAAGAACAAAGCCAAGGAAAAAAGAAAGCGAATGAAGAAAACAAAGGACATTTGACACGAAGGCTGAGTGAAAGGAAGAGAGGGATATGTGAAAAGAAAGCAATAAAGGAAGAAAGAAAAGCATTGAGGATGTAAGGAATAAACAGAAGGAAATAGAAATGGGGGTGAAAGAAATAAAAGAGGGTGCAGGTGAGAAAGAGAGAAATTAAAAAGAATAAATGAAAGAAAATGTGTTCAAGTGAGAGAGTGTATCAGGAAGGAACGAACAAAAAAGTTAAAAAGGTGAATAAAATCGAATGAAGCAAAGGAGAATGTAAGGAAAAAGAAGAAGCAATTAAGAATAGACGAATAGAAGAAAGAAAGTACAAAAACGCGAAGAACGGAAGAGAAGTTGGAAGTAAGGATTCCGTGTGAAAGAAAATGGGGAGAACTAAATAAATAAAGAAAGAAAGAAAGAAAGAGAAAGTAAGGAACGATGAAAAAAAAAAAGAAAGTAAAAATGAAGTAAGGAAGGAAAAGAAAAAAACTGTAAATATTGAATGAACGAAAGAAAGAACTGAAGCCTGGAATGACCATAGATAGATAGATAGATAGATTATGAACATGCCGAGATAAATAGATAGATAGATAGATCGAGAGAGAGAGACAGACAGACAGACAGACAGAGACGAGGAAAAGGAAAGAAAGAAAGAAAGTAAGGAACGACGAAGGAAAATAATCATAAAGTAAGGATGAAAGAGAAAAAATGTAAAAATTCAATGAACAAAAGAAAGAACTGAGGTCTGGAAGGACCAGAGAGAGAGAGAGAGAGAGAGAGAGAGAGAGGGTGATTGGTGGAGAAACGATGAACGAAAAGTAAAAATGAGGCCAGGAAGAAAAAAAAATAACTGTAAAAATTGAATGAAAGAAAGAGAGAAGAGAGAGGGGGTGAGAGAGAAAATAAAAAGGATAAAAATTAATGTAGAAATCAATAATGAAAAGAAAAAGGAAAGAAAGAAACCGGGAAAGAGTGTAGCTAAGAATTAAAGATTTAAATTAAAGTAGAAATAAAAGAAGGAAGACAAATCGAGATGAAAAGAGAAAAGAAGAAGAAAAAAAGAAAAAAAAAGAAAGAGAGAAAAGAAATTTAAAAACGGGCTGCGTAAAAAACACGACCGGAGTTATTGCATATTGCTTATTTAACAATCCCAAAAACTCGACCAACCACATCTTGACGCTAATCTGTTTCCCGTGACCCAGACATTCTGGCCTCATGCTGATAGTTTCCGTGCCAGCAGATAACAGGATATGATGACCAACAGTCAGCTTCCTACAGAAAAGCAACTGCGCAGCCAGTCAACAAGTCATTCCGATCGGCAAAAATGGCGGATGGACATCTTTGCCCTCTATCAAACCAGCGATGGCTATTCATTTTTATCCCTCCGTATCTTATATATCTAATAACTACTTTTAATTAATTAATTAATTAATGCTACTGTCGATTAAAATGTGCGAGATAAAAGCAAATGATGTTTCTTCATCTCTGACTAAATATTTTTGGTCAATAAATCACACGAAAAGATGTTTTGTATCATTTTGTAATTTCCTTGAGTTTAGAGTTTTACAAAACTCTAGAATTCGTTGTTTTTTTTTTGTTTTTTTTTAATTTCTCGACAAATAATCACATGTGAAAGATTATTACATATCAATTACGTGGTCACCGCTCCCATCCATCTCAAAATTTTGTTTCATAGTGACATTCAATACAAAATATTGCAATAGCTTCCCGCTTCCTTTTGCAACGGGGATATTGAGGTTACTTTGTCCCTCTTTTCAGAGGTTATTTTGATTTTGAAGTTACGTAAAAAGGCAGGTTCTACGAAGCAGCAGGTGGTTTGAATTCAAAGTTTCCTTCTCCTTGACTGGTTGCTACCCAAGACTATAGTATTGGGCTCGTCTATTAGCCCAGTCTTACCTTCTTCGAGTAATGCACTATTCCAACTTTCATTCGTAAATCTAGCCCTCTGATTGGTTCATTTCTACCAATCAGGTCGCCCGCACGTGCACTTCGAAGTTTTGGCGCAAAATCGCTCTGGATCCACCCACGTGATTATGACCTCTTAAAAAGAACCGAAATCACGTGTGACCATGCATAGGCAGACGCAGACGCAGAGGCAGACGCAGACGCAGACGCAGACGCAGACCTGGGCAGATCAGCAGCAGACCATTTTTCGACCGCTTACTGTGACGACTACTAATTACCGTTTCGCTAATCGAGACGACAAATCTTTCCCGTTAAATATCTTCTACGAACTTCTTCGTCACTCAAGAATCTCAAACTATACATTCTCTTTGATCATCTACGATAAAGAAGTCAGTCGAACGAGCACAGAGATATGCTAATATAATCCACGTCGCTTGCAACTGCAATCTTGCCGCAGAAAGTAACGCGCAAACTAACGCGCAAACCAAATCATTACTGACTCACTCGCAAGCCCAAACCGAAAAACACTCTGTGAACACCGAAACTTCTATCCGAACAACTTTACTTATCTAAAGTGAATTAACACTCACTACGTTTCTAAGTAAATAACATCATCGAACGAACTCAACATTTGCAGTCAAAGGTAGACTACTTCGTAATGAATCGTTTCTAAAAACATAATACCGACATTCTAAATACTAATTACAATTTCCTAAAAAGACTGTAACACAGATACACAAGACATAAAAAAGGTCATACAAAAACTACAAATATCACGAGCCCACCAACACAATAACATCTTCAAACATATTCTGTACATATTATCTTATTTGTATATAAATGCATTTATCGATTTTGAATTGTTTACATTGAAATTGTTTGTTTGTGGATGTAGAAAAGTTCACGCAAACTAACATAAGAATTCCTTCTGATTCAACTCAATGCTACAGCAAATTCCTTAGTTTATTCTGCACATCCCCAACAATAGGACCCAGTAACACCTGCTATTTTACCCATACCTAGTGGGGAGAAGAGATGGATTCATACCTTTCCCAAGGCTATTAGCACGTAACTGTATGTAATGAACTCGGCTGGAATTCTAACTCCACTATTTTTGACATTCCACCCTTTTTCAAATAAAAGGTTAAAAATGAAACCTCCATCTGTAGAGGAAACAGAGATAAACAGCTACTGGACTTCGCACATGTATTTTACTGAAAAATTATTTTAAGAGAAATATTTATAAATTTCACCAGACAGTAGTACTGGCTGCTTCATCAATGAATGCCAAATATTTCCTTATAAGGAAACAGTTAATATTAACACAACGATTATCATTGAGAACACCCAGCTCTTGAAAATGACTGAGACACTTGAAAGTATTTCTACGAAAACAGAACAAATCATGAATATCGGACAGTTTAACCACAATTCTGATCCCGATGTAAAATATATTCGAAAATAAAAAATAAATAAACTGACTCGTCGTTTAACAAATCATTTGCCCACTATTTACATTATTCGGACTATTGTACTCAGCTTTTTCGCCATATTTATTACAATGTTTCGGCCGTTGTACGCTCCGACCTTCTTCAGTTGGTTGGTATGTCGAACTGAACCCTTTATTTCGCTCACTGGGGTAGACTGTTCTAGTTCCACGTGCCATGTTTCAATGGATGTTAGTTATCAGTTATCACCTGTTAATTCCCCTCTCCGCGTTCTCCACTGCCATAAATGGGTATTAAACTCACACGCGTTGGGTCCTGTCACCGGTTATAACAAACGCCTTTATTCACTGTGCCATGAGTCCTTGAGAACAACCACCTGAAGAAGGCCGGAGCGTACAATGGTTGAAACGTTGTAATAAATATGGCGACAAAGATGAGGACAATAATCCGAATAATGTAAATAGTGTATATAATGCCTCATCTCAGAAATATAGGCAGAAAACTTTTGCCTTTAATTAAATTCTTCAAAGAACAAAACGGGTCAGTATAAAAGGTTTTCTTCTTGTTTTTTCTCATATATATATGTGTGTGTGTGTGTGTGTGTGAAAAGTATGTGTATATAAATATAAATAAATATATATATATATGTATAATTATTTATATATTATATGCGCGGTACTCATTAGAAAGCGCTCAATATCAGAGATAGAGGTAAGATATTTTGTCTGACGACCGCTAAAGCGTGAAACCCAGGGTCACAAGCTCACATCTATCCAACCACACACACACACACACACACACACACACACACACACACATATATATATATATATATATATATATATATATATATATATATATGTACTGGACTGGAGCGGTCGATCCCAGCATACCTCGCCTGAAAACCGTACCACGGGTTGACCCAAGCCTTGTGAGTTAAATTGGGTTGACGGAACCCTTTGGTGCTATCGATAGCTGTCATCGTGGCCGAAGTCACAGGTCATCGTAGTTGATCTCGCTAGATAACATGCTCTTTACCAGAAACTGTAACTAAGGTCTGCACAGCACAGTTGCAGTATAAACCACAGATGGGCTCCGTGGGTGTTGAATAAACACAAAAATGCGTCTGAGCAAGCGTCTGTACTAGAGATTGGCTAGCTGCCCTAGCAGACGAGTATCCTCGTATACGAGTGGCCAGCTACACACACACATATTCAAGTCGAATATATATATATATATATATATATATATATATATATATATATATATATATATATATATATATATATTCAAGTTCTCTGAAGATCCTGTGAGCGTGAAATTCGGGTTCATAAGAATTAATATCTCAAACGTTTTTGCTCTTTTTAGGTATTCTAGGCATTGAGCTAGTTGGCTCTACCAACGATCTGGTTTTTCTTTAATACATTATTATTATATATCTTTCTCTTTACTTCTCTCTCCCTCTTCTTTCTTTTTCCGTTTCTTTTCTCCCTTCTCCTCTCCCATTTCAATATATCACTTCCGTTAAGCTAACCGTCTACAGAGGTCAAGGTTTGGTCACTCCGCCTCCCCCAGTACTAAGTATGATTGAGAGAAATGTTAAATTAAACCCTCCCTAAACTCTACCATGTCTCTCTAACTACTCCTTTATTACACTCTCTGTTAAATTACAAAAGCTTAAACTAGCCATCAATTTTCATTTCCTTTTTCGTTTCATTTTTTGGAAGTGCCATCTGATGATCCGGCGTCCATAAAAGGGCTCTGGTGAAATTAATTATTATAATGGTACCTTAAAGTGGTCTGTTTTTCTTTAAAATATTAGCTCTGGATTTACATTGAGCTCTCAGGATTTCATCCTCCTTGGGAATACCCATGAC
>OZ010579.1:10394422-10636922 GCA_963932145.1 Acanthosepion lycidas
CTGGTTTATCAAGAGATAGATCGTTAATAACAACAAATAAAATGTTCATTTATTTGTCCTTAATTGGTGATTATTTCTCCTCGTTAGGTAACTTGATAGTAAAAGGGCATTTATTTGTAGGCATCAAATATGATTTCTGTAATAAATTAATTTATTTTGAAGAATCACATGACTTCCGTAAATAAATTCGATTGGAATCTTCGAGGGAAAGATTTCCCGAATCCAATTGGAGAAGAAATTGTTCGCATGTCCGGTCATTTTAAACTTCCATCGACAGAATGAATATTTCTCTCAAATGTTGACCTTGTCATTTCTGTTGCTGAAGATACTTTATTAGAGTCATATAGTGTTTTTCCCAAGCGTAGCTTAGATGTGGCACAAGGCCGAAAGTATGGGACACCCAGTGAGGATCGAACTTACTACTCAGTCGTAAGTGTTCTAGTAAGACAAGCTTGCTAACCATTATACCGCCGCGAGGTGCCCCATATTAGAGTCATATAGCATACAGTGCCTGATATTGCTCTGATCTAAACTCATTCTGAAAGGGTAAAATGGAAATAAAATTTACCCACTCTGATATTAAACAATTTACAAAGAAAAAACAAATAACAGAAAGTAAAAATGGTTAGTTAAAACGGAAATTCAAAGCGATTCTATCAAAAATTTCATAGGAATTTCTTTGTAACTTAATATAATTTTGAATTACATATATTACTTGGTATTTCAGTAACTATTTTTTTATCAGATAAATTCGTTTATTTTTCGTTTGTTTTAATTTCATTATTCATCAACAATTTTAACAAATCTGTCACTAATATATTTTGCTTCATTGTTCACGACGTTTTTCCAACGTTCCACTAGCTTAACAATGTCTTGAGAGTAGAAATCGAGTTTTGACTTAAAGAATCTACGGCGTTGTTAAATGAAAAGGCTCGTAGACTTTTGAAAAATGACAGAAAAAAGATATTAATTGGAAGGCAATAATTCAGGAGTATACAGTGATGTGGTAGAACTTTCCAACCCAGTTCTATGAATCGCATTTTTGGTCAAATTAGCGATGTAGAAGCGAACATTGTCATGTTGAAGAAGCACATGGTGTCGCCGACCGAATTGCCTAATTGAGCTAGTGTGTTTACAGAGCGTAAAGCATTGTAATGATCGTGCGTTTGTTTCCAAGCATTTCGTAACAAATTAGATCTAATCCCACCAATCGCAGATCAGTATCTTACGTGGATTCAGCTCTGGCTTGCTTGTCGGACATCAGCTATTCTTTCCTCTGATTTATATTGACATAAAGGCACTATTTTTCATTGCCGTTGACGATGCACTAAATATGTTTGTGTTCAATAATATTTCCTGGTTTCGAGCGAACAAACTGATAAAGGTACGGATATACTGGACTTTATCTCTTTCGTTTAATGTGTGTGGCACCCATGGCCCCGACTTTTTGGATAATAACCAGCGAATGAAGGTGACAGGAGACGGTATTATGAGAGCATCTCATCTGCTGGATCATTACCCTAGTTGGTCGGTGCGGATACCCCGTATATAAACTCATTCAATCCGTTCTCACTGAGCTAAATAAGTCGTTTGAAACTCGCGGATAGTCTGTGAGGTCTGTGCTGTTTTTTCTGTAATAGCATCTTCTCCGTTCTTCTTCTTTGGGACGTAGCCGATCATGACTCTCCACAATTTCCTGTCCTTCGTAGTTCAATAAATTTCGTCTTTTTGTTATAATATTTCTCCCAAACCATGTCCTGTCATTCATTTTCTTATTCTCTCTATGTAGGTTATGAATTGTTTTCCTCCGTCCATCTTGCCTTCCACGTCTCCCGTGATTATATCATCACAAATATATCGAGCCTCTTTGGTAGCGCTGGAAGCTTGACGGAAATGTAAGAGAAGTGGATGTTGAAAAATACTCATTTTGGTCGACTTTGCAAGCCATCATTAAAGATCTGAAATCAGGTAAAATACAATTAAATTTAAAAATATATAAACAAATGCTGTAGTGGAAAAACAGATCTACAAAAAACATGAAACAAGACGGAAAAATATTGGAAAGAAAGAACAAATGTATCTCTAAACCAATAGCTCATCAATTATTTATTAGGTTGGTGCAAAAATAATGTCGTTTTCTCACATATGTTACTATGTGAGAAAACGACATTATTTTTGCACCAACCTAATAACGCATTAGCATGTAAAAAAAGACATGGCACTTGTTTTTAAATACAGGGTGTCCCAAAAAATGCATACACATTTTAAATACTTATAAAGTCAGTGCTTATTAAAATACATTTCCTTTTCAAAATTTATTAGAATCTACAAACATCTCTAAAAATTTCGTTTGGCATTTTTGTGTAATCTCGTTCAGTAGCCGCTCTTAATTCAGCGACTGTTACAGGTTTCATAACGTAGTATTTGTCTTTTAAATATCCCCATAAAAAATGTCTAGTGGTATGAGGTCTGGTGAATATATTCTACGAAACCATTTTGTCCAATCCATCAAGGTAGGATCTAGCATCTTGTTGAAAATAAAAGCTCTCATCTCCAAAGTCCTCTGTAACACTTGGCACGACAGGTAAACGGGAGCAGTCATAGTAGCGTCAAAAATGAATGGACTGATTAATTCTCTTGATGATAAAACACACCACACTGTGACTCTTGGCAAATTAACATGATGTTTCATCATAACATGCGGATTCTCAAGTCCCCAGTCGATGCAATTGTGGCGGTTAATTGAACCATTTAATTTGAATGTGGCCTCATCATTCCAAACAATCTTTGTTGAAAAATGTGCATCTTCTACACATCATACCAAGTACCACTTGCAATATTTCCTTTTTGGGTCTGGATTAATAGCATAGAGTAATCTTGGAATGTAACTTTTCCATTGAGGGCGCTTCAAAATGAGTTGAAAAGACGATTTTGAAATTCCTACCATCACGATTTTCCTGCACTCTGCTAATACATTTCCAGTTCTTTTTATTGCTTTGTGGTGCTTGTCTCGATGCCTGTGGTCTTCTGGAACGTTTCTTGCGGGCATTCTGAACAGTTCCTTCGGCTTCAAACTTATCTCTAATTCGAGCGATGGTAAGTAGCGTTGGGAAATCAGTTTTAAACTTCCTTCTAAAACTCCTGCATTTTCACACTTCCTACATCACTTTAGAATGAATTCCTTTTGTTCAAAGCTTAGTTTGACTGCTATCATTAATCCTAATGGGCCTAGCCTGAAAATAAATAATAAAAAAAACCCACATCAATTCAGCTATCAGCTCTTACAATGTGGTTTCTTTTGTTTGTTTTGTTTTGTTTTACGGCGTATCAGCCTCAATGGGTTATTTAGTGCCGACAAGATTTTTTTTTGCTGGTAATATTTTTTTCCTACAAAATGTATTGGTGGTAATAATTTTTTCTAAAACTGTACTGCTGTTATTAAAACCTATTTACACACTTGCAGAGGGTTTTCAACGCAGTTTGGGGTTAAATATATTCCCATAGCTGGATCAGGATGGACCGGGGAAAACCAGCAAATAACAGGCGGTTCCACGCTCCTAAAAAACTTCTGATCAGAGGCCTTGATTCGGATGTAATTTATCGTCTTACCCAGGACCCGGATGTAGTTTATAATATTACCCAGGACGGTATACATATATTACTATAAAGCGCGCGCGCGCACGCACACACAAACACACACACACACACACACACACACACATATATATATATATATATATATATATATATATATATATATATATATATATATATATACATGAAAAATTTCTCAGAGTTAACCTTTAGAAAATGACAATATTTATAAATGCAAAAAACAATAGGAAAACTATAATATTAGCCGACGCGGTTCGTCCAATGTGGACTTTTTCAAGGCAAAAACGAAATCAATTTATTAAAGCAAACTAACTAATAATAACGTAATGGCCGGACTCTCGAGAATTTTCCAAAAATGTATTGTTGGTAATATTTTTCAAAACTGTATTGATGGTAATATTTTTCAAAACTGTATTGTTGGTAATATTTTTCAAAACTGTATTGATGGTAATATTTTTTCCTAAGAAAGTATTGCTACTATTAAAACCTGTTTTATACTTTCATAGTATTTTGGCCTCTTTTAGTGGGTTAACTATTTTCCCATAGCTGAGACACTAACAGGTGCTACCACCCCCATCACAGGTCAGAGTGAACTTGGGAACACCAGCAATTAAGAGGTGTTTCCACGCTCCTCAAAACCTCCTGATCAAAGGCCTTTCTATTAGACCCAGGTCGCTCTTAAAGTGTGTATATATTTTTTGGAGGACACCCTGTATAGAATTGTGCATGCTCTAAGATGTTAATCTCTGCGCTTGTTTACAAAATCCATTTTCTGATCATGTTCAAATTTCATCTTATCTCATTTATAACGACAGTGAATTCTTAACGTAAACGGTCTGGAGAGACGATACGAGTGGGTGACATTTATGTAATGTCACGGTAAACGATGGTTTGAATATAATGGCTTTGTTCAATCTGTTGATCGCCAGATTAGTTATCATCTTCTAGGTCTATTTGGTATCGTTACAATATGGACTCCGGGTTGCCTCCGTGTGTGTTGAAGAAATATAAATGTCCCTGGGCAAGTGCTTCTCGAAAATGTGGAGCCCGTCATTCACTGCAGAAATATTACGGTGAAAAGATTAAAAGTGACGAATAATGTCAGACGCAGTATATTTCTAATGAACGACTGAAACCAAATACAGTGTGCAAGCTTCTTACGTCGAATTCGAAAAGAATCAAGTTGTTAATTTTCCCATGTCTCGCAAGTTATTAAATATATATCACGAAATCCTTTCACTGGAAAAATTAGGAATAATATTTTAACAATTCTTTGTTTCATCGAGAAAATTCTTTTGCGTCTGAAGCTTGTCCAAAATTTTCGTTTGATTTGTTTTTTACAGCATATTTTTCCTTGAAAAATGTATTGCTGAAATATTTTTTTTTTTCAAAAATATATTGCTGGTAATACTTTTTTTTCCCAAGAATGTACTACTAGTAAATTTTTTTTCCAAAAACGTATTGCTGGTATTATAACATATTTCATAGTGTTTTTACACTTTTGGGGGAGGAAGGCGGCGGGGGTAACTATTTCCCCATACCTGGGACCCTTTTTGGTGCCACCACCCCGAATCAGGGTGGACCTGGGAACACCAGAAATTAGGAGGTAGTTCCACGCTCCTCAAAACATCCTGATCAAAAGCCTTGCTGTCGGATTTAGTTTATCATCTAACCTAGGACGCGGACGGGGTTTATCGACGACCAAAGTTTTGTGTAGCATCTCTTATGCAAAAAAAAAAAAAAAAAAAAAAGAAGCAATAACCATGGATATTGCGATTCCAAATTACTTTTAATCAATCTCCGATCGCTTAGTTTTATTTTCTGCTATTTCGTTATTTTATATCTTTTCCTCATTTTTCTCCGGGGTTTAATTGTAGAAGATAATGGTTCCTTTTTGTGTTGTTTCACTTTCCCTATATTTTTATACCTTTTCATAAAATTTTCAAAGCAGCCGCCCGCCTTTCCGAAGCTTCATTCTCCGTGCGGCTGTTTGTTTGAATGTATGAATTGGTTAGAATTTAACGAAGGGGGTCGAAATGAAAAGTGTTCTAGCATAAAATTAATAAACTCGCCGTCATTAATTCATATCCGTTTCCAGAATTGAACGGCGCCAAAAAACAATCGTGATAAAGAGAAAATTCCCGCCTTCGATTTTAACGTCTGCAAATATTTTCGGATAGGAAATGTATTTCTGCTTGAGTGACAATTTTATTCATTCCCGATTTATTTCAGCATCGGAAATTGACGAAATAACGCACTTGATTTTGTCTGGCACAAGGCCTGATAATGTTGTGATAAACTTCTGCGTTTACCAGCCTATCAGCCCTTAAAATTGAAAAGTTTGATTTTTTTATGGAGCTCAAATACACAATAATGTATATTCTTCGTCCTTTTTTTAAAAATAATAACTAAAATACTAAAGAACATTGGATTATTTACCTAACGAGTTCTTTCCTATTTTCTATATATTTTCACACACACACACACACACATATATATATATATATATATATATATATAAATATATATATATATAGACTGGCAGCCTGTTTCGCTGTATCACAGCTCATCATTGTGTGTGTAGCTAGACATCCGATTGCTTCCAGCCGGGATCGAAACTCGACCGATGTGGCATCAGTCAGACTCTACCCTTATGCTATCGGCGCACGGCAGAGAAAGGGAATGTTTTAATGTTTTATATACGTGATGTCATAAACGCCAGACCAGCAATCAGAGCGCAAAATTCTGGCGAAGTGGGAGCTTTTTCCTTAACAATTGAATACGAAGAAAATGTAGGTGAATCGATTAAGTGTTACGCCACATGCCGAATCCTAACCGTGAAAATCTGAATTGGTTGATGAAGGGAATGTAATTCACCTGAATTCATGCCATGAAAATAGAAATTTAGTAGCAAGAGTCTAGCATTGCTTAGCCTATAGAAAAGGGAGTGTAGATTAAAAAAATAATTCGTCATCCACAAGGCTGGCTAAACGCTTTTGAACTCTGTCGCTGCTGGAGAATGGAAATCGAGCAGAACCAACCCAGCCCAGCCCAGAAAAGCCTAGCCCAGCCCAACCCAGCCTATATATGGCATCATACTCCATGTTTGATCTGATATGGATTTTGTAAAGTGACAAACCTTGCTTAAATCATTCAATGTTAATAACTAATGTTCTCATCATTCTTGCTATTATCACAACGTTTCGGCCGTTTTACACTCCTGTCTTCTTCAGGTGTCTTTCGAGCTAGAGAAGAATACTGGAAAATTAGACGTCTAACGGAATCAGCAAATATGCAATAGCCTTAGCATATAAATATCACACGGAAGCCGCTAATAAAAAAAGAAATAGAAAAAACAGCTAAGAGAACCAAACTTAACAGGAACGTCATCAGCAGTAAAAAAACAGAAGCGGTAGACAAAGGAGATTAAGCATAGCAGCAGGACGGTAGCAAAGGTATATTATAAGAAACATTAAGGGTTAAGGATCACTGTTCTAGATTCAGGATTGTCCCACAGGACAACAGTCTAGAAGATTAAAGCGATGGTTCGTGAATTTGGTGACAAGTAATTGTGGATTCAGTCCTTGGCTGGATAATACGGACCCAGAGAACGGAAACAAGGCTAACAATAAATGAGCAATACTCAACAGAGAACAAGACTAGATATAGTCAACGGATTGATAACAATCTAACGACGGATATTTAAAAAAAGGGGTTTAGAAACCTGAAACGTTAGGATAAAACAACATAGATGAATAAATTAGACCTAATGTAAACAATGTGAGCTATGATAACTCTTCATCCTATAAATTCAGACAGACGGTTCTTCTAAGATGAACTAACTCAGGGTAGAATTGGTGGAATAAATAGACCATGAATGTTGCAATGTCTAGTAAAATGATACACTTCAGCGAATGGTTCACTTGAACCGAATGGTTCACTTCATCAAATGGTTCAGTTCAACAAATGGTTCACTTCCGCGAATGGTTCACTTGAACCGAATGGTTCGCTTCATCAAATGGTTAACTTCAACGAATCATTCCCTTGAACCGAATGGTTCACTTCCTCAAATGGTTCACTTTCACGAATGGTTCACTTCAACGAATGGTTCGCTTCAACGAATGGTTCACTTCATCGAATGGTTCACTTCATCAAATGGTTCACTTCAACGAATTGTTCACTTGAACCGAATGGTTCACTTCATCAAATGGTTCACTTCAACGAATAGTTCACTTCAACGAATGGTTCGCTTCATCGAATGGTTCACTTCATCGAATGGTTCACTTCATCAAATGGTTCACTTCACTTCATCGAATGGTTCACTTCACTTCATCGAATGGTTCACTTCATCGAATGGTTCACTTCATCAATTGGTTCCCTTCAACGAATGGTTCACTTCATCAAATGGTTCACTTCAACGAATCGTTCACTTCAACGAAAAATCAAATGTTAGGAAATTGGAAGTAAATAACCTTTTCTACCTGAATAGTCCTTATTTAAAATAAGTATAATTTAAAATTTTTCTTGTTTATTTACGAGAATTATCAATAGATTCATTATTGATATTGTCGCGGAATACTATGTTTTGCTAAATATTCGCCATAATTATTTTGTGGAAATCAACAGTTTGGATATTAAATATTTATGGGCTTCTGGAACATTTATCCCGCTAACAATACTGGTGGATTCAATGTGAGTCCGGGCAAAAATAAAGACAACGCAACGGCGAATGTGAAACAAACAACAGCGCGCGTGTTATTACCAAAAAGGAATTACATATGCAGACAAGTGTAATGGAAGAATAAACATTAACATTGTTTATAGGAGGATGCTTGTTGTGTGTAAGTGATAGACACGTGTGTATATGTGCGTGTGTAAGTAGATAGACATATGTATGTACGGGCATTTGTGAGACAGTTCAAAGGTCAACAGAGGACCAAGGCACAGAACGCGCCTAGTCGCCAGCGTTCTTTATCGACGTCAACTGCATCTGGAAGCAAAAGTTAAACAGAGTAAGAGATAGAGAGAGAGAGATAGAGAGAGAGAGAGAGTGAGAGAGAGAGATAGAGAGAGACAGAGAGGGAAAGAGACAGAGAGAAAGAATATTATTGCCTTTTTATAGACTTAAATAGTCCCATCCCCAACAAGCGTTTTGGCAAAGACAAGTGGTGTAGGCTACAAGGTCTTCATTCACGTAAGAAAATAGCTTGATACTTTGATTTTCATCTAAGAATTCTTAAACACGAGTAAAATATGGCGAACTCCAAACAGGTTTAAATGTGTGTCCTATCTAAAATACGTGATTAAATTGATTACATATTAAAAAAAAAATCTTCTATATTAATTCAAACTTTTCTTCTTATTTATTTTATATTTATAGTTTTATCGTTTTTATCTAAATATTATTTTCGTTAGCCGAAAAAACAAAACAAAACAAAACAAAAAAAACAATTACCTGACGTTTACCGATTTTAACACTGAATAATGCTTTGAAACAAAACAACAGACTTGTCAAGCATTCATTATCGTTTGGTTTGATTTGTTTTGTTTTACGGCATATCAATCTCAATGCTGGCAAGATTTTTATGTATTGCTAGTTTATATTTTTTTCAAAATTTATTGCTCGTAATATATCGTTTTTAAAAATTTATTGCTGGTAATATTTTTTTAAAATGTATTGCTGGTAATTTTTGTTTTCAAAAATGTACTGTTGGTAATATTATTTTTAAATATATTGCTGGTAATATTTTTTTTCAAAAATGTATTGCTGTAAATTTAAAAAAAAATATTGCTGATAAAATTTTTTCCAAAAAAGTATTGCTGGTATTAAAACCTATTTTTATATTTTCACAGTGTTTTGATCCCTCTTGGGAGGAAGGTTAACTATTTGCCATTAGCTGGGATCCTGACAGGTGATACTACCCCGGGTCAGGGTAGACCCTTGAACACCAGCAATTAAGAGATGATTCCACGATCCTCAAAACCTTCTGATCAGAGGCCTTGCTGATGGGTGTAGTTTAACGTCTTACCCAGGACGCGGATGTAGTTTAACGTCTTACCCAGGACGCGGATGTAGTTTAACGTCTTACCCAGAACGCGGATGTAGTTTAACGCCTTACCCAGAACGCGAATGTAGTTTAACGCCTTACCCAGGACGCGGATGTAGTTTAAAGTTTTACGCAGGACGCGGATGTAGTTTAAAGTTTTACTCAGGACGGTTCATTATCGTAAATAAGCAACAATCAAATTACAATTTTTAATTTAACAAAGGCACCATTGACATATTATAACTATCTCCTTTTTAGTTTTTTTGTTGGGAAATAAACGATTCAGTGAAGATTAAATTTAATGTTTTCGCTGAATCCAGTTTTCGATCAAATGGCATTTGCTGTTATGAACTGAAGCCAGGCCGGGTAACATTTTAGCCGGCCAAAACGTTGTAATGATAAACAACAAAGAAAAAAATGATAGAGTAATGTGAAGAAGATTTTGTTGTAGCGTCCGAGTAGAAGCTAGCAAAAATATATAAGAGCGTTTTAAATGACCAAGTTAGAGCAGTCGATGTGTCTTTAGAGAATATTGGATCATTCCAGAGCTTTCTGTTGAGATGTATAACCTTAGAGAAGAAGAAAATTGAACACTGAAGAAAAAGATCAAACAATAAAGAAAGGAAAATGGAACATCCACTGACGTATCGATTCGATTTTGAAAGACAAATAAATGTGTAAAATTCAAGTGCGATTACCGGTTTCGCCCTGAGAACTACGATTTTCCCCAAACAGGTGATTAACATTAATGTCTGGCTCGTCAAAGAATTTCTGGCGTCCTGCAAAGGAGTCGGAAAGAGAAGAGTTCTTTCCGCCAATATTCAAATTGCCTCTTGGGAAAATACACTTACTTCACTACAAATTGTCTTTTACTTTTCTCTAGCTTTCTTTTCTTTTGCTTTTTTCTTCTTTTTCTTGTTTACTTGCTTTTTTTTTTCTCCTTCCTTTTCTTTTCTCTTGCTTTTTTATTATTATTCTTGTCCTTCTTGTTTTTCTTCCTACTTTTCGTTTATTTTTCTTCATTTTTTCCTCTGGTTTCAATTGCTGTTCAGTCAATTCTCTCGCGTTTTCTATTTTTCTCTAAGATTTTTTTCTTTTCCTTTTCTTCTTCGTTTCTCTTGTTTCTTCCTTCTTTTTCTTTTTTTTATTCTTCTTTTTCTAATTACTATTATTATTATTATTTACTTTAACCTTTCCTTTTTTTCTCATTCTTTTTTTCTTTCTGTCTTGGTCATCATTTCTCTTTCTTTCTTTTTTCCTTTTCTCATTCATTTCTCTTGCATTTTTGCCTCCCGTTTTTTCTACTTCATATCCTTTGCTTTTCTTTTAAATTTCTTTTTTTGATTTCATTTTCTTCTTCTTGCTTGCTATCTTTCTTGTCCATCTTCATAAGAAAAAGAAAAAAAAAGAAAAAAGAGAAAATAAAGACGATGAACGAGAAAAGAGAGGGCGAAATCGAAATTGTCTTTTACTTCAATCATCCTTTTTTTCTCTTTCATTATTTTTTTTCCATTCCCCACATTTTTTCGCTTTCCATATTCTTCTTCTTTAATTTAAACAAGAACAAAAAAAAAAAAGATTTCCTTTCAGAAACTTTATTTTCTTTCGAACTGTTTATTTTGTAAGCATTTGAAAACTTTACAATTCTATTGTTATTGTATTTGATTTGATAGCAATTCGCCTTTTGTCTGCTTTTATCATTCCTGACGGTGAATTTTCAACTTTTTGATTCATTCGAAACAAAGACAATCAAAAACATACCACCTCACCAACCTCTACGCCCATAAGGCCTCTCTCTCTCTCTCATCCTCGACACAAGCTCTCACGTAAATCTCTTTCTCTGTCTCCAGCTCTCTGACACACAAAAACGAATACTCCATCACTGTTTTATATAAAAATCAAGCACACTCAATTTCCTTGTAAACCTATGCAAAAACAAAAAATAAACACGATAGAAAAAAAAACAACATTTACACAAGCACCTTGGCTCATAATAGACGCAGATTCCAATTAAATAACCTAGAATAAAGAAAAGATACTTATATTATAGATAAAGTGGTATAAAATAACTCATGTCTTCATCCGCGAGTAAGATTCAACCAAATGTTAAAAACGAGTTTCTTGATCTTTGGTAACATAAACAGTTTTCTCTTAATCCATTTACTAAAATAATTAACAATTAACCATTCGGTTATAAAAACCCCTCTTATCTATGTATGTATGTATGTAGGTATGTTCATATGTATATATGTAGGTATGTACGTATTGATGGGAGAATGTGAGCGTGACCGAGTAATTAGAATAAAACGTCCTCCTCCTATCTATCTATCTATCTATCTAATTCTGTTCTGTTCATATCTGTCTATGTTCATATGTATGCATGTGTGTATGTCCGTGTGTACGTATGGATGGATGAATGTGAACATGACCGAGTTCATTTTCCAACTATGTTTTGAATCTCATCCGTGTCTTGATCTTGACCAAGAGTTTGGACGTTTTTTGATAATCTCAGCCAGTGGATGCGATCTCAGCGCGCGGCACATTTAGAAAGAAACTTAAAACCATACCACTGGTTGATACAAACCTTGTGAGTGAAATTAAGCAGAGACCGAAATATTCAGGAACAGTCGATGGTTATGACAGCACGAAGTCACAAGTCATCGTGACCGATGGTTTCAGCGTAGAGGTCATGTTCAAAGTGCGGATCATCCTATTTGATGAGTTCTCACATAGAAACTGTAACTGTGTTTGTTCAGTATAGTTGCAATATAAACCACCTGTAAGCTATGTGGCTGTTGATCAAATACAAATGAACCGGAACACAGATAGATAGATAGATAGATAGATAGATAGATAGATAGATAGATAGATAGATAGGGACATATTGAGATAAATAGATAAAAGAAAGAGACAGGTATAAAAATAGATAGATAGGAACAGACTGAAAATGGCAGACAGAGAGATAGATAGATTATGAACAGATTGAGATAAACAGATAAAAGAAAAAAGACAGGTATGAAGATAGATAGATAGATAGATAGATAGATACGAACAGACTGAAAATGTAAATATGAAGATATATATATATATATATATATATATATATATATATATATAGATAGATAGATAGATAGATAGATAGATAGATAGATAGATAGATAGATAGATAGATGTGAACAGGCGGGGATAGACAGATATGAACAGAATTAGATAGATATGAACAGATTGAGAGAAATAGATAAAAGAAAAAGACAGATAAGAAAATAGATACGAACAGACTTGAAAGTCAGATATGAACATAGATAGTGTTGTGGATTCCGAGATGAAATTCGGTCTCCAATGAATGACAAACGCAAGAAATAAAGATAAGAAATTAAATGTATTTACACAATAATACAAAGGGTAATTCTGTTAGTAAATCCAGGAACGTGGTTAGTCGTAAAAATTATATATATATATATATATATAGTCTCGAAGTAGGACTTCCTTAGAGTCTACGTGCTTGTAACTGTGACTTCTACAAGCGGTTACCTCACACTATTACTCTACCTCCAATCACAATCTCTCTCATTCTCTCTATATTCTAACTGACTCTGGGTATTTAACAGCAACAGTCCCAGTAACACTCTGGTCGAGTCCACTTATATGAAAAGGGGGAGGACACCTCCCTAGATCCCTTTTTGGGGGGAATTAGTATTTTTGTCTCTTATGGCTGATAATCAGTGGTTCGACAAATTTTCTCTTCCTGTTTGACCTTCTTATTTCTGTGTTTTCCTGCCATTTTCATTTATTATCTGACCTAAATATTTAATTTAATTTAGGAAAAAAATCACACTTTTCTCCTTTTACTTTGAACCCAAAGTCCTGAAGTCTTCTGAAAACTTCCTTTGTGTGTAATGTGTGCTCTTCAACATTGTCGCTCTTAATTAGAATATCATCCAGATAAGCGGTTGCGAAATTCTGGCCCGTGAGCATAGTGTCCATCTTTTCCTGAAAAATTGCAGGTGTAACTTTTACTCCGAATGGTAGTCTGTTGAATTTGTACAACCCTTTTTGCGTATTAATGCAAAGAATTTTCGCACTGTCTTCTTGTACTGGGATTTTTAGATAAGCCTCAGTAAGATCTATTTCTCAAAATATCTTACCGCCGTTGAGCTTTGTAAATATTTCTTCTGGGCTCGGTAGTGGGTAATGGTCTTTTATAGCCTTGTTGAGTCCCGTCGAAAAATCTGCGCATACGTTGATTTATCCTGACTTTTTTTTTTTTTTTTTTTTTTTTACGTAAACCACCGGCGCTGCCCACTTGCTAAACTCTGTTTTTGATAGAATCCCTGTTTGTTCAAGTCTCTCCAATTCTTTGTCTATTTTTTCTATAGTAGCGAACGGTACATTACGCTTCTTTTTAAAAATTGGTTGGACGTTTTTTTTTAATTCTATTTTTGCCTTAAATTTGTTGCATCGTCCCAACCCGCTTGAAAATACCACAGGAAATTGATTATATAATTCTTCCTTCAATTTTATAGTATCTGATGGTTCAACCTCTAACTTTTTGCAAAACGAGTTCATAGATACGTCCCAAATGTTGAACTTCTGCATCCAGTCGATACTTACTAGATTTTCAGTATCTTTCATGGCGTATATCATAAGTTTTTTTTTGTTTTGACGTGAAATTTAACATTCACGATTATTTCTCCCTCAAATTTTATTCGTTTGCCTGTAACCGACTTGGCAATTTTTTTGTGTGTAATATGGTAGGTCTGTTGAGTTTTCTCCATGTCTGTAAGTTGATTATCGTGAGGTCGGAACACGAATCCAGTTGTAATTTAACCTTTTTATTTAAAATTTCCAGTTCCACATATTTCCTTCCGTTGATGTTGTCATCGTTATTCATCCTTGTAGCTCTTATTCTATTAGTATCTTTTCTATTTCTACATTAGGATGCCTTGTGACCCTTTTTTCCACATGCAAGGCAGTTTTTATATCTAAAGCGGCAATCCTTGTTCCAATGTAGTCCTCCACATCGATAACATGCTGATGGGGGGACTTATATTTGTTCCGATATTCGTCATAATTTGTCCTGTATGTTGTACTATTCCACTTCTTATAATTTTTTCTTTTTCTTTCCGGGGAGGGTGAGAATCTTTTTCACTGTCGTAAAATTTTAGTTTTCTTTCCGGGGAGAGTGAAGAACGTAGACTTTTGTTTAACTTACGTATATGAGAAACAGTTGATTCTTCAATGTCCTTTGCGTTTTCCTTTATACTTAAACATCTCTGGCAATCTTCCGATAATTGCTGTAATGTTAGAACCGGTTCATTTTGTAATTTTGCAAGCATTCTTCTGCGCATTTCGCTATCTTTTGTAGAAACTAACCCTTGAACAAAGATGAGACATTTGAAATTGTCCGGGGTTAATTCCGCTAGTTTAAAGTCGTCACAATGTTTATTTAAGATTGCGGAAAACGTGGAATAATCCTCAATATCGCCCTTTACCAGGTTAAGGCATTTCCACCTCCTATGGAAGAGTGATGTTTTCGGGCTGAAGTGTTCTTTAAGACATGTCACTGCTTCGTCAAACGTTAATTCGTTCGTCTTTTTTGGCAAGATATAATCCACGAACTTTGTATATTCTTCAGCTCCTAATTTTCTAAGCAATAGACGTAGCTTTTTTGCTTCTGTCCAATTTTGACAGTCTATGTTAAAGATGTCTTCATGTCTTCTGAAGTAATCGCCAAAATTTTTGTCCTCATCTAGAGAATATTTGAAAATCTCTATGGTATTCGACACTGCGTCTTGCGAAAATGTTGCTTCTTTTTCAATATCTAATTGCTTGTTGCCTGCTACTTTCAATATTAGTTCCTGGAGCTCTGTTTGTCTTTCTTGATTTTCCTTTTGCGTTTGTAATAATTGCTTTTGCCATTTTTCTTCCATTCTTTCTTGTAGTTGTAATTGTTGATCCTTTTGGTATTTTACCAGTTCTACCAAAATATTTAAAAAATCTTCAATGATAACTCAATTTTACGTATTTTTTACTCCTCGTAACTGCTTGTCGCTAATTTGTTGTGGACGAGGGACGGATTTTTCTATTTCTTCTTGTGTGAGTTCGAATCGCTCGACGCGAATTTTTTTATTTTTTCTTTTCCGCGTGAGTATTTTTTCTTTTCCGCGTGGGTTCGAATCTTCATCGCCAATTTGTTGTGAATCCCGAGATGAAATTCCGTCTCCAATGAATGACAAACGCAAGAAATAAAGATAAGAAATTAAATGTATTTACACAATAATACAATGGGTAATTGTTAGTAAATCCAGGAACGCGGATAGTCGTAATTATGATATATATATATATATATATATATATATATATATAGTCTCGAAGTAGGACTTCCTTAGAGTCTACGTGCTTGTAACTGAATTCTAGAAGCGGTTTCCTCACACTATTACTCTTCCACCAACCCAATCACAATCTCTGCTCACTCTCTCTCTCTCTTTCTCAATCTCTATATTACTCCGTATATTCTGACTGTGGTTATTTAAAGACAGCAGTCCCAGTAACACTCTGGTCCAGTTCACTTATATGAAAAAGGGGTGGACCCCATAACAGATAGATAGATAGACAGATAGATAGACCTCTGCAAAGGGGATTGACTAGCCACCCTAACAGAGCAGTGTGCTCTGAAACTAAGAGTTGGCTATTATATATCTATGTAAAAAGTAATTTTCAAACAGCTAATCTGATCGTCAGATGATAACAACTCCTCTGCAAGATCCCAAATTGCAAAGGATCAAATATTATTTATGAAATTACATGGTCTCCTTAACGAATTGAGTCCTTAACGAATTGAGTCCCTGATCAAAAGAAATTCATGAATAATTATATTGAACAATGCACTACATGCTGATCAAGAAAACTTATTTTATTTCTCTGAGACCATAGTTCAATTAGTACAAATTTAAACTCACACAGAAAATTATCAAACTCCGCGCAGCAACATATTTGTGGAAAATGCAAGCATAATAGCGTCATCTACATTAAAAAAAAAACTAAAAATAATGGAAGCACTAATAGTAAGAAAGAAAAAAAGCTAAAATTCAATAATATCAAATATGAACATGGCCACAGCGTCTTGATTGTGTTTGGAAAATAAAAAATATACTCATCACTATTGATACAGAAACACATAAAAATCTACATATTCAGCTTTTAAAAAAATCCTTGTTATATTCACAACGTTTCGGTCGTTGTACGCTCCGGCCTTCTTGAGTTGATTGGAATTTTTCTTCCATATCTGTTTATATCTCTGAGATGCGAAATTATGATTATTTGCATTATTTACATTATTCGGACTGTTATCCTCATCTTCATTGCCGTATTCACAACGCTTCGGCCGTTTTATGCTCCGGACTTTTTCAGGTGATTGGAATTGCAATATAAGTTCTGGTAAAAATGCAATAATAATAACGGAAAAATTGCAATATGAGCACTGGTAAAAATGATTGCTGAGACATTAGTTTTATAAGTCCCAAAAATTCATACACAGATATCATCAAGGACACGTGGCCCAGTGGGAAAAGACGTTGTGTAGGACGCATTCCCAAAACTGGGCAGACTATTGGGAGATAGGAGGATTTCGTTGATAACAAAGAAAAGAATATTGAGCTGTTACGTGACATCTGTCCTTCTTTGCGGTAGTGAATGTTGGACGATTTCCTCAAAGATGAAGAAGAGACTCAAGGAAACGGAGATGTGGTTCTACAGAAGGATGCTAAGGATAGCATGGACCGAGCGTGTGAGCAACGATGTGATCTTAGAGAAGTTGCAAACAAGGAGGAACTTATACTTAATACCAGGAAGAGGCAGCTGAAGTTTCAGGGACATATAATGAGGAAGAAGGGCCTGGAGAATCTGATACTCACAGGTCGAATAAAAGGAAAAAGAGACAAGGGAAAACAACGCGTGACAAGTGGATGACAGAACGTGGTCTGGAGGGGGTAGCAGAGAGAAGGGGATTGCTGAGAGCTGGAAGGGAGAAAGGGAGGGGGAGAGCCATGATCGTTTATGTCCTGAAAGGAATGGTACATGAAAAGAGTAGCTGCCTCGCCGCATTCGCTTGGATTCCTTCAATGTCTTGAAATCTTTTCCTTTTCAAGTGGGATTTGGTTTTGGAAGAGTAAGAAGTCGCGAAGAGCCATATCTGGGTAATATAGTGGTTGCCAGATCTGCGAAATATTTTGCTTCGCCCAAAACCACCTTACAAACCACAGTCATTGACACGACCCCTGATGTGTGGTGAGACGTCCATAACGTACGCAATTTCTTTCCAGGTTGTTCTGTAAACAACGGAAGTGAGCGAGAAAGTTATAACTTAGCGCGACATTGTGCGATGTCAATCTATACAAAGCGGCTTCAGCTTTCGTACCTTAGCTCCGTTACCATAGCAACAGTCCCAATAAGTTTTTGATCTGACCTCGTATATATATATATATATATATATATATATATATATATGTGTGTGTGTGTGTGTGTGTTTATGTGTGTGTTTATTTTACTGTTCTCTGTTATATCTTCGTGTGAATGACGAATTTTAAAAGATCTCTTGCAAGACAAATGATATTAAACATAGAGAAATATTTCTTCATTTCTGTTCATTTTACGATTGAGTTTTGAGTATGTAGAGAATAGAAAGGAAGACATTTTCAATCATGTCGCAGTTATTTGCATCTGGTGTACAGTGAAGGCCTAAGACAAGGTCTTGAGCAAAACTAAAGCAGCTTCGAATATTTATTCTGTCTTTTCTAAATTGGATTTTCAATACGGAAAGAAAAACGATCAAATCACTCAGACCAAATATCCATACCGAAGCCTAACAAGAAAGCCGAATTGTATGAAGCTGCGGAAGTAACAGTTGTTCATTTCTAAAATTGAAAAAAGAAAAAGAAATCTGAGATTTTTCTAACGCTATTGTTTAGTCGTATTCAACACTGTGGAAGTGAATTTTGAGTGTCTCGTAAATATGTATGCCATTTGTCTAAGCACCGTCATTTATTAAGCTCATTTTATTTTCAAACAAGACCACTAGTATGGAACACCCAATGAGGTTTCAACATTACCTTGTATAATGACCAAACAAACTATCTCGGTACCATTATGGCACGTCGAGGTGTCCAAAGGCCATACAAGTCTTCAGTTGCTATAATAATGGTAATATTAGTCGTTTGGTAATGGTAGTGTTAACATTAGCCATTTGGCAATGGTAATAGCCGTTCAGCAATGGTAGTGGCACTATTAGCCATTTGGCAATGGTAATGGTAATATTAGCTATTGGGCAAAGGTAATAGTAATATTAGCCATTTGGCAGTGGTAACGGTAATATTAGCTATTTGGCAATGGTAATAGCAATATAAGACATTTGACAATAGTAATGCTAATATTAGCCGTTTGGCAATGGCAGAGGTAATATTGGCTATTTGGAAGTGGTAACGGTAATATTAGTCATTTGGCAATGGTAATGCAAATATTAGCCGTTTGGCAATGGTAATGCTAATACTAACCGTTTGGCAATGGTCGTGTTAATATTAGCTATTTGGCAATGGTGACAGTAATATTAGCCATTTGGCAACGGTAATGCTAATATTAGCCATTTGGCAATGGTAATGGATATATTAGCCATTGAAAGGATCCCTGAATTGCCATGAGGTGCCAACCTGGCCATATGCCCAGTGCAATCGGATATGTCTGTCCAGAGCGGGTCTGCTTAGTCCCCAGAAATCACACCAACATCAACAGTCTAATGTATATGACGATTTCGTAATGGCATGCTTTGAATGCCCGACCTGCACTAGGGTGTGCAAGTCCAGGTCAGACCTGACAAGGTATATGAAAAGGTACATTGTGAGTGATGATGATCAAAGTCTCCTTACACCACCTGGAGGTGATTGTGCATGCCATATATGTAACAAGAACTGCAGATCGATGACTGGCTTTATGAGCCATTGTTGTTCACATAACAAATGATTGCAGTGTTGCAGGGGGGGGGGCTTGTGGTCAAGATAGTGATGGTCATACTCACTTTGTGAGTTGACAGCCACTATATATATATGTGTGTGTGTGTGTGTGTGTGTGTGCGTGTGCGTGTGCGTGTATATATATAGGTACGCAATTTTCAATTTAAAATTTGTAGAGTTCTTACATAAATTCTACCGATGATTTTCCCGCCAACTCTTCAAACAAGTTTCATTGAACAAATACCGACAACGTCTGTCTGTTCCATTTTTTATTTCGTTTTTACAACTTCCGGTCAAAGTGTTTTATGTTAGAATTAAGAACATTTTCAAAAATTTCAAAGTCCAATTCTTTTGCATTCGAGTACTATCGACAGTCGCTTTCTAGAAATGGTTGTTCGTCATTTTTTTTTTCGCTTGGATCTATTTGACCATATCCTCAGATAGTTTCAATTGCTCTTGCTATGAGCAAACCTAGAAATTTTTAGTCCACTTGTTTGCTGCAGGGTCATATAAATTAAATAAGGTATATTTAGGCAGCAAGAATTCTTTCAAACAAGTCTTATTTCACAATACAGACAAGGTTTGTCTGTACAAATTTTTATTTATTTTTTTTCGACTATTTGACGTTTTCTGTGAAACGGTTTTGCAGAGCTCTACTGATTCGGAATATATTCATTCGTATTATTATTATTATTATTATTATTATTATTATTATTATTATTATTATTATTTCCTTTGATTTCTGGCGTGTCCTCATTTCTTTCCGGGTCCCGCCCAGGGACCTAGGGTTAGAAATGGCATCATGGCACTTTCCACTGACAAAAAAAAAAAAAAAAAAAATAACATAGATAAAGCCCTTCGTAAAGTGTCGCCTGTACTCGTGAGAACAATTTTTTTGTATCTCTTTGAGACATGGACTTCCAGAAATCCCTTCAACTAGTCTACTGGAATCTTTTCCAATCAATCCGAGGGCTCCAACTACAACAGGGATTGTTGATGTTCCCATGTGCCACATATTTGAGATTTCGATTTCAAGGTCCTTGTATTTTGACAGCTTTTTGAATATCTTCAAAGATACATTGCAGCCAGCAGGGACTGCCATATCAATAAGGAGGCACTTTTTTTTTGTTTGCAGTCTCTAATAACAATGTTTGGACGGTTGGTTTTGATTGTTCTGTCAGTGTGTATTGTGTAGTCCCATAGAATTGTAACAGGTCCTATCTCCGTAACCGGGACTGGGTGTTTTTTTTTATTATTATTATTTGATCTTTTCCTATTTTTATTTTTATTTTTCTTGAGTGAATGCAGTACTTTTGGTCTCAGCACAGTTGCTATATAGACCACAGGTGGGTTCTGTGGTTGTCAACTGGGATTGGGTAGCCGCCCTATTAGAGAGGCCTACTCGGATACGAGCGGTCAGTCACTAATATATATATATATATATATATATATATATATATATATATGTGTGTGTGTGTGTGTGTGTGTGTGTCTGTGTGTTTGTATATATATGTGTCCAGCATGAAACAGTCTGTCGCCTCTGAATATTAATTTCAGTGTTCACTTATATGTATATATATATTAGGTTGTTGCAAAAATAATATCGTTTTCTCACATATGTTACTATGTGAGAAAACGACATTATTTTTGTACCAAGCTAATATATATATATATATATATATATATGGATGATTGAAGTATGAGATATATATATATATATATATATATATATATATATATATATATATGTGTGTGTGTGTGTGTGTGTGTGTGTATTGTGCATTTAGGCACCAACACTATTTTACTCTTTTGTACAAGGTTCGTTGAAGACTACTAACAAAGTACTGCGATAAAGCTTTTTATTTAATTTTTCTTCTATTCTTACAATTACTTTTGTGAACACAAAATGTGTAAAAACTGTCCAAATATTCTGCATTTCCGACCGCTTTTGGCTAAACTTTTATCCATTATCAAGTATGAGTTTATCTTACTTTTAACTGAATGTATCGGTTGTGTTATATGTATCTAGATTTATAGGGATATTTTATTTTCCAAACACGGTCAGCAGATTGTGGCCGTGTTCATAATTAATGTCATTTTTCATTTTTTATTATTAGGGCTTGCATTATTTGTAATCTTTTTTACTTGTGGATGAGGCTATTATGCTTCTATTTTCTACTAGTATGTCTCAGATGGAGTCTGGTAGGGTTTTTTTCTGTGGGTTTAAATGAGTTCTAATAAAACTGTGTTAGAACTTATGTAACATAAGTCGTCTGGATGTGACCGATGTAATAATGTATGAGTTTGGTTTGATCAGGAATGCAGTTCCTTAGGGGCAAATTGAACTTGTAAATAATGTTGGTTCTTTGTAGTTTATTGAAGGTATGTTGTTATTTTTATAAGGTTAACCGTTTTAAATTTTTTGTAATAGATAAATAATTTAGTTTCTTATTCGTAGTGTATTTCTTTATGATATTTCTAAGTGAAGATTAATCTTGCTTATAGTTGACGTGTATTTGACTTTTGTAGAAGATGTTAATATTATTGTTTTTGTTTGTGTGTTCAGTATCGTTATTAGTTACTTTGGAAAGAAATAGTCTAATTTGATAGTTGATGAGGTGGTTAGAAAAACCATTATTAACTAGTGTCTGTTTTGTATTGTTGAGGATAAGTAGACGAGATGATGAATTCGCTTGTACTCTCTTTATGAATATCTTTATAACCTCTATTTTATATCTAAGTGGACATTTACTGTTAAAATTAAGGCGGCAAGGGTTTATGCTAGTGGGTTTTTATATAATGTAATGGTGAAAGTTTTGTTACTGAATTCTACGAGGATGTCTAAAAATGGAAATTTATTCTTTTGACTCAGTCCATAGGTAAAGTTAAGAACATATTTTTTTAAAATGCGGTTTTGAGATGATATATTTCTTGTTTGTTTTTCGCTAAAATAGAAATATCTTCTACGTAGCAGACATATATTTTGAGTATAATACCATGTTTTCTACGTGGGACATATCGAAATTAGAGAAGCATGGGCCGAGCGGATTTCCCATACAAACACCATCAGTTTGGGTGTAGATGTTGCCATCAAGGTCGTAAAAGGATACTTTGGTTGTGCATGCATGTAATAATTTTTTGAGGATATTTGGTTTGATGGATGGACGTGGAATTGAATTATTTGTGTACACGGAGTTAAGGATAATGTCAATGGTTTGATCGACGGGGACGTTTGTGAATAAATGTTTTAACATCGAGTGACTGTAAAATACTTTGCGTTGGTTTTATACTTTTTATAATTTGAAGGAATTCGTGGGTTGATTTGATATGCTCTAATTGGTGGGTAGTTATAGGGTAATGATATCATTAAAAAAATTTCATAGCTCAAAGATAGGGGTTGTTATATGGGAAATGTTGTTTCTTTTGTTTTACGGTATATCAACCTCAATGTATTATTTAATGCCGACAAGATTTTTTATTGCTGGTAATATATTTTTTCAAAAATATATTGCTGGTAATATTTTTCCTTCAAAAAATCTGTTTCTGGTAATAAGTTTTGTTTCAAAATTTTATTGCTGGTAATAGCTCTTCTACGAAATACTTCTGGTATTAAAAGCTATTTTTTCATAGTGTTTTGACCGATGTTTGGGGGTCAACCACCAGCCCACAGCTGGGACCCGAGCAGGTGCTAACACTCGGCTTTGTTCGATGTTATGAGGTTGTTGACGGATATTTTTAAGGTCTCCGGGGGAGGAGATCTTTTTAATTTAGTGAATTTAGATCGGTCATCAATGATGTTTAGTAACCTTTTATGGTAACTGGCTTCATCGAATACAAGAAAAATTAAAGCTTAATTGCAATACTTTGTCAGTCGTGTTTAACGAAACACACACGCGCGTACATACACACACCCCACACATACACACACACACGCACAGACACATATATGTATATATATATATATAAATAAATATATTATGAGATATATTAAGTCCAACAATTATTTCTGTTTGTCCGTTACTATAATAGATACAATTTATTTAAGTAAATGCTCTGTTTTTTTTTTTGTTTTTTTTTTTTTTTAAATAAACAGTATTAACCCGCCTGAATATTCGAAAAAATTCGTAGAAAATATGCGTTCTCCGACAGGAATCGGACCTGTGGCCTATATGTCAATTGATCTGACGTGCTATGCCACTCATCTACAGAGAAACGTTTTGGTTAGCAAAGTTCAAATTACTTTTTATAAACAACAATCTTCGACGATCTTTCCCGATCTTTTCGTGAGCAGATATAATCGTTCGGGAAAGATCCTCGGAGATTTGTTGTTCATAAACAATAATTTTGACTTTGCTAACAGACACTTCTCTGTAGCTGAGTTGTATAGCACGTCTGATCAATTGACGGTTCCGTATAGGACACAGGTTCGGTTCTTGTCGGAGAACGCATATTATCTATGGAATTTCTCGATTAATGTAATTAATATTAGTTAATGTAATTAATACTGTTTATTTAAAAAACAGAGCATTAATTAAATAAATAGTATGTATTAAAATAACGTATAAACAGAATATATATATATATATATATATATATATATATATATATATATACTTGATTAGATAAATAGGAAGAGAAGGAGAAAAAAGCAGGAACTGAACAGTTATAGAGATAGAGGCAGATATAGGTCAAGGCATTTCCAGGACGTCAACATGACATGACCTTTGCATACTGGAACCCATGGCATTTGGCACGTGAGGTGCAGATAGATTATGAAAGAGAGAGAAAAATACCAACATACATATAGACAGTAAGGCAGAAAGAAAGAAAGAATGAAAGAAAGAAAGAAATAAAAGACAGAAAGAAAGAAAGAACGGTAAACAAAAAAGAGAAAAGAAAGAAGAAAGAGAAAGAAAGAAAGAACGGTAAACAAAAAAGCGAAAAGAAAGAAAGAAAAAAAAAGAGAGAAAGAAAGAAAAACAAAGAAAGTGATAAAGAAAAAGAGAGAAAGAAAGAAAGAACGATAACAAAGAGAAAAGAATGAAGCAAAGAAAGAAAGAAAGAAAGAAAGAAAAAAGGCAAAGAAAAAAGAACGGTAAATAAAAAGAGAAAAGAACGAAAGAAAGAAAGAACGCAAGAAAGAAAGAAAGAACGTCAAACAAAAAAGAGAAAAGAAAGAATGAAAGAAAAAGAAAGAAAGAGAGAAAGAAAGAACGGCCAATAAAAAAGAGAAAAAAAAAGAAAGAAAGAAAGAAAAAAAAAGAAAGAAAAAGAGAAAGAGTGAGCAATGCTTTGATGTCAATTGAATGCTAAGCAGTGTTGGAGGATGACGAAACAGAAGATTCAGTAGATGAAACTAAAGATGCCAACCATTAATTGACGAGTTCACTGAGATAACTATGACCTGCTTCCTTTGAAGATAGATAGGGGGCACTGCAAGGGGGACGTCGCGAAAATAACAATAAGGGCGTCTGTGAGGCGGTACTGGTGAATTCTAAAGCAAAAGTCTGTCACGGCAACAAAAATGTAAAATTTTCTTTGCCGACTTAAAAAGTGACTCGCCCATCACGGAAGGTTTTCGAAATATATTTACATAGGAATGTCCCTCCGATCCTAGAAGGGGGTCACCGTGGAGGGCGATGATTAGAATATTTCTGTTTTTCTTTTAACCAACCTGATTTACTATCAACCGGATATGCGCGTCTATCGTAGCGGTTATCGTCAAGAAAAGTGGAATCGGCATGCCGAGTTCAAATTCCGCCCGGGTTCGCTTGAGTTTCCTTTCGCACAAATACGCATGAGAAAGGCATGAATCCGTCTATTTTTCTTTCAACTATATGTGAAATAACATGACAGACAGTGGCCGTTGATAATTAAGTATAACTCAAGACTTTATGTTAAGATAAAACAGTATCTAATTCCAACCTAAAATAAATACTTAACAAGTCCACAAAAGTAAAAGTCAACCAAAGATAATTAACCATTTCAGTTGTTAGTAGCTCGGCACGGCTTCACTTCTGGTAAATCCAAAATCAAAACACAAATCCCCGACGCACAATAATTCACACTAATTCGACTGGATAGTTTCACTCAATAGTGACTAAATAATCATTGCAGTCAGTAGCCTGACACCGCTATTTATACACCTGGCGGAAAACATATATTCATAAGTCCAGAGTCTCATGTTCGAACCTCAGTGTTGATAGTTGCTCATTTTCTTCCTGTATCACATTAACCATAGTTGGAAATCAATCCAAGAGAAAGGCAACTTTGAAACTAAAAGCGATTGGGCGGGCTGACAATTTGATCCTCATAAAAGACCCAATTGTTGAAGAAACCTCTACAGTAACATCTAGCGTCGTGAGACTGTGAGAATACTCCGTAGTCGCGTATAGGAGCATTAGGGAATATGAATTGGGCGAAATTATTTGTATCTGTTGTAAAGCGGAGATTAGCAAACACATGACGCAGGCAAATATTTATAATTGAGTTAAGTTTAATAAACATGAACAACGTTTAAACTAGAATTAAAAATCAAAGTTAATTCTTAGTCTGTTCCCAAATTTACAGTGTCCGATATATAAAAAAAATATATATACAGTCCTTTCGTAGAGCGATGATTGACAAGCCACTTTCGCATGGCATTTCTTGAATAGATTGTTCAAAATTCATTATGTATCCCATGATTTTTGACATCGTGCTAAATATATTAGGTTGGTGCAACCTAATACATGTGAAGTGTGATGTCATTTTATGATGACTGTCATAAAAGATTTCGCGTGACAAGTACTATTTAGTCATTAGTTTTCTGCTACACTATGTATCAAAACTTTAACATTTCTTTATCTGTTCACTAATTATTATTTCTTAATTGTCTAGAAAACAAAGGAAATGACTATAATTCCCTTTAAACTTTGCTTTTATTTTGAAACTAACCTATTTTCCATTACATTGCAGACAGATTCTGAGTTGCTGAATGAGAATTTTCTAGAACTTTCTAGATTTTTCAAGAGCTTTTGAGCAGTTTCTAAACATTTTAAGAATTTCTAGGACGTTCAGATAAAATAGATGGTAGTTTATATACTTGGAAAGTAAGCTCAAGAGTTCAGTTTTTTTCTGGCTAAGTGTAAACAAGTTGTCGTTGATAGATTCATTCATTACATAGGGCATCAAGGCGTTATAAGCATCCGGCAGACGAATTTTGCTATGTCTGTGAAAAATTCATCAAGTCAAGAGTGAAAAAAATACACCGTGGCAAAATCTGCTAAAATATGTGAGGCCTACAAGGCATATATATCGACATGCCTGCCGGTGATCAAGACAAACCCTGGGGTACCATATTTCATCTGCAAACTCTGTAAGCGAACTCTTGAAAAGAAGATGAAAAGTTTTGCTTGTATGGAGAGTAGAATTTTGAAGTGTAAAAGTTTGGGAATTTTTTAATTTAAATATTCTTTACTTTTATTTTTTTTAAACCAGTGATATTGAAAAATATGAATTACATATATTTCAACAATGGCGCATTAGTGTCCACAATATCTTGTATGTTTTCTCTACTGGATCATTGATAAGACCCATGAAAATACGGAATATTAGAGATGTTCAGTATTTAAGATTCCGTATTTTTGTGCTATTTGCTACATTTGGGAATCAAAGTCAGAATTTTACATATCCAGCGCCTAATTTTTTAGAAATTAAAAAAAAAAAATCAAAAATGTAATTTTAAAATAGAGCCATGAAATTCGAAATCTCACGAATTTGGAGGGAACCAATTGACCGCTCAAGCAATTGCTTCTTCTGCGTGGTAGACCCTTCCAAAAGTCGAGCTGGTAAGAATGCGCCTCCTATCATATAACCAGACTTTCTGTGATCCATCACCCCAGTGCCACACGTCTCTAAGCTCCCCGTAACCACGCCTCTAAAGAGAGAGATAGTAACCGTCTTCAGAAGAGAACAGCAATTCAGAAGAGGATGAAGTCATTGATCCAGGTTATAGAGGCGCAGATGAAGAAAGAAACACATACTACCCTAACCAAAATGAGCTTAACGTCCTGATCAGAGATTTTGGTCTCACAATGTCCAGTGGCGTGCATTTGACGTCGAGGCTCAAGCAGTGGAATTTGTTAGATGAAAGGGTGTAAGCCGCAGGTCAGGGATATCGTTACCAGTACTTTAAAACTTTTTCACCGATCAAGATGGGCTTTGCTTATGACACAATGTGACCAGTCTGTTCGGAGCAACTGGAATCACCTGCAACCCCTTCATCGACATCTCATCCAGGAACCTCAAAGAGGTGCTGCTTCGTAACGGGAATATCTATCCATCTCTTTCTCTGAGTCAATTGGTGTAGTTTAAAGAGGAATACAGTAATGTCAAGATCTTGCTAGATGTTTTTGAAATATGAAGAGTACGGTTGAGAGGTTACCGGAAACTTCAAAACTGTAGCCTTCCTGATACGTCTCTAAGGCGGCTTTACCAAGTTTCTGGGTTATTTTTGCCCATGGGACAGCAGGGACATCGTAGAACATTACAACAGTTGAGGCTGACCACAGTGGGCCCGTTGTTGGATCCCCGTAATGCTTTCTCCACAGCACTTAAAACTGGGTCTTACGAAACAAACTATCACAAATTCAGCCTTCAATACTTTCAAGATTTCTTTGTTAAGCTGTTTGCGTCAAAAAGTCAAATCCGGTTTCTTCGTCGGGCCACAAATACAGAAGACAATAGATTGTCAGGAATTTCTGAAGAATCTCAATAATATGGAGCAAGCAGCGTGGAACAGCTTTGCTACGGTGCTTCCTGGGGAATCCTTGGAGCTTGTTGAGAGCCTGATAAAGAACTACGACAGTAGGATGTCCCTGAAAGTCCACATCTTTGACGCTCATCTTGATAAATTCAAGAAGCAAGTCGAGCGATTCCACCAGTATATACTGGACTTTGAATGCCCCTAACAAGGATCCTATAACGAAAACATGTTGAGAAAAGATATTTGGGAGCAGATTCGGGAAAGTAATTTACACTGTAAGCGTAAATCACGAAAAACTACTCACTTCTAAATTTCTTTTTCTGATCTCTCTTGTGTAATCGTAGAATAAATAAATGCTACTTGTTGTTTTGTTCCTACTTTGTAAGAACGGGAAGGTTCACATGGCAATTGGAAAATTTCAGAAATATCATTATTCTCGGCAAACTTTGAAAGAAATATTAGCCATTTTAAATATTTTCTAGTCGTAAACAAATATTACGCAGTGTCATCGCCTGAGACAAAACCTGAATTTGTCAAGTTTGTGATTATCTTTGAAAGTAAATTAATCTCAGAAGAGTTCTGAGGCAGAAGCGATGAAATAATTTTCACATTCTCATTTTATTGTTTTCTGTATCATAAATATGGTCTTATATATATATATATATATATATATATATATATATATATATATATATATATATATATAAACGGTTTATTCTCCAATATGAGTGGTCAGCTATTATTATTATTATTATACATCTACATATTACATAGCTACATACAGATATATTTCTAAAGAATTTATTTTTAATCTTAAATTTGTCGGAAAATTTATTTTCTTTATTAAGATTTCTCGAATGCACAGGCGGATAGATGTAATGTCTAAAATAAAAATGGGGCGTTTATTTCAAATACGAGTGTCCACTATAATAACGTTTGAAGTAATAAACACACACACACACACACACACACACACACACACACACACACACACATATATATATATATATATATATATATATATATATATATATATATATATATATAAATATTGTTTAAACATTTAGATACAGAAAAAACTTTAACCTCAAAAAAAAACTTTAACCTCCCAAACACGCCCGTTAAAGTAACGCGAATTAACAGCGTCTAAAAAATTTGAAAGAAAAACTGTCCTCGTGAAAGTAGTGTAGCTTCTTCCTTTAAAGTCGGTCTCCACCCCTCCACGCCTTAGCCATCTATATCTTGAGACTAGACACAATAAATTCGAACAACATCTAGCCGACACATTGGAGTTAAAAATTAAAAATAAGAATTTGAAATGATACATATGACACATTCATATCCTCTTTCCCACCTCACTTCCTCACTTCGTTAATTTTACGTATACTTGATGAGGTCCGTCAAAAATGTGTGAATTTCTTTTCATTTTTCATTTTTCATTTCAATTTTTGGAAGTAAAGTCTGATGATCCAGAGCCCTGTTAAAGGGGTTATGGTGAAATAATTTATTACATGGAACCTTAACATGCTCTGTTTTTATTCAAATATATATATATATATATATATATATATATATATATATATATATATATATATATATATATATATATATATAAAACAATATTTCTATATATTTAAGGAAAACATTTTTTGTCTTTTCTGTCGAATAATCTATCTTAGATAAGAAAGATTTTCTGACAGAAAATATCATTTCATTTCGGAAGAAATATGGTCCAAGGTTTCGACTTTCTTAAGTCATCATCAGGGTAGATAGAGAGAAATGGTGAGTATCGTAGAACTGTTGAGTGTAGTGATGTGACGTACGTATATATGCGTGTATGTATGTCGCTACGAATGTAGTTGTGAATTATGTAAAACAAATAAGATTAGGAAAAAGGAAAATATTAAATAGGCCGATAAAATTGTCAATCATGGCCGCAAAGGTTGATTGTCTTCCCTGGTCATGGCTGATTCGAAGCGGTGATAAGGCGTCTGTTTAGTAAAATGTTGTTTATCAAATTCTCAGCCGTAATGGAGCCCATTACTCGTCGAGGTGAATAACCTCTGCCCTATGCGACGAATTTAGTGTTTCTGGCAATTAACTTATACGTGTTATCTTCATTAACGAAAGGTTTGTATATAAATTTATGTTTGGCTTTGGTATTCATAGAATTTCGATATAAAAGATTTGTATAAACTCTCTGTTAATTGTAAATTAAACCCGACGGTGACAAGACATGGAAGAATTTAAATATGTGGAGGAAACTGTAATAAAGATATGTCGCAATTTAGTTCATATGGAATAACAAGTATATTTGTAAGAGTGGGAGCAGTAATTCAGTGAGAATTGCGCAAATGATGTGGTTTTATCGGCCTTTGAGAGGGGAATGAATGTAACTGCGAAAATTATGATAAACATTGTTCATTTTCAATTTGGTTTTCTTTTATTTTGATTTCATTTGCTCTTCATTCTGTAATGAAGGTGATAAAAGGAAACGAATGTGGCAGTGGAGAATTCTGGAGTTATTGGCCCTCGTTCGATGGCATTCCTTCGGAGGGTTGAGCGATTGCGTCTCGATTAAGGGACGAGCCTCTCGAAACGGAGTGGCTCTTGCAGCGTGTCTCAATGGTCATGCTTCGAGGTAATGCTTTCATTGCGGCTGGCAGAGGATAGAAAATAATTGTTTATAGTTACTTTGTTCAAATTTTTTTTTCAGTAAATAAATTTCTCTATAGTTCTTTGAAAAATTCGCCATTTATTTCAACTTACTCTGATCATCACTTAAGAAAGTCGAAAGCGTCGACCATATTTTTTGTACTTTCTTTCTTGTCTGAGAAAGATTATTTTTACTCTTGAAAAGTTGATCAGTAAAATTAAACCAAATAGAAAAAATGCGTCATCATCAGGATAAGTACAGACAAATGATGAGTTTCGTAGAACTAGTGAATGTAGTGACGTAGGTAAAGTTTGTGGTGACGTAAGCAAAGTATGTGTGTTTTTTTTAACATTTAAGGATGCTGGTTTTTAAATTATAATTGTTTTTATTCATAAATGGTTGTTTTTGTTGTATGAGTATTGCTTCAAGGATCATAAGTCTGTTTTTACTATTTAGTATTTTTGTGTTGTTAGGGAGTAATTATCTAATGTTACAATGATCTTTATGCTGCTTTTGAATGATTTTTTTGATGCGACTCTGGTCTAATAGGTGACAGGTGTGTCTCCATGAGAGTGTGATGGGGTGGTGGCGGTACATCCTATGCAAGAAATTTTCTGTTTTTTCTGTTTATAGCGAAGAAAATGGCGACTTACCTCGTCGCGTCTATCCTACGATGGAAAAGAAAATTATCAATACTTACCAAAAAAAAAAAAAAAAAGGGCACGTATTCCGCATGACATGCTGAAGATGGAATATTTAGATTAAAAACAAGTCCATCGCAGTATTCTGTTATGCAAAATACTTGGTGTCCTCTCCCAGTTGCTGACGAATGAAAAAAACTACTCGACCGATAAAAGCAGTTGGTGTTCTCGAATCGAGCGGAAAAACTGATGTATTTTGGCTACCGCGTTCGTCGGTGATTGAGTTATTTTTCTGACTGGTTAAGTGCATTGGGATTTGTGAGATAGTACCTGCGAATTGAGTTTTCGGCATTTCTTTCTGCCCCCGATATTCGAGTTTGAACATACAGTGATTTATTCTTTGCGTTGTGGAATTAATCTGCGACAAATATTTCCTTTGCTTTCAGAACGCTTACACTGTTTTTGTTTTTGTTTACTGAGAAACATTCTCTGTGTGGGTGAGTACACTCACATGCAACATTTGTTTTCTTTAGGTGCTTGAAAGTTTGGGTGTATTATTTTGACTAACTACCTTCCTAGTTTTGATTTTTTTTCATCGTAAATAATGAATCTGATATATTTATTTTTATCGCCTGTTTTTATATATCTATGTGTAATGTATTTTTTTTTATTGCTGCATCATCTTTTTTTCTTATTTTTGGCGCATTTGATTTTGGTAATACAGCGAGTCCCTTTTATTCGCGGGAATTAAGGACCAGAAACGGTCGCGAATAATTTAAGTAAGTGAATACTTGTAACGTCCCCCCACACGCAAAAGTGTTTATACGTAGCTACTTTGATTGTTAAAACCAAAAATACCTCAAACTATCATCCTAAACACTTTAGAAACATTTCAGACCCTTTTAAAAATATTTTTGTAAAATAGTATTGTTGAACAATTTTCTTTAATACGTACAATAACCGTTTTTAATGACGCATAGATCGATACAACCATTGAAAATACTGTATAAAATATGTGTAACAAACTTAAAATATTAAGTTTTAAACATTTTCTGAAAAAAGAACTGTGATGATGCCCTCAGGCTTAGCATAAGCCACTTTTAAGACCCCCAGCCGCAGCCCTTAACAAAGAACAAAGCCCAACCACTACGCATGTATTTGCGTTTGTTTTTTACAATGAAGCTGTACAATTCTGCCAAATTTTACCATAAAAATGTAGTGTTATACGTTTTATTCACTTAAATAACAGGAAATAATACAAGAATATTTTTAATATGTTCTATCGAAAAAAATACGTGTATCGAGGGAGTTCTCAGTGAATAATTTGTACATATGTTCTTCAGCCAAATATTTCTCGTTGTGTAGCCGGAAGTAAAGAGCTGCGCAAGTCTAGAAAAGCCCGCAGTAAGAAGCTGTTGCCGCCATTGTATGATCGGGTCAAAAATGCTAAGAGTAGTAAGGGCTTTTGACCATTGCAAGTGCTGGAACGAAAACTGGAAGTAGAAAGCACAAATTAGGTTGATTATATAATCTACATAGACTTGTTATATTGTATAGAAGTAAGTAGTCGTAACGCAACGAATGAAAAGGGTAAGATCATAAGGAATATTCCGTCCATCCATGATCACGCGAAGGGATACGATAATGTAAAAGAAAATGATAAAAGTATCTTTTGTAACGCTATACTCGTTGTGTAAATGCGTACAGCCATAAACAGCCGAACGAGAAACAGCTAAACATCTTATAAACGTATACAATGAAAAAGATGTATATTCGATATGTTTGTATTTTATAATACGATACTAATATGTGAATATTACATGCATTATTATTGGATACACTCATCAGTTTTATCAAAATCATGTTTATTTTAAATACAGCTGTACTTTTTGATTACAGCAAATGGATATATAGTTTGTTGAATGGCGTAACTAGGGCCAGAAGTGCATGCGCTAATTTTATATCTCGAGTATGATGCGACCTTCTTAAAAGTAGCTTCAAAATTAGGTCTTCAAAAGTCGCATGATACGTGAGTATATACGGTATCTATAATTAAATATATAATTATAATTAATTAAATATATAAATAAGAAAAAATGAGTAAAAAGTTTAATCGCAGTACCTTATTAGTCGTCTTTAATGAAACTTGTATAAATTTTATATTGGTTCCAACATAATTTTAGTCGATTATATATATATATATATACTAGCAGCATGGCCCAGCGTTGCCCGCGCTTGATTCAAAAATCGTACGACTCATACAGCAATCGCTATCACTTGACTTAAAATATTTTTGCCCTTCCTTGCCTTTAAAGGAGTGCCCTTTGCCGTGCTGATGTTGCTACACGCCTTACTTCTTGCCTATCTCACACTGCGAATTTTTTCTAAGCTCTATACTAAACATTAAATCTCTTACGAAAAAAGAACTAAACAAAGTGAACACAAAACGATTAACTTTAAAAAAGGACTCGTAACTGGAAAAACCGAATGAAAAAAGAATGTTAACAACAAATACTTTTTCGCACCCGACCCAGTTCTGCGGAATCAAAATCAACGTTGAGTTTAAGCAAGCGAATGAGCCAATTAGAGTAAAGTGCCATGCCATTTAAATTTTTCCCACTTGTGACGAATACAGCTATCGATTTTTTTGCATGCTAGAATGCTAGTTAACATTCGTGTAAGTCAGCTGTTGGCTCTCACGCTGGCCAATAGAATCTTCCTGCCTATTCGTGGAAGCCAGCTATAGGCTCTCACTCTGGCCAGTAGAAAATGGCCGCAAACTACATGAAACTGCCGTAGAAGCATGAAAATATCGATTATTTCCACTATCGATGGGAGTTGGGAAATGCAAAGTCCGTCTTGAGCTTCCCGCTAACTTGGAGCATGTGCATGTAAATTTTGGTGCAAATCTGTCGAAAATTGCGGCCGTGCATTCGTTACACGCACACACGGACACACACATCCTGCCTTATATATATATATATATATATATATATATATATATATATATATATATATATATATATGTATATATAAATAAAAAGAAAGAACAGTATGATATATAATTCAGTGTACTTATAGACATTTTTATTTTTGCAAAATAGTGCTCAATGTAAATTTATTTTTAAATTTTTTTAAATTTTATAAGATTTAAAAATAAGTTACACCAAAATCACTTGAGTATGAAATGGATCTAATGTTTTTAATTTAATTACAAAATTAAATTTGTAGCTTTTAGCTTCCATTTTTGAAACATGGTTAGAACTGTGTAACGAAAAAAACATATTTTAAATCAGTTAATTTATAATATATATATATATATATATATGTGTGTGTGTGTGTGTGTGTGTGTGTGTGTGTGTGTGTGTGTGTGTGTTTGTGTGTGTATTTGGTGTCCAGGCAGGTATTCTCGCCAATCGACGGGATGGGATCGTTAGCTATCGTCAGGATATAAAACTAGAAGCAAAAGCTTGATTTAACATCTTGGGCTTGACAGCCTCTATATATTTTGGATTTATTTACGAATAAAATCTATGTTGCTCGCCGCCAATCAAAGCATTTAGAAATTCATAATAATAAAAAATAAAATGTAATTCATTAATTATGACATTAAAAAATATATAAAATGAAGAAACTTTTGAAATTATAAAATCCTTTTGCCATGGAAATTCGAAACAAACATGTCGTCACTCCAAGCAAATCAACGTCCATTGCCATAACATAATTTCAAATATTTTTGAAATCTTCATGGAAAATAATTAATTAATTAACCAGGGCTCTTTAACGAACACACATCAGTTGTAATTTACAGTTTTTTTCATTACGTGCCGTGTTCCTTCAGGACATAGGCGATCATGGCTCTCCACAATTTCTTGTCACTTGTAGCTCTTAATAAACAGTCTTTTTGTTATCTCTCCTAAACCCTGTTCTGCCATCCATTTACTCAAACTCATTAGGTATGCTATGCGTTGTTTTACCTGTCTTTCTTTCCCCCTCTCTCTCTGTCCCGTGAGTATCAGATTTTCCAAGACCCCCTTCATCATTATGTACCCCAGAAACCTCAACTACCTTTTCCTAATGTTATTATTATTGTATTTTTTTGTTTCCATTTTCCCCAAAACTTCGTTGTTACTCATATATTCGGTCCACGGTCTTCTTCATCTTTGAGGAAATCGTCCAGCACTCACTGCTATACAGAAGGAAAAATATCACGTAAAAGGTTAGTACTGTTTTCCTTATTTTTAGTGACGTTTTCCTATTTCTTAATACTCTGCTTAGCTTTTCGAATGCTTCCTTGACTATTCCAATGTGCATTCGGATCCCAGTGTCGCTCTTTCCGTCCTCTGTTAAAACACTTCTCAGAGATTTAAATTGTATCGATAAAAAGAACGTATAAACATAAAAAAATGTCTTAACATATATATATATATATATATATATATATATATATATATATATATATATAAGTAAAAGTAAAAGAAATCTAGTATTTAATAATGATATTTGTTCACGACTCGAGGAAAATTATCTGGCAAATATTATCGCTTAAATGTAAACAGAAGAGTTCTTTGGAAAAAAAAAAAACAACAAAAAAACAGTGGAACTCGACGAGTTCAAAATGGATCAAGGAACAGAATGAGATAAAAGATTGCATAAAAGTAATTAAACCCTAAATGTAAACGTGCGCGGATTACATCCCCGGGGTAAATGATAACAGACGAGGCATAGGTTTGGGGGAATTCTGCCCAATAGCTAACAGATGCAGTAAGAGAAGACTAGAAATTTAAACAGAGATGCGGTATAGAGGTTTGCTGCTAAGACATAGGAGAGATTAGAACAGTCACAGTAGTCATGGAAAGAGATGGCAAAGTCCTTTGTTTATCAATGACTGATTATATATTTTTTTAATCAATTCGCATCAAATTGTTTGTCGTTGATAAATAAAAGGCCCCTTTAAGAAACTGGTAAATAATTGACCGTTTAAAAAAACATAAAAATACAAATCTACTTTGGCAAATTAATATGTAACTGTTAATTAAAGAGCGTTTTCTTTGCTTACATGATAAATTAGAAATTATCAGATTTTCTCAAAAGATCTCACTATTAAACTAAAGAAGTGAATTGTCTGCAAGTTGCAGGCATAGTCTACCATTTACCTTAAAATATGTTTAAACTTTAAATTTGATAATACTTTTTCTAATAGTAATAATCAGTAGATGGACTGTGGTGTACCTTATATAGCTTACTATATTATTTGTAAGATTCATTTTGATTTAATATAGCTCCATACTGATGTTTAGTTAGTATTATTAACATCTTATATGGATGCTCTTTACTTAACGGTTGCATTTCAATTTGCCAAAGGAGTTCTTTATTTTTAGTCGATTTTTTTCGAAAGATTGAGTGATTTATCAGTTTCTTAAAGGGGCCTTTTATTTATCAACCACAAAAATTTTTTATGTAAGTTAATATATATATATATATATTAGAGCATATGTCTTAAATTAGGTAGGGACCGCTTTGCTTTTACTTATTAGCAAAGTTGAACGCCAGACTTATATACATCTTAATTAATAATGTAATCACTTGTATTTGTCCATAATGAAATTGTCTAGGATTTATATGCAACTTTTTTCAGTGATTTTCAATTTAGCGTAGGAAAGTATTCTGAAATTAAATTAATCGTTCACTCACGAGTAGGTTAACCCCGCCCGAGGAGACGCATTTATAGTGTTGAAACATGATTGTAATTCTGTAGCGATTTTTAACATGTTTTTGTTTAAATATTCCGAAATGAATAGTATTTAGCTCTACTCTCTATTGAGCCCTTTTTTTAAATTAAATGTTGCGTACAGCGGAATTATATTCCATTTGTTCTCATTATATATATATATATATATATATATATATATATATATATATATATATATATCCGAATGTAATGAGAACGAAAATAATATGTAAATTCTAACGTCCATAAACTTAAACGTTTAAAATTATAACTCACCTCCTTTAATATACTTTCTACCCTCTTGTATACCTTTCTACTAATCTATCTTAGATTAGGATTCTTAAAATGTTTTTGCACATATATAATACTAGTAACAGTATCAGATGAATTTATTTATATCCATACTTATTCTACAAGTTATACAGTCCGACAATAGGCGCAAATTTGCTTATAAATGTTATATCCCATATTTTTATATACCTTTCTACTTATATCTTAAATTCTTATCAAAAACTTATTGGTTAAAAAACACTAAAAAAACAAAATAACTTATATATTCAACATACCAAGAAAAAAAAACTCCATCTCTTAATTTATTAATTTACAAAATACATTCATTGATTATAAAACCAGTAATACTAATCCCAGTTGAAATATACGCTATTCTGCTCTGGCTTCGTTTTACAGTTAGCAAAAACATTTACAGTTACTACTAAAACCATCGTTTTTAAATTATCCCTACTTCCACTTTACTCGTCTTACTCCCTCCTGCCTCACCTTCCCCAACCCCCATCGATTAAAAACAAAAGTTATGGTCGAGCCATCATCTAAACAATCCTTCAACAAACTGATATCAACAAACACTATTTTTTCATTCTGTCACCCTTTTGCCTCTCCTATTTTTTCTTAATCCTTATACGTCCCCTCTTCAAATATACTTTCTTCTTTTTTTAAAAAAAGAAGTATAAAAAAAGAAACGATGTTCCACATGCTTCCTGCTTTCAAACAAAATAGTTCGTAACAATTTTGGTCCTCACCAGTTGAGGTGCAACTAAATGCAATGAAACGAAGTTGCATATTTGTCATGATTAAATTATTTTTGTCTGTATGAAAAAAATTATATATATATATATATATATATATATATATATATATATATATATATATATATATATATATATTGTTTAACATACAATAATTTCATTTATACTGACTTTTTGAGAGTACTAACACCTGAACTATCAATGAACTAGTGTAGAAAATGTGAAGTTGATAAATATATCTTTAGGTAAGCAAAAACAGAAAGTAAAAATAAGAAAAACGATTTCCAAGTTAGTGGTACAAAAACAAATAAATACTAATTCAGAAAAACCCAGTAACTGTGGAAAAGGTTGAAAAAAATAATACATCTTTATACATACAATTTATAATATGCATATATATATATATATATATATATATATATATATATATATATATATATATATATATATATATATAAACACTTGTGCCAATTAATTGAAACAACCGCTTTAGTTCCCTTTCTTTCAAGTTTGGTCATTTTAACCACACTGGAGTGACAGTGTGCAATCGATTTCTATTTTTTCCTCGAATTAGGCCATTTGCAGGGGTGTGCAGTAATAGGAATCTCTTTTCGGGGTGTATGATGAAATTTGTTTGGACTTGAAAAATATTGCGTCAGCCGTGATTGCATCAGATTTTTATCACGTTCAGACACTATTGGCTCGACTGTCTATTAGTTGTCCTATGGCCTCTGTCTGCGACATCTTCTCCAAGGAAGCGTACTGAAATTGTAATGCTGAACAAACACACTGGCAAGCCTTACCAGTGAGCAAATCAAAGTACTATCGACTGGCTCGGTAACTCCCTTGATTTAAATTCAGTAGAGAATCTGTGCTCAATCTGCAAGGAACGACTTCGGGGAATGGACATACGAATTACTAATATGTGCACTGGTTCACCTTTCATGGGAAAACTATGAAGAAAAGTAAATAATATCGGAATTATTCGTTTTGTTTAAATTAATTTACACAAGGGTATATATATATTCGGACTATTGTCCTCATCTTTGTCGCCATATTTATTACAACGTTTCGGCTGTACGCTCCGAGCTTCTTCAGGTGGTTGGAATGTCGAACTGAACCCTTTATTTCGCTCACTAGGGTAGACTGCTTTAGTTCTTTGTGCCATGTTTTAATGGATGTTAGTTATCTGTTATCTCCTGTTAATTTTGCCTTTTGAAAGTTCTCCACTGCCTTAGCCGGGTATTGAACTCACACTCTTTGGTTTCTGTCACTGGATCTAACCAACGACTTAATTCCACTGTGCCATGTGTCCTTGAAAAAGAAGGCCGGAGCGTACAACGGCCGAAACGTTGTAATAAATATGGCGACAAAGATGAGGACAATAGTCCGAATAATGTAAATAATGTACATAACACCTCATCTCAGAAATATAGACAGATATATATATATATATATATATATATATATATATATATATATATATATATATATATATATATAAATGTTTGTGTATTTAGACAGCAATCCCTCTTTCATGTACATTTCAATGAAAACGACAGACAAGGTGCTTTTATTTCGTTTTTTATACAATTTCTCATGCGATCTAATATTTTTTTTCTTTTCGGATGATAAATTATATAAAAACTGTCCGAATGTTCTTTTTATCCGACCGCTTTCGGCTATACATTTAGCCATTTTCAAGGATTATATTTTAACTGTTAAAATAAGAAATATTTTGTTGAATGTATGTTTTATAAAATGTTTTAATTTTTCAAAACACCGTCACGATATTGTGTCAATATATATATATATATATATATATATATATATATATATATATACATATATATATATAATTATTTATTTCAAAATTATAAGATAAATATGTTATAAAATCACTACAAAAATAGCCAATTTGTTTCAACACTTCTGGTGTCTTATAAAGTTATGGTGTTGAATGTAGAATATAGGTTTTAAAAAAAACATTATTCTACATTCAACACCATCAACTAGTTATATGCATTATTCATTATATATATTACGTACACACTGTTGGTAAAATCTTTAGAAGCACATTACAATTTTAATTATTTTCACTTTATCTTGTGCGGATTATTATGTCATCTTATGTTAAGTTGCTAGAGATGAGTTTGTTATTTATTTCATGCTCACCATAGCCACTGATGGCAGAGATGCTGTTTAATGCATTGATGAAAAACAACTAGAAATATTATCGGTGATATATCTCACGAAACAACGAGCTTAAATCCATGTGAATTTCATATCAAATTTAATTTCATGTTTGCTAATCAGCATTTCGCTTTCGGTATTTTCATGATTGAGCGTATTGTATTAAGAAATAGAATTAACTTGTAAAATCCTTGCCTATCAACATGAAGGCGATTCAATAAAAGAAACTACTGGTGAATTGGGAAGTTTGCCAAAGGCTATCCACTCACTTTTGAAAGATCCTGAATTTTAGAGAATGTAAAACCTTGAAAGAAGGCCTCCAGCCATCACAAAGGCAATAGACAGTGGGGGATTATTGGAATGATAAAAATCTAATAGTGGCATGAGTAACACCGAAGCAAAGACAGGCACCGTCTTGTGAGGTATGTCCGCAAACGATTTGTCGATATCTTTATAAAAAGGGTCTTGAAATGGTGGAAGAGAAAGCAAAGAACTCGGCTGCCAAAATTGCATAAAGAATGAAGGCTGTCCTTCTCCAAAGATCAAATCTGGGGCCAGTAATAGAAGTTAGTATTCTTCTTCGATTAAAGAAAATTCAACCTCGATGACCCGGATGAAAAATATTACTGAAGTGACAAGAGAATTCCTTTTAGAATTCGTTTCTACTAGAGCGAGTGGCGCAGGAAGTGTAGTGATACGGGACTTAATATCTGCTGCAGGAAAGGTGGATTTGTAGATGGTTGAGAGGTGTGTGAGCGCTCAAAGGTACGTTAATCTTCTTTGCCAATCGCTCCGGAAAGATGAAAAATATGCGGTGAACACTGGATTCTTCAGCAAGAAAATGCGAGACTGATCAAGACATTTTTTTGAAGAGCAAGTGATTAGACATTTAATCAATTCTCGTCAATTCTCCGAATTTGAATGTTAAAGGAAACTCTTGTGGGACATCTTTCTAGTCAAGTTTACATAGAAGATAATATGTCTATATAGACGAGCTAAATGGAAGCATTTTGCAGCTTGGAATATCATGTCATCTGTGTTCATTAAAATACTCGTAGGCCTCATAAACATGATCTATAAAGTTTTATTTGGTAAAGGCAATGCCACACTTTATTAAGATAAGTACTTAAGTTCATTAACGTTTGTTATGTCATGTGTTATTACAATCATTTCTAAATTTTTGTTCTGCATATTTCCTATTACAAATATATTCATTCAGTTAGGCACAATACTTATTTGAAATATTTTATTTAATAAAACTTTAGTCATATCCTTACTTCTTTTGTTACTCCTTTCGAAAGAAAAAAATCAACTGCTTAAATGATAATAGTAATGTTTCTAAAGTTATACCCAGCCAAGTATAACATATATAGAAAACTGATTATATATATATACTAGCAGCCTTACCCGGCGTTGGCTGGTTTTTTTCCAAAAAGATCACGAACCTCATCCAATCTGTAAAGTTAAAATAAAGATTTTTCTTTAGTACCTCATATCTATATGGCGAAAAATTATAATGACATGAAGTGTGAAAACATTTATAACAGGAGAAAGTTGTTTTTTACAGAAGCACAGAAGATACAAAAAATTGTCAGCAAATGAAGAGTACATTAATCGCAATCGATCTTCGAAAATTGTTGAGGAGAAATGCTTTGTTGACAGCTTTTGCTCAAACTATATCGAATGCACAACATGCATTGGAAGGAGAAGAAATTCAACAAAGACTTCTCCTAGCATCCGTGCCAAAGACTGTATAGAATTGTTCTTTGCCCCTCAGTTTCGACATCTCGAGTAGCAGTCGTTCTGGCAACGTTCATTCCACGTCTTGTTAACCGTTACTCATTAGTTTTTGTTGATCTTGCATTAGCTGTACGAATAGCATTTTGTGTCAGTCTAACTTGAGTTTCTTGTTGCGAAGCGTTTCTTCTCCGTGCTTTCATGCGTTTGGCTGCAGTAGTAGCACGTCCAAGTGAAGGATTTCGCTGTCTTGGCATTACTATCCGGCTGTAGTTGGAGGGGTTTGGCTAACCTTTTTGAATAACAATGAAGTAATCAATTAAAAAGCAAGGATATTATACACATTTATGGAAATATAGCCACAATAAATTAAATGCAAGTTTATAAGGGTGACCAAGGGAACGTGGTAAACAATTATAAGCAAGCTCGTAAAGTTAGGATTTATCTAAAAATAGACTACCAAAAAACGTTCTAGTGATAAAAATAAAAATTAACGTGCAGCTAGAAACCTACTCACTATGAACGTTAAAACGTACACGCTAAGTTTAGCATAATTATAAATGAATCGAAAAGGGTCTTTGCATTATTATAAGTGCATTTTTCAGAATAAAACTGTCAAAATTTTAGGGCTCAAGTTTCCAAATATATGAGTTAGTAAGCATTATGTAAACGCTTATTAGAAGATGATAAATACATAATTAAAAATTGGCATTTACGCTTAAACCTTTTTAATAATAATTTTCACAAATTTAAATTTAAAGTATCGAAAATTCAAAATAAACATGCATGAAGGCAGCCTACCTTTTTACTTGATGACAACTTTGATGCGAATGAGATTTTTTGCATTTATTTCATCACATAGCACTAATGAACACTACACGTGAAGCAAAATCGATAGTACGCACTACGTAACTCGATCGATCATTGCACGTAGAGCAAAATCAATTGTACACACTACGCATCTCGATCGATATCGGACACGCGTTTTCTACCTACGTGCACTTCTCTCATCGGTGCACACTTTGGTTTGCACTTATTCTTTTTTTCTTAAGGAAGGATATAATTTTTTTCCGTCAAGTTAATGCAAACTAAACTATTTCAGTACCAAAACGGGAAATCCATGGGAAAAACTGATATTTTTCATAATGTATTTATGACACATGGGGTGTCAGTTTTGATTTTGAGTTGATTGTTCTAAACAGAAATTATGTGCAAATGTTCATCGGAATCCTGCTAACCACTACAATTGGAAGACTAATGAGGCATCAAGGTGTTCATGGGTTATCTTGTAGTTTTCAAAATCTGATAATCGTTTTTTCTTCATTTTAAGATTGTAACATACATGTAAAATTCCGTCGAAATCGAAGCAATTTGAAAATTTGGGGGTCCCTTTGGTTCACCCTAGGGGTGCCAAATTTCAAGCCAAAGGGCAGGTTTAAGATTATAGTAATTGAAATAATAAAGCACATTTATTTAAGTTTTCTATTTAATCGACTTTATGATCAAGGTTGTAGACTTAATTGAACATTTCGGGGTTCCCTGCTGGTCCCCTAACTCGTGGAGGTCCCAATGTTGATTTTCGGTGAATTCCAAGTAACTACTTCAGTTACTCGATATAATCTCAATATGTACTGAAATTTTCGTTGAGACTGCTACAAAATACACTTGAAAAGCAATATATATTTATAGGGTCATCCTGGGGGCCCCCCTCATGCATTTTTAAAAATCTGACAACCGATTTCTATCCCATTGTAAGAGCGTAACAAACATGCAAAATTTCATCAAAATCGAAGCAATTTGAATTTTTTGGGTGCCTTTGGGGCACCCTGGGGGTCCCAGTGTCGAGAGAAACGAAAATCAATATAGCGTATAATAAGTGTGAGATTAAGCTGTATACATTTATCAAGTTTCATTAAAATCGGCCTCAGGGTTTAGACTTCAAGTCTGAAAGTTTAAAAACAACCAAACTAATGGAAATTCCCATTTAAACATTATATTTATCGATTATCGGTTATTGATTTTTGAAAAATGACTAATTTTTTGTCCAGACACACTCAGTATCGAGTACAATCTATGTTCCAAATTTGGTGGAAATATGCCTTATGGTTCTCGAGTAGTTCGCGAACACACACACACACACACACACATACATACACACACACACACATAATCAGTTTTATATATATATATATATATATATATATATATATATATATATATAGTCAGTTGACCGGATGATGACGTTTAACATGAACAGTCTATCGCCTCTGAGTGTTCACTTTAATGTTAAATATATATATATATATATATATATATATATATATATATATATATATATCTGGTTGATCTCTCTGTGGAAAGGGGGTTTAAAAAACAGTGGCTTCTACTGCTTTTAAGCATTACTCTTAAAGTATGACTTGAGTTCTCCGAGCGGCTGGCGTATTTCGTATAAAGAAAAACTTTAAAATTCCTTCCTTTTTGCCGTGCGACGATGGCCTAGAGGTAAGATATGTGACTGATGTCAAATCAGTTGGGTTTTGATCCCGACTTGAAGCAATCGAACGTCTAGCCACACTGAGGAGCTATGATACAGCGAAATAGTCTGTCTGTGGATATATATATATATATGTGTGTGTGTGTGTATGTGTGTTTCTGTGTATGCATTTGATTCTCACTTCTAATCTGTTACTTTTCTCGCACTTCCAACATGTGGAAGTCTCTTCTCATTTCTTGCTTCCCTGACAACTACAATACTGAAAACTTTAAATGCAACGTCAATAGCCATCTTATCACTTCTTGAACCCTGTTTCTTTTGTATTTTTTCCTTAATCGTCCCAATTCTAATTTCTCTCATTCTCTTTCCCCATACCCACTGTAAAGTCCCGCGTTCTAGTACCACTACTGTCTTGTTTGGGGGTGAAATGATTTAATAACATGTACTTATATTATTTTCATAGATATCTCATATTTAACCGTTTGAGCCCTGGCCACCGCTTTACTGGTTTTAAAGAAAAATGACGTAATGTCCAGCCACCAGTTGAACGGTGGGTAAACATTTGTAGTTATTTTTATATATACCGTGAAACATTACATATCAATTATTCGCGAATTTTGACCCAGGAGCTCAGGCAGGAGGGTTAAAATTGTTCAGGAACGCAGAGCTCAAAGGGTTAAAAAGTTGTTGTTTGACTATTTTTAGTCTTTATTTGTACAAGGCCCAAGAGTCACTCGAGATAGAGAATTATAGAGTAAGAGGTACCACTCCAAGTCAGATACAATGCCACGAAGACGAAAGGGGACACCGGAAGTGAAAAAGAAGGAAAGTAATCGGAAAACCCATCGTTAACAGGAAACAAGAGCTAAACCTCTACTCCTGTTAAAAAGACCGAGGAGGAGTGTGAACAGGACGATAGGCGAACCTATCCACCTCTTATTTAGGTTGCTTGAATTGAAAAACATTTATCTGCAATATACTCTTAAATCTATAAAATCTCCGTCGGCAGTGGGTAGTTCTACTAGTATAATATTAACAAATATAAATCTTGTTATGTGGTGTAATCAGCATTGTGTAGTGTTGAGTCTTGATTGTTATGGCACAAAACCAGTTCTGCAGACTGAATTCGATATTTGAAGCTGCTTTTTACATATCTACTTAACGCTAAGGCGCCTGGTAAAGGCATGAATTCGTTCTTACTTGTCACGTCGCCAGATACATTGAGAAAATATCTCGTCACCCTTATGATACGAGAGCTCATTGCAGGGAGAAAGAGAGAAAGAGAGAGAGAAAGCGTGAAAGAGAAAAATAGAGAGAGAGAGAGAGGAAGGGAAAAGAGAGAGAGAAGGGAGAAAGAGAGTAAAAGAGAGAGAGAGAGGAAGACAAAGAAAGAAAGAGACAGAGAGAGAAAGCATGAAAGAGTGAGAAAGCATGAAAGAGAAAGAAAGAGAAATAGAGAGAGAGGAAGAGAGAAAAGAGAGAGAAGAGAGAAAGATAGTAAAAGAGAGAGAAAAGAGAAAGAAAGAAAGAGAGACAGAGAACGTAAAAGAGAAAGAAAGAGAAAAACAGAGAGAGAGGAAGAGAGAAAAGAGAGAGGAAGAGAAAGAAAGATAGAGAGAAAGAGAGAAAGATAGAAAGAGAGAGAGAGAAAGCGTAAAAGAGAAAGAAAGAGAAAAATGGAGAGAGAGGAAGAGAGAAAAGAGAGAGAAGGGAGAAAGAGAGTAAAAGAGAGAGAAAGAGAAAGAAAGAGCGAGAGAAACAGAGAGAGACCGTGAAAAAGAAAGATAGGGAAACATAGAGAGAGAGGAAGAGAGGAGAGAGAGAGGAAGAGAAAGAAAGAAATAGAGAGAGAAAAAGAGAAAGAGAGAGAGAAATCGTGAAAGAGAAAGAAAGAGAAAATAGCGAGAGAGGAAGAGAGAAGAGAAAGAGAGGAAGAGAAAGAAAAAAGAGAAAAAGAAAGAGAGAGAAGATTGAGAGGAAGAGATAGAAAGAAAGAGAGAAAGCGAGACAGAAAGCGTAAAAAAGAAAGAAAGAGAAAAATAGAGAGAGAGGAACCGAGATAAGAGAGAGAAGGGAGAAAGAGAGTAAAAGAGAGAGAAAGAGAAAGAAAGAGAGAGAGAGAGAGAGAGAGAGAAAAAGATATTAAATCACTTTATCATAACCACTTTACTATTCAGGTGACTATGCTAATGAGTGCTGTTATGCCCATTGTCAACCTTGACAGGAGCCAGTCAACAGGACTGAGAATTTCAGAATGCTACTCCGATTATATCGGTGAAGAGTACAGATTGAAATTCTTTAGCGCGTATGTCACTGCATCTCCGCCACCATTCAGAGAACTGTAGCGAGAGGATTGCGAGGAGCAGGAAAGTTTTGAGACGAAGAAGGGCAGAAGGTAGGCAGGGAGTCCAGCAATACAGACCTGCCACTTGAGATATGAAACGAGAAATTAACAAGTTCATCTCACGCTAAATGAAATCCTGACAAGTGATGCGAGACAAATACCAGTTTAAGGCAACAGATGAAATCGAGAAAATAGCTAGAATTTGGATTTGTAAAACCTGATTTGGACAAGAAAAGAGTATCTATCTATCTATCTATCTATCTATCTATCTATCTATCTATCTATCTATCTATCTATCTATCGCTGTTCATAATCTATCTATCTATCTATCTATCTATCTATCTATCTATCTATCTATCTATCTATCTATTGCTTCGCGTAGTTTGATACAAGGCCACAGCAAATGATCCATGAGTGAGAATCGAAAAAACTATAGTCGCAGTCTTTTCAATATCTATCTATCTATCTATCTATCTATCTATCTATCTATCTATCTATCTATCTATTTCAGTCTGTTCATGCGTATGTATGTATCCATGTATGTATGGATGGCAAGAGGGACTTTTAAAAGAATCGTCTAGCGCATGAAAAAGTCAAGAGAGATGTTGGTAAGGCTTTTATGTCAATTTTCTCGAAATGCGACCAAGCAATTTGATCTAACGAGTTTCTCTAAGTAGAGCAGGCCTAAAAAAGACGCCACGCAGAGAAGTCATTCATTACAAGCTGGAAGAAAATGTAAAGACGAATGTGCTTCTCTTTGTGGATTAAGGTATATTTGAAAGTTCAACAAAATATTAATGTAACAACTACTGCAACAAACGCCTAACATTGCCACATCTTAGCAAGATAATGTAAGACCCTAAATCTAAATCAGCATTGACCATATTTGAGGATATATCATCAATGACCGCACCTAAAGTAGATTCCAAGCAGTCAATCATTTATTAATCGATCTCAGTTTGACCGTATCTATCTATCTATCTATCTATCTATCTATCTATCTATCTATCTATCTATCTTCTTAAGTCTATTCTTTGAAGATTTAAGTGTTTATCGACCCTTCTCTGTTTTCTTTTTTGCGTCATATGAATCCAATTCAGAACGCCAACTCTGTTCACCCAGCGTAAAACTGATAGTTTCGCTTAATATATATACAGGACTCTCCCATCCCTTTCGACGTATGAAGATCAAGCAGTTCTTAGAACCAACAGCCAGACTAGCCGCACATATCACATAATTATAGCGGAAGTGAAGCCGTGTCCAGAACCAACCACACTTTTTGGAAGAGCCGAATACAGACAACTATTGCCACAAGTTCTTCAAACTACCATCCACAGGGTTTGAATACAGAGTTGTCCCCTACTAGACCGTTCGCCATCCAAGGCTAATTGACACATTCTGCTCTGCTGTTTACCCATAGCTAGAGAGAGAAGAGATGGATCCATACCTTTCTTAAGGGTATAAACATGTTGTATATTAGAAATGATTAAAGATATCTTACTGGAATTCTCTGAGGTTATAGCATTATTTTCCAAGCTTCACAGAAGTCGATCAAAAACGAAATCACATGTTCATCATTAATTATTCATATCTAAGGATTGGTAGCTCATGAAGGATTGAAATAAAGTTAATATATATATATATATGTATGTATATATATATATATATATATAATTCCAGGGTCATTTTTGCAACTTATTCAAGATTATTTTCGCCTTCTCTAACTATCTAACTTTCGGTTCTGTTGTAACAATGTGTCGCAGAGTTTTGACGTATGATTTCATTTTTACGTCTTTTTTCAATGCTCTTTGGACTGTCATAGCTGAAAATTCTCTCCCACATGCCAAGCCTCTTATGAATTGAGTTGGATCTTTTCTAATTGATCTCTTTAGCTCTAGGTTGAAATGATTGTTCCTCTTACTGTCGTGACCTCCTGATCCAGCTTTTCTTCCCTACTGTTAAAAAATTATTCACCGTTCTCTTGATGGTTCTTGAATGGACTTTGAAGAGAGAAGCCAGAGTATGAATGTTGGTGCCATTACTGAAGGCCTAAATGATCTTTTTCCTCTCACCATTGCTCATTTGGGAAGACAGTAGGTCTAACAAAACAATTTAAACCTGAAATTAAATATTAAATTAGATATTAAATCACTAGAGTTTCGATCCCGGCTTGAGGCAATCTCATGTCTAGCCATAATGATGAGCTGCGAAACAGTCTGTCTGTGGATGACAATATATATATATATATATATATATATATATATATATATATATATATATATATATATTATTTTTAAATATGATTCCTTCACTACATAATAGTTCTGATGTTTCAAAAACAGGAGGCAAAAACTTCAATATAAAATAAAATAATCTTTAGACATTTAACAGTGTAACAATAATGCCAATAACTCTCTGTCGCTAAAAGAGACGATGATATGCGTCTAGTGAATATTATCATTCGCTTTAAAATAGACACCCCGATCCTACTTTCACTTGACCTCTTTCTGAAAGTAACTAATATGTTGATACAAATTGTTAGCCCTTACGCCCCTTATTGAAATAATTGCTTCAGCCGTTTCCATAGTAATTAATTTTACGAATGAATCTCTATCTATAAAAGGCAGGATGTGCGTGTGTGTGTAACGAATGCACAGCCGCAATTTTCAACGGATTTGCATCAAAATTTACATACCCATGCTCCAAGTTAGCAGGAAGGCCAAGGCCGACTTTTCATTTCCCAACTCCCATCAATAGTGGAAATAATCGATTTTTTCATGCTTCTACGGCAGTTTTCATGTAGTTTGCGGCCATTTGTACTAGCCAGAGTGAGAGCCAATAGCTGGCTGTCACGAATAGGCAGGAAGATTCTATTGGACATCGTGAGAGCCAACAGGTGATTGACATGAATGTTAACTAGCATACTAGCATGCAAAAAAAATCGATACCTGCATTCGTCAGAAGTGGGAAAAATTTAAATCTGCATGGCACTTTACTCCAGTTGGCTCATTCGCTTGCTTAAACTCAACGTTGATTCTGATTCTGCAGAACTGGGTTGGGTGTGAAAAAGTATTTGTTGTTAACATTCTTTTTTCATTCGGTTCTTCCAGTTACGAGTCGATTTTTAAAGATGATCGTTTTGTGTTCATTTTGTTTAGTTCTTTTTTCGTAAGAGATTTAATGTTTAGTATATAGAGCTTAGAAAAAATTCGCAGTGTGAGATAGGCAAGAAGTAAGGCATGTAGCAACATCAGCACGGGGAAGGGCACTCTTTTAAAGGCAAGGAAGGGCAAAAATATTATAACTCAAGTGATAGCGATTGCTGTATGAGTCGTACGAATCAAGCACGAGCAACACCGGGCCATGCTGCTAATATGCTTATAAAGCTGCGTAAATTTCAAGATTAGTTATTCCAAAAATTTCGCCAGAAGATGAAACAGAGCTTGATACTTTAATTCAATTTAATTTTAATAATTATATTGAAGTTTTTAGCTCCTGTTTTTGAAACATGAGAACTCTTATGTAGTGAAGGAATCATATTTTTTAAAAATGATTATAATTTATGCTCTACTTTTGTATTGAGCACTGTTTTTTTTTTAAATAAAAACAAAAATACTAAAGAACTTCGGTTTATTTACCTAACGTATTCTTTCCTGTTTTTCTATAAATTCGCACGCGCGCACACACACACACACACACACACACACACACACACACACACACACACACACACATATATATATGTATACTATACACACATATATATATGTATACCTATACTGGCATATATATGTTTGGAAAGTCGGATCAGCGAACCGTGTTCTGCTCTCGAGTTTTGGGGCACAAATTCCCTTGGAAAATGTATGCAATCATCGAAATCTTTGGTGAGCAACCAGTCTAAGAGAAAGATGAAACTGAATTCAAAGCTTGAAGATTGCTGTTTGAAATGATCGTTGTACTCAGTGTAGCAGTTCTCAGTTTTCCGAAAACTATAGCTGGTTCAACTCAAGAGTCATCCATTAGAATAAAATCATATGTGCGTCTGGTTCAGTGATTTAATTCTAAGAACAGTTTGATCCTCATCTTTTGAAGTCGATGAAAGATATCAGATCACTATATTAAAGACATATATATATATATATATATATATATATATATATATATATATATATATATATATTAGTAGTAGTAGTAGTAGTAATAAGAAATTATACTCGTCCGGAAAACCTTTGGTGTCTTGATTTGCAAATAATCAAACCAATACCAAAGGGAAAAAAATGTATATAAAAAAGAAAGAAGTAAGAACATCTACGTTAACCGAAAATAATCGTCCAGCAGACGAGTTCAAGGCCCAAAGAAGAAAAAAAACGATACAAGTACCCAATGAGTAGAGCAGACTTAGTTAAACCTAGAGAGGCATACAAACCTACCAAGGTTTCACCTAAGCAGATCGTCAGGGAAGGCGATATTTATTGCATTTAAAAAATTACAATTATGGCACGAGGCCGGGAAAGGTAAGGAGTTGAAGCTTGTCTTAACTAACTATTCTATACCGAGCTAATCCGATTCATGACCCATTCATACATTACAATTTCCACATTCACCGTAAGAACTCGTCCGTCACCAATCAATCCTCCATACACCATAATACCACATTCTCACTAGGGAGACCTACAGAATGCGCCCCGTGACATAAAAATTTAATGATGCTAAAATATGTATAAAAATCTATGATGAAAAAATGAGAGGGGTGGGGGAGATGAGCCCAATAACAAACTAAAATATTAACACAAATCAAACATAACTGATGTTAGTAGGGCCTGTCCAACCCTCAAAACAGAGAGGTCACTGTATTTTGCCCCTTGGACAAAATCAAGAGGCGCTCTCGCCAAGAGAGTGGGAAAAGGACAAAAAACATACAGGCATGGGGAAATATAAAGCTGACCCAGTCGAGATAAAAAGGGACCAAAAAACAAACTGGGGAGGTTGAGAATCTCAACTTGGATCATAACCAAAGAAGTGGCTAGAAACAGGCTGGGAACAACACTTACATTAACTAGGTACACAAAAGCTTGTCTAACCTAACCAAGGGGAGGGCTTCACAGGAAACCACCTCGATGTGACGTAGGTTGACCTAGAAGAGAAAATCAAGGCTAGCCCCGTTCAATCGAACTAAGCTCGCCTCTTTCACCCACCTTTCGCTGAAGACTGTCGAATGCAATCGTTTTCTATCAGTTCTAATTTTCATCTTGAGATGTGCGACAGCCTCAATGTACAATTCATAGGGCAAAACATCCAGACCGGGCAACTTGCCTCTGCCGACATTCTTCAATGCCACGTGGACCTCGCTCTCCGTGATTTCTCCCTCGCAGCTAGCCGCTTCCGTCGGCGAAAGCCGAGAAAAGTCAGCCAAATAGTTGCGAAATTCGTCCTCACGAAGACCAGGCTCCTTGGTAAACCGGCTCTCGAAATGCCGCCAAAACGCCACGCACATGCCGTCAGTGTCCCGAAGAGTACGCCCCTCCCGGGTTTTGACTTCACGAATGTAACGATCGCCACCTCGACGGACCTCTTCCTTGCGCAATTCTGCGCCCATGTTACGGCTTCGGAAGACATCTTGTTTAATCTATGTCTAATTACCTAGCCCATGTGGCGCTCGCTATTCGAACGCTTCACGGCCTCCCTAGCTAAGGCTATCTCTCGGGGATCCCTCCAGTCATCGCCCGGGAAAGACTAGCTCTAAGCGTCTCCACCTTTTCAGCTCTATCTAGGGCGAGCCGTTTGCTGAAATGAGTGGTGAAAGACCTAATCCTACTCTTAAGTCGATCCCACCACTCATTCCCGATAACCGCCCCATTAGCTACCGCTGCACTAATCTAGTTAGCTGCTCCTGGAAGTCCCGCCTGTCCAGTAAAGACAGACTGAACTTCCAGTAACCAGCCATTCTAGGCCTATGATCTAACGGTATGCCAGCACAAACGAGTTATAGCCTACCCTGTGGAACGTGAAACAATCTAAATCGTTATGGAAGGCTGGTTGACTAGGTAAAGAAAGAACGGAATAAGTCAGTAAACAAAAACAACCAAAAAAAAAAAAACATAACGTGACCAAAAAAAAAAAAAAAAAAAAAAAAAACAAACCCAAAACCAAAAAAAAAAAAAAAAACAATCAAGAGGGTTGAGGAGTACCGTTTATTCAAAATTGACGAAAGAGGGAGGGGGGTTAAAAAAAAGAAAAACACGGATAAACAGGGGTGGAAATATTTATTCAATCGAAAAAAAAAATTTTAAATTAAAAAACATAATAAAAAATAAATAAAAATATAAAACTAAAATAAAAATATAAAATATAAAATAAAATAAAAAATAGTAATTACTGGGGAGAGGAGACCAACGTTTTCTATGTCTACATTTGTTTAGAATTTCGGTTTTAGAATTTCATAACTGATTAGGTTCCCTATATAGAGCTATAGCTAATTTTTTCTCAAGATATAGTTTACAAAATTTATGACCTGCTCTATATTTAGAAGATCTTTTTAATATTTCCCATTTCAGGATCGGATCTTTGTTAATGTCCTGTCTAATTTTCCATATATAGTTAGTGTAGTGCTATATTTGTTTTTTTCATTATTAAAGCTACTTATATGGTTGTAATATCGTTTTTTAAAAACACATTTTGAGTAGCTCCTATGTATACTTTAGGGTTTATATCATTGTTGTAGTCATTTACGTCCTTATATATTTTAACCTGGTGCACCACGCACTCCTGTTGACATTTTCCCTGAAGGGGTCAGTCTTTTTTGTTTCTACAATTACATCTAGAAGAAGTAGTGCGTGGATTATCCTTAATTTTTTTTCTTATTATATCCGTTAATTAGATTCGCTACATTTGGCATACAACTGTAGCTTAGTTTTACGCTATTTTTATTAAATATTTTTTGCAGTTTGCTAGTCTTTGGCAAATGTTGTTCGAATATATTGAAGAATATTTTACCGATTTTAGTTTTTACAGATAGATTAAATGGAGGATTAGACCATAATATGTTTCTATGTCTATTCTTATGTTTATTCTGGGTATCGTTGTCATCATTTATTTTAATAAATTCTAGCTTATCTTTGTGTCCACTTTTAGCTAGAGCTTGCTCGTAAATAAATTTATTAGCATCGAAGATGTTTTTATTCGATGAATTCGTAGAAAGTCTATTACTAATGCCTTTAGAAATATGTTTTAGAATATGCGCCGGGTGGTTAGATCTTATATTTAAATATTGTTGGTCCTGGTTATCTTTTTTATACGGGGAAACAGTGCCATCTCGTAAATCTAAGGATATGTCTAGGTAATTAGTGACTTTAAGGTTAGTTTCAATTTCTAGGTTGAATCCGAATTTTTTAAAGAGCCAATGCAGCTTTTTTCGGATTGTATCGCATTTTCTGGGATTACTTCTATCGACTATAATTAATCCATCATCACGGTATAACCCATGGTTATTAAAATCTATGTAATTGTTTAGATTGTTAAGCAAAAGGCATCCTACAAATTCGCAAACCTCTGCTCCATCATATGCTCCCATGGGATTGTCAAAATTATATACATCGTCTGTTTTTTCATCTATAATTCATTATTATGGAACAATAAGGTCTGGCGACAGTGTCTGATTAAGTCTATTTTATCATTTGATATTTGTATAAAGTCTTTAGCTAATTGAATGGCCTGTTCGCGAGTTTTTTCTGTAATCGACGAATAATATTCTTTAATATCATACCTAATAAACGAACATCTAATGTCTTTATTATAGTTCTTAAACCCCCTAATACAATCATGGGAATAACACCACTGGTTTATATTAAGGAAAGTCCTTAAAGAATCACATTATCTCCTGTAAGATAACTTTACTGACTTTACCTAATTGCGTTTTGGTGGGGTTTATTAATCGACATTACGGGTTACTTAAGAAATTACATTTGAGATCCTTTAGAGTAATGAAGCAATTTTTTATGCTTATTTTTTCAACACGATTACCTAAATTAAATTTATTAGCTAAAACACTAACATCTTTATTTTATTTAGTTTCAATATTATCCGGGGATTTTTTTTAATGTTTGATGACTTCTTTGTGTAACATTCCGTTGTACATTTTAGAGTTTCATTTTATATAAAAATATGTATTTATCTGCTTTAACATAAATATTTTTTATTATTCTTAATGTTTTTCATGTCTTTACTTATTTGTTGCTGTATATTGTTATTAATTATTTGCCTATATCTAATTTTATTGATTATTCCGATTAAATCGGATTCAAATTTATCGAGCTCTTTAATATGTGGGGGATGGGCATTAGTTTTAAATCCATAGTGTTCACTAGTTTTAGTTTTATTTAGGTTGTTATTTAGGCCAAAGTAAGCTCTCTATCTCATATTAATGATAAATTTTTCTATTTTTTTTAATAAACATAATTCATATAAGTGACGGTTACGTACGAGTATGTTTGTCAGTGAATATCCTATATTTACATGCTCCATATTAGATGATTTTAAAAAGTGCTGGATAGGGTAGCCTAGAACTGGATTATTATTAATAGAAATCTTATAAGTATAAGAAACTATACTCGCTCGGAAAACCTTCAGTCTGTTGATTTGCAAATAAACAAGCCAATACCAAAGAGGAAAAAGGTTTAAAAAAGAAAGAACCAAGAACATGCCAGCATACGAGTCCAAGGCCCAAAGAAAAAAAAAACCCGATGCGAGTACCCAAAATAACTAAATAAAGTGCTCAATACAACGAGTAGAGCAGACCTAACTAACTATATATATATATATATATATATATATATATATATATATATATATATATATATATATATATATATATATAGTTTAATATCATTATATATTTATTATATTATAGTATAGCTTAATATATATATATATATATAGTTTATATATTTATATATATAGTTGGAAAGTTGTTATATTTTGGTGGCTAAAGGGCTCAGTATCTGAGGCAGGGTATATTAGATTTAGACAGTGTAGACAGTAATCAACACCGTGACTGTTTGTATCTATGGCCTGAGATTAGAAAATGACAGTAAGCATGAAGCGTTGATTACTATAAGCACACACACACACACACACACACACACACACACACATATATATATATATATATATATATATATATATATATATATATATATATATATATATAATACATAAAAGGTTAATGGTCATAGTTGAATCAAGTCAGGAAAGAGTAGTATTAAAAGTGCTCAATGCACGTGTGGAAAAATAAAATAAAAGTAAAAATAACATGTAGTGCTTTTAACTTTAAAAATTAAGAGATCATTTGTATCCACTACCTTGGTTTCAACCTTACGGTGATTTCAGGCGATTTTTATCAAATGACCTCTTAACGTTTTATTTATTTTTTAAATTAAAATTTAATTTAAAAGAAAAAAAAAACCGATCCCATTGTAAGGTGGAAAATTAAAAAAAAAAAGAAAGGCAAATCCTTACAACAGCCACAATATTTGCAACCTCTGCAAACAGGAAACATTAGCAATTATTATATTTCCGGGTCCAAAGAACCTTGTAAAGCACAAAATCCGAAGTCTTGAGTCCTTGTTTACACATTAGAAAATTCCTCGTAAGCACATATGAGGCTTGATAAAAAAAAAAAAAATGAACGTACATTTTAATTACCCTCCCCTCACCACCACCGATACATTTACATTAACATTGCTAACAACAATATCTACCGTAACCGAATATCCCTATCTAAATATTTTGGGTATTTAAAAGAAATCAGTAAAACACCCCGCACAGTAAAATGGAAAATATTTAAAAAACGAAATATATAAGTCCTTAAATGACCCATGCCCCTTGTGTCTACATGAGCATCTATACATTATTAAGTTTCTTAAAAATGATGATCTGTTAAATCAGCGAAAATAGCTTACAGTCATATGTAGACATTGTAAGATGTTCACCTTTAAATATAGTTAACGTATTTAGGGAAAAGTCTATGTATTACAATTACATATCCATTATTTTATTATATATAATGGAACATGTAATATTAATTTAATTCTTTGATTTTTAATTTTAAATTGCTTACTATTAAAAAGATAATGAATAAAATATGAACTGTATGTTCAAAACTATGTAAAAATGTTTTAATCATACCAAAGGTTCCTTTAAGATAGTTCTAAAATATATGATAAAATTTAAAAAAAGCAAAAACAAAATTTAAACCATTGTCAGAGATATACATATTTCCAAGAATATTTCTTCGTAACTTAAATGTATAATTTTTGCCGGATGTAAGGTGTCGTGGCGTTAATCTGACAGTTCCCCGAGACATGTATCAATACCACACATCGCCCAACATCTAACCTATATTTTTAACTTTTAAAAATTTAGCGTTGACTTTCCTTCTGATTAGTTAAAAGAGACACACCCATAAGATCTACAAATCTGGTTTCCACACTCCATATTAACTCTTTAATAAGCAAACATACTGTTTTATATTTTCAAATATAAATCATTTTCACCAAAGTTACCGAACATTGCCTGATGATGAGATAAAAACAAGTCTCGAAACATAGAAATTTCCGTGTCGCAATGTAAAATATTATATATATATATATATATGTGTGTGTGTGTGTGTGTGTGTGTGTGTGTGTGTGTCTGTGTGCACAAACGCACGCACACGCTCACTCGTGTCAATTGCTGATATCCCCTGAGGAGTGTAGGTTCTGTCTACAAAAGTCTAGAATCGTGATGTTGAAGGTAAAACCAACCAAGTGACAAACTTTACATTACTATTAATTCTATCCTCCACTATCTCTCTCCATATATATGTATATATATATATATATATGGGGGGTGCGAGTGTGTGAGAGTGTGTCTGTGTGTTTTCTTTTTTTTACAGTAAGTTTCAACCTTTACAAGGATCAGGGGTCACTCCAAGCAGTGGGTTAGGAGGCAATTTTGTGTATAGAAGTTGAAGATAACTGTTCATCCTGGCGTGGAACAGGTTCAGACTGTAGTAATCGAGGAAACATCCTGTTGGGAGTCAGTTCCACGGGGCAGTGGTTCGCTGGAAGAAGCTCTTTGAATGGAACTTAGTTCTCACAGACGGAATACGGAGGGGGGAATATGGGGGCGCTTTGCTGCTATGTAATTGACATGGCGTGTCCTTGCCGTGAAAGTTTGCTTTGGCAAACGGACCAGAGAACGTAGTTCGTCCGAGCACTTTTCATGGAGATAGTGGGGTAGTGCAGCGAGAGTCTTGCCACATCATGCCTGTGGGTGGAAGTGCTCAGAGACACTTTTGAACTATTTTCAAGACTGGAGAGTGACGTCTGGGCAGCTTCCGCCCAAATATGACATCAGTATTCCATTTTTGGCCCGATATGGATCTTTATATCCTCATTGGAATTATATATATATATAAAAAAGATCATTGAAGTCAACACTTAGAGGCGACAGGCTGTTTCATGCTAGACACGTCAGGTTAAGTGTGTTTTTTTCTCGGCTATTTATATATACTGGTCAGTGGTGCATTATGGGTAGATCCGTATATATAAATAGCCGAGAAAAAACACACTTAACCTGACGTGTCTAGCATGAAACAGCCTGTCGCCTCTAAGTGTTGACTTCAATGTTCACTTTTATATTTACACATGCTCTATCTCTGATATTGAGCACTTTATCCCATAAATATAGAACATCTTAAGACTATATTTCTCCATATATATATATATATATACATATATATATATATATATATATATATATATATATATAATAAAAAGGCTTAAACACTAATATTCCATGGTAATAATTTATTCCATTGGAATCGTAAATACGATACAATTCATCAGACCTACAAATTCAAAAAGAAAAAAGAAAAAACAACTCCGGAAATAAAAAATAGAATTTAGAGAGAGTGTAAGTATGAGAGTCTGGGACGAATGTTAGAGCTAAAGAGAGGTGTAACAGACGAGAGATGGTGGGAGATTAAAAGTTTTAGAGAGGGGAGTTAAAGACGGTTTAAGTGAGTGAAATATGAATGTTGTCGGATGTCTAATACATTAAAGATGTAACCGGAAAGGATACATTTTGTAGTGACATACACACACAATAGACAATCTAATCTTAAAGATCAGAAGGAGAAGGATTGTGTGTATATTTACCACTAATATTATCTATCTATCTATCTATCTATCTATCTATCTATGTTATACAATAGGAATTAATATTACATTAGGTTAATGACCATTTTTACGTTGTGAATTGAAATAAAATTTACAAGAATTTTTCAAACCAGTCATGTATGATAAAATATTGAAATAAAGCAGGCCAAGCAGAAGAACGAAAGAAGCGAAGAAAAATGGAAAAAAGAAAAAGAGAGTAAATAAAAACAAGGAAGTAGTGTAAGTCTGGATATGAGGGGCGGTTAGAGGCGAACGGAAGAAAAATTAAGGGGAGAGAAGAAATGACCTTATTTATTTTATATCGAGTAACAGAGAGAAAGCAGTTCAGGAACCTTTCATGAATCTATTAATAAAATATTATATTAAATTATGAGATAAACACATTTATACGAAAGTGAGTTAATTCAGAATTAAAGATATATTAAAATAAACAATATATCAGATAAAATAATAAGAAAAATACAAAAATTGAAATTAATATACTGAAACGATTATAGTTATCTAAGAATGAAGAATCTAATTTAACATCTACATTTAAATCAACATATTTAAAGTCAAATCTATATTAAATAATTCCTATCTATATTGAAAAAATTTATTATTTATCATCTACCATATGATATAATTAACCAATAATAAGAAGATTAAATAAAAGAAAAATCTACACTAAAATTAGATAAAATGCCTTTAGAATAAAGTGAAAGAAGACGTGCCTTTAGAATAAATTTATTCTTAGATCTTAGAGGAGAGAACGCATAATCTGGTGTGATCGCCATTTTAAACAAGGTCAGTAACCCTCTGTTACGATATCGTTATACGGCTCCTAACAAGTCTTGGGAAGACATGTGTTACTTTCAGCTAATTCCAAACGGTGTCGCCTGATGGCTTCATTTCAGACCCATATTATAAAAAAATCACCTCCCTGATTAATCGGTCATGTCGTGATTTAAAGCTGTGACACTTGGTCAGAATGCAAAAGACTTAACGACCCATTCAAGAACTTTCTTACTCGTTCAATATTATAAGATATTTCTTTTAAATAGTTTGATTTTATTCAAATAAATGATATGAAAAATAATTGTTGCAAAGGAATTTGTTACGACAAGGAGTAAACCAGTGGATTAGAAATAGGATCAACAAAAACTAATTTGTCTAAAAAATAGAAATGATTGCATTCTCTTTTCTAAGCCTCGATCTGAAACGCTGACGTCATTAAAGTGCTGTCGGTTGTGTCATATTTAAGACACAGGTGGTGTAGCTCTCGAGTTTATTTTATGTCGGCACAAAATGCAGTAATAGGTATGAGTAGAAATAGTCAAATTTGTAGTAGCAATTAGAACATCAAAGAATGAGAATATGAAGTGAGGAAGGTTGGAAGGGGGATAATGTATCGGAAAAGAATAAGAATTGCACAAAAAGAAGGAGATGGAAAAACAAGAAGATTAAAAAAAAAGCGAACGGAAGAAGGAGAAAAAATTGAACGAGAATGGAGAATGTAATAATAATAATAATAATAATAATAATAATAAGAAGAAGAAGAAGAAGAAGAAGAAAGATACAAAAACTAAGAAAAACAAAAAGAGAACACAAGAAGAAGAAAGAGGTAACGGAAAAAGGAAAACAAGAAAGAGATAAATTTTACATAAGAAGAAGAAATGACATAATGAATGTTAGGAAGGAAAAGTGGTAAAATCTGAGAAAGCAGAAGCAACGTCTGCTGAAAGAGACTTGTTTTTATAAACAAAAATCTGAGATATTAGTGTTATAATGAATACCAAATATAATAAAAAAATGTCTACAACGCAAAAAGTTGACTGTCCAATCAGAATACGAATATGTGTGACGTCAGCAGCATTTACAACATAAAAGTCAGAGATTTACGCAAGAAGAATGCGTGTGTGTAATGAATGCTTGCGAGTCAATATGTGTGATTATTTACTCTGGAATAAAATCATGTTTATTGGAAGCGGAAGCACCCCTCACAAAATAAATAAACTTTAGAGGATTTTTCGCTAAAAGGAAAATAGGAAGAGTTTTCTAGCATTGAGCTAAAGACAATTGTAGGTTGACTCTCCAGACTTTGCCTGCCAGTGAATTTCTAACTCCCGCTCTGTTGCGCTGTATAAAGCAGTATAAATAAAAGAGAGAAAACAATTACACACACACTCTCTCTCTGTCCCTCTCTCTACCCCTCCATTTCTCTCTCTCTCTACAGAATTCTGTAGTCACAAGACGTGTCGCGTTTCCCCTCCGGTAAACTTCTTCGTTCCACGTCTCAGATCGCACACAACACAATACGATCATTACACAATCTCCTATAAAAGAGAAAGCTTATATAACAATAATATATGCATCACACACACACACACACCCATATATATATATATATATATATATATATATATATATATATATATATATATATATATATATATACACAAAACACAAAATATCCTTTTTCAAGTTCAACAAATTAGTCAACGCCGCCACGAAATGGTAATTACCGTTACACAATAAATCTAAAGGAAAGATCTTTAACTTTCAGTAAAGACTTATAATGACGCTCAAGAGAGTCATTATTCCTGACCACTGACAGATTCAATCTGAGCCTGTGATGGTCCTTTATCGTAAATAGGTCACACCAATTTCATCTGGAAGAATAACCCATTACACTATCGCGTTTGTAAGTAGTGGGAAGACATGTAATTGGTCTGTAGTTTTTTTCATATTTGTGTCACCATTCTTGGGTAGAAGGAATGTAATTCCTTTGGTTACCGATGCCGGAATATTAGTAGGGATCATTAATCATTTCTTAAAATCATTTGGCTAGTTTTTTTGTGTGCTATTTCTGGTTCCCTTTCATATTCTGTAGATTCACCAATTCTGGTTGCAGTTCTTTTTATTTCTTTGATTTCAGCATCTATTATTCGGTTACTTCTAATGATGTACCTTTTCTCAGAATTGTATAACCTCTTTTATTGTTGATAGGTGGGGGAGGGGTTTCTCACTTCAGTCTTTTGTTTGTCTATTTCTCTGAAAAGTTTCTTCGCATCAGTTTAAAAGATCTTATTCTGTCGGTAGATTCTAGATCTTTTTATATAGCATCTGATTCTTTGAGCATTCAATTATAATGTTTGCTTTATTTTTTCTTTAGCTGATAGGACTTCATTTTCTTTTCCAAGGTGCATCTTCATGTCTGTGAGGCTGCCCTTCTTTTTACTTTGATGTTTAATTTTTTTAATTGCTACTATTGCTGATGCATATATTGCTTCATTGAAAATTATTTGTGGGTCTACTTCACCCAGAATTAATTCAAGTGCTGCAATGTAGGGTCTAATAGTTTTGAGGTTCTGCTTTATTGGTTGTCATTTGCGGAGTTGTTCTCGTTCCTCCATTTCAATATTTTATTTCTCATGATTGCTTTCCAGGCTTATATACTATTCTTACTTTCTTTAAAATAATTCAGTTCAATATGATTTGGGCTCGTTTTATTGCAGGCTTGTGAGCAATCACACCTTTCCAACATTTCTAAACTTTCAGCATTATCTTCACAGTTATTCGTCTGTATCTCAGTTTCTTCATTATGATCCATGGTTTGTGTGATGTTTGTACCTTTTTGTCTATTTCTGGTTCGTTTTCATGTTCTTGGGGTTCATCCATTTTGGTTGCAATTCTGTTTATTTCTTTAATTTCAACATCTCTCAATCGGTTATTTCTCATGATGTACCTTCTTACAATTGGTTACTTTATTTTTTTCAATGCACTTTCTAATTTCTTGCCCAACTTTTCCTCGCCAAATATGTCATATGTTTGGAGAGTGATGTTTTTCTGAGATTTGTGTAACGCTTTATAGAACGCAGTAATATCGAGATTTTATGCCTCACGAGACCTTTTTACCTTTTCTTTCTTTAAATGAATGGTTGTGGATCGAGTTGGAGAATTCGCAGGGTCATCATTTAGATTATCCCGGTTGTGCACGTCTGTAGATTCATTGTGTAGGAGTTTGCTCCTATGGTAGATTTTCCGACATCAGGTAGGTTCGCTCTTGAACAGGTAGGTTCGCCCTGTTTATCCACTGGAAGAGCCATACTGGAATTTTCGGTTTGACTTTTACTTCTCATATTGTTACCGCGAGTGACACACGGGACAACATTCTCTGGTACATTGGGTAACGGTCTTTTACAGACAGGGTTCCAAAGCCTGTAGGGGATCGTTGGCGATCTCAATGCAGCAGCTATTCTCTCCATGGCACGATTAACACCTTGAGTTGCGGGTTGTTGTTCGGAGTTTTCTTTCTCCTAGATGGGTTACCAAGAGACACAGACGCAACTGGAATTCGAAAAGAAAGACGTCAGAAAAAGAAGCTATTCCATGAAACAAAACTTTATTATACTAGAGTATTATGTTTTAATAATACGTTATATGTTTATAATTATGAAAAACATGATTATTTACTTTTGTTGTTACTGCTCTTGTTAATCAGGTCAGTTGTTAATTAATTAAAAAAAAATTATTGTTGTTGCTACCATCATCAGTTCTTTTAACGAAATTAATTCTCAAAAAAATTAATGGAAAAAGAAAAAATTAACATTCGGTTAATAAAGTTTAGAATTTATACGAACCATAACGTATCACTGGTGTGAAATTAAATAATAATAATAATAATAATAATGATAAAAATAATAATAATAAAAATGATAATAATAAAAATAATAATAATGATAATAATAATAATGATAATAATAATAATAATAATAATAATAATAATAATAATAATAATAATAATGATCATAATAATAATAATAGTAATAATGATGATGATCATAATAATAATAATAATGATAATAAAAATAAAAATAATAATAATAATAATAATGATGATCATAATGATGATGATCATAATAATAATAATAATAAAAATGATAATAATAATAATGATAATAATAATAATAATGATAATAATAATAATGATAATAATAATAATAATGGTGATCATAATAATAATATTAATAATAATGATGATGATCATAATAATAATAATGATGATGATGATCATAATAAAAATAATAGTAATAATAATAATAATGATGATGATAATAATAGTAATAATAATAATAATAATAATAATAATAATAATAACAATAATAATAACAACAGAAACAATGGCAAGATAAACCGCTTCATGGCCAATACTCTGCCCGTACCAAACAAGCTGACGTAGACAAAACCCGTACCCATCAGTGACTACGTAGTGCAGGGTTAAAAGCTGAAACTGAAGGTTTTATCCTCGCTGCGCAGGACCAATGCTTGCTAACTAGGAATTATCAAGTATATATACAAAAATATTGTGTCAGCCCAAAATGCAGATTCTTTGATAAATATCCAGAAACAATTGTATCAGGTTGCACGATATTGGCACCCACTGAGTATAAAACCTGACATGGCAGAGTGGGCCAATATCTGCACTGGAAAATTTGCAACTTCTACGGGAAGGAAACTGAAAGAAACTGGTATGAATACCACCCAGAGCAGGTTACGGAGATAGGACCTGTTACAAGTCTATGGGACTTCACAATATACACTGACAGAACAATCAAAGCCAACTGCCCAGACATTGTTATTAAAGACCACAAACAAAAGAAGTGCCTCCCTATTAATATGGCAGACCCTGCTGACTGCAATGTGTCTTTGAAGATATTCAAAAAACTATCAAAATACAAGGACCTTGAAATAGAAATCTCAAAAATGTGGCATATGGGAACATCAACAATCCCTGTTGTAGTTGAAGCCCTAGGATTGGTTGTAAAGGATTACATAGACTAATTGAAGGGATTCCTGGAAGTCCATGCCTCAAATATTAGGTTGATGCAAAAATAATGAAGTAATAATGTCGTTTTTGACGTTAAAAAATACGTCAAAAAACGACATATTACGTCATTATTTTTGCACCAACCTAATAGATACAAAAAATTGTTCTCACAAGTACTGATCACACTTTACGAAGGGCTTTATCTATGTAATTTTTTTTTTTTAATTTTTTATTTCATTTTTATTTTTTTTTTGTCCGTGGAAAGTGTCATGATGCCATTTCTAACCTTCGGTCTGTGGGCGGGACCCGGAAAGAAATGTGTAAACACCAGAAATCAAAGGAAATAATAATAATAATAATAATAATAATAATAATAATAATAATAATAATAATAATAATAATAATGTTTACTATTTTTTATGATTATAAGATTAAGTGAAACATCCCTGCCAATTTGAAAAATAAATAATATTTTACTTATTGATTAATTTAAAGAAATCAGTGATATTATTTCGTCTGCCGTTGCCTCTCTCTGTCTTTTTTACAAATACTTTTACGGTAACTGGTCCGATGAGATACTTTCGCTTGTTCCCAAACTTCATCAATTTAAGTGTTCTACTAGGCTGGTATCTCGCTCACACCCTTTCACTGTCGAAACTGTTAAATGTGACCGTCTCTTCTACTCCAAGAGCTTCATGTCTCACACTTCTCGCCTGTGGAACTCCCTTCCCCTTTTTCTGTTTCCCTGATAGCTATAATCTCCAACTATTCAAATGTAATGTCAATCGACATCTCCAGTTATCTTGATCTATACCCTATCCTTCTCTTCATCCTTTCCTCTATCACTCCTATTTACTCTCGCTCCAAATCTCTGTAACCCCTTGCCTGATAGTGGCTTCCCGTCTTGCTTGGGGGTGAAACGCTTAAAAAAAAAGTATGTTTAAAAATATACAAGATTTTTGCTAATTTATTTTGTTTGCATAAAATCATATATATATATATATATATATATATATATATATATATATATATATATATATGATATAACGATATATAATTTTGTATAATGTATATATTAACAAACAGTATTTAGAAAAATATGACAGTTTGTCATATATATATATATATATATATATATATATATATATATATATATATATATATATATACACACAAACCTATTCGTTCATTCATTTGTTCGGCCATCTTTATCTGTATATTCAGTTATTTATTCACTGAATTCGTCGTAAATACTTAGCATTATCTAGAATTTATATCGTAGCCTTTCTAATAAAAACAGATCATCATCATTTTCATGAGACAAAGAATGTCTGCATGGAAATCAACAATTCATCTCAATGATATAAATGTTATCTATAAGTCTGGTGAAATAAACACCAACAGAGGAGGGTTATTTCCAACGGGATTTTTGTGTCCCTTACTATTCTTTATACCCTTAATAACCTTAACCAGTAAACTTAACAGGACTTAATATATCTATATCTCAAAAGAAAAAAAAATCTATTTTCATGTATAACTTAAAGTTGTAAGCTAGGAATGACAACGATCTGGAAGGTCTCCTGAAAACAGTAAAATGTTTCAGTGATGACATTGGAATGGAATTCTCTTTGGATAAATGTGCTAAAACTACAATATTACGAGGATCACTACAAGAAACCTCGTCTATTAGCATAGATTCCGGGGTAACAATCAAGGATTTAGAGCAAGAAGAAGCTTATAGGTACCTCATTGTTAATAAGGGTGAATCCAAAATGCATGTTCTGTGGCAAATATCAAGAAATCATAGACACACTAATCTCAAGATATTCCGTACTTGCACCAAATGAATATAAAAATCGTCACGATAGAGTGGGGTAATATTTACACTGGACAATGTGCAAACACTTTAGAAAAGTTGTTAAACACTGGTATGAACATCATCCAGCACCAGTTACAGAAAGAGAAACCATCACAATTCTATGGGATTACACTATCTTTACAGACAGGAAGATTGAAGCAAATAGGCCGGACATAATTGTCAAAAACCTAATAGGAAAAACTTGCCTACTAATTGACATGACTTGGCCAGCTGACTAATATAGCAACCAAAAATATTTGAAAAAACTATCGAAGTATAAAGACCCAGAAATCGAAATGAAAAAAAAAATGTAGGGATTGCAAAGAAGAATATTACCAATCGTATTAGGTGCGCTTGGAATGATAAAAAAGGAACACAACAACAAATTAAAAAATTACAGGAAATCAATCCCAGCTTGACAGAAATACAACAAAAAGTGCCTTGATAAGTACATCCCGCATACTGAGAACTCATGTAACGCTAGTGATGTTATAGGAGTTAGAAAAAGAAATCATAAAGTGTAGCCATAACAACACACTACTACCTGACTTGGACTTCCTGTAGACTTAGTAGGTCATGTGACCATAGCAGAAATCGGAATATAATGATGATGATGATGATGAGGAGGAGGATGATGAGGATGAATTTCTGGTTAACTAGGATTACCGCCACTGGTTTAGATTACCAGGTGGTTTGATTTTTCAAAAGTTCGCTCTCTTGCTTTTCGACGACGGAAGCAAGACTACGTTCCTTTTCTATCTATCATACAGGCGAGGGAGAAAGGCGTTTCCCTGCCTAATGTTAAAAGCATTCGTGTGAAGTGAACAAAATCTGGCGCCTGATCCTAGTTTCTTCGGTGTTATCGCTAGTAAAAACTGCACCCCCCTCCACACACAAGCAGAAACATACTTATACAAACGGCAAATATCACCAGTGCAAAAGAAATTAAAACAGAATATAAAGTTAGTTTGTGCTGTAAATTTACAACTTTAAAATGGATTAAGAAAATGGATGATGTTGGGGGAGAGGAGAGTATAAGTAAAAACTCGGCGACTAAACATGGAAGAGAAATGAAAGATTGATTATGAGAGGCAAAACATTTGAAATGGAGTAAATGTGGGATCAGAGAACTCAAAAACAAAACTGGAGAAAAAGACATCGTTATGGCATATAAAGGCTAACGACACTTCTTCCAAAATTACGGGAATCTGAAGGAATTACTGTTTTTATTGTTTTTAAACAATCTACACATTTGGAGTTGGTCTTTGAAATCGTGACAAGGAGGACATTTCTTGTTCATTCATTCTTTCTCCCACGCGGGCCCAATGACAAGGGACATATAGATTATATATTCTCTCGTTTAAAGACACTTTACCACCGTCCTAATGTAGGTTGCCTTTTCTGTAATTAGTTTCATGGTAATTCTCCTGTGAGCTTTTCCCCGATATTACGAATTTAGACCTTGAGAAATTGGCTGTAAATTGTTTTTAGGCTAACAATTTTTCGGGTTGGTTTGGTTTGTTTTGTTTTACGGCATATCAGTGGGTTATTTAATGCCGACAAGATTTTTATTGCTGGTAATATTTTTTCAAAAATGTACTGCTGGTAATATTTTTTTCAAAAAAATATTTTGCTGGTAATATTTTTTTTTTTCAAAGATATATTGCTGGTAATATTTTTTATTAAAAAATGTATTGCTGGTAATATTTTTTCTTCAAAAATATATTGCTGGTAATATTCTTTTCAAAAAATATATTGCTGGTAATAATTTGTTCTTTAAAAAATTATTGCTGGTAATATTTTTTTACAAAAATGTATTGTTGATATTAAAACCTATTTTTACACTTTCATAGTTTTTTGACCGCAGTTTGTGGGTTAAATATTTGCCCATAGTTAGGACCCTAACAGGTGCTACCACCCCGGGTCAGGATGGACCTGGGAAAACCAGCAATTAAGAGGTGGTTCCACGCTCCTCAAAGCCTCTTGATCAGAGGCCTTGCTGTTAGACGTAGTTTATCGTCTTACCCAGAACCCAAATATAGTTTATCGTCATACCCAGGACGGACAGTTTTTTTTTCACTCTTCCTATTTCGTTTTCTGATAAACTACGATTTTAGAAGAATTAAAGGCAACATCAGTCGTCATCTTCTGTCATCTTAAATCCTTTTCCTTCTCTCTTAGTAATTAATTGTGTCTGTGATTTAATCGACTTGCTTGACGGGTGAGTTTAAATCGACATGATTTCTTTTGGCTATATAGTAATAACAAATAATGTCAGTTTTAAGAAAATCACTTTTGTGTCTCGTACACTCTTAGATCTTAGACAATTATGGCTCTCCACAACTTCCTGATCCTTGTAGCTTTTAATAAACCTTATCTTTCTGTTATCAATCCTAAGCCCTGTTTCGTCATCCATTTACTCAAGCTCAGTATATTTGTTATCCGTTGTTTTCCTCTGCCTTGTTTGCAATATGTTCTGTGAGTATCAGATTTTCCAAGCCCTCCTTCCTCATTATCTGGCCTAGACACATCAACTATCTCTTCCTGATGTTAAGTATAAGTGTCCTTATTGTTTTCCATTTTCTCTAAAAATGCGTCCTTGTATGCATTTTTGGCCCATGATATCAGAATCCTTCCACGGAAACACATTTCTGTTGCTTCAAGACTCCTCTTCATCTTTGAGGAGATTGTCCAGTAATCACTGCCACACAGGAGATATGTTCCTCTCTCCCTCTTTTCCTCTATATGCTCCGTGAGTATCAAATTTTTCCGGCTCTGCATCCTCATTATGCGCTCCAGAAACCTCAAGTGTCTCTTCCTGATAATTTTTTTAAGCATTTCCCTCCAAGCAAGGCGGGAAGCCACTAGGACGCAAGGGGTTACAGAAGATTTGGAGCAAGATCAGATAGGAGTGAGAGTAGAAAGAATGAGGAGAAGGGTAGTGGATAGATCAAGTCAATTGGAGATGTCGATTGACATTACATTTGAATAGTTGGAGATTATAGCTCTCAGGGAAACTGGAATAGAGAAGGGAGTTCCACAGGCTAGAGGTGCGAGATATGAAGCTATTGGAGTAGAAGAGACGGTTATATTTAACAGTTTCGACAGCCTCGTAGGGCGCTTGAATTCATGACGTCTGGGAACCAGCGAATGCAGCTTCTCGGAGCAATTTCCATGGAAGTATTTGTAAAAAAAGATAGAGAGAGGCGACGGCGCGTCTGTGAGAGAGCGACTGTAGACGAGATGTCAGAACAGGGCCAGTTATATTGCATATCCCCCTCTGGATCTTATCAAGAACACCGAGGCACACGGAAGGGGCTCCAGACCATATATGGCAGCAATACTCCAAGCAAGGGCGAATTGTTGATTTGTAGATCTGAAGGATCGATTCCGGGGAGAAAAATTTCATGGTGCGGGACAGGGAGACAACTTTCTTTGCGGTAGGCGAAGCAATTGACTCAATGTATTTGTTCCATCTCAGGTCAGCAGTCAAGGTGAGACCAAGATATCAAGTATAAGTTTTTTTTTTGTTTCCGTAATACAGTAATGACATTAAAATTATTTTGTTGACGTACCGCTACGAAAATAATGCTAGCGGTTATTGCCTTCAACATGTTCTTACGGTCGTTGGATATTTTTTTAAAAAAAGATGCCCAATCAAGCCTCGATTTGGCTTCAGTTTCTCATGCCTAAGCGTTAAAGTTAAGGTTATTTTTCCAGATAAAGCTAATGTAACTTAGATTCCAGTCGAGAGGCACATTTTTAAAAAAATAATATTTTCAATTTCCTAGTTTCATTGTTAAAATACAGGTATGTCTACTCACCGTATACCACTAGATATAACGTCTACAGTAAGAATATATATATATATATATATATATATATATATATATATATATATATATATATATATATATAATGGATAGCGGCTTGGATTGAGAAATCGGAGAGCCGAGTTCGAATTCCAATCGAATCCATTACATTCACTTACGTGCTAATACCCTTGGGAAAGGTGTGAATCTTCTTCTTCTCCCTCCAGCTATGGGTAAATAGCAGGACAGACTGGGTTCTATAGCCTTGGATGGCACCTGGTCTAGGAGAAGGACAACTCTGAATTCAAAACCTGCGGAGGGTTGTTTGGGGACCTTGTGGCACGTAGTGCACCAGGTCTCTGCTAAATATGTAAATATGTCTCGACACCAAAATATCAATTGCGTATATATGTATACTGGAACGAATGGATGTGTATCTGCGCCTAACCTCAGATTATTTATATGAGTGTGTTTGTACGAACAAAAATACATACACTTGTATGTATTTGTGTCTATGTATGTGAGAGTATCATCTTAAACGAACGCAGAAGAAAATTCACGCTCTTCCACTATACACAAATAATCAAATACAAATAAGCATAAAAAAACTGTTTGTCTGATGATCGCAAAAGCGGGAAACCCGGCGTCACAAACTAATATTCATGCAACTGAATATATATATATATATATATATATATATATATATATATATATATATATATATATATATATATATATATTCAACAATAAAATATTAAAATATTAAAATCTTCAGAAACAATGGGTTGTATAATAATATTCTATCGTTTTTATTATTTCAGTTAGATTCCTCGACTAGCTTCGGAGAACATGCCCATCATCAGGAGAAAAAAATATACTTGCTCGTAGGAGTGAACTACAGAAATGAATGTCTTGATGTAGAAAATGAACTTTTGTCTAGTTTTCATTTATTTTTTTTAACTTTTTTTAACATGAATTTTGGTCAGTCCTTGTGTTGGTCAAACAGTCTCTTTTAAGTTGTTATTTAAGATAAGAGCTGGATTGATTCATGCTGCTCTGAATTCCTTTGGTCATTTTGACAGTTTTATTGGTTCCTGGAAAGGAGACGTGTCTCTAAGTGTATGTGTCATTTGGTTCTTAAGGAGTGAGTGAGTATGATCTGTGTAAGTGTATGTATATATATATATATATATATATATATATATATATATATGTATATACGTGTGTGTCTATGTGCGTTTCATTGCATAATATATACATAGTGTGTCTACTTTTTTATACAGAACCTTTTCAGTTGTCTATTCAGTTTCTTGATATTAAGATGAAATTCATCAAGAAAGACACCTTCCTTGATGGATTTCATATTAACATCAACAAACTAATTAGACAACCGGTCACAATATTTCTCTATTATTTAATAAAACATATTTGAATTAATATATGTTCCCTAAATACATACACTCAAATATATATATATATAAAATATTAACTGACTTAAAAATACGGTTTCTTCGCTACACAGGAATTGCCATGTTTCAAAAACGGAAGCTAAAAACTTCAAATTTAATTATATAATTAAATCAAAAGCATTAGTTCTGTTTCATCTTTAAGCAAATTTTGGAATAACGTATTTTAAAATTTACTGAGTTTTAATAGTATATACATTCATAATTTTTGTTTCCAATTCTACAGAGACATCCAATCATTTAGACAGGGGCGGTAACGTGTTCTTTTTTATTAACTATTATTGTATCAATTATAATAGTTAATAAAAAAGAACACGCTACTGCCCCTGTCTAAATGATTGGATTTCTCTGTATAATATAAATTATTTGAACATTTTTTGTATTATTAATTTAAACCAGAAAATATAATGAATATAATAAAAGTTGCATTTTTTATATTGATTTTGTAGAATGAAAATTGCCTCTTAGTATTCCTAGGTGTTGTTCCCACACAGTCACGCGCCACATCATCAAGATGGTGTTATACGTATATTACTTCACTGTTTTGCTGTTCATTATATTGCAATTGTTAGTTGTATAGCAAAAACTTTTAAAATGAGTGAATAATTGAAAACTGTAAGCATAATAAATATAAAGCTTAAATGACAATGTTAAAAAAAAAAAACAGTGTTAGATATCCCGGCAGTCTCCCATAGCGTGAAATGTGACTACTGTTTCTTTGTTTCTGGGAAACTTTTCGCGTACCGGCAAAGGATACGTGTACCACACTTAGAGTAGCACTGCTCTACACAATGCCCACCAGAAAGTACCAAGTCCAGGGTAGAATAGGTGGAGCAATCGCACAACACCAATCTAAGCTAAGATCGATGAAACTTGTTTCTCTATATATCGTGTCCCTTCAGGACGTGGACGACTATGGCGCTCCATGATCGTCTATTCTTTTTAGCTCTTAGCAAATTTTGTCTTTTCGCTATCCCTCCTACTTCCTGTTCAGTCATTCAGTTGCACAAGTTAGTTATGTAGGTTACTGGCTGCTTTTCTCTGTTTCTATATGCCCTCAGTATGTCTTGTGAGTGATAAATTTGCCAAGCTCTCTTTCCTTATTATGTGCCCTAGACATTTCAACAATCTCTTTCTAATTCGTGTCATTTTTGTTTCTGTTTTTCCTTTAAACTTCCTCTTTACTCATATGTTCAATCCATGATATTCTCACCATCCTTCTGTAGAACCACATATCTATTGCCTGAAGTCACTTTTATGTCTCTGAATAGATTGTCCAACATTCATTACCATAGATGTGGACTGATATTACATAACAGCTTAGTACTTTCTGTTTTTAACTCGTCCTAGGTATGACGATGAACTACATCTGGCAGCAAGGCCTCTGATCGGGATATTGGAGGTTTTGAGGAGCGTGGAACCACCTCTTAATTGCTGTTCACTTCCCCCCTGACTAGAGGTGGTAGCACCTGCTAGGGTCCAAACTATGGACAAATAGTGAACCCCCAAACAAAATCAACAGTGAATTTTTATAGTAAAATTATCAACAATACATTTTATTATCGACAAAATATATAACTAAAAGACAGTGAAAGTATAAAATCTTGCACCAAGAAGCATAAAATTAGGTACAAAATATTTACATGTCGACATCACATGCCCCACAAAGGTTTATATGCTGCTAAACATGTCATATTATTTCCCAAAGTAATCAAACTGTATACCAATATATAACTTCAACAAAACTATAACATAAAACACATATCACCTCCTCCTCTAGTAATGATGTCCACGCAAACATGTATATGGAAAAAATCTGAGTATCATCTACCATGTATTCAATTGTGAAAGTAGAATAACATATATAAAAATTTTCTTTCTTCATAGCTCCTGAGAAAATTAAATTTCAGCATTAAATGACCCACAGAGGAGTTGATATGCCATTAAACAAATCAATTAGTCAATCAATATATTTTGTGGCAGAGAAGCTGACTTACCTTGTGTAGCAAAGCGAGCACGTATATGCCAGGCGTGCAAAACGAGTGAAGGAAAGGAAAAAGAAATATGACCGTCCTGCTACTTTACTTGAAAAAATACACGATCTCGGAGCTGGGAGAATTGGCGAGAGTCGTTGAGCGTATGCAATGTTTTGCGAGATCAGCTCGGCATACAAAACACCACGCGAGCAAGAATAATCAGTACCTTTGTGAACGTAGTTACTGCTATCACGGAAAGTCTTTGTCAGTTGGGAAAGCAATTACTTGGGCCAGTTTCACGCGGTTTTTAACGAAATTTCCGAACTGAATCTGGAAGGCATCTTTCACTATTTCAATACGACTTCGGATTTCGGTCTCACATTTTTTGTTTTCTCTTAAAAATCTTCTCAGGTATTTCAATTCTCGCACTATCTTCCAGAATCACCAATTTGTAATCCTCATCTTGGGATGTTCCTCTTTCTGACCATTCTTTCTTGTTTCTTCTCGATTTCCTTTACTTTCTGTAGAAGCCGTTCCTGCAGATTCCTTTCTGTGTCTGCTATCACCAATGTGTCATCTTCATATCTTAGTTTATTAATAATAAATAATGGTAGCATTTATTCTCTCAAGATCACCTCACAAAATTTTAGATAAGTCTGGTGAGAAGACACATCCTTGTCTTAAGAGATTTTCCATTTTTGTGTATTTACTGACGATAAATATAGAAGATTGAAATCAGATGGAAAGAGAGAAAAGTGGCGGCTCTAACACGACTTAATTTAAGAACTGGACAGACGACATTCAGCAAATGTAGCAAATCTTCCTCTGCCTTTAATTACTAAGACATATCCCAGATGCAATAGCCGAGGTGCTTTTAGATAGACAATGAGGTTGTGAGGTATAGTTTTGAAAGGATCAGAGTATATGTTGATGTTCAAGATTTTGGACGGGTGTGTGAGGTAAGACAGAGCAACGAATTCTTGTTGATAGGGCAAAGAATTCTTGTTGAAAGAAGCGGGATACATACTAAATAAAGACGGAAAGACAGCAACGTCCAAGACTGCTTTATTTCTCGGCAGAGCGGATCATAAAAATTGATGACCAACAAACATTGAGAGAAATGCGTAGCCCCCGTGACTGAATGCGCCCGGACAAATCAATTCGTTGATTTATATTAGCCAGATATAAATAAATATATCTCGATTTGTGAGTAAATGCTTACGTTTGTTTGTTTGTGTCTGTTTGGCGTTGGGGTCGGAGATAGAGTGAGATAGAATTTATTTACTTTCTGGAAATTTATCTATATAAGAAATATAGCACCCCAACAAATGTATCTGAATACAAACATATCCTGGACGCTCCGAAATTAACGCCTCCCCCATTTTATTTCCAGAGATTACATACAAGAAGTACCATTCGTATCTTTGGAATAAGCATTTTTGTAGCTGCAAAACATTCATTTTTCTATATTTTCTCGATTTTTTTAATTTTTTTTTTCTTCTTATCGATTTTCGCTAACGATGCGCAAAAGCCTGCATGTCGCGAGTCTAGAAAATCTACTTCTCTGTTTCTAATGCAGATGCGCATTAATCAACGCCTAACTGTGCTCATATCCACTGTTTGGTTTCTGCATACATTTAGCGAATGTTGATGAATGTCTATAGGTATAGATATTTACGTGTGCTTTGTAGGCCGTGTCAGACACTATTTTACCATAGTATTTTACCATTCAACTCCTATCTGTTTTAGAATAAATAAAATTATGAACACTTGACAGGAAGCTCTCTCCTCAGAATTCCAATTCCTTGTCCGTTTCGTCCACTTTCATATTATTGCACTTGGGAAAGGCAATAATACAGCTCTTCTTCTACTCACTATCTATGGATTAATAAGTGGAGTTCTTTAGCCTGGATAACAACAGACTATGAGAAAGCAACGGGAAACCATTCCACTCTCTTTTTCAAGAAGTCATAGAATTTCACACATAAAAAAAATAAAAGGGAGTCTCTGGAGAGCAATGACCGCTTACGTCGTGAAGGACAAATGGGAAAAGAAATCTACGTTAGGAAGTTTCGTCCTCTGACTGACTTCTTCAGGTTGATCGATTGATTCTTATATAGGTAGTTGGTAACAGAATACAACAAACACAGGTAACAATTACGTTACCAATAGATTTAAATCTGTTTTATTTGATTATTTATTTATTCCGAATACCGAGATTTTCTCTACCACTGATGCCATTCGGTAAAGACAATCTGAGATTTTGGGAAATTTAGGGTTTCATGATTACTTTGGAGAGTGCTGATTTATATTTTTGTCTTAAAAAATAATTCAGTGGTTACCTGTAACCTTCTCTACGGTTTTCCACCCACGGTAGTGCTACTCCGAAATAGATTACCATCCAAATGTAGAGATCCTAGTCTGTGCAAGCCATATAAATTGATGGATTTTTTTAATGACATATCCTTTCAGGACGTAGCCGATTACGGCTCTCCACAAATTCCTTTTCTTTATTATCTATGAATTGTCATACTTTCTTGGATCGAATTTCTAACCTTTTATCATCGCACTGCCATCCTACCACCGAACTGTTGTATTAGGTTGGTGCAAAAATAATGACGTAATAATGTCGTTTATTGACGTATTTTTAACGTAAAAAAACGACATTCTTACGTCATTATTTTTGCACCAACCTAATATTTACTAAGCTTACTTTAGTTTGACATTACAAGTATAAAACACAGTAAAGGTTGGTTTACTACTGACAAGCAATAGTCTCATTATCTTCTAACGCGACGAATGCTGGTAAAATCTGTTTTCCCATTTGTCTTTTATATTTTACTGTCAATCAAATGACTTCCTGGGTCCCTCCAATACCAAAATCCCCAGCCTGGTGAGGGGTTGCAGTAATCATTATTTGTATTTACAATCTAAAAGTGTTTCTACATAAGGTATGCCAATATATCGGAATTTCTACATGACAGGGTTTTTTGTTTTTTTTGCAACATTTTCACTTTTCAAATCTCGCCGTTAAGGTTTATATCGCGAGGAACGAGAAACGACCGTAATTTCAATGAGTTTCAGCATGACACTGGCTTTCGCCCGGGATTTTGAGAGGACGGTGAAGTGGATTGAGGGACGAAGAATCACGCTAGAAAGGTGGCGGACGCGGCTTATTGGGATCAATCAGAATGATTGGAAGACGCATGCGCAAAATCAAGTCAAAATAAACATAATGGCAAATCAAAACCGGTGAAAAGTAGGGCTAAAAGTCTTGTCATGAAAGCCAAATGAAGGGAAGAACAGAAAGTTCGAGATAATGTCACCCATATAAAAAGTAATGTTTCATTAGATGGTCTGCTCTGGTTTTGTTAATCTTGTTTTACGGCATATCAATCTCAATGGGTTATTTAATGCCGATAAGATTTTTGGATAGGTTCGTATGAATAAAATATGTATTCTTTGTAAAAATCAGTTTGCAGATCAGGTTTCATGGTCGTATTTTTGTAAAGAGGATTTTTGTCGAGAGTCAACCGCGTTGAAGTTAATATTTTTTTCAAAAATAATGGAAATATATAAAAAAAATGTATTGCTGATAAAAATTTTTTCTAAAAAATGGATTTCTGTTATTTTTACTATCAAAACCTATTTTTACACTTTCATTTTGATCCCAGTTTGAGAATTAACTATTTTCCCATGGCAGGGAACCTAATAGATGCAACCACCTCGGGTAAGGATAGGCCTAGGACCAACAGCAATTAAGAGGTGGTTCTACGCTTCTCAATACATCCTAATCAGAGGCCTTGCTGCCGGATGTAGTTTATTATCAGGACATCTCAATGGGAATGCATTATTAGAAACGATATAGGAGTGATTTCTTTATTAAATTTTTCTTTATATACCAGAGAGTATGAATAATGTGTAGTCCATAAGGTAAGGTGCAAATATTTGTCTGATTTATTTGAGAAATTTGAGTAATTCAGAAATGATACAGGGATCATATTGACTGCATTCGGATAGAAAAGGTATTGTACAAGAAGATAAATTAGGAAGGTACAGAAGAAAGGAATATTTATTATCATTGGATTTATTCAAAACATTAAACCATCATAATCCTAAAAGAACTGCAAACTCTACTAGGATGTACTAATGGTGGACATAATCTTAACAAGCAAACATGAAACTGTGTTGATAGCAAAAACAGAAATGTAACTGCAGGAAGATGGTAAAGGAAAGCCAGCAGAAAGGACTAACTATTAGGTTGTCCCAAAAGTTCGTAAACACTTGCAAAAAATTGAAATTTTACTCGCCAAGTAATAACAAAAATTATTCCTCAAAATAAAGACCATCATTTTCCAAGACTTTCTGCCATCCATCTGCAAGCTTTCGGATCTGGTGAAAGTACCATTCAGCCGGCTTCGAATCAAAGAATTCTTGACACGCTTCCTCAACTTCATCAAACGAGTCAAATCGGCGGCCGTTCAGAAAGTGTTGCATTGAGTGGAAAAGGCCGTAATCTGATGGAGCACAGTCAGGACTATAGGCTGGATGTGGCAGAACCTCAACGCCGTCCAGCTCTTCAAACTTGTCTTTGGTCTTCCTGGCGGTGTGTGTCTTAGCATTGTCCTGTTGCATCAAAGCGCGCTTTCGGTTGATCAGAGCCGGGTACTTTTGCTTCAACTTTTCGTAGACCCGCTCCAGTTGCTGACAGTAAAGTACAGCACTGATGGCACGACAATTCGGAACCAACTCAAAATGCACGATTCCTTCAAAGTTCCACCAAACGCTCAACATGACTTTCTTGCCGAATCGATCTTGTTTTGGAACCGACGGTGTCTCTTGCCCTTTCTGAACCCATCGCTTGCCTCGATTGTGCTGGATTGTGTTGCATAAAAATTCAATTTTTCGCAAGTGTTTACGAACTTTTGGGACAACCTAATATCTATTGTAAAAAGACAGCAAGAGGAACGAACGAATGTACGAACTATGAATTTCAGATATCAAAATGAAACAAGTGCAATCTTGAAAGTTACTCTTTGTCCTGTATTTGGCATTATACCTTCTTTCAACAAGAATTCCTTGCTCTGTCAACAAGAATTTTTTCCTCTGTCTTACCTCACAAAGCTGTCCAGAATCTTGAACATCAACATAAACAATGATCCTTTCAAAACTACCACTCGAAACCTCATTTAAACGCGCCTCGCTTATTAACCTCGAATTTTCTCTCTGGAAGATGGTCTTGTAAATAAAGGCACAGGCAAATTTGTTTCATTTGCTGAATTCCCTGTGTCCAATTCTTAAATCAAGTCGTTTTAGATCCGCTTATTCACTGTTCTCTTTCCATCCAATTTCAATATTCTACATTTACCGTCAGTAAATGCACAAAAATAGAAGATGCCGTAAGACAAGTACGTCTTCCCATCGGAGTTATTCAACATTTAGTGAGGTGATCTTGAGAGATCAAGGGTTACCAATTTTTCTTATTAACAAACTAAGATGTGAAGATGGCGCACTGTTGATAGCAGACAGAGAAAGGAATCTGCTGAAGTTTAAATGTCAGGGAAAAGCTTTAATAAATGGCGAAAAATTAATATTTCCACCGAAAAACAAAGAAGCGACGCGAAAATAGAAAAAGAAATATTTTTATTAAAATAATCCTTAAACAAGCATATTCATTGTTTTTTAGCCAAACTTTTATAAATGAAAAACTACTGCTGAAATATACACTTTATATATATATATATATATATATATATATATATATATATATATATATATATATATATTTAGATAGATAGATAGATAGATAGATAGATATATACTAGCCGAGGTACCCGGCGCTTCCCAGGTGTACATGGCTGTAATTATATAACTACATCCCCTGTATACACGCACCCACCTGTCTAAAAATGTCTGCCTGCGACCCCGCCTAATTGCATGATCCGTTGGTATATTAAGATGCTCCCCTCCTCATTTTTAACAGAATATTCTTTGCAAGTGTTTGTTTTTAATTAAGGAATTCCAAAGATAAAACCTTCCTGTGTGGTTGGGGTTAAATTGTTTTAATGTTTTAGATATTCAGTAAATTTCTTATGGCCGTGATAACTTTCCAAATAGTATGGCATTTTTTACAAATCTAATAATCAAACAAAAACAGGGATGAAACGTCAGAGCTTGATTCAATTGCAATTGCAAACTCATGAACGACCTCCTTCTTCTTCGCAGCTGGGGTTAATAAGAGGTTGTACGGAATTTTTTCCCGTTTAACGCTACAATAATTCTTCTCAAACAATCTTTGCATCACATGTTGTTCGAATGCCAATTTAGGATGGAATCAAATGAAGAAACTATTGGCTAAATGGCAAAATCCGATTTTGGACCTAGTTTGTTTCAGATTTCTTCCACTTAACTAAAATAAACTAAACCAGACATTCATACAAGACAATTTGTGTGTCATACGTAATTAAAATGAAAAATTTGAAAAGAATCGGATGAAAAATCAGAGTTATGGCCGAAAAACGGGCTTTTTGAACAGTTTTTCATAGTTTTTCGTTATACGCGGGGAAGCGAGCTGGACTAAATGCACACTACTTTATTTTCTTGAATGATGGCATATTTTTTGTGACATAATTCAAGAAAATCCACTGTTGCAGGAAAACTATCAAGCACTCTACATAAACCTCGTAATATGAGTTATGTTTTGTGTTAAGTGCACAGTACATCAGCTCATCCAGTAAAAATTGTGTTTCTATGTAAATGTGAATTGATTTTTTCAAAAACTCGTCCTCACCTTCAGTTTTATCGAGATATTTCTTCAAAACCCAGGAAGAGGGATTTTGAAGATTGAAATGCTGCTATTGAACTAAAATGATAAATTTGAAACATGAGTGCACAATTTCATTGAAATCGGTCGAGAAACTTGGATGTGCATAAATAGCATACACACAGACAGACACAGGCAGACAGACAGCCATCTTCTGTTTTATATATATATATATATATATATATATATATATATATATATATATATATATATATATATATATATGTGTGTGTGTGTGTGTGATAAGATAAATAACAAAGAGGAAACGTTTATCAATCTAACATGTTTCATACTAAAGCTTCGTCAGGTTATTAATAAAGTCATATCCCATTCTCTGATGAAGCCATAATAAAGGTGAAAAACCTTTCCTATTTGTTCTTTATCTTATCATATGCAAATATATATATATATATATATATATATATATATATATATATATATATATATATATATATATATATATATATTCATTTCTGTAGTTTAGTGCTAGCAGCAAGCAGAAATATTTCTCCTCCCGATGATGGCCATTTCGGCCGAAACTAGTCGAGGAATCTAAATGGAATAATAATAAAAAAACGAAAGAATATTAATCTACAACCCAGTGTGTCTGAGGATTTTAATTTTTTAATTTTTATTGTTCAATATATATATATATATATATATATATATATTATAATATGTATCTGTGGATGTGTGGGTGTGATCATGTATGATTAATACAAATATAAATTTTGTCACTTAGCTGATTGATGTTATATTCAGCAGTCCGACTGCAAAGTTTCGTAGACGAACATTTTTGTAATCGTTCGGTCCAGTCGTCATGAAATTTCACCAATTCATATATATATATATATATATATATATATATATATATATATATATATATGAAATGTACAAAGTCCGACATTTATTTTAAGACATTTTTTATGTTTATACGTTATTTTTATAGAAACAAATAATTAAGTAGATAGTCTGTTTATAATAAACAGTATTAACGACATTTACCGGCCTAAATGTCCGAGAAATTGTCATAGAAAATATGCATCAGATTTTCAGCAGGTCCAGACACTATTGTCTCGACTGTCGATTAATTGTCCTACGGCTACTGTCTGCGATGAACATTACTCCAAGGAAGCGTACGAAAATTGTAACGCTTCACAAACACACTGGCAAGCCTTACCAATTAGCAAATCAAAGTACGATAGACTGGACCGGAAACTCTCTTGATTTAAATCCAATCGAGAATCTGTTGTCAATCTGCAAGGAACGACTTTGTGGAATGGACATATGAAGTACTAACATGTGCACTGGTCATGTTTCATTGGAAAAATACAAAAAATAGAAGTAAATACTAACGGAATAATTCGTTTTGTTTCAATTGCACAGGGTGTGTATCTATAGGGAAATCAATGACAAAATGGTAAAGATTTTTGTGTTTTGTCCTTTAAGTCATCATCGAAATAATGTGATCTGTTGGCGTTTACGCATAAATGCAGCTTTTAAATTTATTGAAATATATGCTTGCTTATAGAATCTAACTGATGTGATTTAGTTTCACAACTTTTCCACATTTTTTATTAATTTTCCTAATGTTATTCTGATATATAAAAATGTATACATCATTATTTCCCATACTGTCGACATGTATATTTACATTTCAGATTTCCTTTTAATATATTTCAGAGGGCCCTATTTTAAATTCTAACAGGTTGACAGCCAAACAAAAATCAGGATAGGCTTATGGGAGTGACTACTTTTTTTTAAAACTTACAGATAAATTTGTAAAAGAATACGTTCGGTATCAATGACATTTTTCGCGATAATATCTATCTATCTATCTATCTATCTATCTATCTATCTATCTATCTGTCACAGTATGTTTCTATCTATCTATCTATCTATCTATCTATCTATCTCAGTCTGTTCATATCTATCAATCTATCTATCTATCTATATATCTGTCACAGTATGTTCATTTCTATCTATCCCAGTCTGTTTATCTATCTATCTATCTATCTATCTATCTATCTATCTATCTATCTATCTATCTATCTATCAAAATCAGCTTCTTCATACATATCTATCTATCTCAGTTTCCTCTTATCTATCTATCTATCTTTTTATCTATCTATCTATCTATCTATCTATCTATCTATCTATCTATCTGTCACAGTATGTTCATTTCTATCTATCTCAGTCTATCTATCTATCTATCTATCTATCTATCTATCTATCTATCTCAGTCTGTTCATATCTATCAATCTATCTATCTACCTGTCACAGTCTGTTCATATCTATCTATCTATCTATCTATCTATCTATCTATCTATCTATCTATCTATCTATCTATGAAAATTAGCATGTTCATATATATCTATTTAACTATCTCAGTCTGTTTATCTATCTATCTATCTATCTATCTGTCTATCTCAGTCTGTTCATGTCTATTAATCTATCTATCTGTCACAGACTGTTCATATCTATCTATCTATCTATCTATCTATATGTCTGTCTGTCTGTCACAGTATGTTCATTTCTATCTATCTCAGTCTGTTTATCTATCTATCTATCTATCTATCTATCTATCTATCTATCTATCTGTCTATCTATCTATCTATCTATCAAAATCAGCTTGTTGCTACATATCTATTTATCTATATCAGTCTCTTCTTATCTATCTATCTATCTATCTATCTATCTATCTATCTATCTATGAAAATTAGCATGTTCATATATATCTATTTAACTATCTCAGTCTGTTTATCTATCTATCTATCTATCTATCTATCTATCTATCTATCTATTTATCTATCTGTCTATCTCAGTCTGTTCATATCTATTAATCTATCTATCTATCTGTCACAGACTGTTCATATCTATCTATCTATCTATCTATCTATCTATCTATCTATCTGTCTGTCACAGTATGTTCATTTCTATCTATCTCAGTCTGTTTATCTATCTCAGTCTGTTTATCTATCTATCTATCTATCTATCTATCTATCTATCTATCTATCTGTCACAGTCTGTTCATATCTATCTATCTATCTATCTATATCTATTTCATATCTCATTTTCATATCTATCATCTTAATCGGATCATGGTTGGAGAAGATATATATATATATATATATATATATATATATATATATATATATAAGGTATATTTAGGCACAAAATATTAATGTTTTCTTAAAAAGAACCTATCTATCTATGAGCAGGTACATGTGCGTATGAGCGTGTGTGTGTGTGTGTGCATGTGCGTGTGTGTGTGTGCGCGTGTATGTGCGTGTGTGTCTGCATGTGTGCATGTGTGTGTATGTGGATAAATCGATAGAAAGAAAGAGACACATGAGAAGAGAGTAGCACTTGAAAATGTTGATTTTAATTAAATGCAGATGCATAGCAAAATAAAGTTTAGACCAATTTGCAAATTGATATGAGATGTTTATTGTCGCCAGATTTGATGAAAGATAAGACGAAAAAGCGGGGATCACCAGTCTGTAGCGGGGGTGAGGGACAGTAGAACATTTCTGACGGCTAGGTTTACAAATAACGGATTTTAGAAGCATTTCACTGTAATTAGAATTTATTCAAATTTACTTCATCTGATACACGGAGAATAAAATAGACAGGTAGGAAGATAATGCTGCACCATTAGAAGTAAAACGCAACATATATTCTACTTGCTCATGTGGAAGATCTGTAAGTGAAATGGAGAGGTGGTGGACTATACAATGTAAAGAGAGGTGCCATATATATATATATATATATATATATATGTGTGTGTGTGTGTATTAATGCATATTTCATTAAATGACATAGACAAGTTTTGTCTATTTTAATCGAATTGCTTTCATACCGCCTGATGACCTTAATAACATTATCATTGAAAGACGAAAGGCAATATATATATATATATATATATATATATATATATATATATATGATAAAATATAATTTTAAGGTATGCTATACTTAATGGCTAAAGTGCTCAATATCAGGGGTAGAGCGTATGTAGTTATAAAAGTGGACATTGAAGTCAAAACCTAAACCGTCACTGCTGGGTGTCGACTTCAGGTTTATATGTTGATGACTACACACACACATATATATATATATATATATATATATATATATATATATATATATATATATATATATATATTCTGTATTCCCTACCATACCTCGTTCGTACATATGATTAGTTGTACCAACATAACTCATTTAATCCGATTAATTCCTGAAGAACGAAACGCATCACAAGTAAACTTTTTCGACTCTGCCATACAATTTCTCCAACACTGTTCTTGATATATAAAAATATATATCGCTATCTCACATATATATATATATATATATATATATATATATATATATATATATATATGTATGCGCATGTGTGTGTGTGCATACTTGTATTAGCGTATCTGTTGGCTAGAGTGTGTCATTATAAATGGATTAATATCCATAGTTTCACCGAAGGAAGTTATATTTACGTGAATCTATTTAAAATTATTACAAGAAAAAACAGTTTAGATTTCTAGATTAACTTTTCCATTTCAAGTTGTTGCAGAATCAACAACTTTATAAACAAAGGCGATGAACCACTTCCTGTTTAAATCCTTCAGCATGAGCCTTGTATGTAATTGGAGTGGCAAGAAACATTGCATAAAGCAAATGACTTATGTGTCTACACTAGAGAGAAGTGTCAGGAGGTTTTAAAGAAATTACTTTTCATGTTTCAATGTACGCAACCATGACAACTGAGATAAACAATCTTGATAGAATAGAATTGTATAATAAAGAATGTCGTCTAATATTTCACTAAGAGTTAATCTGGTAAACCGTTGAAATGAGTTTGAATTTCAATAATCCTGTTCTGTGCTACAATAAATTCAAACTGTAAATAAAATTTTCTGGTGCAATTATATAATCCGTCCATATTGCTCGAGTTTTGAATTTCAAATTGAATTCATGGGATAATTCAATATATTTCCTGACACTCATTAGACTTATATCGGCCTGTATTCCAACTGGAACATGCAATGCTTTATAAGCCTACCGCATTCCCGTACATTAGTCCTGGGTATGACGATAAACTACATCCGGCAGTAAGGCTTCTGATCGGGAGATTGGAGATTTTGAGGAGTGTGGAACCACCTCTTAATTTCTCTTGTTCCCAGATTCACCCTGACCCAATGTGTAGGACCTGTCAGTGTCCAAGCTATGGACAAATAGTGAACCTCCAAATGAAACTCAATGAAAGAATAAAAAATACAAAAAAAAAAATTATAGTAAAAATACCAGCAGCATTTTATATAAAACGTTAACAATACGCAAATTGTAGTGACTTTAACCCAAACCTTGTAAAATACTACCAAACACCCAACGATATAATACTCTACAATTTCTTAAATCCAACTGTATTCCAAAATATAACTTCAATAAAACTACAACATAAAAACACACATATCACCGCCTCTAGTAATTATGTCCACGTAAACAGATATATGCCCAAAAGCTGAGTATCATCTACCAGGTATTCAACTGCGAAAGCGGAATAACATATATTACAAGAAAATCAAATTTCGGCGTTAAATGACCCATACGGTGTTGATACACCGTTAAACAGACAAATCAGTTAAATCATTTTCCGTGCATTGAATATTGCAGCCACCTCTGCAATGTTGCTTCTGCTATGTATTTTTTTTTATCTGTAGAGGTTCTTGACAAAATCTAAAGAAGAATCTGCAATGTTATCGGTCCTAACTTTGCATCTCGGCTTCAATTCGTTTGCTACAGGCGTAACGTAGCTTCCCTGTGTCTTTTTTATAAGTATTTTCATGATAATTGTCCTGATGACCTTTCCTCTTTGGTATCTAAACTTGATTCCAAGCGCAGTACTAGACTGGCAACTAGATCTCATAATTTCATCGTTGGAATTGCTGGATGTAATTTTCAGTTATATTTTAATAGTTCCTTCTCTCGCACTTCTTCTCTGTGGAACACTATTCCAAATTCTAGCTTTCCTGTCAACTATGATCATCAAAAATTTAAATGAAACGTCAACCGTTATCTTCTGTCCCTTTGAACTTTGTTCTTTTATTGTCTTTTCTCCTTAATAACATTTTCTGGGCTTCTTCAATCTCAAAGAACCTCTTGCGTCTTAGTGGCTTTATTACTTTGGGTGAAATGATTTTAAAAAATGCAGTTTTAGCACACTCGTGATAAAAATGAATTCGAAACAATGCCTTTAGATGTGTTCATCGAAACTTTTCCTATGGAACTCATTCACGGCACCAAACAAAACTGTAGGTCTTAGGAGCATCCGTTTTCGAATCTCATGGATTGGCGATACAGAATGGCAAAGAATATAAAGCAAATAACTTGAGGACTTTCAACAACAGCAACAATTAAAATAGACTTTAATATTTTACGAGTGTGCTCGTGCCGTCAAAAATGACGGCAACTGTGAGAAAGTTGTAATAAGGAAGATGCAATGAAGCAAAAATCTTGAAGCAATCGATTGAGATTCAATGAAGCGGAGATAAAGAATGCACAACTAAAATGGAGGCCAATGAATCATTTAATTAATCCGTTCCCTTCATATTTCTTAGACGTTCAATGGTATCTAGGATTCATGGATTAGCGTAGGATTATATAAATTCCTTTTTACTTAATATCTTTTCACGTTAAAAATTTGATGTGTTTAATATAACAGTAAAATTGAAATATCTGTCGTTAGAAAAAACAATTAGCAATAGGATAACAAAAAACGTGACGAAAAGCCTAAAAATCAACATGATCACTTTATAGACAAAGGTATTTGAGTGCCTTACATGAAAGGCTTAATCGAAAAAACGTAGTAGAAAAGGAAGTGATTAATTAAATGGCTCGTTTTGCATGGGAACTAATTTTATGTAAATTCAGATAATTTTTTTATTTGTATAGATTATTTCAATGATTAAAGGAAGTAATCATTCATAAAGTGAGTAAGTGAAGTTGAATTACCCAATTTAAAGTATTTGGACCCCTTGAAACAATTGAAAGTATTCGGACTTCTTCAAACAATTTACAGTATTTGGACCTCTTCGAACAATTTAAAGTATTCGGACCTCTTCAAATAATTTACAGTATTTGGACCCCTTGAAACAATTTAAAGTATTTGGACCTCTTCGAACAATTTAATGTAATTGTCCTTGAAAGATATTGTAGTGCAAGAACAATTTTTGTGTGTGTGTACAAGTTATGTTCAGTATGTGAGTGTGTGTGTGAGTGAGAATGTTGGCGCATGGTTTCAACTGTCGTGGATTCGTTTGGCAGTTGAGTTCTCACTAATGAGATGAGAAAAATCTTGGCTTAAATAAGCGACTACGACTAATTATTCTTGACGTGCAAACAATATGATTGGTTGGCATCAACCAATCAGCGAGCGAGCGTTGGGGAAACTTAAAGCTTCTTTGATCCGCCAATTGACTACTTACAAATAGAGCGATTACAAAATTGTCGCATTACTGCGATTTGTAAATTGCCTGTAATAATGTAGTGGTGATTTATTAACCAATAAATGCTTGGCATTGTAAATGTAATTTGGATGTTTGTACGCATGTATGTTCGATCGTAATAGGTCCACACAATATAAATAAATACACGTTGATAATTATTATGTGGTCTTATTGTACTCTAAAACATGTTTGGTCAGCCTTCTATGTATCCATAGACGCAAGGGTTAGAGCTGATTTATATGATCTGATAACGTCTTTGACCTTTCATCGTGTACATGTTCTGGGTTATTTAATATTTCCGATAAATAATAAAGAAATTCCAACTGATGATGGGGGAAAAAAACTTATGATAGCAGTTCTAAAATATGTGTAGAACGTAACACTTTGAATGAATATCTAAACTGGTAAACAATATCCAGTTTTACAGACTGATTTTTCTCATTTTTATTTTCTCTAACCACCAAAAATCTTCTATTTTTTAAATTCTCTTCTATTCAACATTTCTTTGGAAACTGATTTTGTAGACATAGATTCCTTCTTTCTCATTCGGACACATATCAACTCAAAAATAAGAGGAAATATTTTACAGTAGCCATTTCTATTTTGTTTAAATTTTCTTCTAACTACCAGGGAAAAGTTTTATATTCTTTATTCTCATATAACAGGTGGGTTCAATTTTTATCGGCTGGTAAATTGGTTTTATTTTCACTGATGCCAGAATTTCTCTCTCTCTCTTTCTCTATGTCGTTTCCAATAAGCATAGGAATAACTGTAAAAAACATAACTCTGTCCACATTTATAAACAAAACATAGAGATGCATGCTGGGATTTTTTTCTTAGCCAATCACATACTTTTCGTTTTCATCCGACTCCTGTTCCTTAAGTCTGAATGCTGCTATCGCTTGTCCTTATTCGCTTTTGTGTATTTACACGATTCTGAGTTTGTGAACTTTTTTTCTTGCGTTGTCTACTTTTTCTTTTTTTTTAAGCATTCAACCTCGAGCAAGGCGGGAAGCCACTATCACGCATGGGGTTACAGAGAGTTGGAGCGAGAGCAAATAGGAGTGATAGAGGGAAGACTGAAGAGAAGGATAGGGGATAGATCAAGGCATCTGGAGACGTCCATTGACATTACATTTGAATAGTTGGAGATTATAGCTATCAGGGAAACAGGACAAGGGGAGGGAGTTCCACAGGCAATAGGTGCGAGACATGAAGCTTTTGGAGTAGAAGAGACGGTTACATTTAACAGTTTCGACAGTGAAAGGGTGAGAGCGAAATACCAGTCGAGCAGAACGCTTAAATTCGTGAAGTCTGGGAACCAGCGAAAGCAGCTCATCGGAGCACTTACCATGAAAGTATTTGTAAAAAAAGACAGAGGGAGGCAACGGCACGTCTGTGAGAGAGCGACTGCAGACGAGATGCCAGTTTAGGGCCAAGTACATTGCAAATCCGTCTCTTTTTGTCTTGCATATATAGTTCGCTTAATATTATTTCCCCTGTTCTTTTCTTTATTCTCTTATTGCTTATTGCAAACTTTGTCAATTTTGTTTGTTGGACATTTACGTCAATTACATGTAAACAAGTCCAATTACTCTTCACTCTCTGACAATGTCTTTTTTATAAAACCAAGTTAAATATTGGTTTTTCTAAGTGTTCTACAAACGTGTTACAAGTAGTTTGAATTAATTATTTAAGTAGAAACATAGTATGAAAACGTCGTTCAAGTTTCTATGAGGTCCTAGTTAGGCCAACAATTTTTTGCGGATTGAATTTGCCCCAGAAAATAAGATTAAGCAGTGATGTAATTTTCCAGCTTCCAGAAACGAATATGAACTCTGTCTGACACTCATCCTAATGAACCGTATAACAAAACACATCTTCTGAATTCTGAGGCATTGAGTTTGTAGCAGAACTATACTCGAAATAGGACAAGAATTGTGCGGGTTTGTTAAAGACACTGGATCATGGAATGGGATATTTATGCTCAAAATGTTATCAGAAAGAAATAATAACACAGAAAAAAAACAAACTATAAGAACTCCTACGGAGGTAGTGAAGGAAAGCGAGATGAAAAGACTAAACATCAACTGAAGATACAAGGAACAGGCCAACATGGAAATTACAGGCGCATTTTGATAGAGAAATATGCCTTTCAAAAGCGAAGCAAAATATTAAGAAGCAGAAAAAAATGAAAAATGAAACAAAGAAAAGCGTACTAAACTCTTAAATAATATCAATTGCCATACACTGCGTGCCAAATTATTATCGAGATAACTTTTTTTCTAATATTTCAAAACCGTCCAATCAATTCACACAAAATTTTCACACAATGAAAATCACCGTGCTGATAACAAATATGACGCCAGTTTCTTTACATTGCGCAGATCAGTACAAAAATTTATGTGATTGCGCAGGTCAGTGTTGCCAACATTGTGTGAAAATTTGTTATGAATTGATTTGACGGTTTTTGAAATATTAGAAAAAAAAGTTATCTCGATAATAATTTAGCACGCAGTGTATATCGCAGTAAAATCTGGACAATCTCAGCATAGATGAAGAAGATATTTGAAGCTACAGAAATGTCGATCCAAAGAAGCATCCTGAGGAGATCATTGACAGAACATGTGAGCAACGACGAAGTTTCAGGGAAAATGTTAGCAAAAATGGCTCTTAACATCAGGAAGAGAGAGCTGAGATTTCTAGGCACATAATGAGGAAAGAAAGCCTATAAAATTTGATACTCCGATGACATTTCAAAGGCAAGAGGAACAAGATTGTGTACATATTTAGTAGAACAGGGATTAGGGGGGATAGAAAAAAGAGAAACTTTACTTACGGTAACAAAGGATAGGAAATTGTGGAGAGCCACGTTCTGAAGGGATGCGATGTTTTGGTTAATCCACAGGACAAAAAGAAGGCACCGGGGACGGAGGAAAACAAGCGAATTTGGGTAAATGGGTAGCTGGAAATGATTAGGACAGATAGCAAAAACACAAAAATTACTAAGAGCTACAAAAGACAGGAAATTGTGGAGAGACATGATCGCCAACGTCTTCAAAGAACACGGTACACAGAAGAATGTCGTGTAGACTCCCCTTAGGAGTATAGAGATACAGCATCAATACACTAGAGTTTTCTACTGTAGGTTCAGGAGCAAGTAGGTTTCAGCGGGGTGGAGTTGATATTTCCACGACAAACCGGTTTTGAATTTAGTGCTTCCTTTCTACTAAAATGGTTGGCACTCTAAACCAGAGATTCCTGTCTCCCTGTTATTTAACCCTTAGCTGGAGAGGTAGAATAGATGGTTTTAAATTTATTAAGAACTACAAAAGATAGGAAATTCTGGATAGCCACGTATTGAAAGGACTCGGCACATAGAAGGTGAAGAAGTAAAGAGATGATAAAAATCATTGCCTAAGAATTGAATGCCTAAATATTATCACGTTTTCAGTGTATGTCAATTCTCTTTCCACTTTACTTATATTTTCTCTCAGTCCTCTTACGATTCCTCCAATCTTCCAATTTAATTCCTCCATCCTCTTTTGCTTTCTTTTCTTGACTGATTTTTTCTTCCCCGATTCTTTTTGCATTCGTCCAAAACTTATATTGACTTGTCTTCATTTCTTTTCTCGTCCTCATCATCCAACTTTTCATTTTCTCTTTTTTTCCCCCACATTTTTCCCTGCATCTAACACATGATGTTTTCAAATTTTCTTTTCTTTCCTCCTTTCTTTCCTTATTTAATCTCTTCCCGCTTTACTTCCACAAATGCCTACACCTTTTCTGTCACTCTTATTTTTCTTCTTTCATTCGCTTTTATTGCTCCAACACCTCACGTTCACTTTTCTTCTTTCCTTTCAACTCCTCTAAAAACTCACGTTCACATTTCTTCTTTCTTTCAACTCCTCCAACACCTCACGTTCACTTTTCTTCTTTCCTTTCAACTCCTCCAACACCTCACGTTCACTTTTCTTCTTTCCTTTCAACTCCTCCAACACCTCACGTTCACTTTTCTTCTTTCCTTTCAACTCCTCCAACACCTTACGTTCACTTTTCTTCTTTCCTTTCAACTCCTCCAACACCTCACGTTCACTTTTATTCTTCCCTTTCAACTCCTCTAAAAACTCATGTTCACATTTCTTCTTTCCTTTCAACTCCTCCAACACCTCACGTTCACATTTCTTCTTTCCTTTCAACTCCTCCAACACCTCACGTTCACTTTTCTTCTTTCCTTTCAACTCCTCCAACACCTCACGTTCACTTTTCTTCTTTCCTTTCAACTCCTGCAACTCCTCACGTTCACTTTTCTTCTTTCCTTTCAACTCCTCCAACACCTCACGTTCACTTTTCTTCTTTCCTTTCAACTCCTCCAACACCTCACGTTCACTTTTCTTCTTTCCTTTCAACTCCTCCAACACCTCACGTTCTCTCATCTTCTTTCCTTTCATTTCCTCCAATACCTGACGTTCTCTCTTCTTATCATTACTCCATTTTACCTTCTTCAAACACCTCAAATTATCAGTCGTTGTTTTTTATTTTTTACTCCATTCTCTTTTACTTCCTGCAAAATCTGTTCTTTTTTTCCTCAATTCTTTTTCTTTACTTCCAAAGCCTCATCTTTTCTATTCTTTTCACCCCCCAGTCCCCTCACCCCTTTCAGTCAACCGAACTATTCTCCTCTCTTCCCTCACATTCTTCGTAATTTCTACCCTTTTCTATCCGACCCTCACGTTTACAAAAGCTCCTGCACTAATACGTCAGCTGCTGAAAAATTTGTTTACCTTTTCATAGTTAAACATTTCAATGTACTTTTGAATCTTTCGTGTCCTTTAAAGAATTGCGAACGGAATTTTGCACGTGAAACGTACACTGCGATTCCTCTGTATACGAAAGATAAAATAAATAAGAACTTTCAAATCTATTATGTATCGAGGGTGGCCATTTAAGAGAAAGAAAGAAATTCCAAATTGTCCGTGTGTCTATTCATTCTTATTAAAAAAAAACAACAACGATAAAGCATTAATTCCAATAAAGTGTTTTTCATCAACTCTATAACCGATAAATATCTAAAAATGATATAAACATATATATTATCTAACATACTTTAAATACACTTTGTATTCACCGTAATGCATCTGACCGCAATTTTCGACTTAATAAATAAATGCAAGTCTGATAAGAAGAGAATCGGATTTCATAAAAAAAAAAAAAATGCATTGAAATTAATTTAATCTCAAAATTCTCAAAAATAAACCTGACAAGAACGATACATAATCTAGGAATTTCGACGTCGACTAATGGTTAGCAAGAGTGTCTCGTTATGAAATTACGGTTGGGTAGTGAGTTCGATCCTGATTGAGTTCCCCAATACTTTTGGTTATGTGCCACATCTAAGCTATGCTTAGCAAATCACCATAATATCACCGATCATCGAAAAAGTAATATTAGCACAAGTGCGGTATACTGTGGTAATAGAGAAAAACACCGAGTGGAGTGAGCTGATTTAAAATCCAACAGACTCCAATATCTATATTTTTATGTGTATGTGTTTAACAAACAAAGGACAAACATGTTTTGGTCTCTTGTCGTCGAGTCCGATAATGTAATTTAATTTATTGCCCCTTTTATCCCCATGAATCCCAACGCCTTTGGTCTTTCGTTCCATCCTGAAGAAACCTATTCCAATCCACGTCAACCCACTTTAAAAGCTTTTACTCTTTGTCTCATCATCTCCATGGAAAACTATGCATATTTATATAAATTGTACAACCATCTAAGAAATATTTCAATAGATTGCTTCTAACCAACCAATATTTTTAAAATTCTCTGAATATGCTTATATTCATAAGATAAATGCAATATGTGTTTCTTGTTTTATACAAATTTGTTTTTGAATTCAGAGTGGTCCTTCTTCAAGAATGGCCGTCCCCCAAGGCCATGTTGTTATTTTATCCAAGTTTTTTTTTCGGATATATTCATGATTTTTGGAACCGTACGATACGAAATCGAACCGTATAGCCTGAATGGTAATTTAAACTCGGGCCAATTTGGATTAAACTTACATAATACCTTATTCTTTTTTCCATATTCCAGCAAAATCTTATATTCATTCTCCTTTTCTTCCCTCTATTCCTTTCCTTTTCCTCCAGTGTCTTATATTCATTCACTTTTTCTTAACTCCATTCATTTTCCATTCCTCCAAAATTTCATATTTTCTCCTTTTCTTTCCCCTATTCACCCTTCTCTCCAATTCTCTTCCAGTTCCTCTAACATTTCATATTCTCTCTTTTTTCTTTCTCCGTTCTTTTCCCATACCTCCGACATCTCATATTCAACCCTTATTCTTCTTTCCATTTTTTTCTATTCCTTCAATACCCCATACTCTCTTCTTCCTTTTTTCTCTCATCCTTCCAACATTTCATATTCTCGCTTTTTTGTTCCCCATTTTACTTTGCCTTTCTGCAGTATCACATATTCTCTATTTTTCTTTCCTCCATTCTCTTTCCTTCCCCGCCCCCGCAACATCTGTTATTGTCTCTTTATTCTTTTCCTCATTCTCTTAATATTCCTCCAACATCTCATCTCACTCTTCTTTCCTATCTTTCTCATCTTTTCATTTTTCTTTTCTTTCTTTTCATTTTTTTCTCGGTTCCCCCAAATATGTTTCTTCTCTATTCCATACTTTCTTTCATTCTTTTTCATTTCTCCAACTCTTCTTCTTCCGTCCTTTTTCCTTTCTTTCCTTCATTCACTAACTCTTCCTCCCAAATCTTATTTTGTCTCTTTTTTCTCCTTTTTTTCCTTATCTTCTAGTCCTTTGTAATCAATTATATTCTGCTTTTTCTATTTTATTTCCAACCTCTTCTTCTTTCTCCAACACATTCTCTTCAGCTTTTATTGTCCTACTCATCTCCACCCTTTCTTTCCTCATTCTTTTCATTTTTCCTCTAAAATCACTGCTTTTCTGTTTAAAAAGAAAATGCTTTAGAAGGATCGTAGATAATTTGTTCAGTTTGATTTTTATTGAATGCCTTTCTGTTGCTTTAATGAGCTACTCAAGGCTCAATTTACTAATATAGATTTTAATCAGCGCCGGAAATGCCGGAGTCTGAGTAGTGTTTATTTTCAATAATGAATGCTTGTTTTAAGAGCAATTCATCTGTGTTAACCCAAGCATGTTCTGGCATCACCACAAGAGATACCGAACTGCGGTTTTCACTCGGTGTCACAAAAGACCGTTACAATAGACAAGTGTATCAGAATGTTGACCTGTAAAATGACATCATAGACTCGAGGTTCAAAATCGGGTTTCAAAATGTCAGTGGCTGCCCCGACATGTAGCTTAGGATGTGCTCACTCGGGACAATCAGATAACAGGAAATTATATAAGCGCCTCACCTGAGAGGCAAAAGCTAGTGTCTCATATCCTCATGAGAAGATCAACGCCTGAAGAAAGTTCCCCAATACATACACTCTCACGCCGAAATTAAATGACAAAGTCCGGTGATGAATAAACAATAATTTTACGTATGAAAGATTTAGTCTCATGTTTTATTAAAGTTTACCGCGATAAAGGGAAGGTTAATATTTACCGTTTCCTTATAAGGAAAGAGTCAGTATTAATTAACAAGCAGTCAGTGTTACCGTCGGATGCAATATTTCTATTGAAACAATTTTTCAAGCAAATAGGTTTATTACTTACCTTATTTACATTATTCGGACTCAGTTATTTCCCTTTGACTCCACTCTTCATGTTTACCACTGATGCGGCCTGGTATTAAACGCAACTCTTTGGGCCAAGTCACTGGAACTAACCTACGTCTCTATCCACTGGGCTATATGTCCTTAAGCTCCTTGGGAACACATGGCCCAGTGGATAACTGATACATCCAGAAAAGGCATGGTACGTGGAACTAGAACAATCTACCTCGGTAGACTAAGTAAAGTTTCGGTTCGAAATTCCAATCACCTGAACAAGGCCGGAGCGTACAAAGACAGAAACGTTGTGAATATTGGCAATGACGATGAGGCTAACAGTCCAAATAATGTAAGTAATCATGAAACCTTATCTCAGTTATATAGATAAATAGGTTTATCAAGCTCAGTAACTATTATTGCGCTTTCCAGTATAGATTAAGGATTCCTTCGTAGTTTTTTTTTTATTTGAAGTAGTGTGGAATGTCGACATTTGCCATTATTTTTCTTCAAGTATATATATATATATATATATATATATATATATATATATATATATAAACGCCCAACGGACGACCATTTCCCGCATCCTGTTGGTCTGCAGTTTGATCTGTTGCCGGCTATATTGCCTCTGCTTGTTGCTGGATCTCAGCTTTTTGAACCGAGATAGGGACCTAGCTGTCGTACAAAGCTATATCTCTATATTAACCATCTATGTACAGATACACTAATGACATCTATCTTTTCCCAGAAGTCCTGCGGCGATGGAAAAATGGTGATGCGTGTAGGCTTAAATTTTTATAGTCACTGGCAGAACGAAAAAGTCATCAATGGGCTCACGGGCAGTCAATCAATGGAGGAGGGGAAATCGTCTAACAAAACGTCGCAATCAACATATATATGTTAGGTTAAAGCTTTGGTTTTGTAGCAGTTGGCGGCATTGGGCGAAACTACTCATAGCCCAATGAATTCTATGTTCAATTTATTTATCTCCTGTACTAAATTGGTTATAACCATACAAGAAGGTATTTGAAATCTTTAGTATTTATGAATATCACATCCAGCTTTTTTATGATGGATTCGGCAGATACTTCAGCACTGCTTTCATTCTAATTCTAGATCATGGTTTCTGTTTTGGAAAGCTTTACCATGTGTCCTATTTTCTTGGAACGCATGGTAAGGAATGTTGCTTTTTCTTTTTTCTTTTTTTTTGTTGTTGGTCAAGATCATTCTTATCCCAACGATAAATATCTCCCGTCATCATCAGTACACTAGCCTCGGATGCTAAACAAGGTATGCTGTTTTCTATTAGCCGATTCGTTTCGGATGTGGTATGGTATGCTCAAATGAACAATGCCCATCTCTTCACAGTCTAGGAAGTGTTTAAATAGACAGGGGATCTCCTCGTTAACCTAAATTTTTATATAACTTTTTAAGAAGAATATGTTAGTAAACTTATTTATTTGATTCAGTTTTGCTGTTTATATATATATATATATTTAGGCAGCAATTTTTCATTAATACACGTTTCATTAAATAATATAGACAAGTTTTGTCTATTTATTTTAAGTAAGTTTCTTCCATATTGTCTGATAAGCTTAATCACATTATCATTGAAAGACGAAAGGAAATCACCATTTTGCTGAGTTAGTCGTTGCTTTGAAATTTTTCATGCAGCAAGGGCGGACTATCATTGTTGTTTTGTCCGTGTGTTGTTTGATATATTGAAATTGTCATCTTTGATAATCGCCTATGTTAGCCAAAAGCTTAGATAGGATTTAAACATGTATCAATATGGTGTTTTCCTTTCGTCTTTCAATGATAATGTGGCGAAGCTTATCAGACAAAAGGAACTTACTTAAAATAGACAAAACTTGTGTATATTATCTAATGAAACATGCATTAATATATATATAGACGGATTCATGCCTTCTCTAAGGGTATATAGTACAAAAATGACCGAAACCAATCAGTTAACCGGTCATTTCCTACCCGGATATCCTTGTATAGATATTTTCTAATATATATTGGAGACTTGCCCAAAATCAGAGATCACTAAAGCAGTCGATATCGATCCTCAGTGTCAATAGGAGTATCAAAAGGATCGATAAATTCATGGGGGTTAAAAGTGTCAGGTTGTGGGGTAGTCTCCCAAAATATCATTATTACGCTTGTTCGTATATTTCTGCAAATCTAGTGATTTCTTTTCGACAGTCTGAACAAGAATTTACGTCAATGAAAAAAATCATTTAATATTTAACTCGAGTCTTCCAAATTTATAAAAAAAAAGAATAAAAGAAAAAATTCTTCCCGTCCTCCATTTTGTTTCTCATTCCTCCTTCCCCAAAGAACGCTTTATTTTCAGACACTTATATCAAAGAGGCGATATCTCTTTAATCTCCATGACAACCGAAACCCTTTCTTTCTTCTTTTTCTTTTCTTTCCTTTTACTTCTCCTATTTAAGTATCTAAGGCTATAATAATAAAATACACGAAGTGGCAGTTGTTTGTATGCTGCAGGGAGTTGTCTGGCTTTTGAAAGGCAAAAATCTACGGTTCCAAACATTGGAAACAAATAATTTTTATATAGCAGAAATTTCTCCAATCATCCTTTTAAGAAAGGCACAAAGACTTTTTCTAATAGAATTAACTTTTATAAACGTTTTGATCATTTTTCCTCTCATATAACTTTTTTTTCGTCAAACGTATAGGGCAGTATTTAATATATTCCGAGTAAACAGGATTGCGGACGCTAAGTATAAAAAAAGTGACAACCATATTCACAAAAGTATTTGAAATTCACATTTGTAATTTCGTTTACTAATGGAACAATGCTTAAGTTTCTGTTATGTGAAAAAGTCTTTCAGTAATGATGCCGTGAAACCTGTGAAGATGAAAGACTAACTTGAGAGGATTCGCTTTTATAAGAAAATCAAAGCTCAGGTCTTTTTTGAGACGTTGAATGACAAAACAAAATCAACCAAACTTAAAGTCGTTCATTTAAGGCGCATGCCACTTTTGATAACGTAAGGGGGCTGAGGGCATACTCGATTATTGCCCTTAACAGAGCAGAGAAAAGAAAACCGTGTACCATTTTATGAAGAGGTCACATAATATCAGCAATTAAGGACATAGCTGAAAATGATCTGAAGAAAACCTCGAAACCCGGTAACATCAATAAGTAATCATATTTACGCATTTAGAAAATAGCGTTCAATTTAGTGATTTATATCCAAAGCAAATAAAGTGTACAAATTAGAATGTTTAGCAAACGTGAACACAGGTCTAATCCACAGTCAGATAGTGATTTTCCAAGCGAAGCTTAGATGCGGCACTAGGCCGAAAGTAGGGGGAACCTAGTGAGGATCGAACTCACTACTCAATCGTAATTATTCTAGCGAGACAAGCTTGCTAACCATTACACCACCTCGAGGTGCCCAAACCGCAGTCAGAAATGCGACCGTTGTAGGTGTTTCAGATACATGTTGCGATGGGTATATATATATATATATATATATATATATATATATATATATATATATATATATATATATATATATATATATATATATATATATATATATATATATATATATATATATATATATATATATATATATATATATATATATATATATATATATATATATATATATATATATATATGAAGAAATATACTCTTAAGGTGTGGGATAAAGTGCTCAATATCAGAGATAGAGCGTGTGTAAATATAAAAGGGAACGTTGAAGTCAACATTTAGACGCGACTGGCTGTTTCATGCTAGACGCAATCGTCAGCCCACCATGCGTCAATATTCACTTTTATATATATATCAAGGGATTAAGCTTATCAGACAATATGAAAGGAACTTAAAGCAAATAGACAAAACTTGTCTATATTGTTTAATGAAACATGCATTAATGAAAAATTGCTGCCTAAATATACACAATATATATATATATATATATATATATATATATATATATTAACACTGCCATCTCATTGTAACAGATATACAGTGTGCGATTGATAGTGTCGTCTAAATGACTCAAAAATGAAAATAACACTGATATCTCATTTTATCAGAAATTTACACAATTTACTTACCAAAATTACACAAAAATAGCTCTCTTCAACCATGGCCTGGAACCTCCTAGAACTCTTCGTGGTCTCATTGTTTAAGTTGGTTAATGCTGCCATAATCCTTGCCTTCACTCCATCTTTGGTGTTACAAGGAGTTTTGTTGGTCTCTCGCTCAACTGCGCCCCACACTTAATAATCAGTTGCAGTCTGGGAATGTTGTCGAAGAAACTATCTGACAGCCCTGACTGAATTTTCCTGCTTGTGTGGCATGGTGCAGAGGGCTCTTACCAGACATAGGGTTTTCCAGCAGACACCCTCTTGACCCAAGGAAGCAGTACTTCTTCATGGCACTTGATGTAGGCATCCGTGTTGAGTCTGAGTCCCAGTTTGAAGATTAATGTAGGCATAACGTGACTTATCATTAGTGATCACTCTAAACACCTTCGTAATCACCTTTAGACTCATCAAACTCTTTCCGAATCTTCTGCACTGTCTTTAGATTGACACCCAAACACCGTGAAATGTTTATATTGGAACTTCCGGCGCGAATCTCAAGCAGTACAACATGCTGTTTCCAATGGCGGAGTGAATTGCATCATGGTGCTCTTTTTCTCACGGACGGTACCCAACTGACCTTACTATACTGTGCAGCCAACAAAATTAAAGGCAAAGAAAGCGCATGCGCGAAATTAAAAATAAAAATGGCACCCTGTTTTACCATTAACATGCATGTTGCTGTTTATGTCCTGTTTTCTGTACAATGTCCATAGAGTCGAATTTTCGTATATACTTGATTTGGAAGTGAGCGATCTTATCAAATCGCTTGGGTTATCACTTTTGTTTGCAGTGAGGTATTACGTCTTCTTATAATTAATGTTTCTTCCTCTTTTTGTTGAAAATATTTTAAGAACGCGTATCGACGATTTAAGATCGATATATTTCTGAATCAATAAGGGACTTTTACTGGAATGAGAATTGTTCCGTTGCCTTATTCATTCATTTTAAGATATTTTTCATTCTCTTAATTCCTCTCGTTTTAAGGATTTTTCTCTTACTCACTTTCGTTCTGGTTTAATTTCTAGCTGTCTTTCTCTCTCTCATTCTACCATCGTCACTTTTTTTTTTTTGCTTTTCTTTTACTTTTTCTTTCATTTTCTCTTTCTAACACTATATTTTCCTCTTTTCATTCGCTTTCTATCTCTCTATCTCTTTCCATTCTCCTCTCTAACTGTTTCTCTCTCTATCACACTTCCAATCTCTTGTTCTCTTTTCTTTAATTCAAATTCTCTCACTTTTTCTAACTCGCCTTTCCACTCTTTCTCGTTCATCTTCCTCGCTCTTTTTCTCTCACTTTCAACTCCTCTCTTGTTATTTTTCATTTTTGCTCTCATTTTGTATCTTTTTCTCTCTTTTATCTAGCTTTCTATCTCTCTTCTCCCTCTGTCACTTTCTCTCCTTATAATTCTCTTTCTCTCTTTTATCTAGATTTCTTCTTCTCGTCTCCCTCTCTCATTTCCTCTCTCATTTCTCTATGCGTCATTGTCTTTCTCTTTTTATCTACTTTTCTATCTCTCTTCTCCCTTTCTCACTTCCTCTGTTTTTTCTCTCTCTGCCATTTTCTTTCTATTTTATCTAGCTTTCTCCCTGTCACACTTCCTAACTTTTCTCTCTTTATCATTCTTCTTCCTTTCTTTTTTCTATCCTTCTCCCTCTCATCTCACATTCTCTTTCTATATTATATTAGATTTCTGTCTCTCTTCTCCCTCTCACTTCCTCTTTGTATTATTGTCTTTCTCTCTTTTATCTAGCTTTCTATCTGTCTCCTCCCTCTCTCACTTTCTATCTCCTTTCTCTCTTTATCATTCTCTTACTCTTTTTTATCTCGTTATCTCTTTTCTCCCTCTCTCACTTCTGATCTCTTTTCTCTTTGTGTCATCCTTTTTCTATCTTTTTCACTATTACTTTTACTATTTTTTTTTGGATTCTGACTTTTTCCTCCTCTTTGTTTTATTCTCTTTCTTTCTCTTTCTTTTTCTCTTTCTCTTCCTTGTCTTCCTTCCTGCATTTTTGCCATTTAGTCTTTGTTTTTCATTGCTTTTCTCTTTCTCTCGATTGTTTTTCTTTTTCTTTTCCTTTTCGTCTCTTTCATCCTTCTTATTTTAAAGCCTTTCGATGTTTCTTCTGTTGCCGTGTACAACCTGACGGCCATTAGCATGTCATGTTCATATTAAAAAAGAATCTAAAATAAAATGAAAACAAATTTAAAACACACATTTGAAAAAAAAATAACAAGTAAAAGAAATGATCTGAATACACAAAATCTTCTCACTTCTTGAAGGGAGAAATACAATTTGCTAATCAAAGATAATTAAAAAAAAAGTTCAGACCACTGACATTTTTTCTATTTCCGGTTTCATGGCGTTAATTATTTATTGAATACCAACTTCATCTTCATTTACAAGATTTTTTATTTCATCTTCAAATAATTATTTACTAAGGTTATTCCTATTAATTATTTCGGGCGGCCTTTTATAACCTACGCAGCTTACTCTCCTTTCTCAAACATTTTCTCTTTTTACCCCATGCTTACTTACTCTCCATTTAAATTCCAGTTTCACATTATGAGACTTAAAAGTACAGATTTTACAATCTAGTGAGAAATGTCACAAGCCAGTAACCGGGCGTCTTTGGTTACTTGGGAAATTAGCATTATCTGTCTATATCCCTGAGATGAGGTATTATGATTATTTACATTATTACATTATTCGGACTGTTATTTTCATCTTCCCTGCCATATTCTCAACGTTTCGGCCGTTGTACGCTCCAGCCTTCTTCAGGTGATTGGAATTTCGATTCGAACTCTTGGAGATTTGAGTTAAAGGAAAATAACTGCGACATCCAGAAGAGACATGGCACGTGGAACTAGAACAATCCACTTCGGTTCGAAATTCTGATCACCTGAAGAAGGCGGGATGAAGAAATGGCAAGTTAATTTTAAAGCCCCCGAAATGAAACTGCTATCATTTAATCATCTTAGAGAAACTTTTGCGGCCTCCATTAACAATACAGTCAAAGAGGTAAAGATTTAAAGCAACACAAAATAAGAAGTGATGGCGAGCTATGACTGCCTGACAAGTCTTGAAAGCACATGGAGACTAAATAAAGTTTTATAATCATGGGAAGAGAATGAAGAAAATAAAGGAAAAAAAGATTTCTCCTGTCGTCAAAACAGCGTAAAGAGAAAAGAAATAGAAGAGGAAATAATAATAAAAAAATATCTTTTTACGGATGAAAGCATAAAAATGAGATGAAATTAAGAAATTCTTCGCGTCGTCGGAAATTGAGAATCAAAAAGAAGATGAGATGGAAAAAAAAGAAAAACATATTGTATTGCTTTTAGTCTTGCACAAACAAAAGAAAAAGAATAAAAAAAATAAAGAGCAGTGCGACGCGAAATAAATGCCATAAAATGAAAAGAAACGTTTCCTTTGAAGGAAATCAAGAGAGAAAAAGAAAGTACGAAGAAAAAGGAAGACCCCCACCAAAAAAAAAAAAAAAAACGTTGATAAGTAATTGGGTCTACCTGACCTACTTTTATCACAAAAATTACAACGGTTCAAGAGCCGATCCAAGTCTCCGGAATATGTGTTTAGATTCAGTCGTCAAATTTCGTATCTCACAGAACAGAATGAAAATGTGAAAGACAAAGGTAAATAACGCCCAGCATACCTGGCAAGCTTGAGGGAATGAATGTCCTAATAGGGTTTGGGAGATATGGCAAAATAACAAAAGTTATTGAGCTACAAAGGGTAGAAAGCTGTGGAGAGCCGTGGTCGCCAATACCTTAACGGGATACGAAATGGACATGACACAAAAGGAAAACTATAAAAATATCTAAATTATATAGTAAAGGAAAGAGATAAGAAAATACAAAAAAATAACTGTAAGAAGACAGAATGTATTGTTACCAACAGGAGAAACACACCTAAGATGTGAACTGCAAATTTCGAGAAGCGAAAATCAAATGAACACATAAGTTTAAATACCTGGGAAGTATATGGAAAACGAGACACGGAATTCCAAACGCGTATTGGAATAGCAAAGATGCCTTCGAAAAGCTAAGCAAATAACTAAGAAACAGGAAAATTTCTTTACAAGCAAATAAAAAAAAACAACTTCTAAATTGTTATGTAATATCAGTCCTCTTATGTAGCTTTGATTGTTGGACAATTTCATCACAGATGAAAAGAAGACTGGAAGCAACAGAAATACAGTTTTTAGAAGAATACTCAGATATGGATCACTTAAACCACGACTAAGGCTTCGGAAAAAATGGGAACAAGAAGGAAACTCTTACGCTAATAATCAGAAAGAGATAGTTGCAATTTGTAGGAAACATAATAAGGAAGGAAAGAAGGAAGGCTGGGAGAGTTTGACACTCATAGGACGTTTCGAAGGCAAAAGAGAGAGATAGGCACCCACGTGACTAGCTAATGTGAATGGATGAAAGAGCAGTAGATGGGAGGCTTGATAAACGTTACTTCAAAGTGGCGAGTCATGATACATCACATGCTGGAAGTGATTTTCCAAGCGTAGATTAGATGTGGCACAAGGCTGAATGTAGGGGGCACCCAGTGAGGATCGAACTCACTATTCAGCCGTAATTGTTCTAGCGAGTCAAGCTTGCTAACCATTACACCGCCTTGAAAAGCCTAACCTCGCATCCTGAAATGACACAGCGGATAAAAGAAGAGATAGAAAATGTTTAAGTCTTTTTCTCTTTCTCTCTCTCTTTCTTTCTTTCTCTCTTTCTTTCTTTCTCTCTCTCTCTCTCTCTCTACTTTGGTACCTCTTAACTGAAAATATTTTTAAGAAATTAAAGAAAAAATCTCTAATAGGTATTACTCATATAATAATAATGAGGAAAGAAGACTAGAAAAATGTGATACTCACAGTATATACTGAAGGCAAGATCAGCAGAGGGAAACATCGAGTAAGCTCTCTAAATAGCTCGATGGTAGACAATGGACTGGAAAGAAAGGTAAAGAAAAAAGTATTAACAGGTACGAAGGACAGAAATTTGTAACGAGTCGACGCCTTGAAGTCCCGCTGCACAGAGAAAAAGAAAGAGAATATCACTTGGACTTTTCATTAGGATAACACAGATCTTTTCAGCACCACCTCATTTATACATATTTTGAGTTCACCTCAAGCAAGACAGTAAAGCCACTAAAACACAAGGGGTTATTGGATGTAGCAGAACGAGAAAAGAGAAACGTTATTAAGAAGTGAGAACATGGAGACAGTAGATAATGGTTGACATTGCTAAGTTGGATGGAAATCATGGAACCGGAATGGAGTTCTAGAAGTGTGGGAAAAGAAACTTAACATAGAATTCTAGCCTTGGAAATTGAAGAGACCTCAACGCCAATCTAGTACTTAAATTCATAAAGTCTAGATAGCATTGCAAAGAGCTCATCCGCACGAAAAGGCACAAGGTGGCCATTTTACGGCGGCGGAAAAATGACTGAAACCGAGACGCTGGGTTAGGACCAATAATATTGCTGATTCTTCTTTGGATTTTATCAAGGAGCTCTAAATATATATGTAAAATCAATATTGACAAGGTAGTCTGGGGTAGATTAATAGAAAATTTGTCCCAAAATCTGGTGATTCCGACCATTTTTGTTTAAGCTATTAACTATTTTCAAAGTTTTTTTGTAAGCTACTATAATAAACGGCATGTAAGTGCTGTTGTAGACAGTATAAAAATTGCTGAAAGTTGGTATATTATTGAGCTTAATATTATTATTAACTAGCTTAAAAGCCGCACTATCGGGCGGCATTTAAAGCTAGCTCCTACGGAGAGCTCTTGACACATTGACACAATGAAAAGTAGCAGCATATATAACAGAGTTAATTTATTTTCCCCTCAAAATAACTCAAAATATAGCCATTAAAAGCTGAATCCCTGGCAACAAAAGTGAGTACACCCCTTAGGAAAAGTTGTCAATATTAACATACAACATGTCAACTGTCAATATTTTGTGGCCACCATCATTATCCAAAACTGCCTTTACTCTCCTGGGCATGGAGTTTACCAAAGCTTCACAGGTAGTCACTGGAATGCTCTTCCACTCCTCAATGGCGGATATTTGAGACTCTGCGCACCTCCACCTTCTGCTTGAGGATGCCCCAAAGATGTTCTATTGGGTTCAAGTCTGGAGACAGGCTTAGCCAGTCCATCAACTTTACCCTCAGCCTCTTCAGTAAAGAAGTAGTTGTCTTGGATGTGTGTTTGGGGTCATTGTCATGCTGGAACACTGCTCTGCGACCCAGTTTCTGGGGGGAGGGGATCATGCTCTGCTGCAGTATTTCACAGTACATGTTGGAGTTCATGTTTCCCTCAATGAAATGTAACTCTCCAATACCTGCAGCACTCATGCAACCCCAGACACAATGACATTCCCACCACCATGCTTGACTGTAGGCATGACACACTTATCTTTGTACTCCTCACCTGGTCGCCGCCAAACATGCTTAAGGCCATCAGAACCAAACAAATCAAATTTCGTCTCATCAGACCATAGGACATGGTTCCAGTAATCTATGGGCTTTGTTGACAGGTCTTCAGCAAACTGTTTGCAGGCTTTCTTGTGTATTGCCTTCAGAAGAGGCTTCCTCCTGGGGTGACAGCCATACACACCAATTTGATGTAGTGTGCGGCGTATGGTCTAAACACTAACAGGCTGAATCCCAATCTCTTTAATCTCTGCAGCAATGCTAACAGCACTCCTACGCCGATCTTTCAAAGAAAGCATTTGGATGTGACGCTCAGCACGTGCGCTCAGCTTCTTTGGACGACCTACCCGAGGCCTGTTCTGAGTGGATCCTGCTCTTTTAAAATGCTGGATGATCTTAGCCACTGTGCTGCAGCTCAGTTTCAGAGTGTTGGAAATCTACTTGTAGCCTTGGCCATCTTTATGTAGTGCAACAATACGTTTTTTTAAGATCCTCAGAGAGTTCTTTGCCATGTGGTGCCATGTTGGAACTTTCAGTGACCGGTGAGAGAGAGTGTTAGAGCTGCACTACAAATTTGAATACACCTGCTCCCCATGAACCCATGGGCATAGTTACACTAATGAGTCACATGACATTTTGGAGGGAAAATGAAAAGCAGTACTGAATTTAGACATTTAGGGGTGCAGTTTCTTAGGGGTGTACTCACTTTTTAGGGGTGTAGTTTCTTAGGGGTGTACTCACTTTTGTTGCCAGGGATTTAGCTTTTAATGGCTATATTTTGAGTTATTTTCAGGGGAAAATAAATTAACTCTGTTATATATGCTGCAGACAGACTACTTTTCATTGTGTCAAAAGGTAATTTTTTTAGTGCTGTCCCATGAAGAAATATACTTAAATATTTGAAGAAATGTGAGAGGTGTACTCACTTTTGTGATACACTGTATATGTGTGTGTGTGTGTGTGTGTGCGCGCCTTATCAAAGAAAGTGTGCTCGAATTTATTTGTAAACGAAATCTACTTTATTATTTATTTCCTCTGCACTGTCACTTAAGAACTGTCTTTATCTTCCCAAACAACCATACTGACTTCATTTCGCTTTTCGTCGAAACCGCGTCGTGCCGTACCAATACGATGCTGCCGAATATTGGAACAGCGACGAAACGGACGTCTTTCATTAAACTACGCGTTTTCTCTTCCTCTTCCAGCAACTCGGTCGCCATTAAGTAACGTTCGCTCACGAACAGAATGAACACGTCACAGAGTTTGATCACCACCCCCCTTTATCGCTCTGTGACAGTGGTTCCCAAACGATTTGGGGCCATGCCCTACTTTGGTATTTCTAAAATTCTGGTGCCCCCTCTAATATTTCATTCTTACATATTCAAAATTTTACTGAAATTCACGTAAAGGAAACTTAAAAGGTCATTAACTTCGTCTCTAAACAAACCTCCAAAGACCATGGCGTCCATGAAAAAGAAAAATTTAAAAAGATAAAAGACAGTTAAATATATATAATTTCAAACATAAACGAAAACTGAAAGGCAGAAATATAAAATATTTGAATGAAAGTTTATTCTGTAATATACTTTGATCATTTTAATCATGAAATAATAATGCAAAATGAAATTTGGGCCAATCCCAAAATGACTTTTAGTGAGACCCTTATGCGTCATGTCTGCTACAGATAGATTTTATATTAGGCACTAATTTAGTCAGCTTAAGCCTCAAGTCATCTCGTTTGGTGATATCTAGTCGATTTCTTTTCTTCAGTAACAAGTCATTTACAGCACTCATGCCACGTTTAGCTAAATATGAAGATGGAAATGGTAACAGTGGTTGAATTTGGGTATTTACTTACTGTCTTATCACAAAGCAATACCATCACTCCTTTTATATTGAATAAAGTTTGAAAAGACTCATCATTTTGCATCTCCGCCAGTTCTTCTGCATCGAAACATTAGAAATATCAACTAGCATTAAATGCATCAGCCATAATGGAAAATCAATTTATTTTAGATCAGAAAGAAGGGTGCACATCGTAGGTATGCCCCACCAAAATATTACCATGCCCCACTGGGAATCATTGCTCTATGACCTCTGCCGGAGGTGCTACACGTTCAAAATGAAATAACCAATTTTCGGTTCAAGCTTAAAATTTTTGTGCCTTTTATTAGCATTTTTTCATAGCTACAGTTTTAAATTATCTGAAAAAAATATTTTCATGCCATTGTCAGCTATGGAAAGTCCCTAATATTTGACACTTCGATGTGATGATATAGTTGGCAAGTTTGTCGGAAAGCTCAATTAAAACCGAGAAATAAGTTTCATCTTCTGGTTGCTCCATACTTGCGGCCTTGTGCTACATCTAAGCTACGCTTAGTAAATCAGGACATTAATTTATTTTCGGGTTTTGTTTATAGGCACTAAGAAAAATAAAAGAAATACGGTGAGTTCAAATGTTCATAGGATGACTATGAGGGAGTGATGCTCGAGCCGTGACACCCAGCATGTATTAATGTCAATTCTTATTAATAATTGAATTGACTGTTCAAAGATGACTTCAAAAGTAACTAGTAGTGACTTCTCTTGAAAATGAACAATATTTGTCATCGTGGTGTGATCAAGAACCTGCAGAAAAAGAGTTTAGCCCCCAAGGACATACATACCGACATGGTTGCAACATTATCAATAGTAGAAAAGTGGGCATCTAAATTTAGGAGGGAGTGAAAGTATCTTGAAAATGATCCAAGATCTCAACGTCCTGCAATTGCCAGCACAGAGGAATATATTGATCATGATCAGATAGTGATGACTGAATAGCGATTCATTATAAATAAAACAGCCAATGATATTAGCAAATAGAGTTGAGAATATTCAGAACCATGAACCTGTTCGTTGGGTGCCACGTCTACTCATAACTAATCAAAAGCTCACCAGGCTGATCTAATCACGGGGGGAAAAAAGCTGATATTGTTCGAGACAGAACCAGTTGGTTCCTTGAATGTTTCCTAACCCAGGATGAATGTTGGGTTCATCACTTTGAGTCAGATACAAAGAGACAAGCCATAAAGTGATAAAGCTCGACCTCTCCTGCTCCAAAGAAGGCCAAGGTCATTTCATCTGCACGGAAGGTGATGGCCTCAGCTTTTGGGGATGCGAAAGTTATTGTGCTTATTGACTATCTTCAGAAGGACCACACCATCAATACTAAGGCAGTTACGGAACTATATCAAGCAACAATTTTTCTTTCATCAGGACAAGTCGTTGGTTTCAAGGACTAATTTGCGGGACTATGGCTTTGGACTGATTGACCCTCCCTATTTTCCTGATTTGGCTCCATCTGACTATCATCTGTTCCCCAACATGAAAAATGCATTGGCTGGAAACCAGTATCAGAATGATGATGATATATCTGCTGTTGATGACGTTTTTGGTCAACAGGATTAAAGCCTCTTCACCAATCGGATCCAAGCACTGATGGGAAAATTGTGTGGACTGCAAAGGAGACTATGCTGAAAAAGGAACCTCATTTACTTACATTCATAAGAGTATCATAGTCAGCCTGTGAACTTTTAAGCCGACCCTCATAGATACCATCGAATGTCTAAAAAATATAAAGGTAACGAATTAATTAAACGTCTCAGTGTTCGTACTGCTTCAACTTGGTCTCAAAATAGGCTTTGATGTCATATCTACTGTTGATGACTTTTTTGACCAATAGGATGGAAGTTTCGTCAACAATAATGGAAGAATTGTATAGACCGAAAAGAGGATTATGTTGAAAAATAAACTACATTTGATCACATTCCATTGGTTAGCCTATGGACTTTTCAACGGACCTTCGTTTAGCTTTAGGAAAGCTGTTTGCAAAAGGGAAATAAGTTTTTGGTTTAGAAAGCTACTCCTGAACTTTAACTAAACGTCTGTACAACGTTTCTGTAATGTTATATCGTGGCTGGCAAAGTGTCAAACGTCTGGAGCGGTACCAGTAAACGAATCACCGAAGAATCCTTCGTATCAGTTGGGAGGACTGCATCATCACCAACGCAGTCCTCTCTTGGACGTATCTCCCTAGCATCTAGACTACCATCCGTCAGTAGCGCCTCCAGTGGGAGACTCACCTTTCCAGAATTTGTCCCACTCAACTCCCACGTATTTCAGAGCTTGTCAGCGGCAAGAGAATATGCGGAGGCATAAAACGATGCTTCAAGAATTGTTTGAAATCATCCCTGACACAGATCAATATAGGCCCCGTGACCGTCCTGCAAATCGGCCTTCCTGGCGTAGGGACCTTCCGGAAAGAGGCGGGTGGTGGCAAGATTTTCCAACCGTCAACATGAAGTGGATCTGCGACGTGCTACCAGGAAGGACCGACTCGACCAGCCTCGTCTAGCATCACACTCTTCACTGACTCCTGCTCACGCCTTTTCACAGCTATCTCCTATACAGGAGTGAAGAAATGGAACAGGATCAGAGGATGATGATCCCGATGCTCGAATTCGAGCAGGTGTTGCCGATGATAACCACGACAGTGACAGGGCGCTTTTTGTAACGCTACATTAAAAAAACAAGCGATGAGAAATTCCGGGAAGATAAACGTTAAATACTCATGTTATGATAATTTATCCACGCACGCATTGACTCTTCCAGCTATAAATAGGAGCAGGTACTGCCTTTTGGAGAGGGAAATTTTCAGCTATGAGCTCTGACATTCGAACCGAACATTCTTGCTGCAACACACTCGTTTATATATGTTTTTATTACTGTTAATATATTTTTTAACTCAATTTCTCTCTTGTGTCTTTATTACTGGCCCTAACAAGGCCACAACACTTTCTTTCTTTCTTTATCTCTTTCTTTCTTTCTATTATGGTAATTTACCCACGCACGCCTGACCTCTCCCAGCTATAAATAAGAGCAGGTACTGACTTTTGGAGAGGGAAATTTCCAGCAGTCAGCTCTGACAATCGGACCGAGCATTCTTGCTGTAACACTCTCGTTTGTATATGTTTGTATTACTGATTCTGTTAATATATTTGTTTAACTCAATTCCTCTCTGTCTGTATTTATGCCTGGTCCCTAACAAGGCCGCAACACCACATACGAACTGGTTATTCTGAAATAACGGAAAGCTTGGAAGTGCGGGTGGTGTAATGGATAATGGCTCGGAATTGTTAATCGGAGTTCAGATTCCAATTTACCGATTTAAACCTACGTAAATAATAGAGCAAACTGGGTGCATTAGTAGGGCAATCAATTTATGAGAAGGAAAAAAATTTTCCCTTTTTTGATATACTAAAATTTAGCCAATACAAGGCCCAAGAACCAACTGACAACTGTATTTATTTTCTCAAGCAGCCATGCTGACTTCATTTCGCTTTTCGCTGAAACCGCGTCGGGTCGTGCCATTTCCATGCTGCCGAGTATTGGAACAACGACGAAACGGACGTCTTTCATTAAACGGCGCAATTTCTCTTCCAGTAACTCGGCCGCCATGAAGTAACGTTCGCTCACGAACAGAATCAATACGTCACAGGGTCTGATCACCTCCCCATCCACTATCGCTCTAAGACCTCTGCGGGAGTTGCTACACGTTCAAAATGAAATAACTGATTTTCAGTTCTAGCTTAATTTTTTTTTAGCATTTTTTCAAAGCAACAGTTTCAAATTAACAACAGTTTTTAATTATCTGGAAAAAATATTTTCATACCATAGTAGAGGTGGTTGGTTGATTTTGTTTAGCCGCGTTTCAACACCTCTATGGGTCATTTAATGCTGAAATTTAAATATTTTTTACGCAATTTTATAATTTCAAGGTAACCGGTATGTTTATTTAAATATATAGTTTGTAGATTTTCACTATAATAAATATATTGTTGGTAACTTCTTATAAAAAATGTATTCGTGGTAATTTTATTATAAAAATGTATTCTTAATTTTTTATGAGGAGGTTACTATTTTCCCACGGCGTGACCTTAACAGGTGCTACTACCCTGGCTCAGGCTGGACTTGGGATCAATTAAGAGGTGGTTTCACACTCTTTAAAATCTCCCATCTCCCGATCAGAGTCCTTGCTGCCATATGAAGTTTATCGTGATACGCGGGATGACTGATGAGAGAGGATTGATCTATGGCGTTTTATGAGCGTAAAACGTGCAAGAAGGAAATTTTATGGGGTCATGAATGAAAGATAACGGTTAAACCTTGGCTCGAAGAGGTCAAGATTATAATGAGTGAGTTCCAGAAAGCAGCAGCTCTTAGGAAGAAGCTTTCCTAGTGAAACTTATTTCTTTCTAATGGAATATAATTGGAATGGAGATAACTCAGCCTTTTGTACGTGGTATGGTGGGTCCCAATTTTAAAGGAAAATAATTCATCATATAAAAGTCTATTTACATTATTCGAACTATTGTCCTCATCTTTGTCGCAATATTTATTACAACGTTTCAGCCGTTATACGTTGCGGCCTTCTTCAGATGGTTGGAATGTCGAACTTAACCTTTTATTTCTCTTACTGGGGCAGTCTGTTCTAGTTCCACGTGCCATGTTTAATGGATGTCAGTTATCAGTTATCTCCTGTTAATTTCCCTCTCCAGGTTCTCTACTGCCTTAACCGGGTATTGAACTCACACCTTTTTGGGTCCTATCACTAGATCTAACTAACGACTTTATCCACTATTCCATGTGTCCTTGAGGACACACGTCACAAATATAAAAGATATAGACAGATATAAAAGACCGGCAAGTAATGACTTGATAGGTCAAGCCCGGATATGGTAGCAATCCTCCATTTTCGGTCGGATCTGGCTTTTGTAAATATATAGTATAGAAGGATACTTACTGGAGCGGCACAATAAACCGGCCATGTTTCCAGCATTTTTAGCCATAGATTGGATCTCAGTTTGTGCTTAGTAACTAATTTCTATAGCTTACCAGGCACTTGATCGTATTTATTAATCTCTGAATTATCAGATTATAATCATGATCTTTATTCTATCGGCCGATTGGTCCTTCAGTTCCTTCGCGAGCCCTGAAGTTGTGCTATGAAGTTTTGTTAATATTCACTGAATAACTAAATTAAGGTGAGGGGATTATTTTCGGAATCACTTGTATTAATAACCTCATCAGTGAGGGAGAGGTGGTAACTTTGATTTTCTACATAACAATATCATATTCTGTAATCTTTATTTGTCAAACAGGAATTAAAATATCAAATTTGTTTAAATGAAATTTAATCAAATTAAAATGAAACTGTTTTCCAAATGGCAGCAGTTATGAAAACCAATTTTCTCTCATTGAGAAGCACAGAAGAAAGAAAGAAAGAAGATAGTAAATGAAAGCAAAGGAATTAAAGAAAGAAAGAAAGAAAAAAAGAAAGAAAGAAAGAAAGGTGGGAAAGAAAGAAGGAAGGAAGGAAGGAAGGAGGAAGGAAGGAAGAAGAGAAGAACGAAAGAAAGTAAGAAATGGTGGAGGAATTGAAAGGAAGGAATAAAACAACGAAAAAAGAAAAGAAAGAAAAGAAGGGAAGAACGAAGGAATGAAGGAGGAAATGAACGGAAAGATGCAGAGGAATTAAAAGAAGCAAGGAAAGAACGAAGGAAGGAATGAAAAAAGAATGAATGAAAGGAAGGACGAAGACAGAAAGAAAGGAAGGAGAGAAAGCAATGAGTAAAGGAACGAAAGAAGGAAGGAAAGAGGGAAAGAAAAATGGAAAAGGAAAGAAAGAAAGGAAGGAAGGAAAAAAGAAGTAAGCAAACGAATGAAAAGATTGAAAGAAGGAAAGAAAGAAGGAATGAAAAGAAGAAAAAGATGTAAGAAATAATCAAAGGAAGGAAAGTAACAATGAAAAGAAAGGAAAGCTGTAAATTAGTAAAGAGAAGAAGCCAGAGAAAGAAGGGGAAATGGAAGGAAAAAGGAGAGAAAGAAATTTGGAGGAAAGTCAGCAAGGAACGAAACTAAAGTATGGAATTCTACCTTACATATATTGTTATCAAAGATTGTTAGATACTTAGTTAATAACGATACTCAGTGAAAGCAACTTGTAGATACACTGACTGATTATTTTTCCATAAAATGGCACATTGATATCTGCCTAGGGAATAAGATTTTGCTAGTATTTGAAAGTATTTTAGTAAGAGAGTAAGAAGAACTCGGTCTAATTTAACAAAGGCTAAACAGATGATCCTGATTTGCATTAAGCGATCTTTCCATAGCGCTTCTGAGTGGCAATCGGCGATCAATTTTAGGGATCAGTTGAGGCTGATTTGTTGCCGATTGATCTTTGCTACTAGATCAATACTCATTTTTTTTTAAAACATTTTTTTCTTAAATCATTTCTTATTTTTCTTTTTTTTTTTCAACTTCCGGAATATAATTTTCTTTTTTTCAACTTCCGGAATACAATTTTCTTTCTTCACCACAAAAATATTTTCGTTGTAGTTCTTTCTGTTTTCCTTCTTCCAACACTTTTTCTTTCTTTGACGGTAAAAAGCAGAGCTTTATTCTTTTCACAGGTATCTTCCATTATCTTTCTCTCTATTTATTTTCCTCTCTGTTGTTTTTCGCGATCCAAACTTATTTCGTTTGCATTTTCACGTTTTTTTTTTTTTGCCTTCATTCTAGATACTGGCCAATTATTTATTGGCATTCACTCTTTGAAGAATTTTCTCTCTTACTTTTAAATTCTCTTGTCTCGTTTATTCTTCTTTAGTTTAGTTTTTCCTCATTATTTTTTTTTTTTGCTTTATTCCGCTTCTACTGCGTTTCCTTCTTCTTCTTTTCTTCTCTTTCTTCATTTTCTTCTACTTCTTCTTTTCCTTCTTTTTCTTTTAAATGCAATGCAATACTACTCTTTTGATATTTATTCTGTTTAGGCATAGTCTGGCACAGGGCCCAATGATCACTTCCTTCCTGCTGCAGCTGAACACGTAGCATTCTGGAATGGTCGATCGAGACCAGATTGTTAATTATCACTAGACGTCTGGCGCCGAACTATTACTTTTCGCCTTTTACTGCTCGACTAATTACTTTTACTCTTTCGTTTTTCTTCAATATCTTGCTTTATTTTTACGCCACTAATCACCCAAACACTTGCTTGCTGTTTCGCTTTCTCTTCCTACTCTTTCCTTTTCACATCTTCTTCTTATTTTTATTTTCTTATGTTGTTGTTGTTATTCTTCTTCTTGGTCTTCATGCTTCATTTTCTTGTTCCTTTACTTCTCTTTCTTCTTCTTCTTCTTCTTCTTCTTCTTCTTCTTCTTCTTATTTTCTTCTTCTTCTTCTTCGTCGTCGTCGTCGTCGTCTCTTTCTTCTCTTCTTCTTCTTCTTCTTCTTCTTCTTCTTCTCTTTCTTCATGTTTTTTCTTCTTCATATCGTTCTTCATTTTCCTGTCTTTCTTCAAATTCTTTTTCTTCATCATCTTTTTTTCTTCTCTTTCTTCAACTTATTTTTCATGATCATCTTCTTTTTCTTCATCATCTTCTTTTTGTTCTTCTTCTCTTTCCTCAACTTCTTTTTCTTCATCATCTTTTCCTCTTTTTCTTCTTTCTTCTTCTCTTTCTTCTTCTTCCTTTTCTTCTCCTTTTTGTCTTTCTTCTTTTTTCTTCTTCTTCATCTTCTTCTCTTTCTTCTTCTTTTTCATCGTTTTCTTCTTCTTTTTGTTCTTCTTCTTGTCTTTCTTCATCTTTTTGCTTCTTGTCATTCTTCATCTTTTTCCTTCTTCTCCTTCTTCATAGTCTTCTCTTTTTTCATTTTCTTCTCTTCATCTCCCTCTTCTCTTTCTTCTTCTTCTTCTTCTCTTTCTTATTCTTCGTGTTCTTTTTCTTCTTCTTTTCCTTCTTCTCTTTTTTCTTCCTCCTCTTCTTTTTTCTTCTTCTTGTCTTTCTTCATCTTTTTTCTTCTTCTCTTTCTTTATCTTCTTCTCTTTCTTTATCTTCTTCTTCTCTTTCTTCATCTTCTTCTCTTCTTTGTCTTCTTCTCTTTCTTCTTCTTCTTTCCTCCTCCTCCTCCTCCTCCTTCTTCTTCTTCTACTATCTCGTTTTTTTCCTTTTCGCTCCTTTCTTTTTTCTCGTTCCTTTCCGCCAAAGTCTGCTTCTCTGTTTCTTCTAAAGAATATCTTTCTTTTGCTTCACAAACTTTTCCATTCAATAAGCGACTAAACAGAGAATTCGACAAACAGACATACAGACACAGAGAAAACGAAAGAGAGAAACAAAGAGAGAAAAGCATATGAATAAAAGAGTAAGGGTCAAAATGATAGACGCACAGACAGAAATAGCGATTAAATGAAAGAATAATCATTTTCCGATGTCATCTTAGATATTACCACCACTAGATGATTCGCCTTATCTCTCTTCATAACCTTTAGGCTTACCCCAATATATTAGTTGTTATTTATGAAATAATAGGATAACATTTTTATATTTTCACGTGTTAAATATAAGCAAACTAGACAGAGCGGAAAAAGCAATAAAAAAAGTGGAGTATCTACATTAAGTATCTTTTCTTCTATAAAAGAGAAACGCCAGACAAATTAAGTTAAAATAAATTATTAAATAAAACAGGATAAACGCTTCTTTTTCTGTTTTTGGAAGAATACAATGGCATCAGGTGAATTGCAAAAACTCGTTAACCATTGCAGTAATGAGGATAACATATCTAAAGATATCTTTGTTCAAATGAAATAATACGAAATCGAGATTTGGTAAAGTACGCCCCCATCTTTTTGTTTTTATGCTACCCACACGAGGAAGACAAAAACTTATTTTCAAATCTCCATTAAAAAGATTTGCTATTTTGGTGAGGGTGATACAAACTAGTAATATATTAAAAACAAGAACAAAGATCTAAACTAGCAATACCATATTTGTTTTTACATTAAGGTTCACCCTGTACAAGGCCCGGGTCACTCAATATAGAGGGCTACGTTAAGGGGTAGTTTATATGGATAAGAGGGGAAGATAACGGTTAACGTTATACTTGAACAGGTAAAGATTGTAGCGATCACTGAAAGCATCTTCTTGGGAGTCTGTTCCACAGAGAAGTGGTTCGCGGGAAGAAGCTGTTTGAGTTGAACTTGCTTCTCATCGATAGGATACGGGGTGAATGTAGATGATTTGCTACTATGTAAATGGCATAGCGGTTCCTAGCCGTGAAGGTTAAACTTGAGGGAACCAAGGAATGTAGTTTATTCGAGCCCTTTCCATGGAAATAGAGATAGCAGTAAGAGTTTTACCACATCCCACCGGTGATAGAGAGAAGAGAGAGACAGAGAGATTGTAGAGTAGAAAATAATTCGTCAACAACAAGAAATCGGAGACGCTTTTGAATTCTATCAAGACTGGAAAGTGAGGTCAGGGCAGCTCCTGTCCAATTGTTGAAACAATATTTCATTTTCGGCCTAATCTGGATCTTATAAAGGTAGAGGATAGCACGAGGAGTCAGGTACTTACTGGAGCGGTGCAAGGAGATGATCATTTTACCTCTTATCTTTAGCAATAGGTTGTACATCACAGTTGAGATGGGATGTGAGATTTAGGCCCAATATTCTCTTAAGGCACGCAGCCTCCTCAAGGGAATACCCATTCATCATGACGGGTGGTAGATCTGGGTCTAATCAGGGTGGGGGGTAGATGGAATTTGTGTTTATGTGTATGTATATATATATATATATATATATTTCGATCTATCTATCTATAATCGTATATATATATATATATATATTTCGATCTATCTATCTATAATCATATATATATATATATATATATATTTCGATCTATCTATCTATAATCATATATATATATATATATATATATATATATATATATTACATGAATCATTCGTACAAAAAACAGATATAGAAGTTAATGATTTAAATGGCGATTTTTGTAGGAATGATTCATGGTAATGTAAATTGAACTGCACCACATACTTGATATATATATATATATATATATATATATATATATATATATATATATATATATATATATATATATATTGTGTGTGTATTTAGGCAGCATTTTTTTTATTGATGCATGTTTCATGAAATAATATAGAGGTTATGGTCCGGTTCCTTGCACCACGGTGATAGTCCAAGGTAGAACCAATAAAGAAGAACTCGAACATGTATATGGAATAACACAGATATATTACAAACAGGAATATATACAGAGAAGTAGAAAGTGTTAGTACGAACAATCAGGTTTAGTAGGGAGAACAATGTAGTCTCGACAAGTATCACTATTCCAATGTCTTGTAGTAATTGTCTGAACGCGACTCTGTTTCGGACTGCCTCTGACTCGACTGACTGACTCGCTCGCTCTGACTGACTGACTCCTGACGGACCTCATTCCAGACTTCGGACTGAACTCCCTGCTCCCTCTTGAGGCGCAGTATTTATTACGTATGGAATAGTCCATTTTGTTACTATGGGTAAGGTCCCATAAAAATAGACAAATTTTGTCTATTTATTTTATGTAAATTCTTTTCATATCGTCTGATAAGCTTAATAACATTATCATTAAAAGAAGAAAAAAAGTCACAATATCGATACATATTTATTAATCCTATCTAAGCTTTCGGCTTTCATAAGCCATTATCAAAGATGACAATTACATTACAATATATTAAACAATCCACGGACAAAACAATAATGATAGTCTGTTTTTGTTTACATGGAAGATTTCCAAGCAACGACAAATTCGTGCATACGAGACGCTGGAAGCGAAAATCGCACTTTAGCTCATGACGTCATACGTGACCACGCGAGAGTGAAATCCAGAAGTATTAAGTATGGGAAGCCATGGTATAAACCAATGGATTCTGTTATCAGCTATAGGTATTTAAGAATATTTGTGGAGATTTCATAGTTTATTTTATTCAGGTTAGGTTTCAACAGTTTTATGTATATAGCTTCAAGAATATTTAGTTTTTGTTTAACGTTTTCATGTTTAAGTATAGTTGTGTTTTCAACGAGAATTTTCCGGAATTGTGTGCGCGGCCAGGCATGTTGTTTTAAATGCCTAAAAATGTTATATATATCTGTCTGATTAAATAAATTATAGACATTATGTTTGCTTATTTTTAATAAAATCTGTTTATACTCACGGATAAACCTTCTTGTATTGCAATTAAATGATGTGTGAAATGTGCTATAAGTTTGAAAATCTTTTTTTTTTTTCCATTTCCCAAGTACTTTCGATCATCATCTGAGATCATCTTCAGGGGTATACGTAGTATTACAAAACCCTTTTTTGATATCCATGATTGTAATTTTTCTTTTAGCTTTCGAGTACTTGCACATATTTCAGGAATACTGCCTCCAAATACCAGTGTCATAAAGTATATCTATGACCAATGACAAAAAACAAAAAAAAAAAAAAAAAAGACTTATGCAAATTTCGCAGCAGCCGTTTCCGAGCCACTCACTCACTATAATGTTAACACTGATTTCACCCATGAAGTCAGACCCTCGGGCCATCAACAGGGACAGCAATGCGCTTCTATGAACAGCGATGCCTTCAGCCAACAACGAAATAATCAACAGCAGAGACTAACTCTCGACTACCACAATGGACTATCTCTTCCTTTAGACTATATAAATCGACTACACATACTTTCTGATTTTGCCCACATATCTATCTCGACTACTATTTTGTGTTATACCACAAATAGACTATCAGTCTCGCACGACTGACATACATTACCTCGGAACGAGCAAACGATCGAACCGTGTAGATAACGGTAAATAATAATAATAATAATAAAAATAAACATTAAAAGCATGTCTTATATGCATTTTTTATTTTGTTACTTCCCCATTTTGCTTCTTGATAAAAAGGTCGGCCATTACATCTTCACATCTTCACAAAATCTAATCTCGTCGAACCTTCAGATTAAAATCTCGGTCATATTATTAAATCGAATAATCAGGGAGCGACAAGTTGCCAGTGAAGAAAATGAGAGAATATCTCCAAAGTTAATATGTCAATATTATAATAATTCTAACGAAATTAGCTGCATTTTGAATAAATTTGGTTGTAATTATCTTTTGCTGAGGAAATTCAACTTTCCATCTCATTAAATTACACGAGGATTTTATGTATGCATATTATTATATGCATTATTACAATATTATTAGTATAGGATTTATACATAGCTAACCACTCGTATTTGTGGATACCCGTCTACCAGGGCGGCTAGTCAATCCCTATTGAAGACGCTTGCTCAGGCGCATTTCTGTTTATTCAACACCCACAGAGCTCTAGTTTATACTGCAACAATACTGATCAGATCTTTGTTGTTTAGCGTGATCAACAATTTGAACAAGCCCCTCGGCCACGATGACTTATGACATCGCTCAGGGTGTCGTCTACCCAGTTTCACTCGTGGCTACTTTTCAAAGGTGGTACACGCTGGAATAGACCCCATCCAGTAAGTCTCCTTGCTGACGAATCGACCATGGTCAGATTCGATCCCGGGTGTCATGGACAGAATACGAATGTACTAACCACTCGGCCTCGTGCCCAATTATATTATATTATTTTATTATATTATAATATTATTGTTGAGGGCATCTCCCCCTTTTACACAAATGGACTCATCCATTATATACATATACTACTGCTACGTGAAGACCCGAGAGCAAGACCGTCGAGTCGAGTCCAGAGTGACAGAGTAAAAGATTGTAGGTAACCGGAAGAGTGAGGGTGAGGTAACAGCGTTGCAGGAGTCACAGTGAGCGAGCACGTAGACTCCGTAACAAGTCATACAGCGATACCTCAATACCAAAGACTGTATATATATTTTGCTACTAACACGTATTCCTGGAACTACTAACCTGCTTTACCAGTTTGTATTATCACGTTAATACATTATTTTTCATATATTCATTCCTGGCGTTTGTTATTTATTGGTACCGGATTTCAACCCGGATTCCACAACCAATTGGCGACGAGGATATCGAACTCACACGAGAAGAACAAAAAAGACAACATTTTCCCTCAACTTGGCGATGAGGACTTCGAACTCACAAGGAAGAAAAAAAATTTCTCTCTCGTCGACCATAACAACTTTGGCCACGAGGAAATTCGAACTCACACAGGAAGAGAACAAAGAAAAATTCTCCCTTGCCGACCACAACAACTTGGTGTCGAGAAATTGGGACCTACACGGGAAGAAAAAAATTCTCTCTTCTCATCACAACAGCTTGGGCGACAAGAATTTGCATTTCTCTGAGACTCAAAAGAGAAAATTGACGTTTTTGCCAGTATCCACAACAACTGGGTAACAAAGAGTTACGAGGATTAAAATACGGAAAATCGAGTTTTTCGTAAGACTCTTATCATGGAGGATTTTAAAAGTATTTTAGTAGAACTTGGTAAACACCAAAATGAACAGCAATTCCAATTCCAAGAAAGAATGGAAAAAATATTACTAGAAACGCAGAAGGAAAATCATGAAAGACAAATGCAAAATGAAGAAAGACAATTACAACTCCAGGAGTTAATTGTAAAAGTAGCGAGTAATACACAACAACAAAATATTGAAAAAGAGGCGACTTTTTCTCAAGACGCAGTATGGAACACGATAGAAACATTCAAATATTTCCTAGAAGAGGATAAAAATTTGGGGGAATTTTACAGACGTCATGAAGACATCTTCAACATCGATTGTCAAAACTGGATTGAAGCAAAAAAGCTACGACTATTACTCAGAAAATTAGGAACGGAAGAATACACAAAATTCGTGGATTACATTTTGCCAAAGAAGACAAATGAATTAACGTTTAATGAAGCAGTTACATGCCTGACGAAACTTTTCAGCCCGAAAGAGTCACTTTTTCACAAAAGGTGGAAATGTCTTAACCTCGTAAATAAACACTGCGAAGATTTCCAGTTGGCAGAATTAACTCCAGACAATTTCAAGTCTCTTATTCTTGTACACGGGTTAGTCTCAGCAAAAGATAGTGAAATGCGTAAAAGAATGCTTTCAAAACTGCAAAATGAACCTGAATTAACACTACAAAACTATCGGAAGACTGCCAAAAATGTCTAAGTATAAAGAAAGACTCGAAGGATATTGAGGGGTCAGGAGTATCACATATTCGTAGCTTAAACAAAAGTTTACGTTTTTCACCCTCCCCGGAAAGAAAACAAAAATTCTATGATAATGAAAAAAGTGCAACTAGGGCAAATAATGACGAAAATAAAAGTAAATATAAGCCATCTGCATGTTATCGATGTGGAGGACTACCCTCGAATAAGGATTGTCATTTTAAATATAAAAACTGTCTTGCATGTGGAAAAATGGTTCACAAGGCATCCCAATGTAGAAACAGAAAATCTACTAGAACGATAAGAGCTACTAGAATGCATGACGAAGACAATACTAACATAAGGAAATATGTGGAACTTGAAATCTTAAATAAAAAGATAAAATTACAACTTGACTCAGGTTCCGATATAACGAAAATTAACCTACAGCTTAATAGACCAACAATCTTACACACACAGAAAATCCCTAAGTCTGTTACAGGAAAGCGTATAAAATTCGAAGAAGTAATCCTAAATGTAAAATTTCACGGGAAAACAAGAAAACTCAAAATATTCGTAATGAAAGATACAGAAAATCTGGTGGGTACGGACTGGATGCAGAAGTTCGACGTATGAGATTTACCTACCACTTCGTTTTGTAAGGGTGCAGCTAGAATTGAATTAAAAGAAAATGTCCAAGCAGTATGTAAAAAGAAGCGAAAAGTGCCATTTGATAAGTTATTGCCTAAAAAGAATAAACACCAGCATACACCTATAGTACCCAAAAGATCATTTAAACCAGGAGAACGGATTTACTTTAGGATGTTCAGGAACAATATGGCTTACTGGGAGCCTGGCGCAATAATTAACAGATTAGGAAATGTGATGTACACAGTACAAGGTGAAAAGTTTACCCACAGAAGACATATTGACCAAATACAAAAAAGACAGGTTGAAGAGCCAAGCTCGTCACCCGCTGAAAATGACGATTCAATGGATGCAATCTTTGAAGGTTTTGAGATTCAAAGACAACAGGAAGACACAGAAACTAGAAGGCCAAACAGAAAAAGAAAAATTACAGAGCCTCTGATTATCGATCAGAAAAAGAAAAAGAAATTAACTCACCCCAAAAAAGGGATCTAAGGAGGGGGTGTTGAGGGGTTCTCCCCATTTTACACAAATGGACTCACCCAGTGTATACTTTTACTACTGCCAGTGAATATCCGAGGAATCGAGAGCAAGACCAAAGAGTCGATTCCAGAGTGACAGAGTAAAAAATTGTAGGTAACCGGAAGAGTGAGGGTGAGGTAACAGTGTTGTAGGAGTCACAGTGAGCGAGCACGTAGACTCAGTAAGAAGTCATACAGCGATACTTCAATACCAAAGACTCTATATATATATTTTGCTACTAACCCGTATTCCTGGAACTACTAACCTGCTTTACCAGTTTGTATTATTACGTTAATACATTATTTTCCTATATTCATTCTTGGCGTTTGTTATTTATTGGCACCGGATTTCATTCCGGAATCCACAACAATTATAATATAATATTATATTATAATATTATATTGGATTTCAGAAAATGGTGTCCATTAAATGATGTGATCTCTAGATCTTACTTCTTTACAAAATGAGAGATTTATCGGATTTAAGATATAGAAATTTATTATAATTTGAATTATTGATTCGAATCAAGTTATAATATTGTTTTTACACTCAAAGTATCTCTGCGAATAAAATCGTTGTTGTCGCCCGTAGATGAAAATGTATTAGAAAATGCCAAGCACAAGATAACATTGGTCATTTTTGGTGCTGGATTTAAGAAAACGTGTCCATTAAATGTGGTGATCTCCTAATGAGGGATTTATCGGATTTAATATGTTGAGTATCAGAGGTCAGTTACGAAATCTGACTTTAAACGCCAACTCTATAATAGCTAAATTAGACCCAAAATATTTTTTGAGTTAATTTATAGACTCGACAGAATTCTTAACATTGTTTTTATACTAAAGACAACACTGCGAAGAAACTTGGTGTTGGCGACCGTAGATGAAAATGTATCGGAAATTTCCAAACACGAGATAACTCGTAATTGGTGCCATCATAAAAACTGCCAACCAGATTAATGACAGAATAGAAGAATAAAGAAATAGGAGAAAACAAGAATAATGAAAGAATGAAAGAATAATTAATATAGACGCAAACGAGAATAATAGTAGAATGGAGTAATAAAATAACATGAAACGCGAGTTTAAGAAGATTTCTTAGAAAGAAGAGTTATTCAATGAACATGATTGGAAGGAATATGGAAATAACAGAAAAATACAAAGAACCGCTAAACGGATTACTCAACAATAAAAGAAAATAATTTTGGTTTGATCTTTGAGATGAAGAATTGTTAATATTGATGGGTGTTCGGAAAGTAAGTACATATTAAGCATTTCGGATCTCGGGGCCTCTCGAGATCAAATGAAAGAATCTATCAAGCTCTAGCTAAAAACGGTGAAGCCTGGGCTGTAGTATTGTACATCTCGAAAGCTTTCCACACGGTTTGGCATAAAGGTCTTCTTCACAAGTTGAAAAGTTATGGTGTATCCGACCAAATTTTTGAACTGATCCAGTCTTTCTTATCAAACCGTGAAATGAATGTATCTTGAACGGCCACTCTTCTAGATCAGTTTGTACTAATGTAGGTGCTCCCCTCCCCACTGTGTTCTATCCTGGGTCCTACTTCATAGGCTTTAATTTTTATTAATGATCTTTCCGATGGCATCAGATCGCAATTTGGAATCCATTTACTTCTGTTTCGATAGTAGGTCTGGTCAATTCGATAGGGTCAAATTGGTGACTGGTGTAAAAAAAAGACCTACAGTCACTTGTTAACCGAGTCAAAGAATGGCTTGTTAATTTTAACGCCCCTAAAACAATATTACTCTCTATTAATTATCTGTGAAGCCCCTTTTAGCCTTCAATGAAATGGCTGATGCTAACCTCCAGGGGAGTGACGTTACGCTTTCTCGAGCTAACATTTTCGGCTGACCTGAAGAGTAAAGATTATATTGAATTCATTGCCAGGTCTGCTGCTAAGAAAGTTTGTTTACTGTGTCTTGCTAGATAATTTTTTTCTCTCTTGAATCTATCTTACATATCTATAAATCTACCATCCGTCCATGCTTAGAATATTAAGTCACATATAGCCCGGTGATCTTGCTATTTAGTTAGAGCACTTTGATAAACCCAGAGAATCAGCAATATTAATGGACTTCATCTGGCATCTAGGCTTAAGTTATTTTCTCGTCGTCGTAACGTTATTTCCCGGCGCCTTTTCTATAAATATTTTCATGGTAATTGTTTAGATGAACTTTTTTCTATGATATCTGGATTTAAGCGCATTACTAGATTATCCCCGTCCTGGGTAAGACGATAAACTACATCCGCGTCTTGGGTAAGACGATAAACTACGCCTAACCTTTGATCAGGAGGTTTTGAGGAGCGTGGAACCTCCTCTTAATTGCTGGTGTTCCCAGGTCCCCTTTGACCCGGGATGGTAGCACCTGTTAGGTTCCCATCTATGGGTAAATAGTTATCCCCCACAAAACAAGGAGTCAAAACACTATGAAAGTGTAAAAATAGGTTTTAACACCAGAATCATTTTTAAAAAAAATTCTTACCAGCAATAAATTTTTGAAGAAAAATTATTACCAGAAATACATTTTTGAAAAAAAATAATATTAGCAATTAAAATCTTATAGGCATTAAAATTGAAATTGACATGCCGTAAACCAAGCCAAACTGAAACTGAAAGTTGATTATTATTAGGTTGGCGCAAAAATAATGACGTAATAATGTCGTTTTTCGACCTTAAAAATACGTCAGAAAACGACATTATTACGTCATTATTTTTGCACCAACCTAATAACAAGGTCTCATGAATTTACTGTCGAAAATTTACCAATAGTTAAATGTAATCATGAGTTCTATCCTTGATCCTAATTTATTTTTAATTTTCATTAACTATGTTTCCGATTGCATCAACTCTCAAGTTGATATCTATACTGATGATAGGACCATTTACTCTTGTCTCGATAGTAAGTCTGGTCGGTTCGATAAGGTCAAAATGGTGGCTGCATTCAAAAAAGACCTACAGTTTGTTGTTAATTTGGGCAAAGGATGGCTTGTTAATTTTTAACACTTTCAATATTAAACTGCTCTCTATTAATCACCCCTGGGTGAACCCTCTCTGCCTTCCATCAGCATGGCTGAAGCTAACCCCCAGGAGAGTGACTCGTTGTGCCTTTCGGTGGATATGTAACGGACAGACTCACATCCATGCTTACAGCACTTGGTATTCCCAAGCGGTCACCCATCTAGGTACTGACCAGTCGCGACGTTGCTTAACTTCGTACAAGAACTTTCTTATAGCCGTAAATCTGTAAGTATTCTTTTAAATATATCAAATCTCTACCTGACTGTGAGATTTTTAAAAGGCTTATTTTCGCTTGGGTGTATTAGGGTGGTTTTTATTTTAATAATAGGAAGATGTTTTCCTTGCAAACGTTTCTGTATCTGATTTAAATTCAATAGGGGTCTGTCGATAAGGAAAGGTGTTAATTACATTTTTAATTGTCACATGCTGTCTGCCATCTTGTTGGCGACTGTGAGCATCTCATGATATCACAGCAAGACACTGCTCGTGACTTACCATATCAAGGAATGCCTGTACATGACTGTTTTTTAAATTGAAAGAAAGACGTTGCACTGAGTGAATCCCACTTTCTGAGAAAGGACAGCATCTCCCCGAAAGGATGAGCCAGCAATCATCATTGGATGCTCTCATACTGCGGCTGTTAAATTAAAGTTTCCCTTTTCCTAGTCGGATACCTGCAAGAAGCCTAAGAGGCTCAACACTCCCAGTGGCTAACCGTACGTCTGAAGATCAACCTAGGTGTTTCTACACCCCCGCACGCACACATACACAGACACGCACAAACACACAGGCATATATATATATATATATATATATATATATATATATATATATATATATATATATATATGTATGTATGTATGTATATGTATTACTGAATACACATATACCTAGGCTTGTAGAACTTTAAACTGATATCATCCTTTTTCTCCCAAAGGAAAAACGTACGATATAAACTTTAATTTTACATCATTTTTCCCCAATATTTCTCTCCATACACTCCATGTGTTGAATTTACACACGAGTAATATATTAAGGTTTATGTTAACTTTGAGATTTGAATCTGAATATATTATAATATAGCGTTTCTTTCACGAGACCCAGTATTAAAAAAAACAAAACAACTGTAATAATCGGTTCAATCGACATATGTGCGTAACGACTTGGGAAACCATGAAACTTTAATTTGCACTGCAAACGTAGGTCTATGTATATTTATTAATATATACATCATAACTCTGATTTAACTATACTGAACAGTGTTTTGTTTGCACCATAAATTAAATTATATATTTATTTGCTTATCTGTGTATGCCCGCTATTGCATGCATATACAGTTACTAATATCTTGTTATTTAATTTAGATTCACACTTCTATCTATCTATCTATCTATCTATCTATCTATCTATCTCTCTCTCTCTCTCTCTCTCTCTCTATATATATATATATATATATATATATATATATATATATATATATATATATATATATATATATAAAGAGAAATGGTAAATCTATTGTGCCAATGGATTTTGTTCCTTGAATAACTTTATCACTGTGAAAATAAACAAGATGAAACCATTGTAAGAACCTGGACACGAATTTACTGCTCATGATTTACCGATTAAACCACCTTCTAAAAATGTCACTACTTCCAATGGCCTAGTCAGAGTCCGGACCTTAGCGCAAATGAAAATCTTTAGGCAATAATGGACAAGCGTGCCTGTAATAAGAAAATTAAAACAGAAGATGAACTTTTTCGCGAATTAAAGAAATGCTGCAAAAATCTGGCGAGTGACGTTGACTTACTAAAGAATTTAGTCTATAGCATGTCACGGAGAATTAAGGCTGTTTAAATCAAAAGGTTACCCCCCTAAAATATTAAATCATTTTTATCTTGTATAATGTACATATTTACATTTGTATTAATAACATGTATTAAAAAACGAAATCTATTACTCACTTGTCTTGGTAAAAATTCAAAAATCGTTTTTCTATGGGTATATCCATTTTCTGCCTCGTACTGTGTATATATATATATATATATATATATATATATATATATATATATATATATATATGATGGACTCTCCCGTTGTTTTCGACGTATGAGTGTCTTTCAGTTCAGTTTTTATGTTTATGTTTCGTATGAGACAACAATCCTGCAGCGGATTTGCAAAAAAATCCGCACGAAGGGCATACTGATGGGTTGACCTTCATATGGATTGATGTATTAACCCGAGATTTAGTGTTAATTCTTAATTCTCTCAGATCGTTAAGACGATTCTTTTCAAAGTTAGTTATACCTCGGTAGCAGGTGTGTCTCCAGTTTGCTCAGTTTTCAACAGCAAGTTCGAATTCCTCTATAGGAATATTTGCAGCAATTAAATTGTATTTAAGTTTATCCTTGAAGCGTAACCAAGGACAGCCTATGCTTACCATGAGAAAGTTGACTATGCATGAGGATTTTCGGCATCCGATCATCACTCATTCTGATGACATGACCAGCCCATCTGAACTGTGATTGCATCAGAAAGGATTCAATACCAGCGGCACGACATTTGATGAAAAGATAAAAGTTAGAAATTTTGTCCTGTCGTGTATAACCGCATATTGAACGAAGACAGCGTTTATAAAAAGCATCAAGTTTATTGATGTGCGTCCTGTATGGCGTCCACGATTCAGAGTCATAAAAAGGTGGAGTGAGAATGACTGCTCAGTAGACACTGATTTTCGTTTTCAGTGAAATTCCATGAACATCCCGTAGGCGATGCTTAAGCTTCCCAAAGGCATTGGTTGCTTTTGATATTCTCTTAACTATTTCGTCATCTAAAGAGACACTTGTATTGACTTTGCTTCTTAAGTACAAGAATGATTTCAGATATTTCAGGTTGTTATTGCCAACATTAGAACGATTGGAAAGGTATGAGCAGGTGGTTTTTGTTTTAAACCCTTGACCTGCTGAGGTGTAGGCCTTGGTTGATGGACAAATTCAGTTTTTATTATGCTTATAGTTAATGTGAATGCTTTGCAAGCGGTGGAAAAACGATTGATGAGTGCTTGAGCTTTTTCGATTGAGGTGGCCAGATTGCAGCATCATCAGCAAACAAACGATCACGAATACTGCTTGCTCGACTCAGTGATTTTAATTTAAAACATTGATAGTTAAAGAGGCCGCCACTTGTGCCGAATTCAAACTTTACATCCATGTCAAAATCACTGAAAGCATGGCGCAGCATGACCGAAAAGAAAAGAGCGAAAAGTACAGGAGCCATGACACAATCTTGTTACATTCACAGTTTAGACGAATATTAGTCTTAAATACATTAGTATTTCATTAAAATAATAATGAACAAAAACTTAAAATTCTAGAAGCCCTCTATATAAGAGAATTGCAGCTCAAAATAAATACAGTCGGCTATGGGTATAGTAGCAAAGTTCTTAATTTTTTGTAGCAGCAAAGTTTTAAATAAATATACAAAATTAAATATAATTAAAAATCTTTTTTCCTTTATTTTTTAAAAATTTCCAAAAGTTACCTCTATGCATAAGTGAAGAAAAAAATTGAATTTGAAATGCTGTAAATGAAGAGATAAAAATATTTCAAATTTATGTAGCTATTGTATACGTAGACAGACTGTGGCATAGTCCATCAGTGCGACTAGACTTCCGATCGCTTCGAGCTGGAAACGAAACCTGCGCAATTCGTTATCAGACAGACATTCTACTACCAAGCCATCATCGTACGGCAGAGCGATGTTGAAATTTTAATGTTTTTACTATACGAAAGACGTCAATAGCTACACACACATACACATACCTATATTTAGTTCTACGACATATTGAGATGTACGTAACATTTAATTTTAAAACAAAGCTCAATACGTAGTAGAGCTAAATATATATATTATCTACATTATTCGGACTATTGTTCTCATCTTTGTCGCCATATTTATTACAATGTTTCGGCCGTTGTACGCTCCGGCCTTCTTCAGTTGGTTGGAATGTCGAACTGAGCCCTTTATTTCGCTCACTGGGGTAGACTGTTATAGTTCCACGTGCCATGTTTCAATGGATGTCAGTTATCAGTTATCTCCTGTTAATTTCCCTCTGAAAGTTCTCCACTGCCTTAATCGGGTATTGAACTCAAACTCTTTGGGTTCTGTCACTGGATCTAACTAACGCCTTTATCCACTGCGCCATGTGTTCCGAATAATGTAAATAATATACATAATACCTCATCTCAGAAATATAGACATACTCTTAGCTAAATACACACACACACACATACATATATATATATATATATATATATATATATATATATATATATATATATATATATATATATATATATATATATATATATATATATATATATATATATATATATGTGTGTGTGTGTGTGTGTGAAGATATAGGCTGTCATCTTATTGTCGTATGTGACTATTGTAAGATGTCATTGCAAGACACAGTTGTGACTTATGATATTAAGTAATACCGGGGTCTGATGTATTTTAAATTCGAAGAAAGATATTTCATTGGTTTAATCCTACTCTCTAATAAGAAAGACTCAACACCACTGAATACTGTCAAGCATAATGTAAATAATATACATAATACCTGATGCTACCTCAGATTTTTCCTTTTCCGAATTGGATACCTTCACAAAGCCTAAGTGGGGCTTACCGCACACCTGATGAACAACCAATATATTTCCCCACTCAGTGTTGGATGGTTGTTGATCCCATCAAAGGATTTATCCGCTCTTTCATACGACTTCATTTTAATTCTTTCGGGTGTCGAGTCACTCACATCACCGGAGAACCTATTTAATCATCGATAATCCGACCATCCAGCTGAAAGTACTGAGCTATATATTTACCTCTAGGACACGCAGAAGAACTTGACTGCAAATATGCCACATACTGGTGTATCTACAGCCATAAAAATCCTCAACAGCTTAGTTATCCCCTCTTGACATCGTATCTCAGTAAATGATTAAATCATTTCATCATTTTTTTCACATCTAATCGCAGAGTCTCAGACGAAAAATTCTCATTTTATTTACTGAGTTGAGACACATTTTTAGGGAACATGCTCTTCCCTAATGGTTCTTTTCGATGCAACATACAGTCTGTCTAATACAAATTGACGGTGTTTATTATTGACAACCTTTACTGGAATAAAGTAGCCAATGCTACGCAAGTGTCAATCAATGCTGATACATCGTCGGTAGTCACAGCATTAATATTCCTGAAGTGTGGGGAATATTTTAATTCTTCAAATAGTCTTGCCAATACAAACACATTTTCCAAAATTGCATCAGTGTTTAGAATTTTGACAAATATATCGGCCATATGACTTGCCGATAGTTGATACATCGATCTGGATGGAAACCTCAAATGAAAATATTTTCTCCACACCATCTTTTATTTCGTCATTGAGCTTTTCACTATATTCACACTTTATGTTACATGTTTTAGAACAGGTTAAGCGTTTTTTATTTATAATATTTGCAATGATATTTTTAAATGCTGCTATACCTCTTAATGTCTAAGGAAGATTAGAGCCGTGGTCAGATACATCTTAATGTCTAAAGAAGATAAGAGCAGTGGTCACATACCTCTTAATGTTTAAGGAAGATGAGAGCTGTGGTCACATAGTTCTTAGTGTCTAAGGAAGATGAGAGCTGTGGCTACATACTTCTTGCTGTCTAAGGAAGTTGAGAGCTGTGGCCGTATACCTCTTAATATCTATGGAATATGAGAGCTGTCGTCACATACCTCTCAATGTCTAAGGAAGATGAGAGCTGTGGTCACATACCTCTCAATGTCGAAGGAAGATGAGAGCTGTGGTCACATACCTCTTAATGTCTAAAGAAGATGAATGCTGTGGTCACATATCTCTTAGTGTCTAAGGAAGATGAGAGCTGTCGTCACACATCTCTTAATGTCTAAGGAAGATAGCAGTTATAGTCACATAGTTCTGAATGTCTAAGGAAGATGAGAGCAGTGGCCACATGCTTCTTAGTGTCTAAAGAAGGGGAGAGCTGTAGCCACATACCTCTTAATGTCTAAGGAAGATTAGAGCTGTGGTCAGATACATCTGAATGTCTAAGGAAGATAAGAGCAGTGGTCACATATCATTTAATGTCTAAGGAAGATGAGATCTGTGGCCACATACTTCTTAGTGTCTAAGAAAGATGAGAGCTGTGGCCATATACATCTTAATGTCTAAGAAAGATGAGAGTTGTCTTCATATACCTCTTAATGTCTAAGGAATATAAGAGCTGTGCTCAGATATCTCTTAATGTCTAAGGAAGATTAGCGCGGTGGTCACATAGTTCTTAGTGTCTAAGGAGGATGAGAGCTGTGGTCACATACTTCTTAGTGTCTAAGGGAGATGGCAGTTATGGTCACATATTTCTGAATGTCTAAGGAAGATGAGAGCTGTGGTCACATATCTCTTAATGTCTAAGAAAGATGGCAGTTATGGTCACATAGTTCTGAATGCCTAAGGAAGATGAGAGCTGTGGTCACATATCTCTTAATATCTAAGGAAGATGAGAGCTGTGGCCACATACTTCTTGCTGTCTAAGGAAGTTTAGATCTGTGGCCATATACCTCTTAATATCTAAGGAATATGAGAGCTGTGGTCACATACCTCTCAATGTCTAAGGAAGATGAGAGCTGTGGTCACATACCTCTTAATGTCTAAAGAAGATGAATGCTGTGGTCACATACCTCTTAATGTCTAAGGAAGATGAGAGCTGTCGTCACATACTTCTTAGTGTCTAAGGAAGATGAGAGCTGTGGTCACATAGTTCTGAATGTCTAAGAAAGATGAGAGCTGTGGTCACATACCTCTTAGTGTCTAAGGAAGATGAGAGCTGTCGCCCCATATTTATCAGTGGAATCTACACGGCTTAAGAAAAAGAAGTCAGGAGAGAGAATTTTTTATGTCCCATGTTCTTTCATAATGTGTACGGTCATAGCTTTCTACGACTTTTTAAAAATATTTTATCACGGTTAAGTGTAAGATTTTGAAGCTTAAGTCGATTTTATCGCCTTAGCGTTTGTTATGTTCTGTATCCGTTTTAGTACCTGAGCGATTATGGCTCTCCACATTTTTGGCTGTCGAAATAACTTTTGACGCTTTACCATAACTCATTGTTGCTATTTTGTCATCCATTATGTGGGTTACTCTCTAGCCCCACCTATTTGTTTTGTCTTCCGGGTGTCGTGTAATTTTAAAATTACCCAAGCTCTGTCTCCTCAAAATGCGCGTCAGTAATTTCAAATTTCTCTTTCTCATTGCTAGCATTACATTCCCCTAAAACTTCCTAATTACTCTCATGTATTGTACCACAGGGACAATCAATGTGCTTATGGCTGATATTCTGTTTTTTGAGTTTAGCTAGGTATTTAGTACCAGACGTACACGCCTGTAGTACTCCTTTCTTATTTTTTCCTTCATTTGGAGGTGTTGTATGCCATCTACTTCGCTAATTCCTTGGTACTTATAAGCTTCATCATGCTCCAGTTCCCTAATCTTTATGACAAAATCTAAATCTATTAAGGGTGTTTCTGTACTCCTACCTTTCTTGAATGTTACTTTTGCACATTTATCTAATCCGAAGTCCATACCTATGTCGTCACTGAAGTATTTTACAATATTGAGGAGGACCTTCAACTCATTGTCGTCTTTGGCAAATGCGTAAGGGGGATTAAGGATAAACAAAACAGAAGGGGTGACAGAGAGTCTCCTTGAAAGATTCCACGTCGGATATTCAGACGGTTGGATATGGCAGTGCCCCCGGTGTGACTAAGGCATAGTGAGGTGTTCGACATTTCCATGCTGTGCTTAAGGAAATTTAATACCACAGGGGAGACTGTACATTTCCAAAGTCTTAAGGGTCCAAGAATGTGGAACACTATCAAAGGCTATACGATAATCGATCCACTCTGCGCTAAGATTTCTACGTCGTCTCCTGTAATTTTCAGGATCATTTTATTTATAAGTAGTTGATCTTTGCAGCCATAGGAACATAGGAACCTCTCCTGTATCCCTTCTGTTCCAGCGGAAAAATACTGTTTGTTTCGAAAAAGGAATAAGTACGGTTCGTCAGGACAGACATGATCAGCTTATACATTGTGGAAAGACATATTATTATTTATATTATTATTATGTATATCATTATTATCTATATTATTATTATTGATATTATTATTATTTATATTATTATTATTATTTATATTATTATTATTATTTATATTATTATTATTATTTATATTATTGTTATTTATATTATTATTATCAATATTTATATTAGTATTATTATTTATAGTATTATTATTATAATTTATATTATTATTAATATTTATATTTATATCAGTATTATTATTTATATTATTATTATTATTTATATTATTATTATTAGTATTATTATTATTATTTATATTATTACTATTTATATATGCATTAGTATTATTATTTATATTATAATTATCATTTATATCAGTATTATTTTTTATATTATTATTATTATTTATATTATTATAATTAATATTTATATTATTATTATTATTTATTTTATAATTATTATTGAATGAGAATGACACTAGGATGCAAATATACGTAGCCCAGTATAGCCATCACAACAATCAGTTTGACAATAGAAAACTGGATGATTGTATCACACTCTGATATAAGCAATATAGTAACAGGTTTTGATAAAAGCAAGTGGGGCTCAGAAATAGAACGGTTAACCCAGTCTGGCCAGGTGGTCATCAATTGATGGTGTCCTCAAGTATCTACATGCGACTCCTAAGTTGTCTTGGCGGCCTCAAATTACAAATAAAAGACAAACTTTTTGACATCCAGTTATTATTATTCCCGTCTATACCAGCTGATAAATAGTTCCTAGTGGGGGATATGCCCAACTGGTTATGGTCAGGCAACTAACAATCAAATCTGTATCACTGAACGAGATATTTACTGTAGCATATATGAATTCCTTACGACAAAATATATGATTGTTAACACCGTCAATCAATTAATAGCAGAAGCCATGAGAACCATGACTGTTGTATTATTATTATTACATTCGCATACGTTTTGGAACCGGCTCCCAAGAGGATGCTTACCCGATCACTACAATTTTAACTTCAAGTCTAGAGTTAACCGTTTTCTTCCCCACATATCAGCATAAACTCCGCCTTTTACCCTCTAACTCGAGTGGCTCTTGGGTCTTGTACAGAGTGAACATCATTGTAAAAATGTTCATAAAAGATATTTGGGGGTTATTTGAATGAAAACAAATTAGTTGGAATCTTCAGAACCTTCCTCGGTATCATCGTCGACCCGACCAATAACGTCCATTGTACAGACTAATCTCATTCTCGGATTCCAAACTCATTTCTGCGTATCTGGGACAATTCAAGATGTGATTCTGTTTATTGGCATGGTTCTAACCTTCATTGTTGACATCGTTCTCAGCTCCCAGGCAAAATTCTGATTATGTTTCAAATCTCACACTCTCCTTTCCATTCACCTTGTCGTCTATCGGCACAAGTGCATCCACAATCTGACATTTACTTTTTTTTTTCCTCTTCTCATTATTTTTACTTCATTTTCTAATTCTTTGAAATTGGTTTCGGGATATTTTTACAGTTTCGAACAGAATCAATTGAATTTCAATAAAGCACAGCGTTATCTTTTCGCTTTGTCGAAAGATTAAATAGATTTCATTATGTACAGTCGAAAGAAAAGAAAAAAAAGTTTTAGCATTGAATTTTTAAGATAACACCAAACAAATATCAAAGAAAAAAAACTAGCTATCGATACATTTGCTAATATCATAGGTAGGGCTTATTCAACAAATACCTCAAATCTGTTGTTCATTCTTATAATTACTTAAAAAATAAAATATTTACTCATTATAAGGCCCAAGAGCCTCTCAAAGTAGAGGGTTACAGACTTAAGTTAGACGTAAGAGGAGGGTTAAGTACAAATTATGAGAATATGTAGGATAGTTAACGGTTGAAAAAGTCTGGGGTCAACCGTAGTTGATTGTAGTTATCAGAGAAGCATCTTCTTGGGTATCTGTTTAACAAAATAATAATTCTGGGAATAAGCTAAGTTGAACTTCCTCCTTACCAATGGAATACAAAAGGAATATGGATAATTTAACACTGTGTGTGTGGCATGGCAAGTTCTAGATGTAACGCATTGAACTGGTGAAACTAAGAAATGTAGCTGAATATTATCCATGAGACTAGCGAGGCACTTCGTCTAAAAGGAAAGTGGGTGTAGGGTGGGAAATGACAAATCACCCAGCAGGACGCGTATTCTGTTTTGCAAGTCTGGAAACTCTTGTGAAGGTTTTTGAAAGTAGATAACGGTTGAGTATAGACTTAGAAAAATTAACATTGTAGAGATTGGGGAATTATCCAACTGGAAATCTGTTTTTTAACATAGTGGTTCTTGGTAAAAAGCTGTCCGAATTGAACTTACTTCTTATCAATGAAATGAGAATGGAACGGTTCGTCCTTGTATATAGGGCATGGTGAACTTTGATGTGAAGGTCTGACTCGATGGAACAAGTGAATGTAGCTGGTCAAAAAACGTTAATAAGTTCGTGTAAATAGATGGGAAAAACAGAGCAACGACATTATTAGAACAGCAACAAAGAGGAAGTTGTGGAGATCCATGACCGTCTATATACTGAAATGACACGGCATCATATAAAAGAAGAACGTATAAAATATGTTGATATAGTGTCAATATTTTTCACTGCTCGCTGAATATACAGCTATTCCTCCAGGTAACGCCTATTGTAATTCTTTTTGTAACACACGAAAGGAATCTTCATGCAAATTGATAGTGGATGGTTTCTTGTTGCCCTCTCCACGGTGATTTTATCGAAACCCCATCTTTAGTTAACTGACTCATCAAATGTTCTTTTGCCATTTGATAGGTTTTATTTTTCATCCTAGGGGGTTTGCTAACATCACTTTCAATAAATTGAAGTGGGAGATTCTGTTTAGAATCCAACATCCAACAAAATATTTCATGTATATATAAATTTCAACTCATTTAAATTCAAAATAATTGCTGTTTTTTTTTTAAATTTATAGTATCTGTCTATATTTCTGATATGGGGTATTATGTATACTATTTATATTATTCGGACTATTGTCCTCATTTTTGTCGCCATATTTATTCCAACGTTTGAGCACTGGTAAAAAATGGTTGCTGAAGACATTAGGTTTATAATACACAGAAATTCATACAAATTCAAGGACACATGGCACAGTGGATAAAGGCTTTGGTTAGCTTCAGTGACAGGACCCAAAGAGTTTAAGTTCAATACTCGGTTAAGGCAGTGGAGAACTTTTGGAGGGAAATTAACAGGAGATAACTGATAAGTGACATCCATTAAACATGGCACGTGGAACTAGTACAGTCTACTCCATCGAGCGAAATAAAGGGTTCAGTTCGACATTCTAGCCTGAAGAAGGCCGGAGCGTACAACGGCCGAAACGTTGTAATAAATATGGCGACAAGGATGAGGACAATAGTCCGAATAATGTAAATAGAGTAAATTTTTAGTAGCATTGACTTTATCAGTTTTTTTTTTTTAGTGATAAACGGAAAACTTAACACAATTCTGATTAAAAGAGTTAAAATGGGCAACGTCATCACTTCTCAACTTGATATCTATACTGAAGACACAATCGTTTACTTATATATCGATAGTATGTGTGATCAGTTTAATGAGGTGTAATTGATAGGTAATATAAAAAATGACCTGCAGTTTATTGTTAATTGGGGCAAGGAGTGCCTTGTTAATTGCGTCTCTAAACCGCAACTTATCACCTGAAATTAATCAACTGAAAAGCCCTCCCTTCCGAGTTCCCATCAGCATTACTGACACTAACTTTCATGAAAGTGATTCCTTGTACCTGCTCAGTCTAACATTCTCAGCTTATATGAAATGGAAATACTATATTGAATCTATTGGTAGCTCTGCTGCTAAGAAAGTCGAATCATTGTTTCGAGGGAGAGAATTTTTCCAGAATCTACGTTGCATATTTATAAGTCTACCATTTTCCCATGCTTTGAATATTGCTGCCACATCAAACACGATGCTCTCGCTCTATATTTCGAGATTCTTGATAAAATCTAAAGAAGAATCAGCAATATTATTGGCCCTGACCTGGCATCTCGGTTTCAGTCACTTGCGCAACGCCGTAATATACCTTCTCTGTGAGGTTTTTTATAAATACTTCCATCGTAGTTGTACCGAAACTTTCTAAGTGCTGTATGTGATAAAACCGTAAATTCTATGCTAAGAGTTTCTTTTCTCTCACTTCTTGCTTGTGAAGAACTTTTCCAGCTCCATGTTCTCCAGAATATATGTCTTCAAAAATGCATATGCAATGTCAATCGTTATCTACTGTCTTCTTGATTACTCTTCTTTTGTTCTCGCTCCTTAATAATGTTTCTCTTTTTTCTTTCACACTCAGTTACCCCTTTTGTCTTAGTGGCTTTAATGCCTTGCATTGGGTGATATTATTATTATTATTATTATTATTATTATTATTATTATTCCTTTTTACCACTTTGCGGGAGGGGGTGGGAGTGTTTGTCTTTATGGGTTGCCAGAGAAAAAATTGCAATTTAATAACGATTCCTTAAGTTACCAGGTCATCTTAAAGTTAAAATAGAAAATTCTATAACTTGATTTATTTGGTAAATATATGAGAATAATACAGAACTCTTACTTGAAGGAAAACCGGCTGCATACGGTTTAAAAGGGACACTAAATACACACATATAGAAAGGGGCACAGGGCAAGGATGTGTCATCTCACCGGACGTATTCAAACTACACAGTGAGTCGCTTCAGAGAATTAGAAGTCCTACCAGGATACGCAATTGGCGGTTACAATCTTAACACGGATAATATAGGTTTGTAACTCGTCCGGTTCACACTCATCCCTATTTTTTTTGAACGATATAAAGAAAGCAAAAAAAAAAAATTGATTAACACAATTGCAAGAAGACAATGTACGGTTGTTAGTAAAAGAAACAGCCCAACATGCAAATTACAAATTAGAGGTACCAAAAATCAAACAAATGCGAAAATTTAAATATCCTCGAAGTGCTTTAGCAGAGGAAGGAAAGTGCGACACTGAAATTCGAAGACGCATTGGGATAACCAAAGTTGCCTTCCAAAAGCCAAGCGAGGTATTAAGAAACAAATATTTTATTAGAAACAAAGAAAGGAGTACTGACCGGTTACGGAATATCTGTCCTCCGATATGGCAGTGAAGGCTGATAATCTCCTCGCAGATGAAGAAGAGACTTGAAGCATCAGAAATATGGTTTTACAGAAAGATGCTGAGAATACCATGGGCAGAAAATATGAGTAACAACCAAGTTCTAGAGGCATGGAAAACAAAAAGGAAACATAATAAAATCAGAAAACGACAGTTGAAAATTCTACTGCACATAATGATTTCCTCATTATGTGCAGTAGAATTTTCAACTGTCGTTGCTCGAGGGCTTGGACATTTTTTACTCACTGGACAGATTAAAGGCAAGAGGGACAGAGAAAAACAACCTTCCTAGCGAGTTTGAGTAAATGGATAACGGAACAAAGTTTAGGAGACATAACAAAAATAAATATTAAGAGCTACAAAGTACAGGAAATTGTGGAGAGCCATGATCACCGAGTTCTTGAAAGGAGGCCCCACATAGCAGAAGAAGGAGTGTAACGACTTTGATCCACAGAAAATAACTAGGTATCGAGCCACCTTTGCCGGCTTTTAAGATAACTGCTTTTTCAAAGAAAAAGAATCTTTCACAGGCCAAACAAAAGAGGCTGAAGAAATTTGTGTATCGGAGTGAAAAAATAATTGACTGAGTCGAAAAGAATAGATTTCACTTCTGCCTACACTTGTTGCGCAGTTGGGCGATCGCGAATGAGTGTAAGTGTTCTAGAGGGTGTTGGGGGGGTACAGAATGGAAAAGCACTTTGCTTTGCACGAAGTTTTATATAAGAAGGTGAAATTAGAAGATGGAATGAGATGGGGGAGGGTAAATGTGAATGCGACATAAGAGAGACATTAATCAGAAGTTTGGTTTAGTTCCAGACACAATTGGAATTCATTTTCTATTTAATATTTCGCCTGGAAGGAAAAAAACTGAAGAAAAGAAGAAAAAAAAAAAAATGATAGACAGAAATGAAGTTACAAAGTATTAGGTTGGTGCAAAAATAATGACGTAATAATGTCGTTTTGTGACGTATTTTTTAACGTCAAAAAACGACATTATTACGTCATTATTTTTGTACCAACCTAATAAGAATTCATAGACGACATGAAAGAAAGAAAAGAATGAAGGAAAGAAAGAAAGAAAGAAAGAAGAAGAAGAAGAAGACTGTAATGACATTGATGGAATAAAGAAAGATTGAAATTAAACAGAAAAAAAAAATATGGAAAAATAAACGATATTAAAAGATATGTTTTGTACAAATTGGCCAATATTGGGAATGATATCAAGAAAAAAGAAAGAGAAACGATTAGATGGTGAAAATGAGAGAGAGAGAGAGAGAGGGGGGAAACTGCAGTGAGAAACAGAAATAATAATTTGTGAAAAAAAAGAAACAAACAAAACGACCGGAGGAAATAATAATGCATGTATTTTACGTAAAAGAAAGAAAGAAAAGAAAGAAATAAAAGAAAGAAAGAAGAAAAAGAAAAGAAAGAAAGAAGGCAGGAAGAGAGGAAGGAAGGGAGGAAAGAAGGGAGGAAGGAAAAATGGCAGAATAAATAATATACAAGTGAGGCGTAAAAGACACAAAGAAAAAATGAATTAAAGAAAGAAAGAAAAAAAGACAGTGACAGAATAAAATGATGATACAGAGGTTTGGCGTAAAATAAAAAGAAAGAAAGAAAAACGGAAGAAAAACATAAAGGTAGCTGAAGGATGAAAGAAAGAGAGAAAGAAAGAAAAAACGAAAAAATTAAAGATATCTGAAAAAAGAAAGAAAGAAAGAAAAAAAGAAAGAAGATGATGACAAAATCAGTCAGAAAAAAGTCACAGCACAAACAATATAAAAAAAAGAAAGAAACAACAATAAAAGGTGAAAAGGAAGAAAGTTGGAGAAAGAGAAGAATTATGAAAGAGTGGGTAAAACAAAAAATTCGTAAAGAAAAAAAAAAGAGACAGTAGGAGAGAGTAAGAAAGATAAAAAAAGAAACAGAGGCAAATGTTACCAAATATCGGTTTCCAGAAAATACACGAAATATTTTGAAATGAAACAAACAGAAAAAGTAAGCAAAAAAAGAGAAAAACAGATTGAATAGAAAACAACAAATAACTCGTCTGCTTTTTCATTGACGCAACGACGCGCATGCGCGTATATACGCACACAGATTCTGTTAATCTGTTCAAAGCAGTATTCAAGCAAAAAAAAAAAAAATGAAATAAAAAAGGATTTAAAAAAGAATGAAAAATAATGCAAACTACTGTGGCAAGTAAAGAAGTGAAAGTCTCCTCCTTCCTTAAACACTGCAAATAGAAATCTATAAAAAGAACATAAATCGATATAATTTCGCCATAAAATATCTAACATCCATAAATGCAAATGATTAACAATTTTGATCCAATGCCTGAATTTGTGAGATTATTTTAAGCGTTATTGATATTTACTGAGCGTTCTATAGTGCTGACAAATGAAGGTAGGAACATAATGTTGCATCAGGTTGCTTGTCTTTAAAATCAACATTTGGAGCCCTGACTTTTAGCTGGGTTCGAACAATGACGACAAAGAAAAAGTAGGCAATTATCTCATCTGACTCGAGACGCGAAACATAGAAAAACGACAGAGAGGCTCACTACATTTAATAAAATTAACTTTCTACTTTACATGTAAAGTTTGGAAATTCTGGAACACATAATAAAGAAAGAGGCTATCACAGGATATAAAGAAATCAAGAGATTGGCAGAGAAAAAACAACGTGTAAGCTTTAAATAGCCGGCATACCACGGACTGCGATGGATAATTTAATTTTAATTTCTTTTTATATTCAAACATACTTTCTTTTAAATCTTGGGATATCTCGCCGATATATTTTGGATGGTTTTATTTATAGTCGTTTTGGCTGACCCCTGCTTTAGATGTATCTAAATTAGTCTCTGTTTTACATTGATTACATTTTTTAAATGTCTTAAGTATATATAATAATTTTTGTATTAGGATTAGCTAAATTTCACGCAGGTTCATCAGATATGGATTCTGTTAGTCGTTTTAGTCTTTGTGGATTCATTTATACAGTCTTTTTGTTTGTTGGTTTTCTGGATTTTGTATGCTTTCTTTTGGCATTGTATATGAAATAATGAAAATGGAGTGTTATATACCGTACATATAAACACTAATGGGTATGTTCCAATCCTCATAAATACGTTGGACACTATTGTAAGTGGGAAGTAGTCCACCTATACCGGCTAAGTAGTCCACTATTAGCAGTGGTTTACCTACTTACCGCTGGCTAGTATTGTATTTTATTGATGTAATAAAGATTATCATTTCATTTCCAACCTTCGTTTTGGTTATTCCTCATTCAGTAACCCTCTCTAGGTTCCAACATAGAGAATATAAAAAAGTATTTCATGGGTAGATATTCGAAGCCTCAAATACTAAGGGCTATAATTATTCTATATTTTATTTTATTGGGAACAAAATTTTATGAAGTCTTTTTTTAAACGTTTAGTTTTAAATCAAGATCAATTTGAATTAACAAATTATCAAGAAAAAATAAATGTTTCAGGGTCAGGGTGGACTAGGGATCACCAGCAATTGGGAGGTGGTTCCACGCTCCTTAGAACCTCCCCATCAGATGCCATGATACCGAATGTAGTTTCAAATCTAAGTTTGATTTTTTTTTTCTTCATGAGATCGAATTTTGTTTTGTCCGCCATTTATATAACTTACGTATTCAATATTTTGGCGTAAAATATTTTTAAATGAACCAGATTCTAAGAGTTTTAAAAGGAATCTGGTTAAAATACCCTGATAGAATACAGATGTAAGCCGAATTTATGTCCGTAAAAACTATTATTGAATCTAAAAAAAAAAACAAAAACATTGATTTTCTACAAAGTCGACAAATATTTCTTGATCAGTATGGCGAGGTTTATTTTTCATTTTGTGAGGTAATTCTGTCAAACAATTAATTTGTCAACTGGTATTTTAGTATGTTACAATATAATATCTAAGGCAGCCATGAGTTAATTTTTCAGATTTACGTTTTCCAATTTGCTGAGGAGAGACCACAAAATTTGAAGGTGTTTAGGGTTGATTGTTCTTAAAATGAAGATGTTAAAGTTTTTGCTCTGGCTTTAGATCATTTCTAGCGGCATTGTTTGTACCAGCGATAAGTTGCATTCGAATATTGTGTATTTTTGGCAAGCCGTATAGTCTAGGTATCTTTGGATGAATTTCGATTAGTCGTAACCAAGTTTTATCTTCCTTTTGGATAAAATTGTGGTGTCACTGAATCTCCTTTCTTCAATGATTTTATAGGCACACATAATGAAAAAAGACACCCACAAGAAATACTGAAAGCAAAAGAAACATAAGGAAACATTAAATGATCTACCTAATGAACTTGTCAAAATGGATGGCTGAACCGGGGCTGGAAGTGTTAGTAAAGGGACAAATATTGCTTAGGGGTTCAAAGGATGTGGCGAGTCAAGTTTGTCTGAATTTCAAAAGGAGACGACGGAAAAAAAAAAAAAATGGAGAAAAATTTATTTATGCTTATTTTTGCTATGGTTAGTTTATTTTTTGTCGATATTTTTAATCGTTTCACCCAAGCAAGGCGATAATACCACTAAGACGCCAGGGGTCACCGAGTGTGAAAGAGAATGAGAAATCTTTAATTAGGAGAAATGACAATAAAAAAACAAAGAGGTTGAATTAATAGACATGACTGGAAAAATACGAAAACTTAAGGAACTAGCACATATGCTAGGCCACAAATATCTAGGCCAAACAAGCATAGAAATGAATACAATACAGGAACCAGTAATAAGGAGTGTTAGAGAAATACTTGGCTACTACAGTGAACAAAAACTTGGAGAGTTGAGTTAAAGGGAGATAATTGAAGTATCTGGAAGAGGCATGGCACGTAGATCTAGAACAACCTAATCCGGTGGACGAAATAAAGAGTTTAGTTCGACATTCCAATCAATTGAAAAACGCCGAAACGTCGTGAATATGGCAAGAAAGATGTGGGCAACAGTCCGAACTATGTAAATAATTACAATACTTGATCTCAGAAATATAGACAGATAATAAAAGAACAAGCTTCAGGAAGACCGAAAATGGCGACTGACGTTGCATTTAAACTTGTTGATGATCGTATGTGAGAATAAAAAAATAAGATGAAGAAGAAATAACCAGATAAGAAATTCGATAGAAGAAACTATTAGATTAGAACTTACGGTTGCATCTAGCTAGTTCAATAGTAATACGATGAGACCTAATAGCCAACCAAGTAGTACGTTTCAATTCATGCAGTTGAAGTACCGAAGAGGAGACTTAATTAGAACAACTGCCATGAAAATATTTATAGAAAAGACAGATGGAAGCGACGCCAAGCCGCTGGGAAAGTTTCTTTTTTTAAGGATATAACCCCAAGCAAGATGGGAGTGCTACTAGCCCGCATTGTCTTACAGAAATTGGGAGCAAAAGTAAAGAGGAGTATTTGAGGGAAAGGATTTGGAGAAGGACGGGGATCAGGATCAAGGCATCAAAAGATGTTGATTGACATTACATTTGAATATTTGAAGATTATAGCTATCAGAGAAGCATGTAAGAGGAAGGGAGTTCCACTGTCGGGAAGTGCGAGATAAAAAGCTGTTGGAGTAGAAGAGAAGACCACATTTAACTGTTTCGACAGTGAAACGGTAGGGACCGAGATGTTAACTTTAGTAGGATGCTTAAATTCATTCAGTCTGGGTACCAGTACATATGAAAATATTTGTAGAAAAGACAGAGGGAAGCGACAGCACATCTGTGAGAAAGAGACTGTAGACGAGATTCTGGTGTCAAACGCGATTCCTCATCGAATAAACTGTTGGTAACTGTATTCTCGGATGGAAAAGAGATGCGGCTCATGAACTTCGTATCACACAATCAACAAATTAAGACAGCGGATGAAACAAAAAAAGAAATAAAAAATAAAAAAAAAATAACCAATTGATGAACTTTATAAAAAACGATTAAGTGGTTTGGAAAATTCTATGATTGTTTTATATTTTTTAAAATCGTTAAAAATACTGTGTGTAAGGAGGTTATTATGGAGGCCGCAGATTATAAATAGACAAAAATTAGTTTTATTATTGCCACTCATGATGATAAAAAGTAAAAAGTAAAAATGGGCTAGCTAACCTAGCTGTGCTGTTAATTTTAGTGGGAACACTTTTACCATCCTTAGAAAGTTCCGCTCAAATTGCCACCTAAAAGTGTTGGAGGTCATCTATATTCTATCTTTAAAGCCTTGTCTTTGGAAGCAGAAGGACTTTTTTTTCCCGCCAATAAACTTTGTCGATTGTAAATATTTTGTAAGCAAGTTTTTTTATTTTATTTTTTAGAGATAGAAGTACTTTAGTGATACAAGTCTTACTAATTAACCCGAAGAGAAGGGGTGGATTCATACCTACCCAAGGGTAATTTACGCTTAATTGAATATAATGGGAATTGGCTCTCCGAATAACAATTATCCATTACACCGCCCGCACACCCAAGCTTACAGCGTCTGATATTCCCAAACAGTCAACTATCTAGCTACTGACCAAGATCGACGTTGCTTAACTTCGGCGACCGTGCAGCAACCGGTGTTTCAACATGATGTGGCTGTAAGCCCATAGACTATGAATTTAAGTGTACTACTAGATTAGTAACAAGATGCAGTTACAGTTTAAATGGCCAGATGTAATCGTAATTTATATGCTAACAGTTTATTATCTCGCACTTCTCGTTTGTGGAACCTTCTCCCGGCTTTTTGCTCGCCAGTCAGTTTTAATCTCCAAAAATTTAAATGTAATGTCAATCCTTATTTACTGTCTTTTTATTCGCTGTTCTTTTATTGTGCTCCCTTCGTAATAATGTTTTTTTCTCATATTGTTTCACACACAGTAACTTCTTGCGTCTTAGTGGCTTTCTTGCCTTGCTTGAAGTGAAATGATCAAAAGAATATGACACTTCCTGTGGCTAATGAGGTCTCCCTTAGAGAAACATTCTGATACATCTAACACACTTAAATTTCTGGATAGCTCTATCAATGTTTTCCTCTTTCCTAACTACTCACCTGACATTTGCCCAACTCATTGAATGTTCTTGGAAGAAATGTCTTCGGGATGTTTTTTTTACATATATACATAGATAATTATATAAATTAGATATTTTGATGTGGTCGAATAGGTAGTACGTTAGTTTCCCAACCATGAGATCTGGGTTCGATTTTCATCATAGTTGACATTCCAAACGAGTGAGTTTTTCATAATATCAATCAGAGACACGATTTCATTTTGTAGCACTGTTGTGAAGTGATCAAAAACTCATATAAGTTGAGCCAAACCTTGGGAGTGAAATGACGTAGATGAAACTGTTCTGAGACTGTCATCGTCATCGAAGATTTCAGCAATATTTGCCTTGTTCAAAATTATTGACCACACCCAATGATACGCCACTCTCTCACTCTCACTCTCTCTTTCTCTCCCTGAAAATGTAATTATGGCCTGCTCGGTATAATTGCAATATAAATCACACTTTTTCTCAGTAGGTGTTGAATAAACACAAATATGCTTAGGCAACTGCTTGCAACAGGGATTAACTTAACATTATACCAGACGGGTGCACTTGAACATGAGCCTCAGGCCACAATATATGTTATTTATGAGGACAGGGTGTTCATTATCGGAGTAGAGTATTTGTAGACATACGTGTTAGATGATCTGGTAGTCGTTAGAGGTATGACTGTAACACATACATTGTTGATTTCTGCATCCACATAACTTCCATCTCTTTGAGGATAAGAGGATAAGCATCAACAGAATACACATAAATGATATATGCTTTTATTGTCCCAACCATGAGATCTGGGTTCGACTTTCATCATGGTTGACATGTCAAAGGAGTGAGTTCTTAATAGTATCAATCAGAGTTCAGATTTCTTTTGGTTGCACCGTTGTAAAGTGACTAAAAATCATACCACGAGTTGAGCCCAACCTTGGGAATTAAATTACGGATATGAAACTATTGTGAGACTGTCATCATGACCAAAGATTTACTGTCCTTGTTCAAAACTGTTGACCACACCCAATGATACACCCTATCTCTCTCTCTCTCTTTATATATATATATATATATATATATATATATATATATATATATAGTCTTGTGGGTGATGAATTATTTTCCAATTTGCAACCCTTATCTCACAGACGAAACGTCGCTATTCTATCGCTATTATTAAGGCAGACGCGTTACATTCCTCCGTTCCACAAAGACATTCAAATCTAGGACCATGTTCACGTTGACAAATCTTCCCTATAACCTTCCTGTTCCTTTTATAAGTAGCAGATTTCATTCATACAGATTCTTCCCCAGAGCAATTGTTTTATAGAAAAGACTCCCGAGATGATGCTTTCCTAAGAGTTACAATCTTGGTCTCATTAAGTCTAGCGTCAACCGATATCTATCCTACACGTCTTCATAATATGCGTTTCTTAATTTTTCCTTCCGCTCTCCTTTACAATAATCTGCTTCTACCTTGAGTAGTCATTGGACCTTGTATTGGGCGAACTGTCAGTAAATTGAAAAGAGAGATATTATAATCTGAAACTTACATGTTAATTAAACATCTGCTGAGGTTCGAACCAGGTTTTCTAATTCCATTCTCACCTCTACGTAACTTGTTCCCTGCCAAAACACATAGCATCTTATACCCTGCTCGGAGTGGTTACTGGTAATAGATTAACATCTAAAGAAAGTCATTTTGACACACTAGTAACTTAGCATCAGCAAGTTAGAAGTTCAAAAAGTGATCAATTATTCTCTCCCTTTATCTTACAAACTGGCAAGGAAATAAAAGCCAACAGAATTGATATTATCTTAAAAGACAAGAAATTCAGGAAGTGTATGCTTATTGATATAGCAGTACCATCTGAGAGAAACACCCCCAAGAAAATTATCGAGAAATTGTCGAAATACAAGGACCTAGAGTTCGAGATTAACAGGATGTGGGGAATGAAGACTGAGACTGTACCAATAGTAATCGGAACTCTGGGCCTCGTGAGAAAAGGAATGGACAGTTTTACAAGTTGCCCAGAAGATCACCCTACTAGGAACATTCCATATACTAAGAAAAGTATTATCAAAAAAATTCTGCTCTAGCGCCTAAGAACCATAGTTTAGACCCGGCTTCACAGGATAGATACAAGGACCTGGAGATCGAGATTGTTTTGAACTGGCCCTACAAAGTTCAAATATTAGGTTGGTGTAAAAAACAATGACGTAATAATGTCGTTTTTTGACGTTAAAAAATACGTCAAAAAAGGACATTATTACGTCATCATTTTTGCACCAACCTAATACAAGGACCTGGGGATCGAGATTGTTTTGAACTGGCCCTACAAGTTCAAATACAAGGACCTGGGGATCGAGATTAACAGGATGTGAGGAATGAAGACTGAGACTGTCATACCAATAGTAATCGGAGCTCTGGACCTCGTGAGAAAAGAGATCGTCCTATTATAAACATCCCATATACTAAAAAAGTGCTATCAAATAAATGACAATTCTCCTATAGGGCCTAAGAACCATAGTTTGGACCCGGCTCTACAGGATACATAGCAGGAAACATAACATACACAAATAATAATAATAATAATAATAATAATAATAATAATAATAATCATCCCCCTTTATAATCAATATAATTCCCGACCCCGACCCCTCTTTCATGGGCAGGACGAGATCTTTAGTCTTGGTCGACAGTCTTCCAAGAGCTGGTAACGTGAGCAAAATTACCTCTTGGCGGTCAAGGATAAAACGCAAAAAATTACAAATCTTCATATGGGATCGGTAGTCACCCGTGCCAACAAGGGCCGCATACATCAGAGAGGAACCAATCTGGGGCCAAAAAATCTGTCATTGGAATAAACTCTTCCAACAACGAGGGGACACTTGGTCACCAAACCCGAACTATTCCCAACCTTGGACCAAGTGACTCAATGCCAAATCAACTAATAAAAAGAAATCGAAAGAAATGGCCTCGCGAAGAGTATCAACAAGTCATGGCATCCTTTTTCACCGTACTCAAAAATCCAGAAAAGAACATCACGAATCAGGCATACTAAATATGGAGAACTATGGTTGGAAGTGAAATAAGACCTCATCTTAACACACACATCCTTGCCAATGTCTGCAGGGACATCGTTCGAAACAAAAGACTCTCAAATGCAGAAATAGATAAGATAAAACTAGATTCAAGACAGAATACAATAACCCATCACTCAAACAATAAAGAGATGAGAGTAGAAATAAATAATATGACAGATGATGACGTAAAAACTAAAATAAACGAGATACGAAATAATAGTCTCCCGGGAAATAAAACTGAAGAATCTACTTGTGACATAACCTGCAGTTATCCAGACGATGTTAATGAAGATGTCTAACTTGATTAGGGTAGAATTCCTTGAAATGCACAGAGATGAAATCATCGAAGTGTAAAACCATGTCATCCAGCTACACAGAGTATTCTCACACAAATGTCAGAAAGAGACCGGTTCCCAGAAATTCATATGACAAAGCACATTGAGCAAATATACAACGAGATGCTAAAATACAAGGAAATGCTAAAATAGAAACTGAAGTCAAAGTCACAGTAAACAAGACGATACGAAAAATGTCGTAGGTTCTATCGCCAAAATAAAATATTCCAAATGGAACTTAAGAAATTTTACAAGGAAATCAGAAAAACAGTTATATATGCTAAAAAGCTACCATCTATTGACAAAGTGCATAAATCTGGGGAGAATATTTGGAGCAGCCCAAAGGAATATAACCCAAATGCAAAATAGATCCAACGTGAAGAAGAACGAATGCTGTATAAACCTCTACAAGAATGGGAAAAATAACCACAAATAATGTTAGGCAAGCTCTACTGAAATCAGAAAAAATGAAAATCTTCAGGAAATGACGAGGTGCCGAATTTCTGGATCTCTCATCTCTCATCAATCTATAAAACCCTTGCAAAAACTCTATCATTGCTTATTAATAATTCAAATGACATCCCGGAATGGGTCCCCGAAGGTATTACATATCTCATGAAATACAAGTCAAACAGATAAGCCGGAAAGTTATAGGCCAATAACATGTCTGCCCACCACGTATAAAGCGATTACGTCTGTCCTGACAATCCGTGCTTACTCTTTTTTCGAAGCAAACAATATTCTTCCACAGGGATGCAAAGTGGTTTATATGGTTGCAAAGGTCAACACTTGATAAACAAAATGAACCAGGAAAACTTCCGGAAAAGAGGCAGAAATCTCAGCACTGCATGGATAGATTACCATAAAGCCTTTGATAATGTTCCACACATTTGGATCCTTAAGACTTATTAATATGTCAGTTCTGTCGACGTAGCCGAGTATATGTCAAAACATTATAGGCCAATGACATGTCTGTCCACCACATATAAATCAACCAGGGACTGCCATATCAATAAGGAAGCAATTTTTTTGTTTGCGGTCTCCAATAACGATATATGGGCAATTAGCTTTGATTTTTCTGTCTGTGTATTGTGTAGTCCCATAAAACTATTATAGGTCCTACCTCCGTAATCGGCTCTGGGTTGGGTTCATACCAATTTCTTCCAGTTTCCTTTTCGTAAGCGTTGCAGATTTTTACAGTGCAGATATTGGCCCATTCTGTCGTGTCGAGTTTTATATTCAGTGGGTGCCAGTACCGTGTAACCTGATATAAGATGGTCAATTGTCTCTGGATATTTATCACAGAATCTGCATTTGGGGCTAACTTAAGTATTTTTCAGTATGTTTGTCGTGTAATTTTTAGATAGCAATCATTGGTCCTGTGCAGCAAGAATAAAACCTTCGATTTCAGCTTTTAACCTTGCACTAGGTAGTCACTCATAGGCTACCATATGAAACTCTCCTGCATCTTTTCTGTTCCTGTGGAAGAAGGTTGTTTTCTTCGAAAAAAGAGTAAGTACGGTTAGACGGGGCAGACGTGTTATTGGTCTATAATTTTTCGAGTCATCTGTTTCACTCTTTATTTGGAATGAGATATGTAATACCTTCAGTGATCCAACCCGGGATTTCATTGGGATCATTAATAAGCCTTGATAGAATTTGTGCAAGGGTTTTATGGATTGATGAGACATGATAGAGCCAGAAATTGGGCATTTTTCCATTTCCTGGTGATTTCCATTTTTTGGATTCGTTAGAGCTTTTCTAATATTATTTGTGGTTATATTTTTGCACTCTTGCAGAGCTTTATCCGGCATTGGTTCTTCTTCGCGTTGGATCCATTCTACATTTGGGTTATATCCCTTTGGGCTGCTCGAAATATTCTTGCAACATTTCTGGACTTTTCTTTAATAGGTAGTGGCTTTTTTACATATATAACTGCATTTACAGTTTCCCTGTAAAATTACTGTTTGGAATATTTTATTTTGGCGATAAAACCTACAACATTTTTCGTATCGTCTTCTTCTCTGGACCTTGAACTGCAGTTTCTGTTTCAGCGTTTCTTTGATTGATCCAAATTCATTTGGTGATTTATTATTGTTAATAATAATAATGATATTTATTATTTCTTTTTCTTATTAAAACCAAACAGTATATCTGATATTTCTTTCTCTTCCATCATTCATTTCAATCAAAACGGAATGGTTCATTATTTTTCTTAGCTAATGGCAGGGCGTAACCGGCGTGCTAACTTAGGAACGGGATAACAAGAAGAATTATAAGAATACCATGGACTGAAAATGTGAGTTCTAGAGAAATTGGAAACAAAAATGGAGGAAGAGAGAGTCGAAATATCTAGAACCCCTAATGAGGAAAGAGGGCTTGTAAAATTTGATACATACAGGCTAGATTGAAGACAGGAAGACAGATCAAAACAACGCATAATTTATCTATCGAGCAAGGTTTAGGAGAGAGAACAAAAAGACAAAATTTAATAAGGGCTACGAAAGAAAAGAAATTGTGGAGAGTCATGATCTCTAACTCCCTGAAAGGACGCGACACAGAAAAGAAATGGATTCATGAACAGTCATTAAATGCGAATATGAAATATCCTTGGGAGTAAGGATTTGTAAAAACGAAGATATATTTGATACATCTTAATTGCTACTACTAATAACAATAATAATAGGTAAGTCATATTATCATGGTATAAGTAAACATCTGTAGAAATAAAAAATACTTTTGATACACCCTAATATGACCTATGTGTTGTTAACCGGGGCAAGGAATGTCATGCTAATACTATCACCAGTTAATTTTTCTACCGTCGTAATACAGCTTTTCCTGTACATTTCTATAAATAATTTCAGGGTAATTATTCCGATTTGACTCTTCGCCATGGTATCTAAACTTTGTGAATTTCATTGTAGTACTAGATTGCCAAGAAAAAGCTCATCAATTTGCAGTTGAATTGAATAGACTAAGTTTTATGGTAACAGATTCTTTTCTCTTACTTCTCGCTGATGGAACTCAATTCCGCTTCCATGCTTTTCAGCCAACTTTGATATTCGAAACTTTATATGCAATGTCAATGGTTACAACATCTTATGTTGTTATGGCTTCTTTGTAACGTTTTCTCTTTTTTTCTTATTCTTTCACACTCAGTAACCCCTTGTACTTTAGTGCCTTTATGGCCTTGTATGAAGTGATTTGATCAAACAAATAGTATGAATTATATTTCTATCTGAATTACTTATCATTTGAACACTTTAATACGTCTTTTCGAAATCTGTTCGTTCAGCCGTTCTAATGTAATGTCTTCCGGATGCAATTAATCTCTTTTTGTTTTATGAGGTTCAAGCAAATATCTTTTTAACTTAACATTTTTGTTTTACCGCCATTATGTTTCCACATTTTTCGGTGATTTCTTTTCTTCTTTCATTTTCTTTTCTTTCCGTTCACCAACGTTCAATGAGTTAAAAACAATGATTCTTTAAAGAAGATTAATTCTGGCCATTGTAAATTGTATACAAGAGATTTCTACGAACTGAATTGCATTAAAAGCATTCAAAACGCCAAGTTTAATTAAGAATAACAATAGTAGGCAAAAAGTCAAGAAAACATTCTACAAGATAAACTTTTATTAAAAGCCAATTAATTAAAGAGATTTTTGCTGCATACTTTTCGTATGTAGAAAAATATTGAAACTGATTCATTCGTCTTTATCTGTTCTTTTTTTAAAGTCTTCTACCGATTTTTTTATTTTTAGCGTTTTTTTTTTTATTATGTCTGGTCAGCACTCCATGTCACATTAGTTCTAAAATAGCGTACAGTCATGATTTATTAAGTGTGTACAAACTGCCCTACGGCTCTAGTGTTGGGTTGCTATGTGGTATCCATCCTCTTATATGGCACTGAATGTTGGCCATCTCCCCAAGGATGGGGAAAATGTGATACTACAGAAGGATACTGAGTATTTGATGCCCAGATCAACAAGGAAGAAAATGGCAACAGAAAGAATACTTTTATTAGAAAACAAACAGATAAAATAATGAAGGATGTTTAGTTGGCTGGTTGTTTTGTTTTATGGCATATCAAAACCTCAGTGGGTCATTTAAGGATGAATTTTGAAATAGCGATAGTTTGGTAAAAAAGGTATGTATGTATACATATATATTTGAACCATTTTTCAATTACTCGTGTTTTTGAGTATAATCCAACTTCTTTTAAGAAATGTACAATCTTGGATGGTCTTTATTTTCATAAAAAGTTTTTTTTAATTCCTCACTTGGTAATATTTTGTTCGTACTAGATCAAAATCTACAAACTCGAACAGTATATGTTTCACTGTAAATTTTAATGATTGCTGGTAATAGTTTTTTTTTTTTATTACAAAGTAATTAAAACTTATTTTACAGAAGTTTGGCTATTAACTATTTGCTCATAGCTGGGACCCTAACAGGTGCTACCACCTCGGGTCACGCTCCTCAAAACCTCCTGATCAGAGGCCTTGCTGTTCGATGTAGTTTATCGTCATACCCAGGACGGAAGGAAGGAGGGCTTGGAAAGATTAACTCTCACGGGGCATATTGAGGTAGTCAGTTACTTACCTGATGATCTGGTGTGAATTGATAGCGAAACTTTGGCCTTGGCAAAGGGAGAAAAACTGCTAAGAGGTATGTTATATAGGAATAAAGTGTCACTGCCGACACTTGAGTTTGAACATAGATCGCCAGCGAGCAAACACAGACGATCCCATTAATTAATAGAGTAGACCACATGACCATAGAGGAAACGCATATATAGGAGGTAGCGTGACGTCTAAATGTTCACCATTTCTAGTCTATCCTCTATTACTATACGGACCGCTATTCTCTACTCTATTCACTATAGTATTTCTCTATTCGGATCACTATACGGATTACTATTTGAGCGAGTATTATCTAGCAAGTACTATTAGTGCGAGTGATATATGAAGGCGTCTGACACCAGTTATTGTTCAACGGCGTTACTATAGTTATCTGCGATTACAAAGTCTCTATTACAACGAGCATTACGAAAGTGACAACGAGTATTCGTTGACATCGCAAAAGTGGCAACGAGTGTTCATTGGCATCACAAAAAGGTAGAAAGTTGTGATGTACTGAATAGTAGTGGAATATTGAAGAAGAAGAAGAAGAAGAAGAAGAAGAAGAAGAAGAAGAAGAAGAAGAAGAAGAAGAATGTGGAGTCAGGATTGATACGTAATCCTTTTCTGATAAATATATTGTATTAAGATAGAAAAGGAGTTGAGACTTCTTCTACTTCTTCTTCTATTTCTTCTTCTTCTTCTTCTTTTCTTCTTCTTCCTTCTCCTCCTCTTTCTCCTCTTCTTCTTCTTCTCCCTCCTCCTCCTCTTCTTCTTTTTCTTGTTGTTTTCTTAATAATTTCCTTTTCTTTGAAGCTCTTAATTAATTTGGTTTTTCATTATTTCTCCTAAAACCTTTTTCGCCATCCATTGACTCAAACTCATCAAGTATATAACTCGCTATTTTTTTCTTGTACTTCTTTTCCTGAATCTGTCCCCTTTTGAGTATCAAATGTCCCCTTTTCCCACATGATGTGCCCCAGTAATTTTCAATTGTCTATTTCTGATGTTAAATTTAAATTTAAGTTTTTAAGTACTCAAAAATAGAAAGAAGAGTAAAAGAAGTAACATTTTTCTCACCAGATTTATTTATTACAATGATGTTCACCTCAAGGCCCAAGAGCCATTCAAGGTAGTGAGTTACAGAGTAAGAGCTAAAGTTTATGAGCATATGTGGGGATTTACACATGAACCGGTTAAGACTGCAGTGATCTGGGAAGCATCCTCTTGGGAGTCGGTTCCACAAATTAGCATTTCGGGAGAAGAAGCTGCTACTTACATCTCACCAGTAGAATACGAAGGGAATGGAGGGTGGTTTACTGCAATGGGAGTGGCATGGTGGGTCTTACACATAAAAATTAGAACTGGTCAAACTAAGGAATACAGTTCGTTGTATGGAAATCGCAAAAGAGCAGCGAAAGTCTTTTGACGTTTCGTCTGAGACGGGGATTGTAGAGTGGAATACAATTCATCACCCACAAGGACGTGAAGACGCTTCTGAACTCTATCAAAACTAAAAAGTGAAGACGAAGCAGCTTCTATCTATGTATGACAGCAGTCCTCCATTTTCGCCCTGATCGGGATTTTCTAAAGGCAGAGCATAGTAGAAGGAGACGATCCTAACAGAAATAAAATTCCTATCTATGCCTCTGAGATGAGGTATTATGACTATTTACATTATTCGGTCTGTTATCCTTATCTTCATTGCTATATTCACAACGTTTCGGCCATTGTACGCTCCAGCCTTTATGTCTATGTTTCTCTATATATCTGTCTATATCTCTGCGATAAAGTATTATGATTACTTACATTATTTACATTATTCGAACTGTTATCCTCATCTTCATTGCCATATTCACAACCATGTCGCTAACAGTGCGAATAATGAAAATAATGTAAGTAATAAAATTCCTACCAGTATTTAGTATTGGTAAATGTAATATGAACAACATAAGTTACGTGGATGAAAATATTTTGATAAAAGATTCGGAAAACTGAAAGAACTAATAGAAAATATAAAGAAAAGCAAGAAGAAAGGACTAACTATAAACTATAAGATGACAATATATGTTTGTCAGCAAGTGAATAAAGCCCAATGTGTTAATTTAGTATTGCGAATGTCATTATGAAGCAAGGGCAGAAATTCAACTATTAACTAGTGTAGTCATAGACGACAGAAATTGTGACACATAAATCCGAAGACTCATAGGAATGATAAAAGTTGTAATAAGCAAAGACATAGGAATATCGTTATAGATAAAGAAAAGCGCGCTGAAGTGATACATAATATCTAATTACTTATAGAGAAATGAATGTTGGACAATCTCCTTGTTGCAGAGTAGGACTCAGTGTATTTCCTTCTGTTCCATACTACTGTGACAATAGTGTTCCTACTTCTAAATATGGCAAGTAGCCACATTAGAGTAGGATTTCAGTAGTTGATTTATTCAAGTTTTTCTTTTCTCTGTATGAGTATTTAATAAAACTCTTCTTTGTTTTTCCTGCCTTGTGTTAATCACGGCCTTCCAAATTTTCGGCTATTTTGAACAAAGACGACATTACAACACGGAGATGAGATTCCAACTCACGCGGGGATAACTCCAATGGATAAAGAAGTGACTTAAAACGATTAGATGTAGTTCTGCCGATAAATCGTGAGAATAACTTGGTCAGAGCTTGTGAGCTATGAGGTAATTTTAAAATAGGGACATATAATGAAAGAAAGAGGATTCTGGAGAATTTAACACTAACAGTTAATATTAAAGATGAGAAAGCATGGGTGATCAGGCAGTATATTACTTAATAAGATAGTCCTGGGTATACATCCGGCAGCAAGGTTTTGATGAGTGTGGAACTACCTCTTAATTGCCAATCCTGGGTATGACGTTAAACTATATCCGGTAGCAAAGCCTCTTATCGGGACAGTGAATGTTTTGCGGGCCGTTGTTGCTGTTCCCAGGTCAAACCTAACCTGGGGTGGTAGCACCTGTTAGAGCCCCAGCTATGTTAAAATAATGAACCCCCAAACAAAAACAAGCACTATGAAAGTATAAAACTACATTTATATTATAAAAATACCAGCAATACATTTTATATAGTAAAATTACCAGCAATACCTTCTATTATAAAATGGCCAACAATACCTTTTTATAGCAAAAGGACCAGCAATACATTTTATCCTCACATGAAGGCATATGCGTTCAAAGTACATCTAGATGAAGGCATAAAATTTTGTTAAAAATATTTAGATTTTGGCATTAACTAACCCATAGAGGTGTTGATATGCCATTAAACAAAATCAACCAACCAACGACTTAATAAGATTGAGTGAATATATAACAGAACAAAGAATGAAAATAAATGGAAAAAATATTTTTTTTACTAGAATTCACCCCATGCAAGGCTCGAGAGACAACCAAGATAGAGAGTTAATATTAAAATTTATAAAGATGATTGTGATATGAATGAAAGAAGTGGTAGGAAGTGAAGTTTATGAGGATAAGGTGGATAGATAATGACTGATACTTGACATGAAGAGGATATAATTGTAGTGTTCAGGCAGTCTGTTTCATAAAGTAGCTGTGTGGAACTTTCTTCTTGCATTCGGAACGCGGAAGAAATAACGCTGATTAGGTTCCATGGAATTGACTGACCTACACTCGTTATAAAGATGACGAAAATCTAACTGAACATTTACAAACTTTTTACCATTGTGGAACCCTTAAAATAGTTTTCATATCCCAAAGAAACCCTGCATAAAAAATTATTATATGCCAATATTAATATCTACTGTTTTATAACACAATGTATATAAATCTCTTTCATAAACACAATATATGTATACTCGGTCCGTACTCAACAGGGCTGTGGAGACGGAACCGAAAACCTTCTACTGACTCCTCTTTATCTAATTAAGTGAATATAGCCTACAAAGCTCATAAAGCCTCATAACTTGAATAGGTCTATATCATTAGAACTTGTTTATATCAAAGAATAAAGATATTGTTGCTTTTATATCATAATTATTCATTCTTCAATATTTTCTGACAGAATTAGAGACAAAATCTTTGATAGGATATAGAAGAAATAACAACAAAAATAGAAAATGCTGTAATGTAAGACATATTACACACACACATATACAAACACACATAAACACACACACACACACACAAACATATATATATTAGGTTGGTGCAAAAATAATGACGTAATAATGTCGTTTTCTGACGTTAAAAACTACGTCAAAAACGACATTATTACGTCATTATTTTTGCACCAACCTAATATATATATATATATATATATATATATATATATATATGTATGTATATATGTATGTATGTATGTATGTATATGTATATGTATATTTGCAAATAAGAAATAAGTACAGAAGAAAAATAAAACTACTTTATAACAGAAGTTGAAATATAATCTTTTACAGGATGTAAAAGACATAATAAAAATAAAACTTCTATAATGTAAGATTTTTTCATAGATAGTTTTTTTTGTTTTTGCAAATACAAAATAACTAGAAAAATAAAATCACTTGTAAAAAGAAGTTGAGATGAATTTCTTTAAAGGAAATAGCAAATATACAGTGGAAGAAATAACATTAAAAATAAAAATCCTATAATGTAAGACTCTATATAAAGTGTAAATTCAACTGGAGTCGGAGACGGTATAGTTTTACCATGACTCCAAGGGACCACATATTTGCTTCCGACTCTACGACTCCAGTGACCCCTTAATTGTTTCCGACTTTAAGACTCCAGTGACTCCTTCATTGCTTCCGACTCTACTACTCAAGTGACTCCTTAATTGCTTAGGACTCCGGCTCCAACTCCAGTGACCCCTTAATTGCTTCCGATTATACAACTCCGATTCCAACTTCACAGGGCTGGTACTCAAGTAAGTCACTCAATGATAAATGTATACGACACGTACAGGTCCTATTCACCTACCAGTGTCTTATATATATCGCTAAATACATTCCCTATGATTATTAAATTTTAAATAGTATAAGAGGTTGAAGCCTTTATTATAATAACCAAGGATTTCCTAACAATATACCTGTGTGTATAGAAGAATTACGGATATAAATTTAACAAAAATTGCTGAAAAATACATTAGCCCATTTATCACTGTTTCTTTTGGTCCTTCAAACGACCTCTTGCAAAAACCCTAGTGTTCCGGAGAATATCGGCTGCGAAACACTCTATCTAAAGAGTGGAGCTCATCTGAACATTTTCCATGAATATAGCAATAGAACAGCGAAAGATTGCCAATGTTGCATCTTTGGAAAAGAGGTTGTATTTTTAGTCTGGGAGAGGAGTCAGATATTTCCTGGAGCGAATAACAGAACAAGCCAATCATTTCTCTCACCATATTTAACAATGGGTTCGATATTTTAGTTCCACTTGACACCTGAAATAAACTTGAGTCCTTAACAGACGTTCAAAGCACGGAGTATCACTGAGATTATCTGGAGAAAATTTAGCATTTGAACTGTAATCTTATTTTTCTATGTATTGCATCTCTTGAAGACATGGGAGATCATGGCTCTCCAAAACATCTTATCCCTTGTGGCATTTAGCACTTTCTCTCTTTGCTAAGGCTCCTGACTCATATTCCATCGCTTCCTTCCCCTATCACTCTTGCCCTCATTTTCCATGTAGGGATTAAGTTTTCCAACTCCTCCTTCCTCATTAAGTGTTCAAGGAATTTCAGTTGTGTCTTCCTGATTCGGAGCATATGTGTTCTGTTGGTTACCATTTTCATTATAACTTCCTTCTTGGTTAAACTGTTTTAATCCGTGTCGAGCCTAATTTCTTGGGTGTTGTTTCCCCACATCGTTTTCGAAAACTTTTCTGGGAGAATCAAGAAACAGCAAGTTGTGGAGAACCATGGTAAAAACCGGTTCTTTTGCTGGAAACTTTTACGCACACCGACAACAAATAATTATTCTTTGAACTTAGATGTTTTGCTGTGTAGTTTTTACGGCGTTTGTTGATCATGGCTGATGCTGATTTAGGTTCGTCTATCTTCCGGTTCAAACTCCTCCCGGGCATTTTGAACAGGAGTAGATGTGTATCGCTTGTCTCGAGTTTAGCATTGGGTTTCAGGTTCCTACTAAAGTCTTGCCATTCTCTTTCAATCCCAAGAACCTCTTGAATCTCAGTGGAATTATCGCCTTGGATCAAAACATTATCTTCAAAAAAATAAAGATTAAAAAAAATGGTCTTGAATGTGATACAGAATAATGAAATCGCATCAAAACTTCGGAAAACTTAAAAAATGTGACCCAGAAATCAGGGTTCACAACCAAGACAAGTAAATGAATGTCATATTTATAGAAAAAAGATGAGGAACACATTTTTCACAGAAAGTTTTAGCCAAATATCCATGAGCCTTATCCAAATGTCTTTGAAACGGGTGCGTCTTCAACACTTGAGAATGTTCTAATTCCTAGATTCATAAGTAACAGGCTGAATCGGCCATGTTTTTTTATTTATTGTTCGATGTAGATCTGCTTGGAAAATGTAGTATGTTGGGTGCATCAGTGTCTGTTGGTGCACAAAGTTGAATTTCATTAGCAAATTGCATTGTGAACATGCGCACTGAAATTTATTTATTTTCTGATTTTTCCATTTAATAAGTTTTCGTGAGTTTAGGATATTTTTTCTTCTTGTATGTTCTGGAGTTTGGAAAACCGTTTTTTTTTTCTCTCTTGATGATTTCATCTTTGTCTCTTTTTGTAAATATTCCTTTTTTTTTGTTTCTTCCTTACAATTGAAAAGATTTCTTAATCTAAATACCATTTGATATTTTTATTCATATATTCAAGCAACAATATTTTGAAAGAATTCTCAGTCTTTTCATTGTAATTAAGTTCATTCATTCTTTCATTCTTTCGTTTTCACCCATTCCTTTCTTTCTTTCTTTCATCTATTTTTTCGAATTTTCTTCTTTCTTTCTTTCTTTCTTTCTTTCTTTCTTTCTTTCTTTCTTTCACCAGTTCTTTCTTTCACCAGTTCTTTCTTTCTTCCTTCTTTCAACTATTTCTTTCTTTCTTTCTTTCTTTCTTTCTTTCATCTATTTTTTCGAATTTCCTTCCTTCTTTCTTTCTTTCTTTCTTTCTTTCTTTCTTTCTTTCTTTCACCAGTTCTTTCTTTCTTCCTTCTTTCAACTATTTCTTTATTTCTTTCTTTCACTCATTTCTTTCTTTCTTTCTTTCTTTCTTTCTTTCTTTCTTTCTTTCTTTCTTTCTTTCACTCATTTCTTTCTTTCTTTCCCTCATTTCTTTCTTTCATCTATTTTTTCTAATTTCTTTCTTTCTTTCTTTCTTTCTTTCTTTCTTTCTTCTTTCTTTCTTTCACACATTTCTTTCTTCTTTCTTTCTTTCAACTATTTCTTTCTCTCTTTCAGTTAGAATTATCTCTATTTGGTCTTTTTCATTTTTTCCTTTCTATTTTCTGACCTCACACCTTTTCTTTTTTGTATTTAATTACCTCTTCTTTACATTGCGTTGTCCTGTTTTTTCATTTAGCCGCTTTTTCTTTCTGTCTTTATTTATTCTCTTCCTATCAGTTCATTTTATGTCTTTCTTTCTTTCTTTCTTTCTACCTATCAGTTCATATTCTCTTTATCTCTATTATTATCTTTCTGTTTTGCTTTCTTTCTTGTCTATGCTTTTTAGTCTGCTACCTTGTTCATTTTGCATTTTTTCTTATATTTCAAAAAAAAAAAAAAAACCCCAAAAAACAACAACCTCCCCCCCCCAAAAAAAAACAACAACACTTTTAATGTCTTCATTCTTCCACGTCATTTATTCTTTCCTTTCCGTTCAGTCTTCTTTCGCAAACATTTTTGTTCTTTTCTGTTTCTTTATTATTTTTCTCTTCGTTTACAAACACTGATTTTATTTTTCCACTTCTTTCATTTACAATTTAGTCTCCTTGTTATTTATTTTTCCTATTTCTGATCGTTCATACCAAATAACATTTCCCGCTGCGGGCCAAGTTCTCGTCAAATTCTCGAAAACTACCGTGAAGTGCTGGAGAGGGAAACAACAAAATATACATATTACCATAGAAATAAAAGCAATGCGATAATACATATCACAAACTATAGGAATAAAATAAATATAAAATGAATTTGCTGACTAGTCTTGGGGAGTAATTCGCAAGTCCATTCAATTTCTTGATCTGTTGGCATAAAAGGATTTGGAAATCTTATTCACTGGCAAATAGTCTTCCTATCACGAGGTTGAAGAGTGGACCGTGTCGTCTGCTACTCACAATCATCTCCGCCCGCCATGTTTTTTAGTTCATTCCGAGAGGAAGGCTTTGACTACTAAACGCGGAATCGAATTCGACTTTTTCCCATTATTTGCCTCGTTGTTGTGAATATTATCCTCAACTTAAAAAAAAAAAAAAAAAATAATAGGGAATGAAAATCCTGCAACATACTCTTTCTCCACCGCACACGCATAGACGCCTGTATAAGTGACACACCCATCGACGTAAAACGCCGACGAATAGAAATAAAGATTTGCATACTGACAAATATCTATATATCGATCTTTACAATACATAATCTAGTACAACACCGTGTAAAATAAGGAAAGTAAAGTAGAAAGACTGAGTACGACATTTTAACACTTCGATATTTTTTTAATAATGTTGAACCTAAACAAGGCCCAAGAGCCACTTAAGGTAGAAGGTTGTGTGGGCGATAATAGTAAAGGTTACATTTTACGAGGATATGTGTGAAAGGTAACGGTTAAACCTAGACTTGAAGATTGTAGCGATTGAGAAAGCATCCTCATGGGATTCTGTTCCCTAAAGCAATATTTCTTAGGAAGATGCTTAGTGATGGAATACAAAAGAAATGTGGGTGTCTGACATTTATGTACACCGTGTTAGGAATATTAGAGTTGGGAAACTATATCTTGTAACATTTTATATGCCCAGTTCCTATCAAAACAGCAATTTGGGCCGAAACTCCGATTTGGGCCCAAACTCCGATTTGGGCCGAAACTCCGATTTAGGCCAAACCTCCGATTTCGACCAAAACTCCGATTTAGGCTAAACCTCCGATTTGGGCAGAGATTCCAATTCATGCTGAAAACTAAATTCTTCAAATCACGAACTCCGTGGACCTTCAATTAAGTTGAGTTCTTCAAATCACAAACTCTGCAGAAATTCAGGACCTCACATCATCAAGCCACTCACTTTAACTCTAATTCCTTAGCATTTTGAAGAAATAAAATTCAAAAAATTTTTTAGTTATTTTACAATTTGAATTTTTAACTTTTCCCTCCTCATCCAGACACAAATCCCGATGCTGTATGTTCAAGCACCTGATGAAGGACAGATTTTCAACCCCTGAAATCATCCTGATTCCAAAAAGGTATAATATGTTTGTGTAGAGCTAGTCTGGTCCCAGTTAGAGGAGTTTCGGGCAAACAGACAGAATTTGGCGTTTATTTATTTAGAAGTAGCAAATTTTCATGGTTAGTCAAGTAATTTTTCAAATCCCTCCGTCAAGTCACTACAAGAAGTTACTGCGTTTATTAATATTATTTACATGAATTACAAGCACGTGACTGGAATACGAATGTTACAATAATTTTCTTGTTCACTGTATGGCATGTATAAAGAAAGTTGAAAAGCAGTCAGATTAAACATAAATAATTTTAAAAGATCATACTGAAAATAAAATGGGTCAATTGTTTTAGCAAAGGACGAAAAGTGTCTAAATACTAAGAAATAGGAAAACTTCACTAGAAACAAGGAAAAGAGTACCAAACTGTTACGTGGTATCTGTCCTTCTCTGTAGCAGTGAGTGTTGGACAATCTCCTCAGAGATGAAGAAGAGACTTGAAGCAACAGAAATGTGGATCTACAGAAGGATGCTGAGGACGGAACATGGTCATAATCCCTACCCAGCCGAGGTAGGGCCATAAACCAATAAAAGTGAACAACGATGAAGTTTTAAAGAAAATGGCAACATAAAAGAAACTTATACTTAACATCAGGAAAGAGGGCTTGGAAAATCTGATACTCACAGGACATATTGAAGTCAAAAGAGACATAGAAAAACAACTGATAAAATGCTAAGTGAGCTTGAGTAATTGAATAGCGGTATAGGGTTTAGAAGAATAACAAAAAGACAAAAGTTATTAAGAGCTACAAGGGAGAGGAGGTTGTGGAGAGGCAAGATCGCCTACGTCTTCTTTTTATCTAAGATTATATATAACATTTAATGACTCCTTCTCGTCTTCTTTGACTTCAACGTATGTCCACACCAAATATTTGGTGTTTGCCGCTGACGATATTAAGTCCCTTCAAATCTCTATAATCTTTTGCAATAATCTCTCAGACTCAATCGGGATTTCCCGAGTCCTCACATTCTATTCTCGAAAGAGTTCAAGACATTCTTCCCGCGAACTACTGCTCTGTGGTGCCGACTTCTTTTGGAGTGTTTCCAATCGATCCGAGGGCTCCAACTACAACAGGGATTGTTGACGTTCTCATTATTATTATTATTATTATTTTTATTTTCTTTGATTTCCGGCATTTACACATTTCTTTCCGGGTCCCGCCCAGGGACCTAAGATTAGAAATGGCATCATGACACTTTCCACTGACAAAAAAAAAAAAAAAAATTACATAGATAAAGTCCTTCGTAAAGTGTGGGCTGTACTTCTCAGAACAATTTTTTGTATCTCCCTGCGGCATGGACTTCCAGGAATCCCTTCAATTAGTCTACTGCAAAGAAAAACGTATAAACATAAAAAAAATAATAAAAAAATTGTCTTAAATTAATTATCGGACTTTGTCCATTTCATAATGTATGACGTCATTTGTTTACATTTGATATGCCATGAGCAGATATGAATGTACGTGAGAGATTCATAGAAGATTGAAATTCAAATACAGTAAATTCGACCTTGCTAACCGAACGCTCCTTTGTGGCCAAATCGGTTAAAAGCACGTCAAGCTAAATGGCGGTTCCGTATAGGATACAGGTTCGAATCCTGTCGGAGGACGAATATTTTCTGTGAAAATTTCTCGGACATTCAGGCCGGTAAATATTGTTTAATAGTGTTTATTATAAACAGAGCATTTACTTAAATACTTATATCTATAAAAAGAATGTATAAACATAAAAAAATATCTTAAAATAATTGTCGGTCTTTGTCCATTTCATAATATATATATATATATACAGATATATATATATATATATATATATATATATATATATATATATATATATATATATATATATATATATATATATATATATACACACACACTCGATGAATTACTTAATTATAATTATCTCAAATCCTCCTAATTTCTGTCACTTGTATATCTTTGCTTGAACTGGCTTCTAATGCTCTGGATAGAGCGGCTTGGGGATAGAAGTTGTGGCTCGTGGAGGGCACAGTTCTATGAATAAAAGAGAAACTCGTATGAGTTCCACCACGTAATATGTGATTGAGCGGCCTTATATCGAGTCTGATTTGCAACCTCTTCGTCACCGAGACCCGCTGGAACAGTTGATATGACGTTTGCCTAATAGCGCAACTGTCCGGGCTTCAATTCTCGGTAGTGGATACGTACTGCTGATGGATTCTCAAATATAGGACGAAGCGGCCGTTCAGTGCTTTCTGCATTCTGTTGAGGTTTTTCTCGACTCGATGAATTACTTAATAATAATTATTTCAAATCCTACTAATTTCTCTCACTTGTATATCCTAACTTGAACCGGCTTCTAATGTTCTGGACTGAGCGGATTGGGGGGAACAGTCCTATGGGTAAAAGAGAAACTCGGATGAGTTCCACCAACAAAAGTGTGATCGAGCGGCGCTATATCGAGTCAGATTCTTTAAAGTGGGTTTAACGGCCGTATCGTGCAAAGATTCCCAAGGCCCCTTCGGCACTTCCCCCGTTTGGGAAGGCCTCAAGCACTGGGCAATAAACCTAGTCCCCCCGCCCAGGAGGGAAAGGTACTGTATTGGGGAAAGCTCCCTGCAGTTTGGGGTAATATTCAATGAATATCAATCCGAATCAATTGGTCAGCATTAGTGGTATCTACCAGTTAACCCATGTCGCAACTGGGTGTGACACAAGGTGGAAGTTTAAAGTGGGTCTATTCCCAAGTCACCTTCGGCACTTCCCCTGTTTGGGAAGGCCTCAGGCGCCGGGCAATAAGCCGAGCCTCCTCCCGAGGTGTAAAGCCCCCTGGAGATTGGGCATACTAATCCCAACCAAGGATCAGGATTAGTTTAGTCTCTTGTTGTATCAACTGCTATTTATAAGGCGGAGATTTGCATATGAATACAACAATTATTATTATTATTATTGTTCTTTTTTCTGGTGTGTACACATTTCTTTCCGGGTCCCGCCCAGAGACCTAAGGTTAGAAATAGCATCATGACTTTTTCCATTGAACAATTAAACAAAAACAAATAGAAAAAGCGACACATATTTTACATGGATAAAACCATTCGTAAGATGTGGGCGGTACCCTTGAGAACATTTTCTTGCATTTCTTTAAAGAATGGCTACCAGGAATCCCTTCAATTAGTCTACCGCAATCTTTTCTAACCAATCCTAAGGCTCCAACTGCAACAGAGATTGCTGATGGCTCCATGTGCCATATTTTTGAGATTTCGATTTCAAGGTCCTTGAGATTTCAATTATTATTATTATTATTATTATTATTATTATTATTATTATTATTATTATTATTATTATTTTCTTTTGATTTCTGTATCGTTCTATGTTACCCAAGCAAGGTGATAATGCAACTAGGACGCAGGTGGTTTCAGGGTGCGAAGGAAGATGAGAAGAGTTTATTGCAGAGAAATGAATAAAGGTCAATAACAAAATACGATTTAGGTAGAGTGATAATGTTGATTGACGCTATTTTTGAAGATTGTAAGGTGACAGGGAAACAAGAAATCGGAAGGGAGTTACACAGGCGAGAAGTGCGAGAAAAACTGTTAGAATAGAAGGATCATCTAGTTAGTTCAACAGTAAAACCGCGAGACCTAATTGCCAATTTAGTGGCACACTTCATACAGTCGAGACACTAAGGAAAAACCTCATCAGAACAGTTGTCATGAAAAGGGAAGCCACGTCACGTGGGTGAGAAAGTGACTAAAGTTGAGACATCATATCAGGTCCTATTACATTATAGAACCTTCTTTGAATTTTGTCAAGAGTATCAAAATATACAGCAGGAGCATCAGTTATGGCAGCAGAATTCAATGAACGGAAGAATGGTATATTTATAAATGCGCAAGATGGATTCTCAGGAGAAACAGCTTTTGGCACAACACAGTAAACCAAATTTCCAAGTAGAAAACCTAGCAATTGATTCGTTTTAGGCGCTCAAGTTCATGTCAGGGGAAAACGTGAGCCCAGGAAATCGTAGTGTGTTGCTCTCCTGTATTTTAGTATCAGCCATTTTGATGACAGAGGGAAAGGTTTCGTTGTGCTGATTAAATGTAAACAGCTTTGTTTAAGAAGTTAAAATTTACAAGCCATTTCTTGCCCCAGTTAACCACTGATTGGAGCTCCTTTTCAAGAGAAGTTGCCGAGTTTACTTTATCGGATTTAATACTAGACAGAAGTAAATACTTGTGCCATCTGCATAAATGCCTAGTTGGAAACTGGTGACATTGGGAAGGTCATTGATGAAGATCAGAAACACCGTAGGTCTGTTACGTGATATTTAACAGTGTTTATATTTTCTGTACATTGATAAACTGAGTAGATGTGCAGTTCTATACAGTGCAATTTTTTGAATCTCTTGTAACCAGGGGCTACCAGGGATCTTGTAAATTCTCTTGTCTATGCGATATTTGATCGTAACCAGGCTTAAATTAATAGTTTTAAAGTGCCATTTTTTTCAATTTCAAAATTTATTCTGCTATATTTTTTCACAAATATATTTTTACCTGATGGCACTATCAATTCTATGAAAAGTCATTTTTTGCTTTTCGCTTTTAATAAATATGCCTGCTCTATCAGCTTTTATATGCCGGTGATTATGAACGTCTATGATTTGTTGATAGCATTGCTTATCATTGATATATATATATATTCCTAGTTTATATGTCTGTTTATAATAAATATGTCTGGTCCATATGTCGCTTTTAATAAATATGCCTGGTCTATATGTCTGCGATTATGAAGATCAAACTAGCGAAGAATATCCAGTTTGTTGTGGCCTGTTTAGAGGCCAGAAAGAAAGACACGGAAGACGAAGGTAGGTTGAACAAGTGTATTGAAATAATAGATACATACAAAGCAAGAGTTTTAATAATAAGCAGATAGAGGTGTATGTCCGAACGGTCAGATTAACACTGCGTCTCCGCTACCCTACGACTCTACTACGAGTCTATATTTAACAGTCCCCCCACAAGGAATGTATGTGGCACAAGGCCGAGTTTAGCGTGGGTTTCTCCGAGGCCGAAGGCTTGGCCAAAAATATACCCTTTGAACCCGCATGAGTGGGTTCAGGGACTGTCTACCTCCCCGGACGAAACTTTGCCGAGTTCCTCTCTGCTAAAGTAGAGAGTTCGACAGAAGTCGCACAGTCAGTGACTGCGTCTCGGCTCCTCACAACTCTACCTTAGAGGGTCTCGTAGTTAGTAGTTATAAGAGGAGGAAGAGTTCATTCTACTGTAGGAGGGTTTATCACAACGCACTTCATAAACTTCTATATGTTGATATCATTGTCCAGTATTAGCTCTTGAAAATATATTTTCAATCGAGCACTGTTGAATGACAAGCTAATTCTAAAAACAATAGCCACCTGCGTTAATGCAAAGCTCTTCAGTAAAATGAATGGAACACTTTGGCTGATGGTGTTTGTTTACGTTTGTAAAAGCAATACGCTTGATTTGGTCGTTTCGTTCTGTCGAGTGAAGATGGCTCAGTGGTAGAAGCTCTGTCTGAAACCAAATCGGTTGGGATTCGACCTGAGCTTGTAGCATTCGTTTGTCTAGTCACACTGAGGATCTGCGAAACAGTAATGACGTATATATACGAATGTTCTCTTTAGGCCTTTCTTTTCGATTTTTTTTCATCCAAAATATTTTGAAACCCCGTCACTTCATTTGTGATCCCAAACAGTATCCTTTTGAAATTATACAATTTCCCGCTGGCTTCAAATCCGTTTAAGTTACAGTAGGGGAACTTGATGAGGTCTTGACTGAGGTCTAGTTTCGATTACAGAATATATTTTGCTATTTCCGAAACCATCGTTGTAATCTTAGGAAGATGTTACGTATTTTCTCTCTCTTCTTCTTGTAACGGCATTCACCCGAGGTGGGTTGAGCCGGTTCCAGTATTGGAGTTTCATGGGAATTTGGAATTCACAAGCAGTCCCCAACCTGGATGTATAGCACATGAGATTTGATTATAGTGGTGAAGGTTTCGTGCAGGACCATCCACACTTTTTGAAGGGCGTATTACAGAGACCTGGTGCACTAGCTCCCCAAAACGACCCTCCACAGGTTTTGAATTCAGGGTTTTCCTTCTCCTAGACTAGTTGCCATCCAAGGATATAGAACCCAGTCTGTCCTGCTATTTAACCATCGCTTGAGGGAGAAGAAGAGGATTCACACCTTTCGCAAGGGTATTAGCACGTAAGTGAATGTAATGGATTCGACTGGAATTCGAACTCGGCTCTCCAATTCCTCAATTCTATGCCTCCTCAGGTTACGTATCATTTAAGGTAAAACGATTTGTTTGTGAATAATATATGACTAACCTTTTTTCTTTTATCGTCCTTACCAGTACTTACGCTCTCCACACACACACACACACACACACACATATATATATATATATATGTCTGTTTTTAATAAATATGCCCGCTCTATGTGATTGTGATTCTGAAGATTAAACTAGCAAATAATATCAACTTCATGAACGTCTATGATATGCTGATATCATTTTTCAGCATGTGGCCAACTGTAATATTAATATATCTTTTTAATGAATCTACTCTGCCCAATATTATCTTAGCAATCTTTGTATTCCATCAGTATCAGCTTGGGGCAACCAAACATTAAATGGTCAGTAATTTTACTCTAATCTACATATTCGATCTACCTCATTCTTGATTAGATTTGTCTCGTAATTCCTGGTAGATAGGGATTTGCGCCTGTGCAGCCAATATAAATACCACCGTTACCCGTGCACCCTTCTGAGTCTTTGTATATTACCTTATTATACACCAGTCATCGCTGAGAACTGAGTGACAGCAAGTCCGCTCAAATGTCCAACACCTTCCTGAATATCCGAGCAGACCCCAAAACAACGTGCTCATAGAGAAGTATCAATCGTTTCCCAGATTTATAATACTTTTAATATTGATTCCAAGTACTCCTGCTTTTATTGGTATGAATATAAGCAACAAGGAAACCACAGTCTATATGCTGAGTAGACATTGGTATCAAGAACAAGGAAGCTAATCAAGGGATTATTAACAGTTGAATTCTATCGTATTGTTTTTTACAAACGTATTGTTTGCACGCATTATGTCTAAACATTTTTGTACAGCTTCAGGTGTCTAGTTTAGTAGCCAACAACAGCCCAGTCTGTCCCACTCTTTAACCCATAGCTGGGGAGAGAAGCGATGGATTCATACTTTTCTCAAATATATTTGAATGAAAGTGCATGTAACGATCTAAGCTTCAGGTGACCGTAGTTTATAATTCCGAATTTTGTATCTCTTTGTCGGATCCCGAACAAGGTCCTGTTATAAGTCAGCGATCTGACGGTTTATTTTGTTCACGATTATCAGAATTAGTCTGCTTGCTTGGATGGGTTAGATTGTTTGGATGTCGAAATCTCAAAATATATAACTTTTATGGTTTCCAAAACAGTCTCCAGTTTCTGTTGACGCCATCTTTGAACATAATTGAACACCAATCTTTTGGAGAGTTCTTAGTGTTTGACTATATTTCACACTATCTTGTCTATTTTTATATTATTTTAGGCTCTTCTTTCTTTCTTTCTTTCTTTCTTTGTTTCTTTCTTTCTTTCTTTCTTTCTTTCTTTCTTTCTTTCCATACTCCATGCTAATTCCTCCAACCGATCTGTCATTTCTTCTTGCTTTCTTGTATTCAATGATTATTTCAATTTTGAACCTCAAGATTTGGCGCCTTATACTGTTCGGAATCATTCGTTTGAACCTATGAATACTTTCCCTGTTTCCATTGACAACTCGCTTGCCAGATACGAACTCTAGATATACATAAACCGTTACATTAAAAATTGGAACACATGATTGCTCCTTAAGCCAGACGCCATTAAAGCCATTTTCAAAATACTTATCCACTGTGTATTTTTCGAAGGACTGTGAGAAAATTAGCCGCATGAATTAAGATTCAGCATTGTAGATAGAGCTAATATTATGGGCACCAATCAACAAGGGAAATGAAACCAGATGGTACTTATGCTCGTAAATTTTACGACTAAAAGATAATCTGCGATGTTGGTAAAAAAATGTCAGCAGTGGACGAGTATTTCGGCAGTTAATTCCGTTTCCATCTTTATGACTTTACATTTGCTTACATTCAATTACTTACATGCGGGAAATTCGTTTACCCATGCGTGTGGGTGTGAATATTCAAAATGGGTCAGAAAGATTGTAGCATTTTTCTTCATTTGATTGTTACATATTTCATTCAGTTGATTTTTTCTTTTTCATTCAGTTATGGCATTTTTTCTTTCAGATGATTGTTTCTTTTAATTTCTTTTATTTCAATTTATTGTTTCTTTTTATTCCAGTTGATTGTTACAAATTTCTTTTAGTTTATTGTTTCTTTTTCTTTCAGTTGACCGTTTCTTTTTCTTTCAGTTGATTGTTGCTTTTTTTCTTTCAGTTGATTGTTTCTTTTTATGTCAGTTGATTGTTAGAAATTTATTTTAGTTTACTGTTTCTTTTTATTTCAGTTGATTCTTTCTTTTTCTTTGTGTTGATTGTTGCATTTTTCTTTCAGTTGATTGTTTCTTTTTATTTCAATTGATTGTTACAAATGTCTTTTAGTTTATTGTTTCTTTTCTTTCAATTGATCGTTTCTTTTTTTCATTTGATTGTTGCATTTTTCTTTCGGTTGATTGTTGCATTTTTTCTTTCATTTGATTGTTTCTTTTTATTTCAGTTGATTGTTACAAATTTCATTTAATTTATTGTTTCTTTTTCTTTCAGTTAATTGTTGCATTTTTCTTTCAGTTGATTGTTGCATTTTTTCTTTCAGTTGACTGTTACAAATTTCTTTTAGTTTATTGTTTCTTTTTCTTTCAGTTGATTGTTGCATTTTTCTTAGATTTGATTGTTGCATTTTTTCTTTCAGTTGATTGTTTCTTTTTATTTCAGTTGATTGTTACAAATTTCATTTAATTTATTGTTTCTTTTTCTTTCAATTAATTGTTGCATTTTTCTTTCAGTTGATTGTTACATTTTTTTATTTCAGTTGACTGTTACAAATTTCTTTTAGTTTATTGTTTCTTTTTCTTTCAGTTGATTGTTGCATTTTTCTTAGATTTGATTGTTGCATTTTTTCTTTCATTTGATTGTTTTTTTTTATTTCAGTTGATTGTTACAAATTTCATTTAATTCATTGTTTCTTTTTCTTTCAGTTAATTGTTGCATTTTTCTTTCAGTTGATTGTTGCATTTTTTCTTTCAGTTGACTGTTACAAATTTCTTTTAGTTTATTGTTTCTTTTTCTTTCAGTTGATTGTTGCATTTTTCTTAGACTCGGTTGTTGCATTTTTTCTTTCAGTTGATTGTTTCTTTTTATTTCAGTTGCCTTGAACAAACCTCAATATGACTGGTCCTATATCTTAGTCATATTCGTAGTAGCGTCAAGGTCTTAATATATTAGGTTGGTGCAAAAATAATGAAGTAATAACGTCGTTTTTTGATGTTATACGTCAAAAAGCGACATTATTACGTCATTATTTTTGCATCAACCTAATAGTTTCGCCATAATGTTTTAGAATCAATTTATATTAAGTCTTACCAGTCATCGCTATATAAAGAGAGTGTTGTTAGCTTTAAGTATAATTAGTCTTTGATGTTTAATAACATCTGTTCTTTGGTATTTTCCGTTTTAGTCGCAGTGTACATTTCTCGTCTTTGATTGTATTTTGTTGAGAGAAGATCGTTAAACCGATTAAGTTTTTTTTTATACAGGGATGCGCTCGTATTGGCGGGGGTTAGGGATCATAATCGTACGCGAATAGTTAGAATCCGCGAATATTTGTAACCCTCAAAATCCCAAACTGCTTATAAGTACCTATTTGATTGTTAAAACTCAATATGCCTTAAACTTTCACCCTAAACACTTTAGAAACATTTCAAACCCTTTTAAAAAGATTTTCGTAAAATAGTATTGGTTACCATGCACTTAGCGTAAATTTTCTTTCCTACGGACAATAACCGTTTTTAATTACTCAGAGATCGATACAAACATTAAAAATACTGTATAAAATATGTGTAACAAAACAAATTATAAACTTAAAAACATTTTCGGAAAACAGAACTGTGATGATGCCCCCCAGACTTAGCATAAGTCACTTTTATGACCCCAGCCGCAGCCCCTAACAAAGAACAAATCCCAAGCACTATGTATGTTTTTGCGCTTTTTTTTTTTGCAACGAAGTTGTACAATTCTGACAAATTTTACTATAAAAATGTAGTGTGATATGTTTAATTCACTTAAATAACAGGAAAATAATACAAGAATATTTTAAATATGTTCTATCAAAAAAAAAATAATACGCAAATCAAGTGAGTTCTCAGCGAATAATTTGTACATTTGTTCTTCAGAAAAATGCGCGAATATTCGGAGTGGCATAACAAGTTCCAAAATGTGTGAAACCGCGAATGCTGAATCGCGAGTAGACGTGGGCTCACTGTTTATATATTATATATATATATATATATATATATATATATATATATATATATATATATATATATATATATATATATATTCGAATTCCAGCCGAATCCATTACATTCACTTACGTGCTAATACCCTTTAGAAATGTGTGAATCCTCTTCTTCTCTCTCCAGCTATGGGTAAATAGCAGAACAGACTGGGTTCTATAGCCGTGGATGGCAATTGGTCTAGGAGAAGGACAACTCTGAATTCAAAACCTGCGGAAAGTCGTTTGGGGTCCTTGTGGCACGTAGTGCACCAAGTCTCTGTATTCGGCCCCTCAGAAAGTGTGTATGGTTCTGCACAAAGCCTTCACCACTATAATCAAATCTCATAAGCTGTTGTCGGGCTGTCGGTTTCCAGTGAACTGATCTGCTTGACCCTCATACGTCGAATTCGATGGGAGAGTCGAGTATATATATATATATATATATATATATATATATATATATATATATATATATATATGTAAGCAATATATGGATATAGATCCGACAGTATGAAGAAAAATATACGGAAAAAATAAACAAAAATCCTTATATGCAATTATGCTGTTTTAATGTTAATATAATGTCAACGTCGGACGTTTCGGTTTAATAAACCATCTTCAGGACATATTCATAAAATATAATTGTCATGTTGAATTGATAATGTTAATTATATTTTATGAATATGTCCTGAAGATGGTTTATTAGACCGAAACGTGCGACGTTGACATTATATTAATATTAAACTGCATGATTTCATATAAGGATTTTTTTTTTGTTTTTTCGTATATTTTTCTTCATATATATATATATATATATATATATAAAATGGATATTGATATCAAAACCCAGCGCTGACAGTCTGTTTTATGCTTAAGCGCAAACTCTAGGCCATATGTGTTGAGTTTGCGATCGACTGTTTATATATTCTGTCCAGTGATGTATTATGGGTAGATTTACTGCATTATTGGAACAGCTACTACGTGTGCAGTAACGGCTATGTTTGAAATTATTCTGGTAGGGATTAAATAGAAATAATTGTGGATTCGAATGCACTTTGGTGCAGTTTACAATGTTTGTTTGCCTGTTATAACGTTGTTTTTTTACTCCTTATTTTATTATTGATTACTTTATTATTTGTTGTTTATTGTTATAAATAAAATAAAAATAAATAAAAGGAATAATACAATTGAATTAATACGTAAACAAATTAACTAAATAATTAAAATATTAACAAACAGTAATGCACACATAAACACCAGTAAACGTAGGTTTAATTTGTTTACATTGGATTTTATTTTATTTATATGTTGTTTGTTTTCTTTTTTTGTACTTTATTAAAAAAAATAATTAGTAGACATCATGCAAACGTTGAATAGTACACAGAAGGTTGATAGTCAGAGGATGTTTCTAATTGGGATTATTTGTCACTAAGGCATGATTTTGAAAAATAACTGAAAAGAAAAAAAAAAACAAAAAACTCTCTCTTGCCCAACATGGTTATCGATGGGCGATCTTTCCCAAATCACATTTGCCCTTATCTCGTCTTGGTATATATCTATATTTAATTGAGCAACGCACAATACACATGTGTGTGTTAACACACACACACATACATAGATACACACATTCAGTCACGTGAAAATACTCATAGACTTACACATAGACACAGGCGCATACGCGCACATATATTCAAAGGTAGAACTCATTTGCACACATTTTCATGCACACACGTCACACAGAAAAAAACATGTGTATGTTGTAGTTTTTTCTAAAGTTCATGAAATACAATGCCCAAGAGCCGCTTAAGGTAGAGGATTACTGAATGAGAAATGTAAATTAAAGTAAGAGGAAACAATAGGAAGTGAATAATATGAAACTATGGAGAATAGATGACAATTGATTGGATACAGGAGGAGGATGGGATTGTGGTATCCAGGGAAGCACCCAAACGGGAGACTGTTCCACAAAGCATATATTCTTGGGAACAATCTTTCTGAGATAGTGATGCTTTGCCAGCGTGAGCATAAGCAAGACGGTTCCTAAATAGATCTTTTTGCATTATTGTAGGTGTTCCCCAGGACTCTATACTTGGACCTACATTGTATCTATGCTGATGACATAAATATTTACTTCTGTTTTAATAGTAAGTCTGATCGGTTCAATAAGGTCAAAATGATCCATTGATCAAAAAAAAAAAAAAAAAAAAGACCTAGAATCTTAACTGGTGCAATGAATATATTGTTCATTTTAACGTCTCCAAAGCGAAACTGCTTTTTAATCACCCTCTGAGAGACCCTTTCTACCTTACATCAGCATCACAAACACCTGAAGAAGGCCGCAGCGTACAACGGCTATTGTAATAATTATGGCGACAAAGATGAGGACAATAGTCCGAATAATGTAAATAATGAACAGCATTCGCTATCTACCGTCGTCTTGTTTCATCTTTTATTTTATTTGCTCCCTAATAATGTTTTACTTTTTCTTATTCTTTCACTCAGTAACCTGTGAGGCTTTTTTGCCTTCATTGGGGTAAAATGATTAAAAAAAATACTTCCAAGGCATTGAAGACGTCACCTGGCTCCGTGCAAAATTCTCTGGTCGTGCTCTGCCGATTCGTGCTGATCGAGGCGTTTTTAATTTCGGGAATTAACATCTGTTAAAGGCCTGTCAGAATCTAGCTTATTACACACATAGTTGTTGCCACTTCTGGAGGATATTACCTACCACCTAACTATGCTCACATTAGCTGTATGGTATTTGTAAATTCTTAACAAAAGTCTTTAATTACTAATCTATGAAATTGTTTTTCGCATGGATGACAAATCTATACTTCATACCTATATTTAGGTCAGACGTCATTTGTACGGTATCTGAGGCAAGACATTCATATGTAGTTTACTAGGGCTGATCAAAAAGTATTCGTACTGGTTCTATACAAAGAAAAATGACAACACATATCAAGTCGGCATTTAATCGTTTTCAAAATAGTCATGTTCTAAAGTTACGCACTTTATCCAGCGTTGTTTTCATCGATGGTAAGATTCCTGGAACTTCTTTTGTGGGATAGCGAGCAGCTGACAGGTCGCATTATCTTGCATTTCTTCGACGTCTTGAAATCTTCTTCCTTTCAAGTGGGTTTTGATTTTTCGAAGGAAGAAATCGTAAGGGGTGATCTGGAGATTATGGTTGTCGGATCTGGAGTATGTTCGTTACCAAAAACTGTAGCACAAGCCATGGTCACTGGTTAAACTTCTGTGCTGTGGCGAGACGACCGCACTCTAGGCCCTTTCTTTCCAAGCATTGCTATTGAACAATGAAAGCTTGCGTGATCGTTATAACTCCTCAAGGTTCAAGGTCAATCAATGACAAGCAGTTTCAATCTGCGTACGTTAGCCCCGTTGCCACAGCAACAGACCCGTGACCTTTTGATCAGCCAATAATTATCAAGTGTTTCGTAATTTTTCTATCACTCAACGCGACTTTTGATAAGAATGAGTGCATTGACAACAAAAATTAATAAGAAAATAGAATAGAATAAAATAATTTTTCTGTAATCAATCATTTCTGTCTAAATTCCCGACTGAAAAATTACGAAATTATGAAACTCCTGAGTCGGCCTTCGGCAACTACTGTATATTATCATAATTAATAGTAAGGTATTTTATTGGCAGAAATTCTGTTAAATTCTATAATTTTACGTATATTAATTGCTAGTATTAATTACATATATATATATATATGTGAAAATGTTGTAGAAAATAGGAAAGAAACTGGTTTGGTAACTTCCTCCGTCGTAAATTTAGCCACCCCCACCTCACCGTGACCCGGCATCTATGAAAGTAACTCTATACTGATACAAATTATTAACACCCCACCCCTGCCGATTCTAAACAATCCGCCCTTCATGTTACCATGGAAATTTTTGATTTCAATTCTGACCATACTATTAAAACTCGTAAACTTCAGAAATGTGTCATTCCCCCAAAAAATTTCGCTTGAAGATGGAACGGAGCCTACTTTAACTCAAGTTAATTCAAATATTATTTTGTAGTTTTCGGCTCTTGTTTTGAAACATGAGACCTCTTATGTAGCGAGTTGGAATCATATTTTTAAATAAATAATTATATATATATATATATATATATATATATATATATATATATATATATATATATATATATATATAAAAAGAAGAGAGATACCGCAAACGTCTTTGGTTGTAATGTGGATTTTTCAAAAAAAAATATTATGCTTTATTTTCCATAATTTTACTACACGTGTTTCTGGTCTCGCGACCGTCATCAGGTAAAGGGTGGAAATTTTCACATATTATTAAAAATAATTAATTTCTTTCCTTTATATTTTTCGATGTTAAATATTTTCGATATGAGACATTCTCTTTTTATGTGTTAGTAATCCGAATTTCTTTCTTTGAGTTCAAGAAAAAAATTAATTATTTTTAATAATATATATACATAACATATATATATATGTAACATATAATAATATATATGTATATATAGCATATATATATATAACATTATATATATATATATATATATATATATATATATATATATATATATATATAAATCGGTTGGTATATAATCCAAGCGAATCCTAGTAATATAAAATATTAAAACTGATCGACAGAAAGAGCGTCGGTTGAAATAGGTCTATTCCCCTCCCCCATATGAGTCAATTTTGGATTTTATTAGGTATTAACACAGGCACACACACACAAACACACACACACAAACATGTATATATATATATATATATATATATATATATATATATATATATATATATATAATTTAGAATTTAGAATATGGTCTGGTGCTTCTGCTATATATTTAAGGATCTTTATAAAATACAAAAGCGAATCTGCAATGTTATTAGTCCTGACCTGGCATCTTCACAAGCTACTTTTATACCGTAATCATGAAGCTTCCCTGTACCTTATCTATAAATATTTTCATTGTAATTGTTCTGATAGGCTTTCCTCTACAGTATCTAGACTTTAGGAATTTAAGCGCTTATTATTTTAACGTTGAAATGTCTAGATGTAACCGTAAGTTCTATGGTAACAGTTTCTTCTTTTGCATTTCTTGCTTGTGGAAAACTGTTTCGACTTCTTGCTTTTCAGGCAGTTTTGATCTTCAAGAATTTAAATGCAATGTTATGGTCTTTTATTGTTCTCGCTCCTTAATTATGCTTTACTTATATTATTTAACATTCAGTAACCACCTGCGTCTTAGTGGCTTTGTTGCCTTCATTAGGGTGAAATGATTTAAAAATATATGTTATGTATAATTATGAAGTTAATAACAGATTTTATTTCTTTGATGTTTTAGTAGACTCTAATTGTTCTAATTTTACTGCTTTACTGTATAAAACCCCAAGCATAAATTCGTGACTTCTCACTTACAAAAAAGGAATATCCTCACTACCATAAAAAAGTTGTTACGATGAACAAGATCAACCAGGCTAAACTAATTTCTTCTTCACACAGATTATTTTATAAAGAATAAAGTAACATAAAACGAACACTTATTTTCAAACCATGTCGTCATTAAGCAAATAAAATTAGCTTTGAAAGAATTTCGAAAAGAATAACACAAACAAACATCAATAAAAACGTCACTAATTCATTTTATTGTAACCAGATGCATCCTAACTAAAAACAAGTTCAAACAACCGTCATGAATATATTTTCGTAGGTCCGCATCACTAAACGATTGTAATAAATATATAAATGTCTTCATTTATTATAAAATATTTTAAAAGGTCTAAGTAAAGTTTCATAGACTACATAAAGGCCTTCGACAAAGTACGTCACAAGGATCTAATGGAACTGCTCAGTAACCTTGATATATTCGGGAAAGATATCAGAATAATCAAGAACCTATACTGGCAGCAAACAGCATGCATGCACATAGGGAACGAGTTCAGTGTATATACGAAAATAGAAAGGGGCGTAAGGCAAGGGTGCGTCTTCTCACCCGATCTGAGGGAATTGTAACGCCTACTTAGATTTAGCATTGGCGCCATAATCTTAACAAAATAAGATAAGCAGATGACGCAGAACTGATAGCAGACAGAGAAAAGAAATGACAAAATCTCTAAGGATATCATGGACCGAGCGTGTGAACAACATTTTTGGAAAACTATTACTAACAATACATTTTTGGAAAAAATATTACCAGCAATAAAAATCTTGTCGACATTAAAAAGCCCATTGAGGTTGATATGTCGTAAAAAATGAATTATTATTCCACTGTAAAAGTAATGTTTATGAATCAGCTTGCCTTGTTGAGATTGTATCTTCAACATTACTAATAAAAAAAAATCAACATTTATTCTTCAACTGGTCACACAACCAACGCAATCTCTTTGAGGTTAACTTGACACTTGTTAAATTGAGGAATTATCGCATAGCATCACGATATGAATATTTATATGAAACATATTAGAAAATAATACTCAAATAAAATATAGTAATAACTGTAAACAAAAACTCATAATGAAAACTATATCTAATACAAAAATATATACACGCATTAAACATATAATAAGAATGGATGTTTTAAAGTATGTTTAATATTTCAAAATTAAATATCTTGCTTCCTTGGCGTTGTCAGTTTATGTTACTTTGATTAATTTTAAAAAAATGTGTTTTTATACCATTTACATTTGTAAAATTTCTACACACAAATATAAATACATTCAATACACAGAACTGATAGCAGACAAAGAAAAGAAATTAGAAAATCTCTATGGATATCATGGACCGAGCGTGTGAACAACGATGGGGATGCAAACAAGAAGGAGGCTTATACTTAACATCAGGAAGAGGCAGATTCTGGGACACATAATAAGGAAGGAGGGCATGGAGAATCTGATACTCACGGGTCGAATAGACGGAAAGAGAGACAAGGGAAAACAACGCATGACATACCTAGCGGGCTTAAGCAAGTGGATGACAGAAAGTGGTCTGGGCGAGGCGGCAGAGGGAAAGAACTTGTTAAGAGCTGCAAGGGAAAGAGGAAGTTGGAGAGACATGATCGCCTACGTCCTGAAAAGACATGACACACAAAAAAAGAAAGAAATAAACAATAACACAGGACCTGAAACGTTACCATTATGTAAAAATAATGGTATTTATAAATCATCCTGCTTTTGTGGAGATTGCACCTCTAACGCTAATAATCACAAAGCAAAATTAAATTATTGATCCAACAAACACTACTCTCTCTCGAAGGTTAACTTACCACTTATTAAAACTTAGTACCGTCCGTTCACATATTGATCAAAACTTTACAAGAGATATAATTATTAAAAAATTAGAAAATACTTGTAAAATGTAGTTAAATACTATATAGCAGTAATTGTAAAGAAAAATTTAAATACCTCAAGCTATTGTACAAAAAAACAAAAAACAAAAAAAAACCACAGCCGTGAAACATCTTTCACAATTTTAAAATAGTTGTCTCTAATGGGTATCAAATTATGTTAGTCCTGGCGGATTATTAAAAAAAAAAGATAGAAACTCTATATACTTTACATATATTCACAAATTGTTTTACACAGAGCATCATTTAAATTCGATAAAGGTAGATTTAAAATAAGTTTATAGACTTTTTAAAAGATATTGGCGAGATGAAATTAATGAAAACTACTGTAATGACAAAACAAACTATAAACAAAATGAAAAGCTGTTACGAACACATTTCTTAGGACTATATCACATAATGATATGCAAGTTTTATCATTTAGTACGAATTTTTATAACAATACATTTAATTATGTATTATTACCGTCCTGGGTATGACGATAAACTACATATAACAGCAAGACCTCTGATCAGGAGGTTTTGAAAAGCGTGGATCCACCTCTTAATTGCTGGTGTTACCAAGTCCACCCTGACCTGGGGTGGTAGCACCTGTTAGGGTCCCAACTATGGACAAATAGTTAACAAGTACCCAAAAGTAGGCAAAGACTATGAAAGTATAAAAATAGATTTTAATACCACCAATATTTTTTTAAAATGATTACCAGCAATACATTTTTGATAAATATTACCAGCAATACATTTTTGAAAAAATTTTATCAGTAATACATTTTTGGGAAAATATTACCAACAATACATTTTTGTAAAAAATATTACCAGCAATAAAAATCTTGTCGGCATTAAACAGCCAATTGAGGTTGGTAAGTCGTAAAAAATGAATTATTATTCCAATGTAAAAATAATGTTGTTTATGAATCATCATGCCTTGTTGAGATTGTATCTTCAACATTAATAATAAAAAAAACAATATTTATTCTTCAATTGGTCACACAACCAACGCAATCTCTTGGAGGTTAACTTGACACTTGTTGAATTGAAGAATCTATCACATAGCATTAAGATATGGATATTTATATGAAAAATATTAGAAAATAATACTCAAATAAAATATAGTAATAACTGTAAAGAAAAATTCATAATGAAGTTATTCTAATACAAAAATATATACACGCATTAAACATATCATTCCTCATAAGAGTAGACATTTTAAAGTATGTTTAATATTTCAACAATTAAATTTCTTGTTCCCTTGGCGTTGCCACTTTATGTTACTTTGATTAATTTAAAAAAAAAATGCATTTTTTATACAATTTACAGTTGTAAAAATTCTACACATAAGAATAAATACACTCGATAAACGAACATTTAAATTAAGATTTCTTAAAAATGTCAGGATGAAATAATTAATTTATTTATTTGGATATGCGACTGCTTATACACAAACTAAGAAAATATGATAAAAATCAATAAAACGCTTTTTTTAACACCTAAACGCTTTTTTATGGATTATTTCAGTAAACGTTCCCTTTACTTATAAAACAATATATTTATTTATTTTCCTCTGCCAGTAAGAAGATACGAGAAATCTTATTTAAATATATGCGTTTTCTGACAGAATTCGAACCCGCGTCACTCTGGGCAGAAGGAAACTGTCGTTACATCCGACATACCTTAACAGGCTCGGCCACGAAGAATCTTTATCAGTCAAGGTCTGAAAAATGACTAAGCGAAACACTTCTCGCCATAAATTTCTTTCTCAATATGATTAATATATGCCGAGTGTAACAGCAAAATTATCCTAATCATGGAACTGCCAAATTGTCCAATTGTTAGATTAAGATTTGAACCGTTGTATCTTGGAAATGATTACATATATCTTACTGGAATTCTTCAAGGTTTTTATAACACTAATGGACTCTACTTTGACCAATAAGAATGTATAATTATTCTTTAAGCTTAACAGAAGTATCGTGATGAAATCGATCATAAACAAAAATGACATGTTTATCATTAATTATTCATAGCTAAGGGAAGCTCTTGAAGAGTGGATATAAAGTTCAAATTTATATATATTATTCGAGAATCATTTTCCAACTTAATGAAGATGATCTTCGCCACCTCTAACTTACTAACTTTCTGTCCTGAAGTAACAAGTTACTTCACAGGTTTCACGTACAATTTCATTTTTAAATCTTTTTCACTGCACTTTGGACTGTAGCAAGTGTGAGTTTGTAAACTACTACGGCTAATAATGCAATACTTTTCGGTAAATCGAATCAAGTTCTCTCAGTCACTCTGCGTTTATCTAAAAATTAATACGCTTAAATTCACCTTCATCTGTGCCGTGTGCCAACGGCTTAGTGCTAGAATCCCCGACTGACGCCAATTCAGTCGGGTTCCGATCCTAGCTAGAGGCAACCAGACGTCTAGCCACACTGGTGAGCTGTGATACAGCGAAACAGTCTGTATGTGGATGACAATATATATATATATATATATATATATATATATATATATATATATATATATATAAAGCTGTTGATATTTATCTCTGTAACTTAAGCTGCTCATCTCCCGCCACTCTCTATCTCTTTCGATATCTTAAGCATTCGCATATTTTTGTATAAACTTTTTGTCTCTCCAGAAACTTTGCCCTATGTGACAGCCTCAGCCACCCTGTCCATCTACTTAGATTTAAGCCGGATGTAATTTACAGAAAAGAAAATGAAGGGGAAAAGTAAATAAAACAAGAATGAAAAAAACAAAAACAAAAGAAAAGAAACGGAAATATCAACTCTGGAAGAACAACAGAACAAAAATAAATAAATAAACAAAGAGGAGGGCTTTTAGTCGGAAATTATGTTCACACAGTATTGTAGAAGAATTTCTGTCTAAGTAAATTATTTGCCAAAAAGAAAAAAAATCGTCACCAGACCTTCTAGTGATAGGAGATCGATGACTCGACAAAATCCCCCAAAGCGTAAATTAATCAATAAATAAGCGAAAGAAAAAGAAAAGAAGAGATTAAATAATAATGGAGACTCTGAAAAGAAGGATGGTTAAAAAGATACTTATCTCTCTAAAACGAAAAGAATCACGAAAAACAAAAACGCATTCAAGTCTGTATGGCCACTTTTCAGTACATTGCTAAATATAGCTTGAAACAAGAATATCTTAATGGTACATCTAGTAAGGCTGGAACTCGCTTCACAACTGTAATGATTCACGAGTCGTGTTTATTAATAATGACGAGATAGAAATCTGTCAAGTTCTGGCAAACTCTTAGCTTAATGAGGTTATATTATCAGACAGAATTTTCTTATTCATTCCCCACAGAAGACAGTTTGGTCATGTGTGTGTGTCTCTACATATCAATATCTAGAATCTCGTCTTCATTCTCCACAGAGGCAAATTCCATTTCCATACCAAAAATAATCTCTCCCTCATCTCCTTCTGCTACATCAGCTGAGACTGAAAGCGGAGAAGTCAATTGGTCAGCGTCTGGTGGAAGCACGGCATCGATAAGTTTGTTCACCAAGGCTGCATGTACAAAGAAGTGTGCTCGTAAATCTCTTGAGTTAACCTTTCCAGAAAGAATGTGTAACACCGAGCTTTCTGCGTAGATGGTAGTCAGTAACTCGAACAACCCAGCATCATTCATAAAACTACCAACGCTTCCGCAGAATCTCATGATAGTGTAAAAGCCTTCCAAAATAAACCACTGAAGAGGCTAAGAACTTTTTTTCACTTTATAGTACCTGTTTTCTTTTTGAAAAGAAAGTGGTGCTCAGATAAACGGCCGTAAAAATTCCCCTAGGTGGATGGGAGAACAGTTTTTATTTCCTTGTAGGATATAACATTTTGCCTCCAGTACTAACTGGACGGCAATACATAGCAATATTAAAGCTGAATAAAGAAAAAAGGTAATTTCCCGTAGAGGGTGGGCCATTATATACCAATAAATTATGACTATAAGAAATGGTAATACGTAATTTAAAAAAAAAATAATTATATTTAAAGGTAAAAGATAAACTGTGTTAGCAATTTACAGTTAATTCACTCCTTTGATTTTATAGAGATTTTTTTTGTCATCAAATTTGATGATTTCTAATTTTTCATGTAAACAAGAAGCATGGTTGTGTATTTTGGTTTGGGAAAGTAGCAATATTTTCTGGAAAGGTGACATTGGAAAGAAACCGGTAGCAGTACCTTCATGGATTTTCGTTCTGAGTAAATAACTTTCTCTTTTGATGAGTGTGGCATCTTTTAGATCAAAATTATGGTTGAATATATTTTTGTGTATGACTGGTGCATTTCATAAATTGTTATTTATGAGGTCCCTTTTGTGTTCATAGATACATTTTTTTAATTTCTGCATGTTTCCCCAATGTACTGCAAAGAACACTTTGGCCACTTCATATAGATTTATATAAATAGCCAAAAGACTAAACCGTATGTGAAGAAAATACCTTGGCATCGTTGTGAGTAAGTGGGGATAATAAATGAAATAAAATTACATCACCTTATCACCTCCAATATCCACACTCAAAAGAAGACTGATTTAAAATCTAACAACATCGAATGGGTTTAATATTGATATAGATAAAATAAACAAACGATAAGACACACTCATGAGTCTGAAAATTAAAAGGTTTTATTCTAGAGCCTGCTGTTTGTCTAGCCACGCTCTTAAACCAAAGGCTCCGATGGCCAGACCATATGGCACATCGTACTGGGTGATATGGTACAAGCAGCTCAGAAAAAAACGGCGGCATGCTATATATTAAACATAGATACTTTTATGTCTATGTTCATTGATATCTAATTCAGTTCAAACACTGATAGATGGCGCTGCGAGATATTTCACGCTTTCATAAAAATTCCCTAAAATATTTATATGAACATTTTTCTCACAGTAGGAAAACAGCTGTCGCCTTGGAAGGAAAGGCGATATGGAATCTTGGGAAATGTCAAATTCTGAATTTTTAAAGCATTCTTCATCTGATCAATATCTTAGGTCACGTTCGATTTCCTAGTTGATTGGATTTTTTCTTTGCATAATAAATAATTCTCTTCCTGGTCTATCACCAGAAATCTGCGAGTTATTGATTTCTTTGGAAAAAATCGTATAATGGCTTCAACAAACAAACAAAAAAATGCTTATATATATATATATATATATATATATATATATATATATATATATATATATATATATATATATATATAATTTTCTAAAGGAGAAATTGACTTTTATTTATTAATCCAACAGATTGTCATAACTTTAAAAGTTATTTTTAGTGGATACTCATATTTGAGTAGACGTTCCGTTTATTTATTAAAGAGTATATATATATATATATATATATATATATATATATATATATATATATATATATATATATATATTCGTCTATAGGCCTGAATAGTGCAGAAATCTTATCAAAGTAAATATGTTCCGATCTTGCTGGATCGGCAAAGCTTCTTCATAACCGATTCAGTTAATGTGCATCGGATTTAATGATGGTTTTTCTGCACAGAATCATACCTGAGAGTACTAACACACACACACACACACACACGCATATATATATATATATATATATATATATATATATATATATATATATATATAATGTGTGTGTGTGTTTTGCAAATATATAGAAAAATAGGAAAGAATACGTTAGGTAAATAATCTGAAGTTCTTTATTACTTTTGTTTTTATTTTAAAAAAAGCAGTGCTCAATACAAAAGTAGAGCCTAAATTACAATTATTTTTTAAAAATATGATTCCTTCGGTACATTAGGGTTCTCATGTTTCAAAAACAGGAGCAAAGACTTCAATTTGATTATAAAAATTAAACTGAATTTATAGTATCATGCTCTCTTTCGTCTTCAAGCGAAATTTTTGGATATAATTTAAAAAAATAATTATATATATATATATATATATATATATATATATATATATATATATATATATATATATATGCCTGCACACAGGATGCCATGGGTAAATTGTGCCTGTTTTATATTGTTAATTTTGCGCATTCGCGCTGTTTGTTTTGAGTTTTGTAGTCTGGGCGTCACAGAGTAATCATTTGGTCACCTTCTGTGGGAAAAAGAGCTTCATGACGCAATTCAGTTCCCCAGAAATTTGGAAACGTCATGCTGTACTGCTTGGCATTCGCGCCGGAAGCTTCAATACGGACATTTCAGAGTGTGTGAGGACAGGGCAGAGGATTCGGACAGTTGGGAGAATCTAATGGTAATTACGAAGGGTATGGAGTGATCGTTAGTGATGGCAACGTTATACATCCCTTCATCTTCCCACAGAGCCCCAGATTCAAGTGACTTGAGGAGGTAGTGCTGATCTGGGTCAAGAAGATGAGTGCTTGGAAAACGTATATCTTGCAACAGGACTCTGCACCATGCCACACAGGCAGGAGAAACCAGTCATGACTTTCAGACAATTTCTGCGACCACATCACCCCGTACATCTGGTCACCTAACTCCCCAGAATGCAACCCTCTTGATTATTATGTGTGGGGTGCGGTTGAACGAGTGACCAACAAAACAGCTTGTAACACTACAGATGATCTGAAGCCAAGGATTATGGTAGCATTCACCATGTTAAACAAGGAAACATCCCAGAAGAGCTGGCGAGGATTCCGAAATCTTCTGGATGTCCTGGTTGAAACTAGTGGACATTTTAATGAATAAATTTACTATTTGGTTTTTCAATATATTTTCTGTGTAATATTGGTTAATATATATGTCAAAATGAAATATCAGTGTTATTTTTATTTTTGCGTAATTTAGGCGACAATTTATATATCGCACTCTCTCTATATATACATATATATATATATATATATATATATATATATATATATATATATACACTTCTTATATAAACATAGTGACTTTTAAGGATGTGTATGTGTGTGTTAGAGATAGATAGATAGATAGATAGATAGTGAGTAGTTTTTCTGCCTTTCTTTCAAATGACCATGTCGATGCGGATAAGTTTTGCTTTTACTTAATCCGATTATACCGTCATTTTCGAAAAGATTATTTATAATACTTAGAGTCTTGAGTGTTTCTTTTTTTTCCAACATTCAATGATATTTTTCTTTGGATATAAAACTGAAAAGACGTTGCGAAGTTTCTATGTCATTTTCATTGCTAAACTTAACCGGATCAAATTGCTTTATGTTTGGATTTTGAATGGTTTTATGCTTTTTCCCCTACCCTCATTTATATATATATATATATATATATATATATATATATATATATATATATATATATATATATATATATATATATATATATATGGCTCAAACACACTAATATTCAATGGTTATAATTTATTACATTTTAATCACGATCCAATTCATCAGACCTACAAATTCAAAAATTTTTGAATTTGTAGGTCTAATGAATTGGATCCTGATTACGATTCCAATGTAATAAATTATTCCAATGTAATAAATTATAACCGTGGAATATTAGCATTGAGACTTTTATCTTATATTCTTACTTTGTCCGGGACATTGAGTTCTACCTGGATTCTATCCTCTTGGGAATTTATTTCTCTCTCTCTTACTATATATATATATATATATATATATATATATATATATATATATATATATATATATATATATATATATGTAGATAGATAGAGAGAGAGAGAGAGAGACTTCCACAGACAGCCTGTTTCGCTGTATGGCTAGTCATACGATTAACTTCAAGCCGGGATCAAAATTCGACTTGGCTATCGGCGCACGGCAGAGAAAGGAATTTTTTTGTGCATCATAAACGTGATATACAAACGCCATATTGGTCGCCATAGCACTCATTTCTTACGAAGAGCAGATATTCGAGATTTCGTTGAAAAGTACTCATCCTCCTTTCCACAAATTATTAACTTTGGTCATATGATGAATTCGATTAAACGGATAACTTTTCAACCGCATCTTGGGTTTATATATATATATATATATATATATATATATATATATATAGCTCAATTAGGTCTCATTTAAATACACATGGAAACCTACCAAATTATCCGTAAGATAATTGTTGATAATAAAAATATAACAGCATCATCCACATGTACAAAAAGGTTAAAAAGATTGGAAGCAAAAAAAAAAAAAAGAAGTCAACACTCAGTAATATCAAGTATGAAGACGGCCACAATGTGCTGACCATGTTTGGAAAATAAAACATTCCTATAACTCTAGATGGTGGACCCTCTCGTCGTATTCGACGTATGAGGGTCAAGCAGCTCAGTTCCTAGGAACTGACAGCCAGACACCAGCACATATAATTTGATTATAGTGGTGAAGGTATTCAGTGATTGCGCAGGTCAGTGTTACCAACATTGTGTGAAAATTTTGTGTGCATTGATTGGACAGTTTTTGAAATATTAGAAAAAAAGTTATCTCGATAATAATTTGGCACGCAGTGTATATATATATATATATATATATATATATATATATATATATATATATATATATAAAAAATTTTGTACCACAGAAATTAAAAATGACGGAACACATTCTTTTAAAAGGACTTTTTTGTCCAACACTTCTTAAGAAAGATTCGTTGGAACAGCAATAATCAAAACAGGCGACATTGAAAAGGGATATTCAAAACTGTCATTGTTTATTTTGATCTGTATTTAATTTATCGATGGAACAGGGAATATGGCTTTTGTTGTTTTTTTTTTCCAGCGGTATATTTCTCTGTATCACAGTTTATACAGAAATCAATAATTTCATTGTTTTCCGATCCCACAATATTGACCTGAGGAGGAATTGAATCTTACTAAATAAAAATGTTTCGAAAGACTTAAACAATGGTAATCTACTTAAGGCATAAATAAAACGAAAGAAGTACTAAATGAAAAGTAATACCAAAAGAAGTACTAAACCAAAGAAGAAAACAATTGAATAGCAGTTGATAACGCTACACATCAAATCGTAAATTATAACGTCGGTGATCACTTCGTAAACATTACAAAGTGAAATGGAAGCTAGACGATAAACGATCTCAGCGACTCTCCACTGTTAACAAAACAATGGAATAAAGTAATACAGGTCTAGCAACGCACAGTTGATCACAACTCGCTACTGACCGTCTCCAATACATTGGTGATTTCTTAGCCGCCATGTTTGCCAGACGATACTGCACGTTTGTACTTAAAGACAGAGCCATTCGGGACCGGAAATTGAAAGCTTAATTTCATTTACTTCCTGTTGCCAATTTTAGACAAGAAATTGGAATCTATCTACTGTAGGACGCGTCTCGTACTTCGTAAAAAAAAAAAAAAAAAACCTCCTCCCTATCTCCACGATATTCTCTGTTTGCATTCGTCGTCTTCAACCGGATGTGTAATGAACAATATAAGTGGCGTTTTCAATTTGTGAGAAATTGAATGGCCGCTATTTTATGATTGGTGATGAAAACCGTCCCATCGCAACTGGAGTTCAGTTGAAAGCGGTTTGAGCGCGCATGCGTCAGTTGCTGATCGCCTGTTTCTATCATGGCGGATGTGGAAATGGCTGAAAAGCGACAACTTCTATCCATTTGCTGTGTTTTCTACTGGAAATATGGAAAGGGGGTGAGGATGAGACGCAGAAGTAGGTTTGAATCATTTGCAGATAACTGAAATATCGATAGGAATGGAAGCAGTGACGGCAAAAGAACCAGGGAGGCGGGGACTAGTGTGTAAGAGATCAGGAAACATAACGTCGTCACGTTGAATAGACATAGAAAATAGATTACCGATCGATAGGTCACAGTAAATCGGACAGTCGTCCACAAAAGGAATGTAAGTCAAAAGCGCAAAAAGTGTACTGACGTAAAAAGATTACTTATGTAACTAGTAACTTCCTTTAGTCTGCCACAAGGTCATGATATTAGATTAACCAGTTCGAATCGTGCGACTTCGACAGTTCTTTCCAAAAGATGTACTGTATGGAACAGCGAGGAGGGGTGATTCGCTAGCCAATAGAATCTTACGCTCTTCATTGCGAGAGTCAATCGGTATTTATCCTCCTTATCCTCTTAAGACTCGGAGAGGGATGGATACTGGCAGGTCTATCGTTGCCGAAAACATGCTGCGCTTGAATGATCACCTCTCCAAATTTCAGTCGAGATATTGACATAGAACCGAGACATGCGGTGGGAGCTGAACGCCATTTGGTCAATTACGCAGCAACCCTACGACCACAGCCGGTCATGGGACTAATGATGATGATATTCTCGTAATTTCCACTTCCTACCACATTCACTTCTACTCATATCTCACACCTTATTCATTATTACCATTTCAAGCGAAACCCTCTAACTAAGTAGCTCTTGAACCTTGTACAGGATAACATTTTGTGACATCTTTTTCTACAGTAGTAATAGTCTGAGAATCCTTGGCACAGCTCAATGGGTAGTAAAATAATATTGTAGATGATTATTGGTTGCTCGGTGTTTTTATTTGGAGGTGTATCAATCTGTATCGGTTATTTATAGCCGAAAACATGTCGCCAGGTGAAAGGGTACGAAATAATATTACTACTACTAGTATTACTACAAACAGTAGTACAAGTACTACTACTACTTATTGATTTAGATTTTTTATTTTATTTGATTTCAATTATTTTTTGTATTCGTTTTTAGTTTTCGATTTTTATGTGACGTAATAAAAATTTGTATTGCCTTATCCTTGACACTGAACTATTTAACACATAAACAGAGTATTCCTTAAAACTATATTTTCATCACACACACACACACATGTATATATATATATATATATATATATATATATATATATATATATATATATATATATATATATATATATATGCTGAAATGTAGTCTTAAGGTGTGCTATATTTATGGGATAAGGTGCTTAATATCAGAGATAGAGCGTGTGTAAATATAAAAGTGAACATTGAAAAGGGTTTTATGCTAGACGTGAAACAGCCTGTCGCATCTAAGTGTTGACGTCAATGTTTATATATATATATATATATATATATATATATATATATATATATATATATATGTATGTGTGTATGTATCTCTCACTCTCTTCATATATATATATGAAAAGAGATGTATGAAAATTCGAAAAAGTTCTTGTGACGTGAACAGTTTCATTCGTGAGGACTTCATCCGATGGAACGTTTCACAAAAACTCTTTCCAATTTCTCATACATCTTTTCTTTCAAGACTGTTCTTCATATAATAAAAAAAAAATATGTATATAAATTAACTCATATATATATATATATATATATATATATATATATGTATATATATATATATATATATATATATATATATATATATATATATGTGTGTGTTTGGTTCTGCACAAACCCTTCACCACTATAATCAAATCATATGTGCTGGTGTCTGGCTGTCGATTCCAAGGAAATGATCTACTTGACGCTCATACGAATTCGATGAGAGAGTCGAGTATATATATATATATATATATATATATATATATATATATATATATGATATAACGATATATAATTTTGTATAATTTTATGTACCAACAAAGATTATTTAGAAAAAAAGAATATTTTTGAATATTTTTTTTCTCAACATGGCACAAAAAATTATTTCAAAATATTCTTTCAAAAATTTTGAAACTACCTGCGTCTCTTGTTTCGTGCGCATATGTAGACGTGGCAACGGCAATAAAGCCCAGTCTGAGGAAATCCTAACGCATGAAACGCGTCACAAATAACCTTTCCTGTTTGTCATATATATATATATATATATATATATATATATATATATATATATATATATATATATATATGAGAACAGATGTATGACAAATTGTAAAAAGTTTTTGTGACGTGGCGCGTTTTATCCGTAAGGACTTCATTGGATGGAACGTATCGCAGAAACTTTTTCCAATTTGTCTCACATCTTTTTTTTCAAAACTGTTCTTGATATATTAGAATATATATAAGTTATTATCTTATCTATCTATCTATCTATCTATCTATCTATATATATATATATATATATATATATATATATATATATATATATATATAGATAGATAGATAGATATAGGTATATATGTATAGATATATATACTAGAAACAAAAATAGGTGAAACGTTTTTCAAACTACTTAAAAAGAACTTCCTACAGACAAATGTATTACATAAAACTTTCAATAAAAATGACATTAAACTAAGTTACAGTTCTATGCCTGACATAACTATCTTAATTATTAAGTATAATAGAAAAAAATTAAAGAGCAAGCTACCAACAGCCTCCCTAGGTGTAACTGTAGAAATAAGATAACAATGATCCTATTTTGAAATGGGAAATATTATAAAAATGTTATAAATATAAGTCAGGTGATAAGTTTTGTTCACTATGTATGGAGGAAAAACTAGCTGTCGCTACCCATAAGGAACCTAAAAATTTATTAAACCTAAAATCGGAAATTCTTAGTAGGTGTAGACATAGTAAAGGCCGGGTATTAGAATAGGTTTTTTTTTCTTGTTTTTTTTTGTCACGTGGTTATGATTTTATTGGTTTTTATCAATAAATATTGTTCCGTTGTTTTTCTTTTTAGCCAGTTTTACTCTGAAGATCCGGTTAGGTAAAACCTAGGTAGATTTGCCTGGCTCCTTAGGATTATTCCAGTGTATCGCTCTACTTTGCGTTTTGAGCAATCTGCGTTTTGTCTTTCTACTCAGTTGGGTTTTTCTTTTCTTTGGAGTTTTAACCATTCGACGATTCGTTTCGTATTGTGTTAGTGTTCTTGGTTCAAGAAAGAACCAAGAATAGTAACACTTTTTATTTCCAATTTTTTCCTCGGATAACGATTTCTTCTACTACAAGTTGAGCTATCCGAGCTTTTCCAAACAAGTATTATCATTTATATATATATATATATATATATATATATATATATATATATATATATATGAGAAAGAAAAATAAGATATATAATCCGGTGTTCTTGTTATTTTTTATATTTATTTTTCCAAAACAGTGCTAAATGTAAATTTGCAGAGCATAAATATTGTAAATTAACTGATTTAAAATATGTTTTTCGCTACACGGTAATAACCATGTTTCAAAAATGGAAGGTAAAAACGTTAAATTTAATTATATAACGATTGGTATTGTTTTTATAATCCTTAATATATACACCCTAAATCAAATCATCTTCCATCTATAATTAAACATATACCTTTATCTATCGGAAAAAGAATAAGTACAAATTCAGCAAATGAGAAGATTTTCTGTGAAAATATTAATTTCTATAATAAAGCTCTAAAAGATAGTGGCTACAAAAGCCCAAAACTAACTTATATAAAAAAGGAAACTGGAAAGCATAGAAAAAAACAGAAGTAGAAAAATAATTTGGTTTACACCCCCATCCAACCAGATGGTCAAGAACAAATTAGGACAAAAATTCCTTGCATTAATAGTTAAGCATTTTCCTAGAGAAAGTAAACTAAGTACTATTTTCAATAAAAATACACTAAATTAAGTTACAGCTGTACTGAAAACTTCGAAAAATTTATTAAGAAACATAATGCTAATATCTTCAAGAAACACTTAGACCAAAACTAAAGAAATTTAGACAATATAAAAATAAAAACAGATGAAAATAAACAAAAATTATGTAACTGTAGAAACCCTCATAACTGTCCTCTACAAAATAAATGTCGCACGGAATCATTAGTATACCAATGCAATATCTCTTCGATTGAAAGATCAGAAAACATAAAAATCTATATAGGTTGCACAAGCCATGAGTTCAAAAAGCGGTTCAATGAACATCAAACTTTATTTAGGATAAATAAATACAGAAATCAGACATCGCTTTTCTGGCACTTAAAAGAATCAAATAAAAAAACCTACAGTAAAATGGAAATTAATAAGAAAAGCTAGAATATGTATGGTCATTAAATGACCCATGTCCTTTGTGCATACATGAGAAACTATATATTACTAAGTTTATAAAAAATAAAAAAATTACTGAATCAGAGAAATGAAATAGCTATTTTTTGCCGTCATTATCAAACATTTTCCTTAAATAATATTTAAAAATAAAATTAATAAATGTGAGCTGGTAATATACATACTTATATTTGATATGAAAAATGTAAATTTAAATAATGTAAGTAATTCTATTTCAATTACTTGTTTTTAAAAAGAAATATAGTCTATTAGTAATTAAGAGTAAAATATTTTAAAAATTGTAGTTTAATAAAACGTATTCTAACACAAGCACACGTAATAAAAAAAAATTAAGTATACAAGTAAAAAATGGCGAAAAACGTTTTGCCGTTAATAAAAAAACAAACAAAAAACCCCCCAGACGACATGCATTTAACGGATGTCAGAATTCGTTAAAAAATACACCCCTACCCTCCCTAAACTTAACTTCTTTTTTGAACATAACTCATAATTGATACAATAGTTTTAAAAATGAATACGCTCCTGCTCCTGTCTGAATGATTGGATTCCTCTGTATCCTTGGAAACAGTAAATTATGAATTTATATGTGCGTTTAAAACTCAGCAAATTTAAAAAATAAGTTATCCCAATATTCGCTTGAAGATGAAGTGGAACTAATGCTTGTAATTTAATTATATAATTAAATTTAAAGTTTTTGAAACATGGTTATTACTGTGTAGCGAAAAAAAACATATTTTAAACCTTTTAATACATATATATATATATATATATATATATATATATATATATATATATATATATATATATATATCCAAATAAGAAAAAGAAAAGATGAAGTAAAATTCCACTGTTCGTAAAATTTACTTTTAAAAAAGTGCTCAATACAAAGTAGAGAAATATATTATTATTAATATTTTTATTATAAGAGACTATAGTAAAACATGTTGAAATAGCTACACAAAAGCTTTCATGTTTCAATACTATGATTGTGCTTCTTCAGGCGATGGTAAGTAAATAGTGATTAAATGATTTTTAAGTAAATTCAAAAAACAAAGTATTACCTCTTTTCTGAAAGTTAAAGGTGGAGGTGGGGGACATAAGGTCATAATTAAAAAACAGACTTGTGGGTATGTCTTGATTAACCCATTAAATGTCAGATCTACGGTAAATAGAAAAGTAAGCTCAGAGTGTGGAAGTGGGTGAATTATTATTTCTTGTCACAATAAACCGGAACATAGACAGGCCATCGTTGACGATTGCGGAAAATATGCCAGCGGCAAATGTATCGTGATTCTGAATAAATATGACATGTTCAGTTTGTTGAAGGGATGTTGAAGAGCGGGGAAGATTAACGGAAAAAAATTATAATATTTTTTTTATATTCAGGAAGCTTCTTAAAGGGGACTGAAGATAAAATAAAAAATGTGAAACATCTATATAAGACATTATTTACATTAGTCGGACTATTGTCCTCATATTTGTCGCCATATTTATTACAATTCCTTTTAATTCTCCACTGCGTTAACCAGGTATTGAACTCACACTCTTTGGGTCTGTAACTTGATTTGACCAACGCCTTTATCCACTGTGCCATATGTCTACAGTGAATACAGGCGTTGTTTAGATCCAGTGACAGGACCCAAAGAGTGTGAGTTCAATACCTGGTTAAGGCAGTGGAGAACTTGGAAAGGGGAATTAACAGGAGATAACTGATAACTGACATCAATTAAAACATGGCACGCGGAACTAGACCAGTCTACCACAGTGAGCGAAATAAAGGGTTCAGTTCCACTTTCCAGCCAACTGAAGAAGGCCGGAGCGTACAACGGCCGAAACATTGTAATAAATATGGCGACAAAGATGAAGACAATAATCGGAATAATGTAAATAGTGTACATAATACCTCATCTCAGAAATATAGACAGATACTGAAAGGTTGAAACGTTGTAATAAATATGGCGACAAAGATGAGGACAATAGTCCGAATAATGTAAATAATGTACATAATACCTCATCTCAGAAATATAGACAGATACTGAAAGGCCGAAACGTTGTAATAAATATGGCGACAAAGATGAGGACAATAGTCCGAATAATGTAAATAATGTACATAATACCTCATCTCAGAAATATAGACAGATCTATATAAGGTATTAATAATACTAACTGGACGGTAATACATAACAAAATTAAAGCTGAATAAACCAAATAAGCTACTTAACCCTAGACTGTTATATACTCTTAAATTATAGCTATAAGAAATGGTAATACTTAATTTTTAAAAATTAACTATAGGCACCCTTTACTATTATTGTAACATTCAAATATAAGCAAATAACCAACATTGCATCATACAATATAAGAAAACTTACTGCAAGAAATATGAATCTCGCCTGTAAATATCAATTAGAATTAATATGTATTCAGTAACAGAGATTGTTCCAGGATGATATAAATATCAAATATCATAAATTGTGCAAAGATTAGAAACTAGCATCATATTCAGTAACAAAAGCAGACAATAACTCTACGATAGGAATCGTTGGCTTGCTATTGAGTCCAAGAGTCTATAAATCAATACCGAGCCTAGAATCGATTAATTCACCAGTTATAGTTGTCTACAGTCAATGGTAATACATCAGTTACGATCATAATTTGCTAAAGTCCAAAATGTTAGATACATCAATGAACTTTTCTAACGATCTACCATGCCTGGTGCAAGAATTACCAAAACATAAAATGATATTGATAAGTGGAGATATAAATGCAAAAATAGATAAAGCAAATTATAAAGTATCAGAAAAACATCTACTTCTTAATATAACGAATGAAGGTAACATTAGTGACCGAAATCGTAGATTCTGTAAATGAGATGGCAAATTATGGACATTTACTGACCCAAATGGTGCCAAAGCACAATTGGGTAATAGACTCAGAAACAGAAAATGGAAATATAGTGCCATAAATTGCGAAGCATGCCAGACATTTTATCAAATTGGTTCCGAACACAGACCACTAAATTCAAGGATAGGACCTTTCCTAGGGATAAATAAAATAAATAAAATAAAAAACGACCCCAAATGGTTGGTCCAAAATGGCAACTAATGAGAATACTAGTAAAGTATATTCTATACATGGAAACAACAGATTTTCAATTTTTCCAACATTTTGAATAAATCTGATTTTATTCTTTCTGTCCTTGACTCAACGCAAAGCCCAAGAGCCACTCAATCTGAGGGTTTACCGAATGAGACTTCAGAAAGTAGATAACGGTTGATCCGAAACTTGAATGTTGTATTGATCTGGAATGCATCTTCTTGCGAGCCCATTCCATTACGTAGCGGTTATTGCGAAGAAGCTATGTGCTTTTGCAATAAAAATATTATTACAGCATACAAAGTCCATTCAGAAGCAACAGTACCATTGTAGAATGGTACTGTTGTAGAATGCAGAACACGGATTCCTTGGGAGAAAGCGAAAACGAAAAGAGTGTCATATAAATAAGAAACATAGAACACCAGGAAGCAAAGTTCAGTTTCAAAAGAATCCATATCTTGCTTGTATCGCACCTCATGCCTACATAATTCCAGCTGAAGAGCTTTACACTGTGTGTACTTTAGAGAAACCACGTTTAGGGCTGACCTGAAATAAACCAGCTACGGAATGTAGGTCCATACGATTAATCCAGCTGCAGCAGAGTTGGATGCCTAGGAAAGAACCCTATTACAGACAGAAATATAAACACCCACCCTAGAGAGGAAATGACAGTGTGTATTTGACGTCTCACATCATAATGTAATTAAATCTCGATAATATTATAGATAGGGAGCAGAGCAAGAATTTTATAAAAATCTAAGATTGAAGCAATTGAATCCAAAAGCCAAGATTAGCATTGCCCATGAATTAAATTTCTGGTAGGATGAAAAACAGCAAAAACTCTAGCTGCAGAGCATTAACATCTGTAACAGCGATGGTTTATAGTTCTAAATAGAAGGAGTGACATTCGATTGCATACCCAGAGAAAAACTGACGAAGATACTTAATGCTTATAATGTAAACGCGCAAATCCCCCAGACCTCAAAACTTCCAACACCGCGTCTGGTCGCTGAAGTAACCGTTTCAGTCCAGAGTTAACCTTATACCACGTTGTAATTTTTAGACCATAAGGCAGCCAAGATCGAATCGTCGTAGCTATCTTCATATTGGACTGGCCCAAGCAGGACGATGACGTACAGAGAAAAAAATAACACTCGAATAAATTGAACAAAAGTAAATTCTGTTTTTTTATATCAGTCCTTCGTACAATAAATGGTTTATATCAGAGTTCGCATACAATTACTTATCAGCCCGACCCGCATCTAAAGTAGGAAGTGATAATATCGTCGACGTGGCAAAAACCTGGTTTACTGTTTTGCTAAAGTTTGGCACAAGGCTGAAGTCAGAGCTTCTCTTCTCTTGTGGCTTCTCATCATCTCATCTCCGGTCTGTCTGTGTGTCTATCTCTCTTTCTCTGACCCGTCTCTCTCTGACCTGTCTGTCGAATTCGCTTCGCGCATTCGTATTTATGGATATTGCCAAAAACTGGCAAGGGGGTATGGCGAGGAATTAAATTGAATTAAAATTCCGCTTGAAGATGGAACAGAGCTTGGTATTTTAATTCAATTTAATTCAAATAATTATATTGAAGTTTTCGGCTCTTGTTTTGAAACGTGAGAACTCTTATGTAGCGATGGAATCATATTTTTAAATAAATAATTATATATATATATATATATATATATATATATATATATATATATATATATATATATATATATATATATAGTGTACTGGAGTAGCAGATCATTAATTAAATATATATTGTTAAATATAAAAGACAATGAATGTCTGTTATGTTTTATCATGAGCCGTTCTAAACTTCGTATAGTTGATTTAATTTCGGGTGAAAAGAAAGACAAAAATTGTCTAAAATTTAGATATTTTTTATTAAGCTGTGCTTTGATTTAAGCTTTCGGCTCACATAAGCCATCTTCAGACGTCATAGAAGGGCAACACGAACTAAACGACATGCGTCTGCTATTCCGCGACCGTTATCTTCTATGTCAACATAACAGAATATCATTTTTGATGGAGAATGTCTTTGTTTAAATGTCCGTATAACCATTCTATCGTCCTGTTCAGACTCCTTCCTGGTTCAGATCTTTATCTGTAACATCTTCGCCCTAAACTCAGAAATTTTATTCACTATTTATTTATTATTCTTCCTCCTCTCCCAACATGAGTAGATATGTTCGCCTATCGCCCGGTTTACACTACTTCCGGTCTGTTGAACAGGAGTGGAGGTGTATTCCTTGTTTCCTGTTAATGTTTGGGTTTCTAGTTCTTGATAAATTTTATTTCCACACTATACTTCTAACGTCTGGACTAAATTCTGAAATGTCATTCACTAATTAAATCTCAACATCTTCAAGTCTAGAGTAAGCTGTTATCTTTCCCCAAAATCAAATTTCACTTCTTATGGTCATAAAGCACCACACATTAAACCTCTGTCTTGAGTGGCACTTAGGTCTTTTATTAGGTAAACATTAGTAAACAAAAAAAGAATGAAAAACAAGTATTCTTTTTATTAACATTTTCTCAAAAACTTCGTCGTTACTCCCATGTTCAGTCAATGGTATTCTCAGCATCCTTCTGTAGAAGCATATTTCTGTTGGCTACAGTTTCTACCTCGTCGGTGGTGAAATTGTCCAGCAATTCAATCCTCTTTTTGTTTCTAACGAAATTTTCCTATTCTTAATAATTTGCTTAGGTTTTCAAAGGCATCTTTCGTTATTTAAATGTTTAGTTTTCGGCGTCACATTTTCGTCATAAGTTAAAACAAGTGCAAAGTACCTAAATTTCGGCACTTGCATGATTTTGACGTTTGAAGTTTGGAGTTTGCATTTTGAGCTTTTTCTATTTTCACCGTACTACTGTTATCTTCTCTTTATTTACCCACGAAACGAATAATTTTCGAATAAATTACATACTATAAATGTACAATAAATATTACTGGTAGAATCAAAATGGGTACGTACTACACCTATTTAAAAAAAAAAACTTTCTTGAAGCTTTTATTTTAGTTTTAATTCCAAGCTAATGGATTAAATTTAATATTTCTAATAAGCAAAATATTTTGCTGTATTTCAAAAAACTAATTTAAATTCACTAGAAGGATTTTTAGTTTTTTTTTTTTTCTAAAATAGCTGATTAATGGATTAAATTATATATATATATATATATATATATATATATATGGAGAGAGAGAGAGAGAGAGAGAGAGAGAGAGAGAGAGAGAGAGAGAGAGAGAGAGAGAGAGAGAAGGAATGGTTTATAGATTGTTCCAACGAGAGAAAAGTGTATATTTTAAAAAGAAATGTGTATGTTTTTAAAAGAAGAGGGAAACCGCAAACGTTTTTGGTTGTAATGTGGAATTTTTCAAAAAATATATATCTTATATTTCATTTTTCATAATTTTGCTACACGAGTTTCCGGTCTCCCGACATTCTTCAAGGAAAGAGTGGATATTTCCACATATTATTAAAATGAAATAATTTCCCTTATGATTTTCAATGTCAAATATTCTCTCTCTCTCTCTCTCTCTCTCTCTTTCTTTCTTTTTTTTTTTTTTTTTTTTTTTTTGTAGTAATGACACAGATTTCTTTCTTGGTCTGGTGGTAAGAAAGCTATTCTGCTTAAAGAATAATAAAACGATAAAGATTAGTCCGAGAAAGGGTGTGGAAAGATATCTGTATTTTTATCATTTAATGTCCCCTGTATGTTCTGAGATCTATTTCGATTTTTTTGTATCGAATATTGTGTGCATATATATATATATATATATATATATATATATATATATATATATATATATATATATGAAAATTTATCGAACATTCAGGCCGGTAAATGTTGTTTAATACTGTTTATAATAAACAGAGCATTTACTTAAATATTTGTATCCATAAAAAGAATACCCGCTCGGCCCGGTGGCTAGGATCAAAGTGTAGTATCTGTGCTTTGTGAGCTGCCGGGTCGGGTGTCTGTCGAACTCTCTGCTTGCGGGGAGGAATTCTGACGAAGCTCCGCCGAAGGGTAGGGTTTCGTTGGGGGAGGTTGACGGAACTGGCCCCCCTCGGGGGGTTTGGATGGTTATTTATTTTTGGCTGAGCCTACGGGCTCGGAGATACCCACATTAAAAAGGCCTTGTGCCACATTCAGTTCTCGTGGGTGGATTGATAAATACCATCTATAAAAAGAATGTATAAACATAAAAATGTCTTAAGATAATTGTCGGACTTTGTCCATTTCATGTGTGACGTCATTTGTTTACATTTGGATATGCCATGAGCAGATATGAATGTATGTGAGAGATTCATGGAAGATTAAATTTTAAAACAGTAAAATCGACCTTGCTAACTTAACGCTTCTTTTGTGGCTCGATCGGTTAAGAGCACGTCAGGCTAAATGACAGTTCTGTATAGCATACAGGCTCGATTCCTGTCGGAGAACGAATTTTTTTTACGAAAATTACTTGGACATTCAGGCATTCAACATTTAAATGTTGTTTATTATAAACAGATCATTTACTTAAATATTTGTATCTATAAAAAGAATGTATAAAAATGTATTAAAGATATATATGTATATCTGTAATCACATATTTTTAAGAAGTCGTAATGCACTCCATTTGTATTCCTTAGTTGAGATTGGAAGAGTGAGAAACAGAGTTCTGCTAGCTTTTTCTTTCTTTTCTGTTCTTGTTTCGTTTTATCTACATTATGGTCGGCATACTGTCTCCGTCATCTTTACTCTTGTTTTAATGTATCCTTTTTTTACTGCGACAATTATATTCTGATAGTTTCTATAGCCTTTTTGTTTTTGGCCATAAAAGAAATCTAACCTGACTGTCGATGAATCACCTGTCAGCCAGCACACTCCTAGATTCAGGATACACTTTAACGATTGCGACACTGATGGATCAAGGAATTTTTTTCATTAAAATCCCAAGGTCAATTTTTATTATTTACTTGTTAGGTTTTAGGTTTAAAGTAAAGTGTGAACCGTTCCAAGTAATATTAATAAGTCGTGGATCAATAAAGAGGGTTATTAAAATAATAGCATTACTTTGCTTCGACGATACAAAATTGTCCATCATAAGCGGCCGGGCTAAGTGATTCAAATTTGCGACCGACATCGGTGCCCTGACCCGGTCGGTCTGCTGCCAGAGGGTTAATATTCAAATCCGACCCTCATAAATCAAGTCTGGCGACTAAGTTTCTTTCAAATTGACTAATGATAATGATGTTGATAGTGAAGATTTGACGGTGGTAGGTGGAGGTCTACGCTTCGGTCAGGTTGTAGCTGGAAGCGACGGTGGGAGGAGCAAGATAAATAGCCTCTCAGTTTTGATATTGCTCACTTATTATTCCCTCTCTCCTTTTCTTTCTCACCCTCACACCCTTTTTTTCTCATTTACTCTCATTCCATTAAGTACTTTAGGAGTATAGGAACTTTTTATTTAATTAAGTCAAAGCAAAATTTGTAATTATTATTAATTGCTGATATCGTTGAAGACTTCGCATCCTTTTGCCTTCGTGTGTTTCTTCAAGTAACCGACGCTTAATGTGCGTCTTACTGACATTATAATACTCTTAAACTAGATATTTAGTTATTTTCTGTAGCGACGAGAGGAAACAAATAATTATTACTTTTTAAATTGATTTTCCCCCAAGCAAGGCAGTATAGCCACTAAGACACAAGAGAAGAATTAAAAACAGAAACATTACTAAGGCGATTTACTTGTTCTCCCCACCCACTGAGTCAAGTTGTGACGCAAGATATTTAACGTGGGGACCCGAATTTTTCCACTCGATCCGCCGGTCTAAGCTGGTCTTAGCTGGTCATAGCTTGTCCAAGCTAGGCAGAGCTGATATAATCTAGTCATAGCTGGTCTTGGCTGGTCATAGCTTGTCCAAACCGGTCATAGCTCGTCCAAGCCAGTTACAACCGCGGCTATCATTGCTAAGTAGCGGGAAGAGAAAAGAATAATCAGGTGGACGGTAGATGACGATTGACATTGCATTTGAATTTTCAGATGTTAAAGTTGGCTGGAAAGCATGGAGTCGGAAGAGATTTCCACAAGTGAGAAGTGCGAGATAAGAAATCGGTAGTATAGAATTTACGGGTACATATAGCCAGCCTAACTGCAAATTGATGAGATCGCCATGGCAGTCTAGTACTGCGCTTAAATGCAAAAAGTCTAAGTACCATAACGAGAAGCTTATCAGAATAATTACTATGAGGAGTAAAGCGTTTGTGGCCACTATTATGAATGACACCGAGGTCATATCCTCCTTGACAGACAATGCGAAGCTCTTCTCCTCGATCATTGTCTCAAACTCAACGTCTGATAACAAAGGCCATCCCCTTCCTAAATTCCCAGATCTTACTGAGCACAATCACTAATATACTCATTTAGAAAAATCTTTCAACCCCCAAAATTCCAGTGGGGTTCCATAAGAATATCAAGCCAGAATTATCCCCGACCATAGCAAGGTTATTGACCGCTGTTTGAAAGAGAAATCATTCCCAAGCCTGTGGAAGGTACAAGTATTCATAAATGCTAGTGATCGATATTCCCCCTCCCAGAATAAACCCATTAGTCTCCTAAGTATCAGTAAGTAAACTTTTTGAGGTCTTAATCAACAAGAAGGTCGTCGAGCACCTGTATAGGAACCTCTCGTGCGACGAGCAGTATGGGTTTCTATCACCCCGATCCACTGCTGATATCCTAACTACCATTACACTCAGAAATAGCGAGGCCCTTGGCAACACACACACACCGCAAGGACCATAGCATTATATATCTTGAATACCTTCGACAAGGTATGGCACAAAGGTTTTGTATACAAGCTCTCCATATATGGAATCATTGGAAGGGTTTTCTCTATTATAAAACCCTTTCTAATAGGTAGATCACTGAAGGTACTTATTAACGGCCAGTCTTGCGCGGCCCAGGCGGTTAACGCAGGCGTCCCTCAGGGGTTACTTTTTGGACCAACCCTCTTTCTGATGTCGATAAATGATTTATACTCCGATCATTTGTAAATATCTATGTCGATGTGATGACGATATACGGCCCACCTCTGAAACCCTTGACGATTAAAAGATTGGCAGCTGATCTCTCATCTAAGTGGTGAAAAAACAGGCTGGTTACATTGAATGCATCTAAGACCAAACTAATTGCATATCATCACCGACGATCAGACCCCGAACTACCGCTAGTCACGATGAACGGGTGTCTCCTCGAGGAGAACCTGCGCCTTGAGAGGATATTAGGTGTAAAACTCACACCCGACCTCCTATATATCCTATATATGATCCATTGCTAAAGATGCAGGTAGAATGGTCAGATCCCTGACTTCTCATGATATCCCCTATCTTTATAAGAGCTAGATCATGCCGAAAATTGAGTATTGTTGCCATATTTTGGCGGGAGCTGCCCAAGCCTCTTTTTCCAGTCTTGCCTAGCTTCACACATAGAACTGAGGCTTCAGATGAGTCAAGTGTAGACTTTAAGGTGACTTCAGGGATGAAGTATTCAATTTTATGAGCAGAGGAAGTTAACTCTTCAAATTGATTGAAGAGGTAAGCAATCGAGACCTTGCACTTATTTAATATACTATTACAGTGCTGCCAGTAATCATGGGAGCCAAAGTGGTTGCATTTAAATTGAATAAAGTGTTAAAAGGAGGTTATAAATCCTGGATTTTCTCTCGAGTCATATCAAGTGGCTGCAACTGAAGATGAGGAGGGGTCAAGTTTCCTTGATAATCTGGCATATTTCCCAGTATTCCACTGGTGGCCATTCACATTTGGGGTCCTGAAACTTGAGCAATAAGCAACAACAGTTTCTTGGATCCAACTGTCAAAATGTTGGGTATGAATAGATTCTGGAGAGGACAACAAGACCATACAGCTGGAAATAAGCATGCACGAGGAAAAAAATCACAAACTTAATAAAAATAAAGCCTTATCGTCAAAATCTTTGTTATTATTAAGATAAAAAAAAATAAAGAATTTTAATCATCGAATTATATTTTATGATCCTTTTTAAAGCGTTCGAAATAATTGTTAAGAATTTGTCTTTTTTCTTGTGTTAGTGGGGGAGCATAAATTATTATAAGAAATTTTAGCGTCTTTTTTGCGGTGAAAAAAAAAGCATTGATTTGGAAATATCTTGGAAAAAGTTAAATAATTGTCGGATTTTAATGAAATTTTCAGAACTTATTCACAACTGAATGGAATTATTTCAGAAATGATTTTTTTGAAAATCTTTTTTTAACATTAGTTACCCCTCCCCAGTTAATTTTATGAAATTCGAGAAACTAAATTTTGCCCCCCCCCCAATATTGAATCTTAAAATGAAAAAAAAAAATGATTTAACTAAGACAATATTTAATTAATGAAAAAAAACTTTTGATTGTTTTCATGAATAAGATATTTTATAGAACAGTTGTATTAAAAAAATTTGATGAATAATAAAATTTTACAGAAATTGTTTTAATTTTTCAAAAAAACTTATTTACAATAATTTATAAAGTTTTAAATCTTTTAAAAATTCTCTAGTAATTGGTACCGCGTTGGTGATCTTGTTATTAAGTAAATATTATGTCTACTAATCATAAATAGAAAAGCTTACTACAATTCAGCGATTCCAAATATTAAAAAAAGAATTAAAAAAAAATTGTGTATGTATAAACTTGCCAGTTTTTGTCTGTACGAAAGACCATACAAGACATTATGAGAAAATAAAAGCGGTAAATAGAGTAAATTTAAAACATCAGATTACGGAGAATATTTTCTTAATTTTTTAAAATTACTAGGTAGTAATAAATATATAAAAATAGACGCTTACGTTATATTCGTCACTTAATTTTCACAGATATATCTCTCGTATAAAAACAATTAGATTAAAATTCCGGCTGTCAATCCAGCTGTCAACCTGGTCAAATATTTAAGGAATTACTTATGAATAAATTATACTAATATAGATTTTATTATAATTTATTGCAAAATAGATTTAAAAAAAATGAAAACAAAAAACTGTATTCATTGAACGAAATTTATTCTATGGTGATTATTTGTAACTCATATATTTTAACAATATAGCAACAAAACAAGCAACATCATCGGCAAGAGTAGTAGACAGGTTATGAGCCTTAGTTTCATAACTCTTGCTGACACACAATCACAGTAGAGCCCATTTTGTGTCCGTGTGTTTGCAGTATATGTTTCTTGCTTTGTTCTAACAGCAGAAGGGGATTTATCAGGTTATTATTATAAATTTTATTACCTCTAATCTTCTGGTCGAACCACTACATCAAACAAGTAAGAACTAGTGTATTTTGTTTTTGTTCTTTTTTTCTGTTTATTTCTACCAAGCGTATCCTCAGTAGGGATTAAATGAAAAGATAACCCTTTCAAATATCCTGATTCTCATAAGTTTTCTCGCGGTTTTTCGCGCTTCTAGGCTTTAAATTGTCTCGGGATTTCCTCGATTTTCTGACTGTTCCAAAATCTTTGCAGATGTCTTCGTAATTTTTCCCGGTTTAACATCGTCTATATATACGATTATTTGAAAAAATAAGTAAAAATAATTTACAATCAGAAATATTTTTTGTTACGTTCTTAATTAAGGATACGCAAACAAACGTGTACACGATTATTTTAGACCAAGCATGGGCAAAATTTTTCGAGCTGTGATCTTTGGATCATCAGTGATCTATTGCCACACTACTAAAAAGATTCAAAGTCATTTTTCATAGTAGGTACCTCAGTTATTTTCACTACGAATGACCCTATATGTAAGCATAGCACTTAGAAAGCTTTTCTTGGTCGAAAAGATATTTTTTATAAATTTTTAAAAGCATTTTTAATGTTTGAAGTTTTCGTATATTATTTTTGCTGATGACAGTGTGATTATCACATGTCACTACATGGGATTTATTACAAATTTATTCATTTCAAAATGAAAATATTTCCTCGGGCTAAATTTTTGTAATGACATTGAATGAAAAGATTTTATTGAATCAACCGATAGGTTTTCTGCTATGAAAGTTGGTTCACCGTGTTATACTAGACAATTTTTCTTGCCAGAATCTTTCTTACACTTATATAAATTGACCATTCATCCCTGCATTGCATATTGCTGTCACATATGGCCTGGTGCTTCTGTTATGTATTTAGGGTAGGTATGGGCAATTCTTTTTGAGCAGTGGACCACATGATCTATGCCTCATCACAAGCCAGGCCACACTACTAAAAAGATTTGAGATCATTTTTTGTAGTAGGTATCTCAGTTATTTTCCCTACAAAAGACCATATGTGTAAGCATATGACTTAGAAATAGAGGAAAAGGTGAATTATTATTATTTTTTTTATTTATTTATTTTTGGAGAAAAGATTTTTTTATAATTATAAAAATTGTAGTTTTGGTATAATGTTATCACTAATGATAGCGTGATTAATACATGTCGCTGAGTGTGATTTATTTTCAATTCATTCATTTGAAAAAAAAACATATTTCTTCTTTAGAGAAAAATTGTAATGCACGTTTCCTGTTTAAAATGCAAATGATGTTTACGCTTATAATCTTCCGTAGTGAAAATCGCCAATAGTTTAAAATAATGAAAACGTTACTTTAACCGGAAGTTTAAAAAATACCCGAAACATACTTAAAGTTTTATTTGTGTGGGGTTATGTATGAGAGAGTCTAGGTGATCACGTGGAAACGAAGCAAAACATACTTTTAAGAAACATTATTTTCCAATATCTGTCTATATCTCTGAGATGAGGTATTATGATTACTTGTATTATTTACATGACACGGACTGTTAACCTCATTTTTATTGCTTTATTCACAAGTTTTATCCAGGACACAGGGTAAAGACGTTGGTTAGATCCAGTGACTAGACCCAAAAGCGTTGTGAGTTCAATACCAGACCACAGCAGTGGTGAACCAAAAAACTTCAATTAAATGGAAATAACTGAAACATCCAGAAGAGACATAGCACGTGGAACTAGAACGGTCTACCCCGATGGACGAAATAACGGGTTAGGTTTTTGAAATTCTAATCACCTGAAGAAGAGCGGAACATACAACGGCCGAAACGTTGTGAATATGGCAATGAAGATGAGGATGACAATATGAATAATGTAAATAATGCGAGTACGTTATTTTCTTTATGCAATTTAGCGTACAATTCAGAAAGACGAAACGGGCCACTGTTTTAAACGCTACTTTGCTGATGAATCATAGAGGAGAAATTGAGAGAAATTGTACAACTCATTAGTGACCTTAAAATATCTACTCATGTATGTGCTGTTCTTTAAGCACGATGCTTGTGATCCCTTAAAATGAACAGCGATAATTTGATATTAACAGTTGCAATATGAGAGAAGGTTGGGTTTTTACAAGCAAGTGATTGATAACCATGTGACTGGCTTGGTCAAGTAATAAGTAGGCAAGTTTGGTCTCTTCAACAAAAATCACGAAATCCTTCTTCACGTCTTAAGCACCAGCTGATGGTTTTGGAAAAAATCTCCATTGATCAATTCATGATTTTAGAGCTGATAACTTAAACAATAGAAATTTCGTTCTAAGATGAGTTGTCATCTTCGGTGATCGGTCAAGAAAAGATTAGAAGTTAAGTTTTATTATACTTTGTTTTAAAGCAATCAAAACTGGTGCGAAAAAGCAACAAAAATGGATATAAAAGAGGTTAAAGATACAGAAAAAATATCTCGAAGAAGAAAGAATTTGACCAATACTTTGGATTAAGGTTAATAAAATTGTGAAGTGTGCTTTCCAGATAAGAGGAAGTTATGAGTTGATAAATGATTTATGTTCTTTGTTTCAATGATCGATAGAATTCCTCATTCAATTCTCATTCACTTCCCATCGTCTTGGGGTGGTGAGTATATATGGTGTCCAGCCGAAAATGGTAGAAGAAAACAAATCGTTTGCATCAATCATGTTAAAAAAAAAAATTAAGTATCGAAAAGAAGAAGAAGAAGAATAGAGAAAGAAAGAAAGAGAAACAAACTGAAAGAGGAAAAGAAAAAGGTAAAATATGAAGAAGAAAAAAAAGAAAATATAAAGAAAAACCAGGGAAATGGGATGCAAAGATAATGGCAGAGAATGAAGTGAATAAAGAAGACAAAGAAAAAGAAGAAGGGGCAGAAGAAGAATGGAGCAGAAAACAAGACAGAAAAGGGAAGAGAGAGAGAGAGAGAGAGAGAGAGAGAGAGAGAGAGAGAGAGAGAGAGAGAGAGAGAGAGAGAAATAGAACAGTAATAAAAAAGAAAAGGAAAATGGAAAGAAGAAAGTTATTATTCGATTCACCAGACAGACAGATGATAAGGAAACGAAGGCAATAATAAAGCATGAACTAAAAAGAAATAAAAAAACAAGGTTTATATAAAACAGGGAGTTTAAAAAAAAGCGTAAAGAGAAGAAATATAGAAAACAAAGAAAACGAAGAATCAAAATTTTTATAAAACGTTTTAGTGTCGTAGTGAAATATAAACGGTATAATGACATTTAAGGTAGTTTTCTAAGCGTAGCTCAGGTTTGGCACAAGGTCACAAGTTTTGGGGAACCTTGTGAGGACCGAACTCACTCTTCAGTCGTAATTAATCTTGCGAGACAAGCTTTCAACCATAAAACCAAATTACCATTTGTTTACGGAAACAAAATGAGCAAACACAACTGAAAGGAAATTATAAATAGTACTACTACTACTAGTAGTAGTAATAGTAGTAGTAGTAATAATAATAATAATAATAATAATAATAATAATAATAATAACAATTTCTTCATGACATAAAATGTTTTAATAAAACGATCCTCTGTTGGAACTCGAAACGAATCTATAAGAAGGTTGTCAAATAATCGTTTTGAATTATGGTGCCAGAAACGAAACAATTTGTGGCCACTTCTGAATAAAACGTTCGACATTCTCTCACGTAGTCGGCATCAAGGTAACTGTACCGGTTTTGTAAATGCATTCTTCTTCTTCTTCTTCTTCTTCTTCTTCTTCTTCTTCTTCTTCTTCTTCTTCTTCTTCTATTATTATTATTATTATTATTATTATTATTATTATTATTTCAACTTTGATTTTCTCACCGGTGATAACTGATTTACATTTTCAACTGCTTTTAATTCTCCGGGACCCTCCTCAGTATTATAATTCTATCAGCGCTATCATCTTGGGGTCATAATTTTCCTCTAATCTCTCTTTTTTTTTTTTTTTTACTTCTCATAGCGTTCCGAATACAAGTGGCACGACTGTCACCTTTACATTCAAAAACTTCCATCGTTCCCTAGTATGATTGATATATCTTTTTTGATTTCATATATCTTTTCAATTTACTCCATGACTTTTCCGTTTGAATCTTGGTGAATTTTACGCTATTCATTCGCAAAATGGCAAATTCTCATCTACGCATTCTTTGTGGATGGAGTGGATTTAGTATTTTACTATTTGTAGGAGAGAGGTTTTTGTGAGTTATGCTTCCAATCCGATCGTTGTGGTTTTTAGAGTTAATTCAAGTTGAATTAGATCTCAATCTCCTAAAGCTCTCTTGGTACGTACAGCCTATCTACCCCTGATTTCGGATGGTGCATCCTCATTTAGGAAAGCAATTTTCTGGTCTTGGCGTCCAATCATTTAATGTCATTCAACTTCCATTTAATAATGTTGAAGCTGTACGTTCGCTAAGGTGTTGATAGCCTTCATTTTATTGGCCCCATTTAATTCACTTTCTCGTATCAAACACACTCTTCTGTAATAAACTTTTCGGATTTTTTCTTCATAATTGAATGTTGTATTCCATCTGCTTCATTAATTCCTAAGTATTTCTATGTACCCTCTTGGTCTAGTTCCTTAATCTTGTGGTTGATATCAAAGTCTAAATCTGCAGTTTTCATTAGTTTACCGCATTTGAAGGTGGCTTTGGCACATTTGTCGATTCCGAACTCCATCCTAATGTTTTCGTTGAAGGTTTTGACAATAGTGAGGAAGATTTTCTGCTGGTTTTCATCCTTTGCAAACATTTTAAGATCATCAATATAAAATAGGTAACTCAGTTTTTCATTCTATTTATCGGTGGCTACTGTTGTTCAGTAGGACGTTCAGTGATGCTAATGCAAAGCAAAAGAGGGGGGAGTTGGGGAAAATGAATCTCCTTTGGAAATTCCCGCTTTTTATATTGATTGTCCTCAATGTGACCCGTTAGTATCGTTTAGATTTAGTGTAGTCTTCAAGTTTTTCATTCTTTCTATTATGAATTTGACTGTTGTGAGGCATACTTTGTAGATTCTAGGCTATTGTTTATCCATGAGTGTGGAACACTGTCGAACGCCTTTATGTACTTGATCCATACTATCGATAAGTTTATTATTATTATTATTATTATTATTATTATTATTATTATTATTATTATTATTTGTTGTTGTGACCCAAGTAAATGGTTAAAGAAATAACGAGACACTTGTTACAGATATATCATATATTAAACAGTAAGAACAACAGAATAATATTACACGGATGACCCAGCGTTCAATCTATTCGACTGTTGATATTTAACAGTGTATGTGGCAGAAGGCCGAGATTACCGTGGGTTCTCCGAGCCCGTAGCCTCGGCCAAAAAAATTCCCTTAGAACCCGCATAAATGGGTTAAGGGACGAAACTCTGCCCTTCGGCAGATCTTCGTCCGGGTTCCTCTCTGATCAAGGCAGAGAGTTCGACAGATGAACAATCTATTCGACTGTTAATATTTAACAGCACACGAGTGATGTATTTGGCACAAGGACGAGTTTACCGTAGGTTCTCCGAGCTCATAGGCTCGGCCAAAAATATTCCCTTAGAACCCGTATAAACGGGTTCAGGGCCTGTCTACCTCCCCGAACGAAACTTTGCCCTTCGGCAAAGCCTCAGCCGGTTTCCTCTCTGCTCAAGGCAGAGAGTTTGACAGTAATGAACAATCTATTCGACTGTTCCCCAAAGGCCTTCTCTCCTACTAATCTTATAGTAGGCGAAAGAGTCCAACATAGGCACTTTAGAGGGAGGACCCCACAACATTATTATTATTATTACATTGTTGTTTTTGTTGTTGTTAACCTCTTTTAATTTCTGTTCAATGTAATCCCTTACCCGGTCATTACCCGAGACCCAGGGTAAGGCAAGGCTGTAAATATATGCATTCTGTTTGCCAAAATTCTGATGTTAAGTGATAACTTGTACGCTGTTTATATGTTATTTACATTGATAGTACTCTCCTGGATAGATTAGAAATTCCACAGAGGGCGAAATGTTTTTCCAAACAGGGTCTGCCAGGGATACTGTTAACTTTTTGTGTGTACCTTTTTTTTTATCGATTATTATAGAAATGACAGTATAAAAACTAAGGTACATGCTCTATTAGCTTCAATATCTTTGTTAGTATGAATAGTTATGTCCCAAACAATAGTGACTTTATAGCATTCTCTGCATAATTTGTAGTTTCAGCACACAGTACACAAGAGTAATCACATCTTTCAATATATACAATGACCAAGCGTAAGTCGATTTTTGGAATTCTTTGGTGTTAAAATTTAACAACAGGAAACTAAGTTATCAATAGTCTCAACCCATTATTTATATAATGCATATATTAGATTGCATCATTTTGGTTATATTTGTAATTGGTTCATTGCAACCATTATAAATACCCCGGTCTCTACTTTCAGTCATACACTCTTAAGCTGCTTATGTATTTTGTGTTTAACTACGTTGGCATCGTTTATTCTGAGTGACTATTACCCAGCAAGGACATTTTATTCCCTGGTGAGTTTTTAAATTATTATAATTCAATATGTTTTAGCAGCATTTTCTGATTTTCGCTTCATTTTGTTGATTGAATCTTTTTATCAATTTCCTTCACAGTTAAGAGGAGTCCCATTATTATTATTTTTTATTTTCTTTGATTTCTGGCGTTTACTTATTTCTTTCCGGGTCCCGCCAAGATCATGACACCTTCCATTGACAAAAAAAAAAAAATACATAGATGAAGCCCTTCGTAAATCCCTAATCTTTGTGACAAAATCTAAATCTATTAAGGGTGTTTCTGTAATTCTACCTTTCTTGAATGTTACTTTTGCACATTTATCTAATCCGAAGTCCATACCTATGTCGTCACTGAAGTATTTTACAATATTGAGGCCTTTCAACTCATTGTCGTCTTTGGCGAAGAGTTTGAGATCATCCATGTATAGTAGGTGATTGAATATTTTCTTATTTATTTTGTAACCATAGCTACTGTTGTTCAGTTCATGTGTAAGAGGGATTAAGGATAAACAAAACAGAAGGGGTGACAGAGAGTCTCCTTGAAAAATTCCACATCGGATATTCAGACGGTTGGATATGGCAGTGCCCCCGGTGTGACTAAGGTATAGTTTGGTGTTCCACATTCCCAGGCTCTGCTTAAAGAAATTTAATACCACAGGGGATACTTTGTACATTTCCAAAGACTTAAGGATCCAAGAATGTGGAACACTATCAAAGGCTTTACGATAATCAATCCACGCTGCACTTAGATTTCTGCGTCGTCTCCTGCAATTTTCCAGGATCATTTTATTTATCAGAAGTTGATCTTTGCAGCCATATGAACCTCTTCTGCATCCTTTCTGTTCCAGCGGGAGAATGCTGTTTGTTTCGAAAAAGGAATAAGTACGGTTCGTCAGTACAGACGTGATCAACTTATACGTTGTGGAGAGACATGTAATCGGTCTATAATTTTTCGGGTCGTCTGTTTCAGTTGTTTTTGGTATGAGGTATGTAATACCTTCAGTAACCCATTCCGGGATTTTATTGGGATTATTTACAAGCGTTGATAATGTTTTTGCAAGAATTTCATGGGTAGATGAGAGATGATGCAGCCAGAAAATGGGGCAACTTGTCATTTCCTGGGGATTTCCATTTTTGGGATTTCGTTAGAGCTTGCCTAACATCATCTGTGGATATATTTTCCCATTCTTGCAGAGGTGTATCCAGCAGTCGTTCTTCACGCCGTATCCATTCTGCATTTGGGTTATATTCCTTTGGGCTGCTCCAAATATTTTCCCAAAATGTCTGTACATTATCAATCGATGGTGGCGTTTCGACATGTATAGGTGTTTTTTCCAATTTCCCTGTAAAATTTCTTAAGATCTGTTCGGAATATTTTATTTTGGCGATAGAATCTACAACGTTTTTTGCATCGTCTTGTTCTCTGTGCCTTTAGCTGAAGTTTCTGTTTCAGCATTTCCTTGATTGATGGAATATCAATTAGAGATTTAATGCTATATTTCCGCTTGATCTTTTTGGATTTACGTGTGGATATAGTAGGGTTTCTGGTGAGCTCATCTAATATAGAAAGCTCACATCTGATTTGTTTTATTTCTCGTATCAGTTTGGTTTTCCAAGCTGGTTCTCTATGTCTGTTAATTTTATTTATTGTCTTGACCCCAAGCTTCCGAGTTGCGTATATGACGTTGTTAACTTCTGTGATGTTTCCCGGTGGTTTATCTGTTAACAGTGTTTCCAGGGCAGCATTGTATATTTTCACGATGTGCTTGTTGGAATTCGTTATATGGATTTTCGGGAGTTGGTCTCTGTCTGACAATTGTATGAAAGTTACTCTGCTGAGTACTTGGATGACGTCATTTTTCGCTTTGGTGATTTCAGCTTCGTGGTTTTCAAGGAATTCTAACTTAATGTACATGGAGTCATCTTCAGTGATTATTATTATTATTATTATTATTATTATTATTATTTCCTTTGATTTCTGCTGTGTACTCATTTTTTTCCGGGTCCCGCCCATGGACCTAAGTTTAGAAATGGCATCATGACGTTTTCCACTGCAAAGAAAAAAAAAAAGAAACACAGACGCGCGTGCGCACGCACGCACGCACGCACACACACACACACACACACACACACACACACACATATGCATAGACAAAGCGGTTCGTAAGGTGTGAGCTGTACTCGTGAGAACAATTTTTCATATTTCTTTAAGACATGAGCTTCCAGGGATCCCTTCAATGAATCTACTGGAATCTTTTCCAACCAATCCGAGGGCTACAACTACAAAGGGGATTGTTGATGTTTCCATGTGCCACATTTTTTAGATTTCGATTTCAAGGTGGTTCAGTATCTGTCTATATTTCTAAGATGAGGTATTATGTACATTATTTACATTTCTTCGGACTATTGTCCTCATCGTTGTCGCTATATTTATTACAACGCTTAAGTTCGACATTCCAACCACCTGAAGAAGGCCAGAGCGTACAACGGCCGAAACATTGTAATAGATATGGCGACAAAGACGAGGACAATAGTCCGAATAATATAAATAATGTCCAAAGTGGTTGTATTTGGATAGCTTTTTTGAAGATCTTCGAAGATACATTGCAGTCTACACGGACTGCCATATCAATAAGGAGGCACCTTTTTGTGTGCGATCTCTAATAACAATGTCTGGGCGGTTAGCTTTGTTTTTGATTATTATTATTATTATTATTATTATTATTATTATTATTTCTTTGATTTCCTCTGTATACACATTACCTTACGGGTCCCAACCAGAGACGCTTAGAAATGATTTCATGACATTTTTTACTAAACATTTTTGTAAGAAAAATCACACACATTTTACATACAAAAAACTCTGTGTGAGCTGTACCTCTGAGTATAATATTTAACGCGTAGGGTACCAGGAATCCTTTCAATGTTTCTATTAGACCCTTTTCCAATCAATCAACAACTACAACTGGGAGTATTGATATCCTCATATGCCACATCTATGCGATTTCCAACTCACGATCGTTTTATTTTGAAAATCTGCAAAGATACTTTAGAATCTGCAAGGACTACCATGTCAATAAGAAAGTGCATTCTGTTGTTGTGGTCTGTGATTATGATGTCTGGGTAATTAGCTTTGATTGTTCTGTCCACGTGTATTGTAAACTCCCATAAAATTGTTACAGGTCCTATTTGTGTAACCGGGTATGAGTGACATTCATACTAGTTTCTTATAGTTTCCTTCCCATAAAAGTTGCATATTTTCCAGTGTTGATATTGGCCCACTTAATTATGCCGGATTTTATATTCAGTGGCTGCTAATACTGTGCAACCCAATGGTCAATTGTTTCTGGATATTTATCACAAAATCTACCTTTCGGATTAACATATTTTTCATTATGCGTGTTTGGTAATTTCTAGTTAGCAAGCATTAGTCGTGTGCAGTTTCAACTTTAAGCCTGCACTCCGTAGTCATTGATGTGTATCAGCTTTTTTTGTTACGGGTAGAGTATTGACCATGAATAGGTTTATCTTGTCATCGTTTCTGCATTTGATACATTGCATTTTCGTTTGCTTTCTTTTTTAAGATCTTTGCTGCTGCAGTAGGAGTATTTATTTGTTCACTCACTTGAAATTCCCTTTTTCAATTTTTTGTCATCCTTTAAAGACTGATTGTTGTAGTTTTGTAAGACAGTTCTAGATGAACTAATCCGCTGCCTACTTCAGATTTGGGTACCTACAAATGGCAATATCCGCCTTAGGATGATGCATGTCATGGCAAGTGAGAAGCTTTCTCGTTTTGACATCTCATTCGCTTAATGTCAGCTATGATCCAATTAAAAATGGTGAAACTGTATTGCGCCACAGGGACAGATAAAATGTTTATATCTGTTATTCTGTTTAGCGAACACTCGACGCACCCACCTGTAGTATTCCATTCTCACTTTTTCCTTCATTTGGATGTGTTGTGTTCCATCTTGTTCGCTGACTCCTAAGCATTTATAGGCTTCATCTTCCACTTTCCTAATCTTTGTGACGCATTTCTAAATCTATTGAGTGCGTTCCTGCAATTCTACCTTCCTTGAATATTACTTTTGCACATTTATCTAATCCGAAATCTATACCTATGTCGTCACTGAAACATTTTACAGTATTGTTGTCTTTGGAAAAAAGTTTGATATCATCCATGGTGATTAAACTATTTTCCGGGTTCAGCTTAGAGACCTAAGGTCAGAAATGGCATCATGGCATTTTCCACTGAGCAATTAAAAAAAAAAAACACCTAGTTTGCATAGATAAAGCTCTTCGCATGATGTGTGCCCTGTACTTGTGAGAAAGATGTTTGTATTTCTTTAAAGTATGGTCCCCCAGGAATTCCTTTGATGAATCTGTTGGAATCCCTTTCAATCAATACGAGGGCTTCAACCACAACAGGGATTGTTGATGTTCCCATGTGCCACATTTTTTGAGATTTCCATTTCAAGGTCCTTGTATTTTGATAGCCTTTTGAAGATCTTTAAAGATACAATTTGCAGGGACTGCCATATAAATAAGGAGGCATTTTTTTCTTTGTTTGCGGTCTCTAATAACGATGTTTGGGTGATTAGCTTTGATTGTTCTGTCTGTGTGTATAGTGTAGTCCTATATACTTATTATTGTTGTTGTTGTTGTTGTTATTATTATTATTATTATTATTATTATTATTATTATTATTCCCTTTGGTTTCTGGTGTGTACTCATTTCTTTCCGGGTCCCTACCAGAGACCTATGTTTAGAAATGGCATCATGACATTTTCCACTGAACAATAAAAAACAAAACAAAAACTACAAGAAAACACACACATATTTTACATAAATAAAGCCCTTCGTAAGGTGTGGGATGTACTCGTGAGAACATTTTTTTTGTCTTACTTTAAGGCATGGGCTACCAGGAATCCCTTCAATGGGTCTACTGGAATCTTTTCCAATTAATCCAAAGGTTCCAACTACAACAGGGATTGTTCATGTTCTCATATTATTATTATTATTATTATTATTATTATTATTATTATTATTATTATTATAATTATTATTATTATTTCCTTTGATTTCTGTCGTTTACACATTTCTTTCCCGGTCCCGCCCAGGGACCTAAGGTTAGAAATGGCATCATGACACTTTCCACTGACGACAAAAAAAAAAAAAAAAAAAAAAAAAATTATATAGATAAAGCCCTTCGTAAAGTGTGGGCTGTACTTGCCAGAACAATTTTTTGTATCTTCTTGAGGCATGGACTTCCAGGAATCCCTTCAATTAGTCTACTGCATTATCATTATTATTATTATTATTATTATTATTATTATTATTATTATTATTATTATTATTAACCATTAAATAGCGAGAAAAAGCTGTCACGAACATACAGATTAAAAGGATAAAAAATGAGAAAATTAATTTTTATTCTATGCTTCTTCTCGATTTAATCAAACACAAAACTAAAATAAAGGTATTTTAACTCTTTTACATTCTAAATATGAAAAGATAAAATAACAAATATGAAACGTTTATCAAACTAACATTTCTCACTTTTATTAAAGATTCGTCTGAGATAATGGAGAAAAAAAAAAAGGAAAATAATTCTGGTTTTGTTAATTTTATGTTGTTTTATTTTCATTGGTTAATAATTAATATATTAATATACAAATGGTATGTATATAAAAACCAACACCAGACCTAATGTCCTACCAGCTTTATTCGCAGACAAATATTTCAGTGTCCTGAGTATGACGATAAACTACGTCTAGCAGCAAGACCTCTGATCAGGAGGTTTTGAGGAGCGTGGAAACACCTCTTAATTTCTGGTGTTCCCAGGTCTACCCTGACCCGGGGTGGTAGCACCTGTTAGGGTCCCAGCTATGGGAAAGTAGTTAGCCCCCCCCCCCAACAAAAAAAACTATGAAAGTGTAAAAATAGGTTTTCATACCAGAATTACTTTGTGAAAAAGTTATTACCAAAAATAAGTTTTTGAAGAAAAAAAAAATTATTACCAGCGATACAATTTTGAAGAAAAGATATTACCAGAGGTAGATTTTTGAAGGAAAATTTTTTACCAGTAATACATTTGATAAAAAAAGAGAAATATTACCAGCCATAAAAATCTTGTCACCCATTGAAGTTGATATGCCGTAAAACAAAACAATGAAAGAAAGAAAGAAAGAAAGAAATACTTCAAGGAATGAATGAATATATCAAATAGTAACTTCGTGAATTCTAGAGCTGCCAGTTAGTCATTTAGATTTAAATCATGGATCAATGTTGCCTAATAACTTTAGAAAAAATTCAAAGCATTAATTGCTGGTCACCAAGTAAACATTAATTAATGATGTTCCCCGTTTAAGGCTTAAGAGAATTTATATAACAGCAGCAACTAGTAACTTTTACGAGAACTCAAATGACGGGTTTCGATGCTTTTTTTGATTTGCGGTTTTCCTAACCTCTTTGCCAGGCTTTTCGAGACTACTTCACTAACGCCAGGACTCACATAGACAACATTAATATGCAGAAAACTGGTCTGGAATGTTTTATCTCAAAATTTAAATAACTTAAAACAATGAGAAATCTGTTAGACTCTCGGTAATTGCTTTTGTAAATCTCTCATTATTTTTGTTCAGTGCACACAAGTGTCAAACAGCCAGTAAATAATTCCTGATCATTCTTTTTCACCGCAACAATACCCCAGTGCATGTGAATGTTAACTATACAATATATTAACGCACTGAGCCGCCATTTTCTCGGTGTTCAAAAAGCTAAAATTAGAATTTGAGTGAACTCTATACGAACACATAAAACAAACATGACAGCGCTTTACGCATGCGTACTAACGACTTTGTGGTTAGACGACAAATTATGGCTACCGTTCACATTCTTTTCATCTGAGCTAATTTAAAACTCACGGGAATTGTGTCAGCAACGAAATAATGGTTGAAAAGACACAAATCATTGCCTTAAGCTGTCACAGATAACTGTACTAATTTTATTCACGTAAAAGGAGAAAGTCTCGATCAATATAAAAGGTAACAGTGTACAAAGAGCCTCAGTTAGCCTGTAGATCGGCTTTTCTTTGGTTTTTCAGTAAAACCAAAGTGAAAGTCTTGCAGTATCTCGAAAATCATGATATCAAATCTCGAAATTAAAACCAACCCGTGTGAAGTGAAGTTAGTAATGTTAAATGAGCTTCAAATTTTGACAAATTATTCCAAAAAGAATGCTATCCTCCTCTCCCTCCTCGCCTCTCTTATCTTATCTTTTCTCTCTCTCTCTCTCACTATCTCTCTCTCTCTCTTTCTGTATCTATCTATTAAAATCAAATCTATCAAGTATAAAAGATAGATAATATCTATCGCATCTAGTGGCAAATTACTCGCTTTATTCCTGGTGGAACATGAAAAGGAATTTACCCAAATAAAATATTACAGCCTGAATACTTTCGACCATCTTTGATTGCTTTCAAGGGAACGAAGATTGAAAGCCCAGGAATATAAATTGATTGATTGATTTGTTTGATTTTTTACGGCCTATCAATCTTTTGAAGGTTATCTAAAACTAGAAAATATTTTTAGATTATAAGAATTAAAAAAAAAAATAGATAATAATAAAATTCCTACTAATTAATTCATAGCTAGGAGAGAAAAGGTGGCTTCATACCTTTCCCATTGTGCATCTGAGCTTACAGCCTACTGTTATGCCCAAGCAGTCGAAGAGGTATCGACTATTTTCCTGTGCTAGATAAGATTCGAGTTGTCTGGTGTTAAGGCACTAGTTAGCTCGTTAATACCCAAATCATGTCATTAATATATGCTGTATTTAGAGTACCTGGCATACTTGGAGTACCTGTGTGTGGAATCCCGTAAGACAATTGTAGAAATTTTCAATTGGTTTAAGTAACATCATTAAAATCTCATTTTTGTTCAAAATGTAAGCTCCAATTTGAATTTTCACATTCGCATATATTAACCAATCAGCGACATTATTTCAAACGCACTGTAGACTTTGAAAAATCAAACAATTGTTGTCGTCTGCTACGAAATTTGAAAGATCACTTCAGAATATAATCGACAATATTTTCCCTCCTAAAATTGATATTTAAAAATTGGGGGAAATATTTATTATCAATATATGTCTGAGTTTAGTAGGCTAATTTTTAGCGTCTTGGAGTCTTTTTATTTTCTATAAATATTCGTGGTGTTAAGTTACTATTCAACTTTCATTTTTTCCGTAAACCTTTGACCAGAGTCGATTGTTCGTTGTTGTGGACGAGCTAAATTCAAAAAAATTCCGGATAATTAAATACTCAACATTTGACATACTTATCGAGCAACTTCTTACAATAGCTTTGAGATTTAAAAGTAAATTTAGAACACTTGAAACATCTAAAGAATATGTTAGTAGTAATTATTAAACGAATTCATAAATCAACTTAAATATATAACATTCTATATATGCAGAGGGATTTTTTTTTTTTTACATATTAACGTAATTGATTAGGTTGTATTGTAAGGAAAGAAAACAAAATATTTTTGTGTGAATTTTTTCGCCAGGATATTTGTAACTTCAATTTGAAATAAAATAAATACGTAGTATTATAAAATTAATTTAAATTTGTATAGCCGTATATGAAGATTATTTATTTCTTTTTTTTTTTCGCGCGCTTATTCCTACACACACAGAGAGAGAGAGAGAGAGAGAGAGAGACAGAGAGAGACGCATATATATATATATATATATATATATATATATATATATATATATGAAGAAATATAGTCTAAAGATGTGCTATGATTATGGGATAAAGTGTTCAATATCAGAGATAGAGCGTGTGTAAATATAAAAGTGAACATAAGTCAACACTTAGAGGCGACAGTCTGTTTCATGCTAGATGCAATCGTCAGGCCTGACGATTGCATCTAGCATGAAACAGATTATCGCCTCTAAGTGTTCACTTTTATATATATATATATATATATATATATATATATGTGTGTGTGTGTGTGTGTGTATAATTATTTACCCGCTGCTCCACGCAGCAAGATGTAGCACAAGGCCGAGTTTAAAGTGGGGTATCCGAGACCGTAGGCTCGGGCAAGTAAAAACCGAGTCAGTCGGCATAGCCTCGTCTGGAGAATACCCTCTGACCTATGCCAGGTAAGTATTATATATATATATATATATATATATATATATATATATATATATATATATATATATATATATATATATATATATGTGTGTGTGTGCGTGTGTGTAGACACAGAAACAGATTAGGCTGTTTGTATTGCTGTCAGAACTGACCAGTGAGGTGATATCGCTTTCCTAAATGGCAGTTTTTTGCTGTATTAAAACATGGCACGTGGAACTAGAACAGCCTACACCAGTGAGTAAAATAAAGGGTTCAGTTCGACATTCCAACCACCTGCAGAAGGCCGGAGCGTACAACGGCTGAAACGTTGTAATAAATATGGCGACAAAGATGAGGACAATATTCCCATTAAACTAAATAGTGTATGAAGAGGCGATTTGAAGTAACAGAAACGTGATTCCGCAGGAGGATGCTGAGGATAGCGTGGACCGAACATGTAAGTAACGACGAAGTTTTTGAGAAAATGGAATCAAAAAGGAAACTAATACGCAACATGAGGAAGAGACAGTTGAGGTTTCTTGGGTACATAATGAGGAAGGACGAAAATCTGATACTCATAGGAGAGACTGAAGGCGAGAGGGACAGAGGAAAACAACTCATAACATACTTAGTGAGCTTGAGTAATTCGATGGTGGAATAAGGTTTGTGGAAAATAACAGAAAGATAAAATTTATTAAGAGTTACAAAGGGCAAGAAGTTGGGGAGAGCCATGATCGCCTTCACTATGTTGGGGCAAGGCACATAAAAAAGCTTTCTGTCGGTCGATGATAAACATGCTAATCGCGGACGTTTCTTTCACTCGCTATATTTCCTTTATTTTTTCTTTATTTTTCATTTTCTTTCTTTCTTTCATTTTTTTATTTCTTTCTAACTGTTTCTATCTCCCTCTTTATTCTTCTTTCTCTTTTTCTTTCTTTCTTTCGTTCTTTCTTTCTTTCGTTCTTTCTTTCTCCGTTCATTTTACAATATTTTTGTTCGAATCTTTCGTTGTCGATGTCTTCTAATCATGAAAGAATTCTTTGACATTCTGTTTCAATTTTCTTCATTTTTCATTCTTTTCAATCGTATTTCTCATTTTTTTTCTTTCTTTCTTTCTTCCTTCCCTTCAGTTTTTTTTTACTCACTCTATTTCCTTGCTTCTTTGTTTCTTTGTTTCTTTCTTTCTCTGTTTAATTAACAATATTTCGTTCGAATCTTTCATTGTGTACGCCCTTTAATTATGAGAGAATTTTTTCTCATTCTGTTTCAATTCTGTTCTCTTCTTTCTTTCCACCCCTTCGATGTTCTTTCCTTCGATTTTTCATTTCTTTACCAAACCCTTTTCTCGTGCCCAACTTGTCAGTTTTCATTCATTTTCATTCTTCTTTGTCTCGTTGTTTCCAGCCCTTGCGGCACTTCTTCAAGAGGATATCTTTAACATGCGTCATAAGAAACATGGATTGCTATCCAGAATAATGGGGCTAAGGTCGGGAAAACGCGCTGGAAACAACCAAAAGCAATCTTACTTTCTAGCCTTTGATCCTTTCGCTGTCAGGGTGAAGATAAGCCTATCACTGAATCAGTAGTTGTGATATGAGCTAGACGAGAAAAGCAAACGAAACCTGAATCCAAATAACTGACAAAGACAAGCAAGTCGTACAAAATAAACAAGAAAGAGTCTGACGATCGTATACGGTATACAAGAAAACTTTTTTTAAAATGCTCGCAATGAAACTTTTTTAAAGCCCACCGCCGTAATGTAACTTCTCTGTGCTTTTTCTATCAATAGTTTCATGGTAATTGTTCTGGTGAACTATTGGTAATTGTACTTCAACTTTATGAATTTAAGCTCAGTACTAGATTGGTTGTAAGGTCTCATTAATTCACAGTTGAATTGGCTAGATGCAACCGTAATTTCTATGCTAACAGTTTCTTCTTTCACATTTCCTGCTTATGCACATCTATTCTATCTTGTTACTTTGCAGATATTTTTGATATTTAAATGCAATGTCAATTGTTACCTTCTGTTTTCTTGATTACTCTTCTATTCTTCCCACACCCCAAATGTTTCTCTTTTTCCTTGTTTTTTCACACTCAGTAATCCCTTGTGTCTTAATGGCTTTGCTACCTTGCATGAGGCGATATGATAAAAAAAATAAAAAATACAAGCGTCCTTTCGTACAATAGTACAAATAAAAGAAAAATTAGATCGGAACAAATGCTTGCATATATATATATATATATATATATATATATATGCTATAAATATGCTATAAATTAATGTCATTGAACTTCACTGATCAAACTATCTGGCCTTTCAGCTATATTTTGAGGGTTATAAAATAAAGATTCTGTTTTTTGATTCGATGAATCTTTGGGAAGTTTTTCGATGCCTTCGAAATACTGATACTTTTGAGTAGCAAAGTGAGTTATATGGAACGAAAGAATTAATAGCCGGAAGACAGTAAATCTGGAAAATATATAACTTCTGGAAGATATTTCGGCAATGTTTCACCTTCGTACAAGTAAAAAGAAAGTAACGATCTTTGAAGATGAAGGTTGTTTTCTTGATAACGTTATTATACATTTGACTCCCTCGGCAATGTTTATTTAACCCGTGTCATGGCACATCCATAAAAATCAATTATTTCATCATTTGTGATATATGCGCAGGAAGTTTCCATCAAAATTCGAGGTATTACAACTTTATTTATAATTATAGAAAGAGGTGGGAATAATTCAGTCCACATTTGTATATATAAGTATATATCGCTTGTGGAATGAGCGGGGTATTCGACTGGATACGAAAATTCGAGTTTACAGAGCTGTTGTACTTGCCATCCTTTTGTACGGCTCAGAGTTGTGGACTCCATACAGGTACCATATACGCCAGCTGGGTGTTTTCCATAAAAGCTGTTTGCGTGCAATCTGTGGAGTTAACCTTCAAGATAGGACATCTAACGTCGACCTGTTTAACAGGTGTAATATTGGAGGAATCACTAGTTTTCTCATACAGTCTCAGTTACGGTGGACTGGTCATGTCTTGAGAATGTCTGATGACAGGATACCCAAGATCCTAATGTAGAGCCAGTTAGATTAGGGCCACAGGAATCTAGGACGCCTATGGCTAAAATACAATAACACACTTGAGCGCTTAGCCTTGGAGCGGGTAGAATGGAGATCAACGTGTTTTAGTGAACTCAGCAGTTTTCAATCTGCTTGTCTGAATCATCTTCAAGAAGCGAGAGCAAGATCTAAAAAGTCAGTCAATCTAATAGTAATCTCATCTCACAATCATCACTCTTGCTCTATATCTGACCTCCTTTGTAAATCACTAGCGGTCTTAAATTTCAGTTAAGGTTATCTCACAAAATTTCATAACTGAATCAACTAAGCTGTCAGATCCTCATACGTCGAAACCGACGGGAGAGTCTAATATTATTATTTATATATATCATCATTCCGACACGCAAATAGACGAAGGGGAGATAACACAGTCAAAAACTGAATGTTCATAAACAATTTTAGACAAAACCAATACCACCACAGAAGAAAAAAAAAACCATATAAAAACAGAGCAATAAATAGAAACTACAATTTTGGAGCAAACTGACAACAAAATCGGAACAACAGGAATAACCTCCTGAGGAACGAAATCCGACACATAAAAAACAAGTACCAAGGACAGAACAACAGATATAATGCAAAAATGCACAAAAATCACATATACAACTGCATAAAACATACTGACATTAGAAACAATATTGAGGAACCCCATCTTAATAACCTTTTTTTTGAGAGAGAGAGAAACCAGAATCACATGGAAAAGGACGGTCCACAATCACGAAAAAGCGAAAGTAATCAACCTTTCACAAAAATCATTAACACCCATACAAATAGACATCGTATGTAAAGGACTAAAATTCACACCAACACCCAAAAACCAAATGTAGCAGAAATGAAGGATGTTGTTTCGGAATTCTAAAGAAGACTCAGGCTAACAGAACAATTCTTTGAAGAAGAAAACAATGATAAATCAGTAGTAAAAAACAAGAAAGATTATCAACATTCAAAAGGTAAAAATGCAGCCCTTAACGAATTCTGTAATTACATCTCAAACTTCCCATTTGATAAAAATGGAAATGCCATAAACAACGTCTCCAACTTCACCAGACAACAATGGAACCGACTAAACGACCTAAAAACGATAAAAAATATTTGTTATAAAAGAAGCGGACAAAGGGAACGCAGTTGTTTTTATTGATACAGAACAGGATGCAAGCATCATACACAAAATGCTACAGGACGATACCTATTATGAAGAAGCCAGAGAATACCAACCTCACAAAGGGATGAAAAAACTCATCAACTTAATACACTCATACCGAGAATGTCTTACGTCTAAGGAACATACCTACCTTACAAACTTTAGATATAAAACAAGCATTTTATATCAACTATCTAAAATACACAAAAGGAATCTCATTACTGAAACATGCAATACTACAAAAACTAATTGCATGAATATACCCACACCAACCGACCTAAAACTAGGGCCTATAATAGCAGGCCCAATTTGCGAGATGCATTGTCTAAGAAATTTACTAGACATCTTATTGAAACCTCTTATCAAACACAGTGCATGAATTATTACGAAATACTTAGATGACAGCAAAATTAAGGTCTTGGCGTAACCCGCACAAAGTCCTGACTTAAACCCCATTGTAAATTTATGGAGACCTTTGAAGAAAAAGTAAGAGAAAAGGGTTCTAATTTGGAAGAAGTAGATTCTATTGCCAAGGAAGAATGGAGCAAAATTTCTATCCGGGTGTTTTTTGAGAGTTCCTTATAAGGAAATATCAAAAAGAATTAAAGGTAATAACCAAGCATAATTGTTACGCAATTGATTATTGAGGCAAGAGGGTCAATAATTTTGTCTTATTTCAAATGTTTTTGGTATTATTGTTTGACATTAAAATAAAAATTTTGTTGTCACTGCACAATCTTTCAAATCTATTATTCCCTCATTTGTGAAAAAAGGAACATGAAGTTTCCATGAAAATTTGAGGTATTACAGCTTTATTTATAATTATGAAACGGGGTGGGAATAATTCTCTCCACATTTGTATATATATATATATATATATATATATATATATATATATATATATATGAAGAAAAATATACGGAAAACCAAACAAAAATCCTTATATGCAATTATGCTGTTTTAATGTTAATATGTCAACATCGGACGTTTCGGTTTAATAAACCATCTTTAGGACATATTCATAAAATATAATTAACATTAATTGAACATGACAAAGACGATGGACACAAGAACAAGACTTATCCAAACAGATAACTGAAAGTTTTATATGATCAGCGTTCCGTTTTAAAACGTGACGACAACGTGACCTTGTTTTAAAACGTAACGCTGATCATATAAAACTTTCAGTTATCTGTTTGGATAAGTCTTGTTCTTGTGTCCATCGTCTTTGTCATGTTCAATTAATGTTAATTATATTTTATGAATATGTCCTGAAGATGGTTTATTAAACCGAAACGTCCGACGTTGACATATTAACATTAAAACAGCATAATTGCATATAAGGATTTTTGTTTGTTTTTTCCGTATATTTTTCTTCATACTGTCGGGTCTATATCCATATATTTGCTTATATATATATATATATATATATATATATATATATATATATATATATATATATATATATATATATACACCATAACACCGACACGGAAATAGACCAAGGGGAGATAAAACAATCAATTCTTGAATGTTCATAAACAATTCTTGAGAAAACCACTAACACCACAGAAAGAACAACCACTTAGAAAACACATATAAAAACAGAGCAATAAATAGAAACTATAATTTTGGAGTAAAAAGATCACAAAATCGGAACAACAGGAATAACCTCCTGATGAACGAAATCCGACACATAAAAAACAAGTACCAAGGACAGAACAACAGATATAATACAAAAATGCACAATAATCACATATACAACTGCATAAAACATACTGACATTAGAAACAATATTGAGGAACCTCATCTCAATAACCGTTTTTGTTAATTTTGTTGTCGCTTCATAATCTTTCAAATTCATTATTTCATCATTTGTCATAAATGCACATGACGTTTCTGTGGAAATTCGATGTATTAAAACTTTGTAATTATATAACCCATCAATTTTTTGCACCAATACAAGTCATTAGGGTGAAATAAACAGAAGCAATTATCCAAAGTAAACTTCGTGAAAAACAGAATTTCAAATCACCCAAATAGTTTAAATATACACATCAAAATCATGTCCAGATATGCGAGTTTCCGGATATAAGGCACTCCATATATGAGGGATTCCGGATATGAAGGATTCCGGATATGAAGGATTCCGGATATGAGGGATTCCGGATATGAAGGATTCCGGATATGAGGGATTCTGTTGTATCTAGATGACCGGTGCATGACAGATTTGACCAAATTTTAACAGTTTCTTTGGTTGGAAAAACTGGCTGGTCACATTTAATACCTCAAAAATCAAACTGGCAACGTTCTCTAATCACCGAGCTGACCCCAGATTTCCGTTTGTAGCAATGAACGTGCCCAGTATTAAAGGGACCTATTGCCTCGAAGAAGGCAGGTAGATCTCGTATATACGATTAATCACTAAAAATGCCGGAAAAATGGTCGCTTCCCTGTACCGCACCAGTAATTACCTGACTCCCCCAGCTGTGTTCTATGTTTACAGGATATAAATCATGCCGAAAACAAAGTGATGCTGTCATATCTGAACAGGAGCTGCCAGGCTGACATTTTCCGTTCTTGACAGAGTCTGTTGTGTAGTAAGACAGTATCACATTTTCTTTACTATTATTGAACCATACACTATAAATAGAACACAACATGGAACAGTAGGTAAAACATGAGCCGCTAAGGTCGAGCACTTTCAGTTGTACTGAACCACTGTATTCCCAGGCTATCTTCTTATAGGATTAATCCCTTGATCTCTTGACATTTTGTTTCCAGTGTTTTCCTTGCAGTCTTACTAACCAGCAACTACAAGCGCTATACGAACTTTATAACAGAAGCGTCAAGGCGGCCTTGTGGATAGTGAGTTATTTCTCAACCCTACAACACCTTTCCCACAGACAAAACGTCGCGACCTCTAGCTATTCTATCACTATTTCCATGGTAAATTTTCAAGCTAAGTACATTCCATAAATCCCCTAAGTCGAAGCCTCACTATAACACGGCCGGTCCGGCTCGATCCGGGGTACTTCCCACAATGGTTGTTACAGCTGCCGGTCAACTGATGGTTATCTGCTGACCACTTCATTCTTTCATTTGCTCTGCCTCACGCAATGTTTTTCATCACTGAGTGGTAAAAATCAAGTTTTCGTCTTTACTTAAACGCTGAACTGCGGCGGAACCGTGTTGTGAAAGGGCAAAAACTTTTCCGCTGGTAATAATACAAATAACGTAACAAATAAAGAAGATCATTGGATCAATTTTGAATTGGTTTATATAGTCGTTGATACAACAAAATTAGCCCTTCCCGTTAAACTCTCTATCGTGACACTGTTTGTATTTCTTCTAAAACTTGGAGCGGTTAAAAATATACACAAGGAAATAAGTCGTTCGGGAATTCTATCGGCAGCAGGTCACGTGGAGTTCAGCAGCTCCTCTACCGCTGCTGTCTTTCATAGTCTGTGTCTCTCGCTCTAGCTGCTGCCTTCAACGGATCGTTCGGTTTATATGTATTTCGCCCGACACCTACCGCACCTCGGGACTCATTAATTATTCATCTATTAATTATTTTCTCCAAACTTGGAGATACTACACCAACCCACAAACAAACATTCACCAGAAATGTATTCCTTCACAAATAAACCTAATTTAACATTCCCCTTGACAATTGGCCGCTTATACAAGACAATAATTTTTTCGTTAACAAACTTTCGTTTAAAAATTTTCCACTGTTTTCTCTGACGTCAAGAAATTCCTTTTGCTGAAGACTTTCAAAATAACCAATATAAATTCTCATTGTTTACATTTTGGCTTTCCGAATAATAACTCAGTTCGCTTCTCAACACCTGGAGAACTGACACTGAACTTCTAATAAAAGCAGTCAGGTATTCAAAACAATAATTTTCCGATAACAACTTTTGCGTTTTTAAGATTATTTCTTCTGTCAAAGAATTATCATTATCGCCGACTTTTCAATATGACCGAAATAATTTTTCTGCACATTCCGGAGTGTTTACATTCCGGTCTTACAACAAATGTCAGATTACTTACATTACTGGCATTGCAAATAATAATTCAATTTGCCTGTTTTTCAGAAAATATCTCTTTTTTTTTTCTTCGGTTCATATTCCAATTCATATTTTCACCTTAACAATTTTAACGCTTTTAGCCTTTCCAAATCTCCATTCCCTATAACGGTGTTTTCACATGAACCCTTCTAATCCTAATTTCATACTTCCAGTGACACATTACAGCTAAGTTTCTTAGTAAGAAAGTTCAACTTGGTCAAGTTCTTCCCGCGAAACTCTACTTTGTGGAAGCAACCCTCAAGTCTAAAGTTAACCGTTATATTTTCTGCATATCCTCCTAAAGTGAGCCTCTTTCCTATTAGTCTTACGACTCATATAACAACAGCCTTCTGTAATCCTCTGCTTCGAGTGGATCTTGGGCCTGTATTGGGTCAGATTTAATAAAAAGAACAACAGCAAAACAATCAGATGTCGCAAAGTCTTCCTTTACTAACTCACGCATATTTTTATTAAAATTATTGTCTTATGGAAATTATTGCTGTCTTTCACTTGTTTGAAAAGGAATATGATTTAAGGAGGTCCATTTATGACATTTAGAGATAAGAAAATAACAGCTTTTGACTACTGAATCAAAACAGCTTGAAATGGGAAAGAATGCGAAATGAGATCTTTTAGAAAGACGAAAAAAATTCCACGAGGTTTCAGTTAATGATCTTTCCGGCAATCAATGTCACTTTTAAGACACTAATTGCAGCAGTTAATTTATTTAAGCTAATCAAACTGTTTACTAATAAAATAGACAACGCCATAAATCGTTCTTTTCCCCTCTCTCTCATTGTATTTGTAATGTTCTCTTTTTTTTTATGTTTCTCTTGAAACTTTGTGTCTGGCATTCTTGTTTTCGCCATCTTGCTTAATTCGGCTTTCGATCCGACTTTCTTTTCCTTTTATTTCCATCGTTTTTTCTACTTTCGATGTTTAACCAAACAGTCTCCTCCTCAGCCTTTCTAAGGGAGTTAATTATCGACAATTTTGGACCATTCTTTTTACTTCTTTAAATTATTACGATAACTTTCCTTAATTCCTTTCTCCGTCCTTCTTTCCTCTATTGTCCACTATTCACACCTTCTTTTTATTTCTTCTTCCTGCTTTCTTTCTTTCCTTTCCTTCCTTCCTTTCCTCTATTTTCATTGTTCCAGTCAGCATTTTCTCCTTCCATCTCTCTATTCTTTCTTTATCCATTCTTCCTCTTTATTCCTCACTCATTGTTCAAGTCTAGTAATCTTCCCGCTTCTTTTCATTCGTTCGTTCGTTCGTTTCTTCCTTCCTAATTATTACAATCTACAAATCCTCCTGTCTTCATTGTTTTAGTGCGCTCATCTTTCTTGCTTTCGTATTTTCCTTCCGTTTCTTTTTTCCCTTATTTACTACCGACCTTCCTTATTTTTGTAACTAGCACATAATCCTTTCTTCCCTTTCGTTCCTTCTCATTCCTTCCTTCCTTCCTTTCCTTCCTTTTCATCCATTCCTTATTTCAGTCTGCACATTTTCCTTCCTTCCTTCCTTCCTTCCTTCCTTCCTTCTTCTCTCCTTCCTCTTTTCTTTCCCTTACTACTAAGCTTCTTCCTTACTTCATTCCGCCTTCATTGTTCCAGTCTACGAATCTTCTATTTTTCTTTTCTTCATTTCCTTTATTTTCAATGTTCCCGCCTCTAAATCTATATTTCTTTCTTCCTTTTCTACTTTCTTTTGTCTTACTTTCTTCTTTCCTTGCATCCCGCCTCTTTCCTTTTTCATTTCCATCATCCTTTATTCTTTATTCCCCTTCTTTCTGACGTTTTTTTAAATCTCTTTTCCTTCTTTCTTCTTTCAGCCGTTAAGCATATTTTTTCTTTCTTCTGTTTCTTTTTATTGATCCGTTATCCTTCCTTCCTTCCTTCTTCATTATTCCAGTCTGCACATCATGCTTTATCTTTTTTCCTTCCTTCCTCTTCATTTTCTTCCTTATCATCCTTTCATTCCGTTTTCTTTTCTTGCTTGCTTCATTCATTCGTTCGCTTTTCATTGTTTTAGTTTGCACAACTTCTTTATTATTCTATTTCTGTTTTTTACCCGCTTCATCACGTCTTCCTTTCTCCGTTAATTCCTTTCTTCCTTGATAGAATTGTGGTGCCTTTTAATATCAGTAGCAGCCCTTAAACATAATATTAGTTGCTGCTCTTTAACATAGTGGCAGTTAAACCTTGTATCAGCAGCAGTTCTGGAATATAAAAAACTCGTGAACCTTAAAGTAACTCTCTCTTCTGGGTTTTCCTTTTTCGAACTGTGTTACATGAACTTTCCACACTGAAGATAAAAGGCCTGTGAATGCTTCACACTAAAACACATCAACCCAGTAAAGTCCGAACGAATATATTCACGAACATTTCGTTGTTTATGCAATGTATTTCTAACAAAAGAAACACTTGTTTTAAACATTCCTTTTGTTGATTTCGTTTAATAAATGTTATTTTCCATTGCAAATCAATTAGTTATTTTTTGCATGTTAAGGTAGAAGTTATGCTCCAAATGCAAAATAAATAGAATAGAATTAATAATATTTGCAATAGATAGAAACAGGGGTAAAAATTAAATAGTATCAGACAAGCAAGAAAACAGTATAAGTAAATTCACAGGTAAGAAAGCAAATAAGTTTATGTACTACCGATTAGCGTCGGCTCAGAAAAACTAGGTTAATCAGCAAACCCAATGATCTTCCTTATAGACAAGATAGATCTGGACTGAAATCTACCTATTTTATTGACTAGAAAAAGTATCCCAGCATGCAATTTGTGGACTTTTGCCTATAAAAGGAGAGGGAGAAAAGTCATTCCTATAAATTGGAAATCCACCGTGCATGTATTCTTTTTCACCGCCATTATTTCATGTATTATAAAATGTTCCCGTTAGAAAACTAAGACATTTAATTACTGAAGTAGCCAATCACTAAATAGTCTTCACACACTCATTTTTCATTCCTTTCTTTTTCCTACTTCTTTTTCATTGTATACATCCTTTCTACTTTTTCATTTCTTCATTCATTCATTGTTCTAGTTTGCACACAATTTTTCCTTCGTTATTCCTTCTCTTGATTTTTTCTTCCTTCCTTAATCTCTCTATCTTTTTCCCAGTCTCCAAATCATTCTTTCTTTCTTCTGTTACTTGTTCCTGCTTTCCTTTTTCTTTCTTCCTTCCTTCACTCTTAATCGTTAAACTCGGCATATCTTCTTGTCTTTATTCTTCTTAGTGAACCGCTCTTTTTTGATTTGATTTTTCCTTCATCCAACTTTTTTTTCTCTTCATTCGTTCGTTCGTTTCTTCTCTTCATCCTCATTGTTCCAGCCTTCCCATCATCCTTCTTCCTGCTTTCAGCTTTCCTTCCTTTTTTTCTTTCGTTTATATTCCTTTTCTTCATTGGACCAATCTGCAAATGTTTATACGTTTTCCTTTTTCTTCATCTATTTTCTTTCCCTTTTTCTTCCCTTACCTTTATTGTAACCTAGAAGGAGTTTCTGAATGAGGAATAACCAAAACGTAGGTTTGAAATAAAATAGTAATCTTTATAACATCTACAAACTGCAATACTCGCCAGCGTCTTGAAGTAAGATAGTGGTCGACTACTTAGACAGCATATTACCCCCACTTACAATAGTGTCCAACGTATTTATGGGGATTGGGACATACCTATTAGTGTTCATACGCTATATAACAAATTTCAGTTTTCCTGTTTATACCGTCCTGGGTATGACGATAAACTGCATCCACGTCGTGGATATGACGATAAACGACGTCCAACAGCAAGGTCTCTGATCGGAAGGTTTTGAGGATGTGGAATCACCTCTTAATTGCTGTTGTTCCTAGGTCCATCCTGATCCGGGTGGTAGCACCTGTTAGGGTCCGAATTATAGGTAAATAGTTAGCCCCCAAACTGGGGTTAAAACACTATGTAAGTGTAAAAATACCATAAATACTTTAGCATCTGTCTATATTTCTGAGATGAGGTATTATGTACGCTATTTATATTATTCGGACTATTGTCCCCATCTTTGTCGCCATATCTATTACAACGTTTCGGCCCTTCATTATCTATCTATATTTCTGAGATGAGGTCTTTTGTACACTATTTACATTATTCGATCTATTGTCCTCATCTTTGTCGCCATATTTATTACAACGTTTCAGCCTTTCAGTATCTGTCTATATTTCTGAGATGAGGTATGTTGTACACTATTTACATTATTCGGACTATTGTCCTCATCTTTGTCGCAATATTTATTACAGCATTTCGGCCGTTCTATACTCCGTTAAACATGGGTCGTGAAACTAGAGCAGTCTACTCCAGTGAGAGAATTAAAGCGTTCAGTTCTACATTACAACCACCTGAAGAAGGCCGGAGCGTACAACGACCGAAACGTTGTAATAAATATGGCGACAAAGATGAGGACAATAGTCCGAATAATATAAATAGTGTACATATATACTTTGTAAAAAAAAAAAAAAATATTATCAGTAATACATTTTCGAAAAAAAAAGAAGTTAGCAGCTATATATTTGAAAAAAAAAAAAAAAAAAAAAAACTACCAAGAATAAAAATTTTGTCAGCATTAAATAACCCATTGAGGTTGATAGGGTATTATTTTTTTGTGTATTTTGTTCTTTCAAAGGACATCAGTAGGCTGGTTAATTTTAAGGCTCTAAGTTCTCTTGTTAGTAATGAGATATTCCGTTATGACAATACGGACATTACCCCTAATGATTACCTACTTTCTTTTTTTGTTTCTATATTTTTTTTAATAGAATGCTATTTTTTTTAGTTTAATTTTGAAATTGAAGAGATAAAAGCAGAAACCAAACAAGTAACGTTTCATTATCACCGATCAGACTTTACATTTACTCCAGCCCTGTTGAACATGTGTACACTCAACGAGGCTCAAGCCTGTATCCAGACCCCAAGTGGAACTCGTGCATACGGACCATAGCCAATGATACTGGATTAACGAATTGCTGCAATGCCTGGACAGGATCGACCCCTTTCTCTTTCACGTGGCTTTTTAGGCGATTACATTTTGAGAGTCAACGTCACTTCTTCCGACTGACTCCAGTCTGTCACCTGCCAAGAGTCGCCTTCCTATATCCACAGGGTTGAAGAAGAACCGATATTTTGCTGAACAGATCCCGCATGGATGCTTTCGAGGAACACGGCAGTTTTAACATTATTAAGTCTATGTTCAATAGGTATCTATTTGGAATATTCATATAAATTTACACTTCCTATATCTATCTATCTATCTATCTATCTATCTATCTATCTATCTATCTATCTATCTATCTATCTATCTATCTATCTCAGTCTGTAATCTATCTATCTATCTATCTATCTATCTATCTATCTCAGTCTATATTTCTGAGATATCTATCTATCTATCTATCTATCTATCTATCTATCTATCTATCTATCTCAGTCTGTAATCTATCTATCTATCTATCTATCTATCTATCTATCTATCTATCTATCTATCTATCTCAGTCTGTAATCTATCTATCTATCTATCTATCTATCTATCTATCTATCTATCTCAGTCTGTTATCTATCTATCTATCTATCTATCTATCTATCTATCTATCTATCTATCTATCTATCTATCTATGTAAGCAAATATATGGATATAGATACGACAGTATGAAGAAAAATATACGGAAAAAACAAACAATAATCCTAATATGCAATTATGCTGTTTTAATGTTAATATAATGTCAACGTCGGACGTTTCAGTCTAGTAGACCATCTTCAGAACATATTCATAAAACATTATTAACATTAGACATGTTGAATTAAATATAGTCTAATGCTAATTATGTTTTATGAATATGTCCTGAAGATGGTCTACTAGACCGAAACGTCAGACGTTGAGATTATATTAACATTAAAACAGCATAATTGCATATTAGGATTTTTGTTTGTTTTTTCCGTATATTTTTCTTCTATCTATCTATCTATTTATCTATCTATCTATCTATCTATCTATCTATCTATCTATCTATCTATGTAGCCATGTTTTCCTCTTTTTAATTTTACATTTCTATCTACCTTCAAATATCAGTTTTATTTCTTAATCCTTTCGGTCTCCTGTCTACTTCTCTACCATGTGAATCTGGAATCTGTTTATTTTCCCACTACCTGTTTCTTTCATTTCCAATATCTTATTTCATTTCTTCAAACTCCTTTTGTCTATCATTTCTTTTCAGTTCTTTTCCAATCTCACTTCTCTTTATATCTCCCAATCTCAAAGTCTTTATCTTCATCTTTATCTCGGGTGCCTTTCCTCCTCCACGAACAATTCTTTTCTTTCAAATCCCGAGTTCATTTCTCTTACAATCTCCCGATGTAAATATCCGATTGTATTTATCACTCTTTATCTAAGGATGACCTTAAAGAACCGATAACGGCTTCTTTAACTTCAAACATTGTCTTTTTTCCTCCCTCATCAGATGCGGGCCACCAAATTATCTTCGACATCTACGAGCTGAGCTTTCGACTGATGAGCGAACGGCAGATCAGCCGTTTCTTTCAATGAAGCCAAGGAAATCGATGAATACGTAATACTCTCTGACATACAGTGAACTTTTCACACAACAACACAAGTGTCCAGCCATGACAGTTGGGTCGTAGCTCACATGATAATAACGTTTGTTTTATATCCAACAGGTTTCGGTCGAAAAAATACCCCCCAAAACAACACTAAACTACAAAAATAACACTATATCATTGTAATGAAATCAGAAAGCCCGAATAAACTTAAAGATAAGCTTTATTTAACTTTATTAATGCATGTGGGGAAAATCAAGTACTTATATCTACTGTCGACTGTTACATCCTCAACAGGAGCGGGAGATCTCAGTTACTTCCGAATACAACGATCATTCTCGCGAAGAAGGTCAGCTTTTTGAGTAAATCTATGGCTTCAGGTGACTTAACCAAACTTACATCTTGCAAGAATATCACTGACACGACTTAGTAGGAAAGGTTATGTGACAGAGAATACTGTATGTAGAGCTTATATACTAGAAAGGACACTCGACGTTGCCCGGTGAAAATAATTAAAAAAATATCAACTAGGAATTTATGCAAATGACATAACAATTTTCCTCTAAGTAACAAGTCCGACAGATCCGATGAAGCAGATCGTGTAACTGCCCTCGAAAAGGAGCTCCAGTTTCTAGTTAATTAAGGCAAGGAATGGTTTGTAAAATTTAACGCCTCCATATCAAAACCGCTTAATCACCACAGAGACCCTTTTTCTGCCTACTATCAGCATGGCTGATGCTAACCTCCAGGAGAGCAATACTTTGCGCTTTCTTGGTTTCACTGCCAACTGCTTGGTCTACGGCCAGAAAAGTTCGCTCGTTGCCTCGTGCCAGAGAATTCTTCTCGTTAGAATATATCTTGTAAATCTACGATACGTTTCTCCATTGAATATTGCTGCCATATCTTGTCTGGTGATCTTGCTACATATCCCAAGATTTTTGGCAAAATTCAAAGAAGGGGGTCTCTAGTGCAATCGATCCTCACCTGGTATCTCGACTTCAGTAATTTTCTTATCAACGTAACGGGTTTCCTTTTGTATTTTCTGCAAATGCTTTCATGGCAATAATTCAATGGTTTGCCGTGCGTCGACTGCATGAATTCAAGCGTACTACTCGAATGGCAAATAGGTCACATCGTTTTAATGTTGAATTCAAATAACTTTTTCTCGCACTACTTGACGGTGGAACTCACTTTCGATTTCTTGTTTCCTTGCCACATATAACCTTAAAAATTTAAAAGCAACATAATTCGTCATCTTCTGTCTTCAGGAAACCTGTTCTTTTATTGTCTTTTCCTTTCACTTCTACTCAATAATTCCCCGTCGTTCTTTTTCACTCCCAGTAACCATTTCCATCCTAGTGGCATTATCTTTTTTCTTGGGATGAAATGATTAAAAAAATCAAGTTGTAGTTCTGATATACATTCCTTATTACAAGACACAACAAATAAACAAATATTAAACATATTTAATAGATAGTGGTTACTGAAAAAGATTCCGATGCATCAAAAGAAACAATTTCCCCAAGAAATGATGGCCGTTGCTGAAAAAATATACAATTTTCCTTCGAAAAGTTAAAGGCTACTGAAAAAAAATATTTTGAGGTGGAACAAATTTGCCGAGAAAATGTAGAGGTTACTTAAAAATATTCTAGTGCCCCAGTGAAAGAATTTACCCAAGAAAAGATACTGGTTACTGAAAAAATATATTGATTCCCCAAATAAAACGAGAAAAGATGGAGGTTACTAAAAAAAAAATTCTGATGCCTCTAATGAATAAATTTTCCCTAAAAAAAGATAGAGGTTAGTGAAACAATATTCCGATACCTCAAATGAAAGAAAGATAGAAGTGAATGAAAAATATTCTGAGGTTTCTGATGAAACAATTTCCTAAAGAAAATATAGAAGTTACTGAAAAAATATTTTTAAGCGTCAAATGAAAGAATTTTCCGAAGAACTGATGGAGGTTACTGGAAAAAATATTCTGAGGTGCCACCTGAAAGAATTTTTTCAAGAAAAGATTGATGCTACTGAAAAAATATTCTGACGCACCAAATGAAAGAATTTTCCCACTTCATCTTTCCTCTCACTAGTCTGTCGCTATTTCTATCCTAAATGCTCAGATGAGTTCTTCATTCTTCAGGGCTATCACCTCAGACCCTACAGGTAAAACCCGACTTACTAGGTCCGTAGATTTGAATCAGCCTTATTCCTCCGGTATCCCATTACTAAGAAAAATGATCCACTCAGAAAGTTTCTGTCCAAGAAACGGCCCAATTTTGGAAAAAAACTACCACGTGGATACATTTCAAAACCGACTACAATCTTAAGCACTAGTTCAGGGTAAATTGTTCTTTCTCCTACATATCCTTATGCTCTTCACTTCCCACTCTTACGCTAATATTAAGCAGAACTCTATTTACATTATTCTTTTATTGTCCTCATCTTTTTCAACATATTTATTACGTTTCGGTGGTT